>JAVSCE010021057.1:0-631867 GCA_032199065.1 Smutsia gigantea
AAACAAATCCTACCGTTTGCAACAACATGGATGGAGCTAGAGGGTATTATGCTCAGTGAAATAAGCCAAGCCGAAAAAGACAAGTATCAAATGATTTCACTCATATGTGGAGTATAAGAACAAGAAAAAATACTGAAGGAACAAAACAGCAGCAGACTCACAGAACCCAAGAACGGACTAATAGTTACCAAAGGGAAAGGGACTGGGGTAAATGGGCGGGAACGGAGGGATAAGAGGGAAACAGGGGCATTACGTTTAGCAGATTTAATGTTGGGGGGGTACGAGGAGGGCAGTACAACTCAGAGAAGACAAGTAGTGATTCTATAGCATCTCACTACGCTGATGGACAGTGACTGTAATGGGGTTGGTGGGGGGGACCTGATGAAGGGGTAGTTTAATAATCGTAATTTTGCACATGTAATTGTAAATTAATGATAATAAAATAAATTATATTAAAAAAAAAGACGGGGAAAAACTGGTTTGTAAAACCTGAGAAGATCTTATTAAAGGAAATCTCAGGAAAAAAATTTTTTATCTTTTTAGAAAACTGAAATCCTTGAATTAATTACTATATACCATGCATTGCCAAAGGAGAAACAGAATTTTTATGTACAATAAAACAGAATTGTATAAAACACAGGAAAAGTATGTTATGTAAAGTAATATCTCACTAATATTTACCTATCAAATATATATGACAACTTGGACTAGACCTTAGAGAAAACCACAGATTTTTAATTTCAGGCTATGAGGAGAATTGTGGAATGTTTTGTAAGATATGCGTTGGTTTTGATGAGCTGCTTTAATTTATATTGTATTTCATTTGGGGCTTTTCAGTATTCAAACTGGACTCCTTATTGAAGGTTTTTGTATGAATGACATCCTTACTGGAGAATCTATTTTCTAACATTTAATTAATGTGTCTTTTAGCACTTAAAATATCATCTAAACAGGTTTTTGTGTGTGGCAGGGATGGGTAGTTTAAACCAAAGAGGAACAAAAATAAACACTGGACTCATTTTGATCATATTGCCAAGAGACCCAACTACAGACGAGCATCCACTGGTATGGTAAGCAAGAAATGCATCTCAAATCCCTTTCAGGGTACTGAAAATTCAACCCTTAATATATTTGTGAACACACTGTCATAAAATCAAACTCCTTGCCTGATGTTGATGCTACATCACTTGGAAATTGTGCAGGGGACTTGAATCTCTGAAATGTAATTTCCCTGTTGCTTACCTTGTGAAAAACCTTATTTTTAATATCAACTGGATATGAACTAGAATGACTGTGACAACCTCATCTCTAATACAGTGAGAATCGTGGTTATTTTACAGAGCTTTGCTTATAGAAAAATGCAGAAATACCATATGGAGAAACACATACTTCATGAGTCTGATGCTGATGATTTTGAGTAGACGATCATCTGGCTCTATTCAGAATGCAGAAGCACCAAGCGACATGTACAATACTTACACTTTCAGGGCTATATAGGTCAAAAAAGAACCTAGTGTGTACAAATTCTTGTTATACAGTTCAGTGCAATTCATTTAAATAAATGTATTGAGTATTCCATATGCAAAGAGGTATGCAACTTAAAAGTTGCTGTTTCTCTCTCTTTAAGCATAATTAAATGAGATGCTGAAGTACATTGTATATGTAGATGGAAATAATGCCATTCAAATAAACAATAATTTGTCCAGTGTAGCATTTCTTATTGCCACTTTTTAAAAAGCTTTTGGGTGCCCTATAAATTATATGTTCCATCTTAAAGTGCCAAGAAATAAGATAACTTACCAAAATATAAGACATAATCCATTTAAACATATTTGTTAGCATCCACTATGAACAAGAGACTATTTCAAATGATCCATGGTAATGTTTGTTTCTTCACTATTTTTTTCTTTTTTCATCCTGTCATGTAGTTGATTTAGAAGTTACTTACCTCCAAGTTTACATTATACTCAGTCACTTTGAAAATTTAGCAAGATCAGCAATGGCTTTTTTAGTAGATTGTTGAAATTCTATTTAAGAAAATTTAGCTCATAATGCTGAACTCTTTAATGTTGATAAACCATTAATAATGGAGAGTTAGCCAAGGACATTCTTTATTCTTCCTTTCAATGTCTCCAGTTTTTGTAGGTGACAATTTAGGTATTGGACGACCATTTGTCCAGTGTAAGAAATCACAAAAGATTTTTTATGGATGATTATACTCTCTGGTTTCTCTTGGCTGAACTGGGGCCTTGTGTCAATTCTTTTTACTGACTGAGCGCTATTTCCAAAATATCCCCACTCTGCTATTCATGTATTTAATGTCACAGAACACTGCACAGTGCCTGGCATTCAGTCACATCTGTTAGAGCCTGGTAGGGCTGCAGCTCTCTTCTTACCCAGCGAGCGGTTTTAGATGTTTTTCTTGGGAAATAAAAGTAGATGATGTGAGTGTTATTCCACACTTCCAGTCTGTTTAATGTTTTCTAGTCTTGTGTACTTCCCAGAAGCTTAGCAGAAATCCCTAGTAAATGGTCACAAACTTCTCAGAGGCCCTGGCATGCAAAGCGTTTTATGATGCAAGAATCTCACAGAGTCTTACCAAATTTGGCTCCAAAGCTATTTTTTACTAAATTAAAAATAGATTGTTTCTTTGAGGAACAACTAAAGATACCTAAAAGGGAAAGATTTAAAAAATGGGTATATAGGACTGAAGTTGAAAAATGGGAATTCCTGGCCTACTTCATTGGGCCTTGGACCAACCAAGAGTAGCCATATGTCATTGAAAACCAAATCTCTTACTGTGCTCAGACTGAATAGTGTAAGAAGTCATTCTAATTCCAAGTTTAAAAAAAGGGTAGTTTAAATTCTCTGGAAGTGGGTGTAAAATGATGGAGACAATAAGTAATAAAATTCTTAAAGCATTTTTAAAATAAAATAATGCAAGCTTACTGTTGGTTCAATGTGTTTATTTTGTTTATTCCTGTATCCCCAGCATCTAGGACACTGTAGGCCACACATGTTACTCAGTAAATATTAGTTATATAAATACTGGCTAAACAGATGAATTTCACTGGAGTGCTGTAGGGCTATTATCTGGTACCCCTCCTTTAGCAACAGTTCTCTTTCATCATCACGTGGTTAAAACAGCAAATAAGTTAGTGATGACCCAGACTGATCACAGCTGATTGGTTCGGGAGTAAATAGTACATCCAACCAGAGTGGATCATAACACCTCTCCTGCCCTTTCCCACCCCAGTCAGAGTGAGGGGAACAGAGGTTTCAATCTGACTGAATGTGGACCAGTGAGTCCCTTCCCTGGGAACCGCCCTCTTGGGTAAGGAAAGACATCAGGTCAATCTTCTGGGGTTATTAACTCTAAGATATAAAATTCAGTAACTGTTGACAGCCTTGTTTCCCACAATAAAAAGATGTGAAAAAAGATTCTTGGTGGTATTTCTGTACTTGTCCTAATTTTCCTTAAGACCCAAATGCATTTATATTCTTCAGTTCTGAGAGAAACTTGAATATTCACAAAATCCTACAATTTTCCTAAGCCAGCTCAACGTTTGCTTTTCTTTACCTGTTATTTGTAACTAAAAGAATTCTAAATTCTTTCTCCCTCCACTGCTTCCTTTTTTCCATCCTCTCTTTAAAAATTAGCCTTTAATTTGTCTGTTTTCTGTTTAAACCAAATATTCTTTAAAAGGGAGGTATTATGTCCAAATGGATAACCAATAATAAATTGTCAGCTTCCTGAAGACTGGCATTTCTATCACGGTCATGCAGCAAACAGCCATGGATTGAGTTTTAGTCCCTCAAATATGATTACCCATTTGTGTTGATATATGCTCAGGGGCTTAATAAAAAAGATTAACATTATTAAAAGAATTTTCTTTCTTAATAAGTTGTTTTCTTCCCATTAAGTCTAAATACTATATTTTCCTTGACAGCATGATTGATGTAATCATTATCCTAAGTACCAATCGTCGAAGCAAGAGAGCACTCGATGCTCAGCCTGAAGCTGCTGGGACGCTCCTGGGTCAGAAAGTCTGAGAATCTGTGAGTTCAGAATGAACTCAGGATTTGTAGCGCTCACCCTTGTTTCTAAACTCTAACCCTGGAGGTCATTTAATCATAATAAAAATTGAGATTTAATCTTGATAAAAATAATTTGTTGTTTGAGAACCTCAGTTTTTAAAATGATATTGGTAGACCTTTAAAAAATTGGAAGTTATTTAAATGTATGAAATTATTAAAAGCTTGAACCAACTATTGCACCAGTGAATGCATGTTAACATTCTGACATATTTATTAATAATAGTTAATAATGGACAACATTGATAGGGCTTACTATGTACCATTATAAGAGCTTTATAAATATTGATTTATTTAATTCTTATACAATTATCTGAGGTAAGTATCATTATAATCTCCATTTTACAGGTAATAAAACTTCAAAGCATAGAGGCATTCAAGATGGCTGAATGAGTAGGGTGGCAGATATCTCCTCCCAAAACCATACATATTTTGATAATACGCCAAATACAACTATTCCAAAAAGAGAGATGAGAAGATACAGTGTAACAGCCAGGCTACATCTACATCTGCGAGAACTCGGCACCTCATGAAAAGGGAAAGATACAAAGCTGTGACCTGGCAGGACCCGAGCACTCCCCCACCCCAGCTCACTGGCAGGAGGAAAAGAATCAGAGTGGGGAGGGAGTGGAAGCAGAGGACTGCTAAATAACCAGCCCTGGTGATCTTCACCAGGAGCACAAACACACGTTGCATGGTGTACTAGATATTAGAGAAGCAGAAAAGTAAAATCCGAGATGGAGACTGTGAGCAAGTCCCCACAGGTGGCTCCTCTGGGACAAAAGAAAAGTGGGCACTTTAAAAGTCTTAAAGGGACAAGGGTTTAACAGGTGGACAAAATCGTCCCAGCCCACTCAGCCCAGAAGGTTGGGAATCTTAAGGAACTTCAGGCACCTTAACCCCGTGGGTGACAATGCAGCTCCGAAGCCCCTCATGGCAATAAACAGCCTGTCGTTCATTCCCCCCAACCCCCGCCAGCACTGCAAGCAAACAGGCTGACCCACCATTGCTGCGGACAAGCAGGGGAGCAGCCCCACCCACAGCAACCACGCAGAGTCTTCTCCCAGCACGTAGCTAACGAGGTCCTACCCAGAGGCTGCCGCCAACACACAGCTGCCCGACACAGACAGAGGAAGCCAATGCAAGGTCCAGAAGGAAGGAAGGGGCACTGTTCACACAGAGGAACACATGCTGTGTGCCTGCAACCCCCAGCAGTGCCCTACAATATACTGAGGGCCGCCCCACCCATGGCAGCTCAGGAGATTAACCCAGAGACTGCTCCCTGTGTGGGGTTAACTGGCAAAGGCAGGAGAGAAGGGCAAGGTGACCAGCAAGCAGGAAGGGACTTTGTTCTGCCAGCTGACACAAGTGCCACTTACTGGCAATCACATCTATCACCATAAAAAGGCAGAAGAACCTGGCCCAATCCAAAATCACTCAAACAATGCAAGATAGAGGGCCTGGTGAGATAGATATAACCAATATTCCTGAAAAAGAATTCAAAATAAAAGTCATAACCATGCTGATGGAGCTGCAGAGACATATGCAAGAGCTAAGGGATGAAGTCTGGAGGGAAATAACAGAAGTGAAGCAATCAATAGAAGGTCTTAAGATCAGTCTGGACGAGGTGCAAGAGACTGTAAATGGAATAGAAATCAGAGAACAGGAATACAGAGAGTTGAGGAAGAGAGAGATAAAAGAATCTCTAAGAATGAAAGAATATTAAGAGAAATGTGTTGCCAATCCAAATGGAACAATAATCGCATAATAGGGGTACCAGAAGAAGAGAGAAAAAAGGGATAGAAAGTGTCTTTGAAAAAATAATTGCTGAAAACATCCTCAAGCTGGGGAAGGAAATAGTCTCTCAGACAATGGAAGCCCACAGATCTCCCAACACAAGGGAACCAAGGAGGAAAACACCAAGACATAAAATAATTAAAATGGCAAATACCAAAGACAAGGACAGGGTATTAAAGGCAGCCAGATCACCTACAAAGGACAACCCATCAGGCTATCATCAGACTTCTCAACAGAAACCCTACAGGCCAGAAGAGAATGGCATGATATATTTAATGCAATGAAACAGAAGGGCCTTGAACCAAGAATACTGTATCCAGCAAGGCTATCATTTAAATTTGAGGAAGGGATTAAACAATTTCCATATAAGCAAAAGCTGAGGGAATTTACCTCCCACAAACAAACCACCTCTACAGGATATTTTAAAGGGACTGCTCTAGATGGAAGTACTCCTAAGGTTAAATAGACGTCACCAGAGAAAAAATCACAGCAAAGAAAGCAGACCAACCAAATAATAACTAAAGGCAAAAAATAAAATCAGCTATCCACAAAATCAATCAAGAGAAACACAAAAGAGTACAGAATAAACCACCTAACATATAAAGAGTGGAGGAGGAAAAATAAGAAGGGAGAGAAATAAAGAATCATCAGAGTGTGTTTATAAGCATAATAAGTGAATTAAAGTTAGACGGTTAGACAGTAAAAAAGCTACCCTTGAACCTTTGGTAATCACAAATCCAAAGCCTGCAATGGCAATAGGTACATATCTATTGATAATCACCCTAAATGTAAATGGAATGAATGCACCAGTCAAAAGACACAGAGTAATAGAATGGATAAAAAAGCAAGACCCATCTATATGCTGCTTACAAAAGACTCACCTCAAAACCAAAGACATACACACACTAAAAGTGAAGGGATGGAAAAAGATATTTTATGCAAACAATAGGGAGAAAAAAACAGGTGTTGCAGTACTTGTATCAGAACAAAATAGACTTCAAAACAAAGAAAGTAACAAGAGATAAAGAAGAACATTACATAATGATAAAGGGGTCAGTCCAACAAGAGGATATAACCATTATAAATATCTATGCACCAACACAGGAGCATCTACATATGCGAAACAAGTATTAAAAGAATTAAGGAGGAAATAGAGTACAATGCATTCATTTTAGGAGACTTCAAAACAGCACTCACTCCAAAGGATAGATCAACCAGACAGAAAATAAATAAGGACACAGAGGAACTGAAGAACACACTAGAACAGGTGGACCCAACAGACATATACAGAACTCTACACCCAAAAGCAGCAGGATACACATTCTTTTCAAGTGCACATGGAAAATTTTCCAGAATAGACCACATACTAGGCCACAAAAAGAGCATCAGTAAATTAAAAAGATTGAAATTCTACCACCCACTTCTCAGATCACAAAGGTATAAAACTAGAAATAAATTGTACAAAGAAAACAAAAAGGCTCACAAACATATGGAGGCTTAACAACATGCTCCTAAATAATCAATGGATCAATGACCAAATTAAAACAGAGATCAAGCAATATATGGAGACAAATGACAATAACACAATGCCCCAACTTCTGTGGGACGCAGTGAACGGAATTCTAAAAGGAAAGTATATAGCAATCCAGGCCTATTTAAAGAAGGAAGAATAATCCCAAATGAATACTCTAAATTCACAATTATTGAAACTGGGAAAAGAAGAACAAACGAGGCCCAAAGTCAGTAAAAAGAAGGACATAATAAAGACAATATAAGAATAAAACAATAGAAAAAATCAATGAAACCAAGAGCTGGTTCTTTGAGAAAATAAACAAAATAGATAAACCACTAGCCAGACTCATTAAGAAAAAAAGAGAATCTACACACATAAACAGAATCAGAAATGAGAGGAAAAATCACGACGGACACCACAGAAATACAAAGAATTATGAGAGAATACTATGAAAAATTATATGGTAACAAACTGGATAACCTAGAAGAAATGGACAACTTTCTAGAAAAATACCTTTCAAGACGGACCCAGGAAGAAACAGAAAATCTAAACAGACCAATTACCAGCAATGAAATTGAATCAATAATCAAAAAACTGCCCAAGAACAAAATCCCCGGGCCAAATGGATTCACCACTGAATTTTATCCAACATTCAGAGACAACATAATACCCATTTTCCTTAAAGATTTCCAAAGAAACCAAAGAGGAGGGAATATTTCTAAACTCATTCTATGAGGCCAGCATCACTCTAGTACCTAAACCAGGCAAAGACACCACAAAAAAAGAAAATTACAGACCAATATCCCTGAAGAACATAGATGCAAAATACTCAACAAAAGGTTAGCAAACCGAATTCAGAAATACATCACGAGGATCATACACTAAAATGAAGCGGGATTCATTTCAGGGATGCAAGGATGTTACAACATTAAAAAATCCATCAACATCATCCACCACATCAACAAAAAGAGGTACAAAAACCACATGATCATCTCCATAGATGCTGAAAAAGCATTCAACAAAATTCAACATCCATTCATGATAAAAAATCTCAACAAAATGAGTATAGAGGGCAAGTACCTCAACATAATAAAGGCCATATATGACAAACCCACAGTCAACATTATATATACTTAAGAGCAAGAAGCTGAAAGCTTTTCACCTAACATTGGGAACAAGACAGGGATGCCCACTCTCCCTACTTTTAATCAACATAGTACTGGAGGTCATAGCCATGGCAATCAGAAAAAACAAAGAAATAAAAGGTATCCAGATTGGTAAGGAAGAATTCAAGCTGTCACTATTTGCAGATGACATGATATTGTACATAAAAATCCCTAAAGCCTCCACTCCAGAACTACTAGAATTAATATCTGAATTCAGCAACATTGTGGGATACAAAATTAATACACATAAATCTGTTGCTTTCCTATGCATTAATGATGAACTAGCAGACAGATAAATCAGGAAAACAATTCCATTCACAGTTGCATCAAAAAGAATAAAATACCTAGGAATAACCAAACCAAGGGAGTGAAAGACCTATACCCTGAAAACTACAAGACACTCTTAAGAGAAATTAAAGAGGATACTACTAAATGGAAATTCATCCCATGCTCTTGGGTAGGAAAAATTAGTATTGTCAAAATGGCCATCCTGTCTAAAGCAATATACACATTCAATGCAATCCCCATCAAAATACCTACAGCATTCTTCAACAAACTGGAACAAATAGTTCTAAAATTCATATGGAACCGCAAAAGACCCTGAATAGCCAAAGCAATCATGAGAAGGAAGAATAAAGCAGGGGGGATCTCGCTTCCCAACTTCAAACTCTCCTACAAAGCCACAGTAATCAAGACAATTTGGTACTGGCACAAAAAACAGACCCATAGAACAGTTGAACAGAATAAAGAGTCCAGATATTAACCCAAACATATACAGCCAGTTAATATACAGTAAAGGAGCCATGCATATACAATGGGGAAATGACAGCCTCTTCAACAGTTGGCGTTGGCAAAACTGGACAGTTGCATGTAAGAGAATGCAACTGGATCATTGTCTAACCCCATACACAAAAGTAAATTCTAAATGGATCAAAGACCTGAATGTAAGTCATTAAACCATAAAACTCTTAGAAAAAAACATAGGCAAAAGTCTCTTGGACATAAACATGAGCAACTTCTTCATGAGTGTATCTCCCCAGGGAAGGGAAACAAAAGCAAAAATGAACAAGTGGTACTATATCAAGCTGAAAAACTTCTGTACAGCAAAGGACACCATCAGTAGAACAAAAAGGCATCATACAGTATGGGAGAATATATTCATAAATGACATATCCGATAAAGGGTTGACATCCAAAATATATAAAGAGCTCATGCACCTCAACAAACAAAAGCAAATAGCCAATTAAAAAATGGGCAGAGGAGCTGAACCAAAACTTCTCCAAAGAAGAAATTCAGATGGCCAACAGGCACATAAAAAGATGATCCACATTGCTTATTATCATAGAAATGCAAATTAAAACCACAATGAGATAGCACCTCATGCCAGTTAGGATGGCACCATCCAAAAGACAAACAACAACAAATGTTGGCAAGGGTGCGGAGGGACCCCTCCTCCACTGCTGGTGGGAATGTAAATTAGTTCAACCATTGTGGAAAGCGGTATGGAGATTCCTCAAAAAACTCAAAGTAGAAATACCATTTGACCTAGGAATTCCACTCTTAGGAATTTATCCTAAGAATGCAAGAGCCCAGTTTGAAAAAGACATATTCACCCTATGTTTATCGCAGCACTATTTACAATAGCCAAGAAATGGAAGCAACCTGAGTGTCTATCAGTAGATGAATGGATAAAGAAGGTGTGGTACATATACACAATGAAATATTATTCAGCCATAAGAAGAAAACAACTCCTACCATTTGCAACACGGATGGAGCTAGAGGGTATTATGCTAAGTGAAATAAGCCAGGTGGAGAAAGACCAGTATCAAATGATTTCACTCATTTGTAGAGTATAAGAACAAAGCAAAAACTGAAGGAACAAAACAGCAGCAGACTCACAGAACCCAAGAATGGACTAACAGTTACCATAGGGAAACGGACTGGGGAGAATGGGTGGGAAAGGAGGGATAAGGGGGGAAAAAGGGGCATTATGATTCGCACAGATAATGTAGGGGGGGAGCACGGGGAGGGCTGTACAACACAGAGAAGACAAGCAGTGTTTCTATAGCATCTTACTTCGCTGATGGACAGTGACTGTAATGGGGTATGTGGTGGGGACTTGATAATGGGGGGAGTCTTGTAACCATAATGTTGCTCATGTAACTGTACATTAATGATACCAAAATAAAAACAAAGCAAAACAAAAAAGATCTTCAAAGCAGAGAAGTTAAACAACTTGTCAATATCCCTGATGATCTATTGTCTTAATTTGTTAGGGTTCTAGTGAATTCAGATGCTAGGTTTCTACACACCCACGCTTGGTTGTAAGAGAGTGAACTTACTGGATTAAACCCTTCAAATATACTTCTAGAATCAAAAATTCTTCCTACCAGTGATTTGCTTTGCTTTGCTATATCAAAGTAAGAGTTCAGATTTTAAAATAAAATGAAGAATAGACCTGAAAGATTCACAGAGAAAAAAATAAGAAGTATTCTAGCCTTAAATAACAAGGTAAATCAAGAAAACTGTGTTTTGGATTGTCATTTGATAAACAATTATTTCACTTACCTTTAGGGGAATAAGTGTGCCTTAATGCAACAAGATGAATTCTGGAAATAGAAAGCTAAGATTCTAGTTCCTGGCTATACCACTTCCTATCTGTGTGAATGTGAACATGGTACATCTCATTTCCAACATTAGATGACTCATATTTAGAATGAAAGTGAGGATTCATGCCTTACTGTCCTTAAATGGTTTTCTTAAGTAATAACAGCAAAAACAACAAAAATTTATGGAAAATACTTACAAATTGTGAAGCACCAAAGCCCATTACAAATATAAGGCATTTTAAAAATGAACTTATAGGATATGAAATGTTCAGCATCAGAACTGCCAATAAACCCTATGAAGGGTCACTATGCAATCTTGTCTTTATTTACATTGACATAGTATTATTTGCTTTAAAATATCTCATTGAAATGTGTCATCTAGATTTAAAATATATGTTATTACTCAAATAGTTATTCCATTAGTCACAGTCTCAAGAATATGTTAATATTCAAGTTTAAATAAGTCTAGAGTGCCTACTGGTATTCTGGAGATTATCTCTTATTTTAATCATGAGTAATTTAATTTAGTTCTTAATTGTTTTCACATTAGATAAAGAATAGTATCATTGGGCAACTGGCTTTCACAATCACTACAGAGCAAAGGCAGAAACAAAGGTGATAACATTAAAGTATTTGGTTCTTATTTATTTCTTTATTCATCTGAGTTATATTACCAGTTAGAAGTGTACATAACATAAGAGAGTCTTTCTTCTGAAATTTATATGGCTTTCTTTAAGAATGTGGGCATCATTAACATGTGACAAATTTCTCATTTATGATTTCCTAAAAAACATTTTTTAAACAATTTCACATATACCAAAAAA
Source organism: Smutsia gigantea (assembly GCA_032199065.1). Taxonomy (NCBI): domain Eukaryota; kingdom Metazoa; phylum Chordata; class Mammalia; order Pholidota; family Manidae; genus Smutsia; species Smutsia gigantea. The sequence goes on from JAVSCE010021057.1 coordinate 12,005, forward strand.
TATCAAAACTTACTTGGTTTTAAAAGTTTCATAAGCACAGGTCTAATGGGATCTTCAGCTAAGCACTGAATATTTTCTCATTCACAGAAGTTGCCTCTCACAATGAAGGATTAGGAAAATTAAACTATGCTATTACATTTGAATAATATTTTTCAAAGTTTTACTATTTTTTCTTTGACAATACTATGAGGCACTATGGGGAGGTACCCATTTTTCAAAAATAGGAAGTAAGGACTGCTACAGGTGAGAGAATAAAGAAGGAAATGACCTTGAAACATATTTCCCATCAGTGTCGGTTTTAGCTGTGTAACTACATGTAGGTATTGCCAGGATGTAAGCTGGAATAGAAAATATTAGGATGGTGGGCACATTTAAAGCCAACTCTTCTTAGTGTGATAAATGTAGAGCTTTAGAAACAATATCAGCTAACTCAAGAAGAGCCTTAAAAATCTTTTAAGGCCACAAACTTTCCCTGTGGAGTATTCACACTGCCTGTGCCACCCAATCTTAATTTAGTCATCCTGTCTCTTTGTGTTACAATATTCCTGTACAGTCCTTTAACAGTTTCTACACATTGGGTTTTTGATTATATGTTTTTATCTTGACCCACATCTTCCCACACTCCAGCTACACATGAGTTCATTGGAGCATGAAAATGTATCCTTAGCACAGTACCCTGGAACATGCTAGTAGCCCAATAAATATTTGTAGAATGAGTAAGTGAATGAAAGAATGTACAAAGAAGATATTTTGTTAATTGAGGTAATTGACTACATAAGTCTATTTCAAGTGAATTGATAAGGGCTCTTCCTGTCAGTCTTTTGTAGTTGTTCCTAATATATATAGTTCAAACCAATTCTGAAAGAGTAGGAAGACAATTTCAGAAATGTTGTCCATAACCTCTCTTTAATAAATGATGCAAGTTCTGAGTAAAACAATTCAATTTCTCTTAGTTGTTGCAATTATTGAAACTGATTACAAACTGTCATACCTTAAGTGTAAACTTGCTTTCCGATGTTGCTACAATTAAGAAATTTAGATCAACACTATACTGATTCTGCTGTATACCGAATAAAGTCCTCGACCACCTGCTTCCAGTACCTAAAAAAAGTGATGTGCAAGGACTATTCAGCCTGGCATAACTATTCACACTAATTATGACGTAGATTTTGGCCTTGTAGACTGAGAGTAAAAAAGACAAGCTATTAATTATCTCCAAAGAGCAGAAAACAAGTAAAAATTTTAAAAGGCATTGAAAATGTTAATAGGAAAAAAAATGAAAGTGAAATAATGAAAAGTGAGGAAAGTGAGTAGTTTTCAACCTTCACAACTCAATTGATGTATATTTTTTAAGCTTATTTAGTTTTATATACATAGGGGAAAAAAAGAACAATTAGTATGGTAAAAATGAAAAGTTCTTTCCATAGGGTGTACTGTTAGTTAAATGACAAGTGGAGAAAATGCTATGAAAGAGAGTGATGGGGTAGATATTCCAAAAGAAGAAATGAAGTTAACAGGCTAGAATAAAGGTGAAAATGGAAAAACTATGAATATACATTAAAGTAGAATATATTTCTTACTATTCTTTTTGTGCATAAGCAAGAAAGAAATACGTTGGTAGAGGTCTTCCTTATGAGTACTCAACCCTTACTGCTTGAATTGTTTTGCTTTCTTGAAAGTGGCTTAACCCAAAAGAGTATCTAAGGCAAAGGATCACCAGTTTTTTCCCCCTGAATGAACTGCAGACCTCTTCTTTCCTATCACTTTGAAGTAGACAGAGAGAAAGAGATTACTGAAGAAGAGAGAATACCAAAAAGTTGGCATGGTTATTCAACGCAATTCCTGGGGGAAAATATGTTCCCAGCCTGGGGCAAATCACCTTTGAAGCTGAAATCAGTCAAAGGGAGAAGTAAAGTGGGAGAAACCTGTTTATTGCTTACAAGCAGTTGTCTACTTCTGCTTGCCTATGTCTCTCGTGACCCAGCTGCAAAAAGACCCCACCAAATGTCTTGGGTCCAGATATTCCATCCCTCCACCCCTCTTGTAATCACCTGTTTATATGGAGATGGACTACTTCTCTCCACCCACTGGAACTACCTATTGATATGGAGATGCATTAAGGCCAGGCAAGAAATTCTGGAAATATTGCAATTTTACCCACATTCAACAAATCTGTGTTAAGCATCTCCATACAGGGCACCAGGGAAACCAGCTAGATGACAAGTATCTTCAAAGATACTGCTTGTGATCTAATATTTTGACAGATTTAATGAGGTAACCGACAGGATAAATTATTCATTTAAGGTAATTGGTCTGGTCAGATTTATAAACCAGGGTTAAACATTTAGAATTGCATGGAAATTATCTTTTTTTTTCAAATTAGTCATAGTTTAAGAAATAGGAATCCATATTTTCCTCATCTTTTAAAAATTCTCTGGCTTGAAAATTTTTTTATTAAGCATTATTCTTTTTGATAGCTCCACTTGGTGTCTTTTCCTGAAGGAAAATATACCCATTAAAGATAAATCTTGAAATCAGGAAAGAGACATCTAAAATCCAGCATAAAATGTAAGAAGAGTAACCTATTATCATGTCTAAGAAAAATAGGTTTATTTTAGTTACAAATTCCTAATGATTTCTCAAATGTCACGTTAATGACTCAGTACTTATTCACCCATCAGACAAAACACCCCATACTTAGAAGCCTTCAAGGCTACATTAGATCCTCACTTGACTGAAGGTCACCTGTAATTATTCACTCACCCACCTCACAGGGGCACTGGATTGAATGACTAATGTATCATTGATAACCACTTTAAACGGTACATATTAAAAGCCAGATTCACATCTTGTATTCCTTTATGGAAAGTCATGGAAAAGGTAGGATAATGAAATAGTCTTTGGAGACTTTCAGCAAAAGAACCTGTCTGAATGGATAAGAAATCATTTTTAAAACCAAGCTCACCAAGAAAGGACTGCAGCTGCTATAAAGCGTTGGCCCCCAGTGGTATCTTAACAAATACTCTCGACGTTCATTACATTACATCACTGCTGCCATCTGTACACAACACTATTTTTTGGTGAGAAGTGAGTGTGATCAGACACAGCTCTAGAGACTATTATGATTTTATTTTAAATGGATGTGTTTTAGTACTTCAGCTTTTAGCACAAAGCACTGTCATATTTTAAGACAGTTACCTCTTTTAATAGTGAAACAAATCTTGAAGTTGTGACTTAAATGTACATTGTTTTCTTTTAGTAGGCCTATGAAAACACACCCCACTATCCCATTTATTTTTCTGCAGTTAAGGAAACAATTTATAGCTTAAATCCATGGGGAATCACACATTTTAAATTGCTCATGCTCATTCTTGTAAGTTAATAGAAAAGAATATTTATAAAAATGGAGAAAAATATTCTTCTGAGGTGGAGACAAGTTATGAGCTCAGGGTTAATTAAACATGAAGCCAAAGTATTCTGGTCCATGATGTGGTACAGGTAGCTCATAAGGAATGAGAATAAGAGAGAAGAAAACCAGTTCTAAAGTGTCAGAGTGTCTTTGAAAGGGAAAAGAGGCTATGGTATTGAGTTCCCCATCAAACACAATCTCTCCAAAGTAGTATCATGTCATGCACCTTTGGATTTGGTATTCTCCTAATCATCTGTACAGGCAGGGACACATGATGGCAAGATTCCTTATAAGTTAGAGAGGTAAATACAAACTAGATAGGGAAAAGTGGAGTGCTAATAAGTATACAATAATCTGCTAGGGAGAATGTACCCCCTCTTTCCAAATATGTCCACAGCCTAATACCTGAAACCTATGGATATCTTATGTTTCATTAAAACTTTGCAGATGCAATTAAAATAGGGAGATAATTTTGGATGGGCCCAATCTAATCACATAAACCCTTAAAATCACATAATTTTCTCCAAATAGAGGCAGAAACCATGCATCAAAAGGGAAATCAGAGAGATAGGAATCATGAAGAAAACTCATGCTTGTTCATTCCAAGATGGAGGGGCAACATGACAAAGAATGCAGGTGCTCTTAAGTTTCTGGGAGAGGTTCTGGAACAACAGCCAGCATGGAAGTGTTAAGGTAAGGCCAACAACTGTAAAGAACTGAATTCTGACAACTTACATGAGCTTGGAAATGGATTCTCCCAAAAAAGCTCTTAATAAGTACAAGCTAACACCTTAATTTTGGCCATGTGGTGTCCTAAGTGGAGGAACCAGCTGAGTCTGACAAGACTTCTGACTTGAGAAAAGTGCAAGATAATAAGTTTGTGGTATTTTTAGCCACTAAATTTGTGGCAACTTGTTACAGTAGCATAATACAAAACTAGTACAAAATGGTACTTGTTATACTTGATCACATGTTTACTTTGAGAACTAAACAATATCAGTTATGCTCCTGCAAATCTGCTTATATTTGGATTCTGGAGATATCTTTTCCTGAGCACACCTTTTTGAAAGTCATCATGCTGAATGCTGATAAAAGCATAAGTGATGAGAAGACAATGTCCACGAACTAAAGGAAAAACTCAAGGAGACTACTGCAAAGCCACAGTAATCAAGACAATTTGGTACTGGCACAAGAACAGACCCATAGACCAATGGAACAGACCAGAGAGCCCAGATATAAACCCAAGCATATATGGTCAATTAATATACAATAAAGAAGCCATGGATATACAATGGGGAAATGACAGCCTCTTCAACAGCTGGTGTTGGCAAACTGGACAGCTACATGTAAGAGAATGAAACTAGATTATTGTCTAACCCCATACGCAAAAGTAAACTCAAAATGGATCAAAGACCTAAATGTAAGTCATGAAACCATAAAACTCTTAGAAAAAAACAGGCAAAAATCTCTTGGACATAAACATGAGCAACTTCTTCATGAACATATCTCCCAGGCAAGGGAAACAAAAGCAAAAATGAACAAGTGGGACATATCAAACTAAAAAGCTTCTGTACAGCAAAGGACACCATCAATAGAACAAAAAGACATCCTACAGTATGGGAGAATATGTTCATAAATGACATATCCGATAAGGGGTTGACATCCAAAGTATATAAAGAGTTCACACACCTCAACAAACAAAAAGCAACTAATCCAATTAAAAAATGGGCAGAGGAGCTGAACAGACACTTCTCCAAAGAAGAAATTCAGATGGCCAACAGGCACATGAAAAGATGTTCCACATCGCTAATCATCAGAGAAATGCAAATTAAAACCACAATGAGATATCACCTCACGCCAGTTAGAATGGCTGCCATCCAAAAGACAAACAACAACAAATGCTGGCAAGGATGTGGAGAAAAGGAACCCTCCTACACTGCTGGTGGGAATGTAAATTAGTTCAACCATTGTGGAAAGCAGTATGGAGGTTCCTCAAATAACTCAAAAAAAAATACCATTTGACCCAGGAATTCCACTCCTAGGAATTTACCCTAAGACTGCAGCAGCCCAGTTTGAAAAAGACATATGCACCCCTATGTTTATCACAGCACTATTTACAATAGCCAAGAAATGGAAGCAACCTAAGTGTCCATCAGTAGATGAATGGATAAAGAAGGTGTGGTACATATACACAATGGAACATTATGGAATATTATTCAGCCATAAGAAGAAAACAAATCCTACCATTTGCAAGAACATGGATGGAGCCAGAGGGTATTATGCTCAGTGAAATAAGCCAGGTGCAGAAAGATAAGTATCAAATAATTTCACTCATCTGTGGAGTATAAGAACAAAGAAAAACTGAAGGAACAAAATAGCAGCAGACTCAGAGAACCCAAGAATGGACTAACAGTTATCAAAGGGAAAGGAACTGGGGAAGATGGGTGGGAAGGGAGGGATAAGGGGGAGAATGGGGTATTATGATTAGCACACATAATGTAGTGGGGTGGGGTTATGGGGAAGGCAGTATAACACAGAGAAGACAAGTAGTGATTCTATAGCATCTTACTATACTGATGGATAGTGACTGTAACTAGGTATGTGGTGTGGACTTGATAATAGGGGAAGTCTAGTAACCATAATATTGCTCATGTAATTGTACATTAATAATAGGAAAATAAAAAAATTCAAAAAAATCAATGAAGAGACCAATATGTATGACTGACCCTGACCCATTAGGATGATTAAAGCTATTAATAGAGTTTTAATCAATGTGCATGAGAACCAGAGGTCAGATGACTATCTGATGAAGGAGGGAGGTTTCTCAGCAATGTTAATGGGTGTCATGTGTTCAATGCAAAGAAGGTCTTGGAATTGTTTGGGAATCTCACTAATGTTACACCTTTGTAGATACAATCACATATACTGAGTTTTTCCAATGTGCAGTACATTCTGTACCATTGTGGTGGTCAAGGGTTCATTCTGAGCCAAGTGTATATAAGAAAATTCAGCAGACTCCAGAAGGGTGGCTGGGACTACTTTAATAGGTGTAGCCTCAGAGTTTTGACTGCTAAATGAGGTAAAAACTGAATTTTGCAGCTCACTCTGGTAATTGGGGATCTGAGGTTCTCTGACATGATTCAGAAATATAACTAAAAGTACCTAGAAAAGTCATTCTTCACTCTCATTATTTTTCAGAATCAGTCATGGATTTTAAAATAATAATAGGATTACCCTATCCCTACCCAAAGTTATAGAATCAGAATTTCCATGTATGAGGCTTGGGCACATGTATATTTTTGAACTCCTGAAATGAATAAACTTTATATTTTTGTTGAACTCCTTCCAAAATATTGGTTACACAGCCAAAATTTGATGAAGTTAGCAGTGAATTTAAGGTTACATAATCTGACAATAACTGAATGCCCCATACACTATGCTTGTCAGGTAACAACCCAAGGGAAGGAAGGGTTGCCATCCTCCTGGGAGCTGATTGCAGTACTCCTGTAACAACCTCACCTGTACACATGGTTGGCAGAGGAGCTAGAGTGAGAAGCTGCAAAATATCCTTATAAAAAGTTCTGGTTTCCCTTCAATATGCAGAAAAAAAATAATGCTCAAACCTCTAAAGTTTCAGCTTAGAAATAAAATTCTCATAAAGTTTGCCTGGAAAGAAAAAAAATGTAAAACACATACTACCATTACCCAGCATGGCTATAGAAAAATATTAATACTGAATTCATAGAAAGGAAAATCCTTTGGGAAAATTGAAACTCAAAATATACCTCTAGATAACTAGCTGCAATGAACTTCCGTTGTGAATGGCTGAATACAGGCTAACTAAATATTTAAGAGCTTCTGATTTTGATTTTTTGATTGTGATCTCCATTATCTTGGACATATTACTTAGAAAAAGAAACAAAAAGTGTCAGGGTATTACAGAGCTTACTAAAGATGCTTATTCCTCTAGGAGAATATTGAACTGAGAAGAACACACATACAGTTTATCAAAAAAAAACCACTTGGATTAATTTAGATGGAATATTCAATAAAATATTATCTCCAAATTTTAGTGTATATATGTGTGTGCTACATAGGTGGGGGCCAGATACTTTTTATAAAGTATAAGTAATTTTCTTCTGGTCCTTTCTGCCAATCAGCTTTCAGGAATTATAATTTGTTTATGACATGTAGGTAGAATCATCACTCCTTAAAAAGCAGAACTACAGATATGATTATCTAGAAAATTCAGTAGATGGTTTCAAATATTACTACTCAGTTTAATTGTATTGGCATAATTTATGTGACAAGCCTTTTTCTAAAACCTTAATGAACACTTCATGAGGCTAAAACAAAGAACAGTAAAGAACCCACTAATTTACCAAGGAGCTCATAGATAAGTACTATGTAACACTGGTAATCACTTATAAAAATGTGTATAAACTTTTAATAAAGATTTATGCCTAAGGAAAAATGTTTATGAGGAATAAGGAAGAGAAAAAAATGGTGAGGTGGGGCTGTTTTTAATGACCAATTATCATAACAGATATTTGAAATCAGTTCCAATTAAAGAAAGAAATAAACATTTTCTTCTTTTAATAACTAAAGGGATTAGGAGCAAGGATAGATGCAGAGGTAAGTATAAAACAATTTAATGTTTTGCAATTTCAAATTTGGAAAATAATTATTATTCTCATAATAAAAACTATACAAAATGAAGATGGACAAATCCTGTCTGGTGAAGTATATGTAATAAAAGCTGGAATAATAGTACTCAAAGTTAGATTATGATAAACCTGAATGGATATAATTGGATTGAAGGAGAGTAATTGGGGAGCAATTCAGGCAAGAAAATCAAATGGATAAAAAATTCAGATAATGAGATGCTAGAAGTAGGTTTCTCTAAGGAGAATTCCAGTAGATATTTCTGCTTTTCCATGGAGTTGAATAGATCCAATTTGTTGATCTTAACACATTAAAGAAGAGTCTCATTAGTAAACGTAAATAGGGTTACGAGCCTTTGGCTTTATTAGGAGGTTTAAGCTCTGAATTTTACATCAGGAGAGTTTGGGACTTGGGAATCTGTAGGCTTTCCACAAACTTTAGAAAAATATAAATGCTTCCAAAGAGACAAGTTCATATAAAGCCGGACTGTTTGAGAAGAGAAAACTCTCAAACATGTTAAAGCCATAATTGAAAGCAATTTACATTACAAATCAAAATACTCAAATATATTAAAGTGAGAAACTTGTCTAACACTTGGAAGTTAATATATGTCTAAGTATTTCCGATATATATGTTACTTTATATAAATAGAACAGACACATTGTCTGCACTTGAGAATCTCAGAGAATAGGAAACATTGTTTAATATGTAATTAATGAAAAATATCTCAAAAATCCCATTACTTACAGGTGACCATCTCTACAAAGTTTAGTTATCCTGAAAATACGGAGCAGTCAGAGCAATAATTTAGTGCAGAAAAGATATGACAAAACACATGGTTTTAAAACACTGGCACTAGGAGATAAAATACAAGTCTGCAAAACAAAACAAAAGTGTAATGCTACATGATTTGAAATAGGGCTTCATAATTTTTAAACATCTATTGGGCAAATGAATTCTATTATTATCACATATTTTTTAGTATTTCTCAATTTTTAGCCCAATTACCCATTTAAAATTTTGTATCATTAGTACATTGTTAAACAAAGTCTTTTAAAAATATACTACTTTTTTTACTCTGGGTGTGTATTATATACTGCTCATAATTAGTTTAATTCATTAATAACAATGCAGTTATCTTCAATCCCATTTTGACCCATGAAATTCTGAAATCTGTTTACAGCTAATGGATTATAATGCAATGAATTCAAGTAGTTACAGAAATAAGTTAGAACCACCATGTGGTTCAGTTATTCTGGAGGAAAAAGCTTAAATGTACTCCATCTAATGTCAATTGCATGTTTATCTTGAAAACTAAGTGTTCTGCCAGGAGAGCTGGCATTTACACTCACAAAAGTGACACAATTTTTGCTTTGATTCACCACACTTACTTTGAAAATGTACACCAGGAGAACTTAAGCAATTCCACTCAGTCTGAGGCTACATGTGTTTCAATAAATCAAATACTGGGTGGGAACCTTAGTTTGAATTTGTGAACCTCGAGAATTTGCAAGTCACAAAGGGTTGACAAAATGTCGAACACTAAAAGATGGGAAGCAAATATAATTTTCTCTTTTATTTTAAACTCTGAAGTCAATATCTATCAAATACTAAAACAGCATGACTTTAATATGTTCAAAAGAAAAAGCAGACTATATGGTCTGAACTGACATTCTGTTATATAACACAGCCACATGTTCACAACATATCAAGTCCGTGTTAAATTAGTCCCAAACACCTCTTCTCCTACATAAACAAGATAAAAATAATTAAATAGTTTGACATCTTCCATTTTTTTCTGTAGCCTTGTAAAATTCATCAGGAAGCCACTTTCGAATCTGTGGAAAATATGAAGTTGACGCATAAGCATTTTAATAGTGATCCATTCCAGTCCAGTTACTGGAGTTGGAGGGAGTTGGTTCAGGAAAGCTTTTGTGTCCTGAGTCTTACTGCCCAGGACCAATCAGGAAGATACGATGATGACATTTTTTAGGCACTCTTAGGTGGTGAACATTCAATATTAAATAAAATGTATTATCTCTGGTTCCAAGGTGGAGTTAGTTATGACATGACTTTTGTCTGTATTTTCAGATCTTTAATGGTTGGGCCCCCTGAAAAACAACTGGCCAGGCTTTCTCATGAACAAGGAACAAAGAATCCAGACCTCTTATGACACCAGAGCAGTGGGCACGATCCTAAGTTGCTAAGTGTCAGAAAGCAGTCTGGCAGCAGTAAGGTCAGAGGCATTGGACCATCAGGAATTGAGGAGGGACTCTCTTACTGAGGGGATCACTAAAACCTGGCACCCTGTAATTCCCCTTTGTAAGTCCCATCACACCTGAAATTTCCTGATAATATGTCTTCCTCAATAAATGGTTCACTGAAAGAAAGTCAGAAATATTTCAATCTGTCTTGTTCACTGCAGTTTTTCAGTGTTTTCGGGAGTATTTGACATATAGTGGGTGCTTAATATTTACTGATTTATGAATTGGCTAAGAAGCTTCTTCCCAGTAAGGTTGGGGCTCCAGGAAATTGGCCAGTGACTCACCTCCCATGGACTGCTCTTTTACCAGTTAGAGGGAGCTAAAGCAAAGCATTTGAATTGAATGCAAAAGAGGAGTTGTTGAACACAAATTACCACCTTTGTGATGCAACATATTCTTATTTTTTTTAGGTACATAAAATGTCAGCAATTTTGAAAACCTGAAGATCTCTAAGCAGATATTTCTAGGGTTGCCATGGCAGGCCACATGCTAATTGGAAGAGATTTAATTCCTTATATTCCCTTAAAAAAAAAACTTCAATGAATGAGAATAAAATATTTTCTGTGTGCAAGAATATCATTTTAATCATAATTTTTACTATGCATCTTCACTTTTGTTTTAATCAACTATTTAGATAGACAAAATCCAAAAGTTTCAATGTAATATATTTTTATCACAGATTCCAGTCACTGATTCAACAATTATTTAGCAAGTATCCAAAATGTACCAAGTACCATTCTAAGCCATGAAGTCACAGCACTGAGCAGGACTGATCTCTTCCTTCATGAATCTTAAATATTATTGTAAGAAATCAATAAGCAAAAAATGTGGGTTTTTTTGTGTGTGTATGTGTGTATACTGACAATGTTGAATACTATAAGAAATGCAGACAATAAAGGAACTATTCATGCATATGGAAGGATGAGGTACTATAAATAAAACAGTTAAGAAATTCCTCTCTCAGAAGGTAATGTTTGAGTAGTAACTAATGAGATATGAAGGTGAAAAGTCATGTGAGGATCTAGCAAAGAGCCTTTCATGTAGATCAGTATAAAGACCCTGAGATGGAGATGATTTGGGCTCATTTTAGAAGCATCAACAATGTTCATTTTGTTGTAGTGAGTGAAAAAAAAATTAGCAATCATTATGTGTAGGACTTGTACAATCAGTGCTACGGACTTTCCTATGTTATCCATAATGTGATGGGAAGCCTTTGAGGGATTGGATTGGTAATGAGTGGCAGATGTAGAATCTTGAAGAAGGATGCCATCATATTTCCTTTTTCTTTTTTTAACATTTCTTTAAATGCTTTGTGGAAAAAATACTATAGGACTTATAAATGAAATAGAAAGAACAATTAGAAGACTATATTAGATCAGGCAAGAGATAATTATTGCTTGGGCTAGGATCCTGACAGCATAAATGGTGAATGAAGATTGGATTTTGATGTATTTAGATTATAAAGCCCACTAAACTTGCTGACTGACTGGATACGGGGAATTGAGGAAAGTAAACAATCAAAGCAAATGCTTAAGGTTTTTGCCTTTGCAAATCAATGTGTGGCTGTTCCTCTTATTAAGAGAGGGAAGAGCTAGGACCATCAGATTTGGGTATAAAAATGTGCATAAATTATACATTCTGTTTATGTATAATGTGAAAGGCTTTTTCAGATATATAGTTCAGGGATGATGATAAAGGTTTGACGGCATAAAATTATACTGTAGTCAAAGCCATAGAAATGGGTAAGATTCTTAGGAATATATTGAAAAGTAGAGAGAAGGGGAGAGCTTTGATGTGATGATATTTCCAGTGAGAAAAGGAAAAGAAGCAGGAAAGAATAATTTCATATGGGCAATGAAATGGGAGGAAAACAAAAGGACTTGGTATCATAGAAGTTGAGTGAGTGTGGATTGACTGGCCAAGAGCAAAGGAATGCCTATTTGTGTCCATCGCTGTTGAGCATGTGAAGGTGGTGAGGAAATAAAACTGACCACTGGATTTTACAAAATATGGATCTGATGATGACCTTATTAAGAAGAGCTTTAGTAATCCTGATGATAATCCATTAATGAAGGCATTAAGGGATGAACAAGTAGTCAGTGAACATAAACCAATCACTCAAGGAACTTTGTTTTAAAAGGCTACTGAGAAATGCGATGGTAGCTGGAAGTAGAGGGATTTTTAATGATAAGGCCAGTTTTCTCTTATGATTTTGGAAATGGTCTAACATATAGGGAAAAAATGGGTGGCAAAGAGGGGAGAAGAAATAAATTCAGGAGTTGAGTAAGAGAAAGGGCTGGAGCCCAGGTTTAGGTGTTAACACTGGGAACAAGAATGGTTTATATTATGAGAGGAGAAATAATATAAAGAATAGGGCTACAGGTGGGTACCAGATTCAGTAACAGAAATATGAGATCATTTTCTTTTCATTTCTATTTTTTCATTAAAATAAGATCTTTTTACTTATTCTGACCACCAGATCTGAGTGAGGAATGGAAAGGGTTTTAGAGTTATAAAATCTGCAAGATCTGCAAAAGAAACATTTTAATGATTTTAATGATGGGCTGTGAGATCTAAGTTACTAAGTAAAAGAGGTAAAGATGTGGACAAAAGTAATAGTGAATAAGTGGAGGGAACAATAGATTGGATCTCCTGTGTAGCTGATGTATTAGACAGTGGAGAAAAATGAGCTGGAAAAAATGAGATGGTAGCAAAAATGTAGAAAACCTTGAATTTGGGCATTTAGAAGTGGGACCATTATTGGTGATGACAAATTCTAGTGTATGACTATAGGGTTGGATATCTGAAGAGGGGTAGAGGAAGAGTTGATTGATGAGATGGTCAAAGAACTGAATGAAGCCAGCGTTACATGAACCAGTCAGCATTGTGATCTTCAAATTGCCAAGAATGATGCTAGGAGTCCTCTATAGAGGAAGACAGTAGGCCAGTTGCCAAAACATTTGATGAATGTGGGCAGTGATGGTGAGGTAGTAATTGCACAGGCAAGCGTTGTACCTGTTGTAGTGTGATGGTGTGCACTTTTTTGACATTGTGGTGATTGACAGGTGTGAGGAAATCTAAGTGAGAGCTACTAAGGAGGGAACCTTGAGGTTCCATGATACATGGGGTGTGGGATCAAGGGTGCCTCCACATGTGAGCAGGATAAGCTACAATAACCAGAGATAGCCAAGTTTCAGTAACAGATGGAAGGTCAGAGATCCTTCAAACATGACGTTAAGGCTATGTACACTTTGTTGTTTACAGAAACTAAGCTCTAGGGGGGCTTAATAGATAACTTATTTTTGTAGATTTGGAGTATTCAAATAATAATAAAAAGTACAATTGTAATTATGAAAATGTTGGCCACTAATATTTATCTGGTGCTTTCTATGCACCAGACACCATGATAGGTGCTTTACATATGTTATCTAAATTTATCTTCACAGCATCCTATTGATTGGTTCTGTTAGTCTTATTTTCATGGATGTAAAAAGTTAAGTAATCTGTTTAAAATAACTTTGTCAGGATTTGAATTCATGTCTCTCTGACTCAAGTATCTAGATTTCCAAAAATTGCCTGTATTTTATTACAGCAGCCATTCCTTAACCATGCTTCTTTTTCTTCATGTTGCCAAGGGGGCCAGATTATAGAATGCTGTTGTCTTCAACTATATATTTAAGAGATTGGATATATTAAAATGGAATGTGGCATCATAATAAAAAATATGAGTATTTTGATCAGTTACAAATAAAAATTCATAATATGACTTTCATAATGACTATCTGTTCATTAGTGAATTCAAAGGAAAGAATGCTCAACCATCCTTTCCCTTTCCGCATTTACATTTTTCTCCTCTTTCTGGATCCCAAAGCTAGAGCCAGTGGGACTCTGAAGTTTTCCAGTTTAAATTTACCATTTATTAATTTATTCATAGAACAAATACTTATTAGGTGCTTCTATTATATGCATTGCTCCTAGTAGAGTGGAAATCTGATACAATTTCCTGCATCCTAGAATGCAGAACCCAGTGGGGAAATAGATACTAAATGGATAATTGCACATTTTTTGTTTGTTTGTTTGTTTTAATTTACGGAACAACTGTGGGAATTGTTTTGAATAACAAGTACAGGTTCCAACAAAAATATGTAATTGAGGGATGTAGCTCTCCTGAGGACTTCTTCCATAGGGTTTTATGTCAGGTGTAGGGACTCTCAATACTGTGTTTGCTAAAAGGGAGATGAAATCTATTACCAATCTCATTTATCCTTGATTAGGTCAGATTTATGCCGAAATAAAGCAAAGCAAGGGGTTAAGTGATTACATTACTGTTAGAGATTTCATAACTTCCAGTCTTGATACCGCAGGCCAAGACACCCAGCTGCCTCAGCTTCTGCAGCAGGTCAGCCAGTACAGGAAGTAAGGCCCAGGCTTTCTTGCCCCCAGTCCAGTTTGTGTCTCCTAGACCACAGACCATTTCAGGATTAATTTTATGATCCAACAATTCAGAATAAATCCTTGCATTATGCTCATTCCTCTATTTTCTGAATTAAAGGGAATTTCATTCTTCCATTGACCTCGGACAATAAGATATTATCACAAAATAGCCTTATCCTCTATTCCCAGTCTAATTTTTCAGAAGGATCAAGGAGTATCAGAAAACAGCTATCAAAAACCTGTGAAAGACATGCAGATATTCTGGCCTGAGAGTAGTTTAGTCCTGACGATTATATTGACTCACCTTTAGAAGTAAGTGTGTAATTTAAAACACATTTAATAAGTTATCCTCTGTTAAAATTTCTTGCTGGAGCTCAGTTTGATAATTGCAGAATTATGAAGAGACCTCATATTTTTACTAGTTGCAGACTTCTACCCAGCTTGTTCCCTGGACTCAGCTAACCCATCAATTTTAGATGCTATGGAGACCAGCACAACTGAAGCCACCCCCTTGCCTTTTAGTCACGGCCCTTTGGCAAAAGAATAAAAAGGAGGCCAACCTTAAGAGTTATAGCTTCTAATGTCTTAGCTGCCCCTTAATAAGTATGTATTCAGAGCACATTGACAATAGTACAACTGACATTGTTACTAATATAGAACAAGTCAAAATACAAAGAATTTTAAATGGCTCGCAGTCTTTAAAAATGATTTCGGAACCGTTTCTTCTTCTAAACCAGAGACTCCCGCTGCTCCTGTTGGTAGTGAGATCTCTCAAGTGCCAGACAATGGTGACTGTGATGAATGCTCTTCATAGTCAAAGGTGCCCTGAGTGAAAAGCAAAAGAATAAAAAGCCAGTCTGACTTGTGTGATACCAGTCTTGGAGACAATAAATGTCTGTGCATGTACTTTTAAAGCCAGATCTTTTAAGCTGATTGTTAAGCAGTTAACTGTTAATACTTTGAAATGTCCCATTCTTTGTCAGTGGTGAGTTTATGTGGAAAACTTTCCATGCAACTGTACACCTGAAGCTGCTTTCAGTTGAGCTTAAAAATTTAATTACTGCTTTTTAACATGGAAGAATTTAAGCTTTTAAAAGACTGAAGCAAATAGGTATTTCCAATAATCAGGAAAAGGATTATTCACTATAATTGACATTAATGTATAATTTACATACTATAATGTTCCTAGTTCTTAATAAGTCCATTTAATAAGTAAAACTAAGAGTAAGAATGATTATCCCACAAGGCCAAAAATAAAAATACTGTCTTTTTCTTTGGTTATGATTTTGGGGGTTGTTATATTTTGCCTCAAATGTATTTCTTGAAGTCAAATTTAAAAGGTGCATACACTAATGAGCAAGAAGTTCAACAAGGTCATTTTATTGGCAACATAAATATGTTGTTCTACTGAGTATCAAAGGAAGCAAATCTATATTAAGTTGTACATTTTTTTAAAAAAAAAAGAAAAGAACTGTGAAGCTAGCAAGTCTCCCCTCAAATCCCACTATAGTATAAAATTGCATCAAAAAGATGGTATTACACCACTACCTACATCAATAAAATGCCAGTTTGACATATTATAAAGAAAAATCAGTTTCACTTCAATAAGCCCAACTCTCTGGAAAGAAAAGGAAGTGAGAGGTATTCTAGCATGCCTCATCCACAACAAGTCATCAGGGACCGCTGAGCCATATAATTCCGCTATGCCACGGCAGTCTTTATTTCTAAAGGAGTGGTTTGCAGCACAAGGAATCTTGCATCCTTAAATGCTACATTGCAATAGTGTGCCAAAACAGACCGGTAACCCAGAGGAATAAATAGTGAAATTAGAATGGGGTCACGGTCTTCCATAACATTTTGGTCTCCTTTCCACATATTGGAGTCTAAATTGTATTTCAATATCATAATAAGCTTTTCACTTGGATAATAAAAACAGCCTTCTTTAAGAAGACCCATGACTGCCAACATCTATCATTAAAAAACTAAAATGTGAGATATTTCAGTCTTGATTTATAGCACCTGAAATGCAATCATAGATGCCAACTGTGAATTTACTATTCATTGAAGCCCTGGAAGAACAAAGAGATATAAATAATCAGACAACTGTAGATAGACAATAAATCTGCATTTGGCTTTCTCTCTTTCTACTGAAGTTTCATAAGGAAATCCAGGATATTGTGGGGGCATGTCCTTGACCTTTGAAGTTGGCATGAAAGGGATAGTCCTTCACTTCTAGAAAAGTCTGGGAAGAATATTGGAATGAACAGGCTATTTCTCTGATTCAAGAGGAGATTTCTTATTTATTTTTGATCAGTTTAATTTTGGGGTTTGTGACTGACCTTTCTACTGAATAGGTCATGACATTCTCCTGCCATATTTGATCAGTTCTAGTCACGGACACTTTGACCAGACACCTTCTATTCGATAGCCCTGTAGCTTTTCCATAACCCTCATTGCTATCTTCGAGATGTAAAAACAAGTCGGGCCCTGTCATTGATCTTACCAACTCTTCCTCTCCCTCTGCTCATCAAGGATTCAGGAAAGAAACCTCACTTACTGGGAGATAAAAACTGTCTTCGTGGAAAAGTTAACTTTTTTTTTTGAAGTTTAGATCATTTTATTATCCAATGACTATAATGGTAGATTGATATCTTCACATTGGTGTCTTCTAGAAAAGGATCTTCCTGTATTCTTTCAAAGTGATGCCGGGGTTCTTGTTTGCGGAGTTGAAGAATGAACTTAGCAAACAGTCAAGGTAGGAGAGCCAGGGCAGAGGATTTTACTTAGAAATAAAGTGAGAGGAAAGAGCTCCTGGTTCATGCCAGGAGGAGACAAGAGAGCACCGGAAAAGTTAACTTTTTAAATGAGCTTGGAAGACTTGCTAGCACTCCTTTGGCAGAGTTGTGGTGGGTATTTCAGGTGAACAGTGGCAGTGGAGGTAAATGGTCGAGTTGAGCATCAGAGAGCTCTAGGTACCGAGTGGAAGGGTGAGACTGAGGCTTTACCATGGAGGCCTTGAGAAACTGGAAGAGACATTTACTCTTAGTTTGACACACAGTGGTTGAATGGGGTTGTAGTATTGGGCAATAAAAACATAATCTAAACTTTGTTGTACAAAGATCAATACAGCTGTAGTGTGCAGGAAGAGTTAAAAGGAAAGGAGAGGACAAGTGAATCCATTTTGGAAAAAGATACTGAAGGCTGACTACTATTAGAACATAATAAATGGAACAATTCTTTCTCCTCTAGTTCTTTGCTCATGTTGTCCTCGGTGTCTAGGCTGCTTATTTTCTGTCCACTAAATTCAGCTTCTGAGAAGTAATTCCATACTTCTAAGCACAATTCAAATCTCACTTGTTACAAAGAATCTCTGAGAACCACAGGGGAACTACCTAACGCCTTCATAATTTGTAACTAAAATAAGTCGCATTACTCTAGGTAGGTGACCAAGCAAGTGATATGATAACACAAAAATTTGCACAGGGTTAAAGTTATTTTTGTATGAATTTGTCTTACTTATACACTCAGGAGAACAGGGTCATCTTTAAACTTTTGTGTCTTTACAAAGAGATTTGCACATGGTAGGTAGTGAATAACTTGAATTAATTAAAGTATAAAAGTTTCTGAAGATGTATACATATAATAAATCCATGTGAGCATGCACACTATTATAAAAGATTTGCATTTACCATTATGTATTTCTCAAATAGTTTTATTCAGACTGACAATTAAATGTATGAATAAATTTTAATAAACATCTATGACTATAATAATAAATATTAATAAATCTATGAATAATTAATTTTGGAATAAACCATTTTTCTGGATGCAAGTTAAATAAAATAAGGACTTATTTGCATCAGAAAATCACAAAAGCCATCAAGATAACTAAAAACCATGGTAACAATAAGAGCTAAAATTGGACTTTAATGATGAGTGTGTGCTGTCAATTTATTGCTTCTAACTTCAAACCTACCCATCTTTCCATGCTTAATGATGTTGGAGCTGAGCCCTGTCAACTGCTCTCCTTTGCCAGCAGGATAGTGATAGTAAAAGGTGCTGGAGGGACCCTCCCCCAAAGCAGCCTCCCCAGCAAATTTCCCCATCATCCTAGTGATAGTTTGCCAGTGAGTCTCGCCAGCACCACAGCGGGCAGCCTTCCAGTTGGCTTTCTTGGAGCTTCTGAGTGATTTTCCTGGTCATGCCATTAGATGGTAATAGTTTTACCTGCATACCAGGAGAGGTATCAGTGACACCTCCATGAACTTCTCTGTTATCTACAGGTGTCTCAACTATGTCTTTTGGATGAAGTCTGAATATCAGAGGGGAGGAGGAACCCACTTCCAAGTTTGTTTTTTTTTGTTTCTTCTCTCCTTAAGCTCTGCAGATAGTGCTTTTCCCTAATTCTGCTCTCCCTTTATTCTTTGGGGTTCTCTTTGCACTTTTAGTACTTTAATCCCCTTTTATCAATTTAGTACTTGTTAATATTAAATTTTCCATATTATAATTACAGGTGTGACTTTTGTCTGCTAAACAGACCTTAATTTAAACAGTCTGTATGGGAATTTTCTGGAATTAGGCAACCATTATAAGAATAAGATGTTTATGTTCCAATATAGGAAGTCACACAGGAGACCTAACTGTCCCAAATGGGAGAGTCAGAATCCCCGCGATGCCTATGGCCATTCCAAGGAATTCCTTATCAATAGGTCCCCATGTTTTTACTATATGTTCCCATCACAAATGTTGAGTGACTATTGCAGAGCTAGTAATATTATAGGCATTCAGTAGCTTTTGAGAAATCCTGGCAATGTGTGTGCCTCCCAAAACAGACGCTCTAAGTTGATGTTGACCCAATCGGTCAATCAGTCAATCAATTTCTTTCAGAAGAAAATGAATCATGGTTAATAGGCAGACTGCAAAACAGGACCCATTTAGCAGGACCACAATAGGAAGCACAGGTAAGTAGAACACACAGGTAAAAGGTGACTGTTATTTGATCTTATAGAAGTCTCTACTTTTCTTTGATATTCAAGATACACAACCATCATTTTATTATACACTTTCCCTTATTATAATTTTGCTTAGTGGCTTAATTTTGATCAATTGCAGGGGCTTGATCATTTAAAGCTACTGTGACAGGTAATAATTCATGTTTATATTCTTGTTTTGGAAACTGATTAAATGATTCGGAAGATTGTGCATCTGTATCTAGTATAATATCTAATAAATTAAAGGCAATCCCCAGCTGTTCTGTCCTGGATGATTAAGGAAAACGATCAGTGTAAATATTAGTAATAATATGTATGATCTCATGTGAGAGACAAGTTTAGTGACATTTTAATACATGTCTTTATGTATTATAGGGAAATGAATACAATTGACAAATCCATATAAATAACATATTGGAATTTCCACTAAACTGTAATGTTCCTAAGTCAGCCATGATTGAAATTGCGTTTGACAAGAGAAAAATGTTATTTCTCTTTCCAACAACTCCCTGCATTGTCATCGCGGCATGGCTGGGTAGTGGGGAATGCGAGCTGAGGACCTTCCCTCCTCTGTGTGACCATCTGGCTTCAGTTCCACTTCAATCAGTTTCTATTGCCTATTTGATTTATGCTGAAAATCACAAGCAGAAAGTAAGGAAGTTTGCCCATACATTTAAGCTAACCCTCTTTCTCCTCATTTCTTGTCCCTTCGAAACTTGTAAAGGAAAATTTTGTACTCAGAAGCCCAGTTAACTTAAACTTTACCAGCCACAGAGATATGCCACCATTCTTATAATCCCATGTGCTCTTTTGCCAAACTATGATGTCAATATTTTCTCTCCTGTTGCTCTACAGGGATCTGGATTCCCTTTTGCACTATGTCAAATGTTAACTGTCCTCTGCAGGTAGGTGATATTGTTTGCCTTGCTTAAGATATCCGTGAAAAACTTTCTCTTTAACCTTGAGTTTATGCTATTTTGTTTTAAAAATGTGATGTCATTCTATATTTATTTTGGGGATTCCCACAGTAAAACATTGTGCATTGGCATTGTTATGAAAGATGAGCTGAGTAAATTCCTCTGAAAACCGTGGAATTTCTGGTTTCTATTCACTCAGCAAAATCAGAAGTAATACAAAGCTGGGCTCCAAAAAAACTAACAGAAAGTACAAGTCCTCAGAAGGGGCTAAAGTAGAAGGGCTTTCTTCTCTTTTTAATCTTAGCATGATGCTGATCAGCTGTTCATTATAAATGTACCATTAGAGGAGATACTGCTGACACTGCTCTATGTAATGGTCAAATCGTTTTTCCAAAAGAAACCCTTTCAGGATTTAATATATCAACATTCTACCTTGTAGAAATTCTAAAATTGTGCACACAATATTGAAGCCTAATGGAAGAAAATGAGTTATTTTTGCTATCTCAGAAAGCTTTGCTATTTAACAAAATACACATGCACAGATTCCTTTCAACTGTTCAACAAATAGATTTTGATTGTCTTCTATGTGTCAGGAACTTACAATCTGTACTCTGAAGGAGCTAGTGAAGGTGTATATGAGTGTGTGTTTGTGTGTGTGTGTGTATACGTAACATAGAATTTTAGAGTTATTCTGGACCATAAACATTATCTAAAAATTATACAATTTTTCTTATTAAAATGTTAAAGGCTGAAAAGGTTATGTGATTTTCCTTGAATGTGGCCAAGTTGGGTATGGCTCTTGGTCAAATAGTCTGCCTAGTATACAATGTAATCCATAGGGAATGAATTTCCAGGTATTTGCATGTATGAATATAGAGATAATTTTAGGAAATGTAGGCTGTTCATCTGTGGAAATCAACAGCATAGGCTACCTAATTATCATTCTATAAACAAATGTTTAATTCAATGCCTACAGGCCAATAAGGAGAGAGATGTCTGAGAGAAGAAATTTTATTGATAGCAGCCAGAGTCACCACTCAGCAGGCAAACGGTCAAAGGAAAAGTAATAAATGAGAATAAACCACATTTCTGTTACAATTTTCCTAAAAGGCTTTATGTCTCATAACCAGAAATCAATGACAGACATGATAAGTTTGTGGCTGCAAGTATGAATACATGTGCATCTGAATGTGTATATCCTTGAGTATGCGGTCATTTTTAAGTGTTCTGTTTCAAAACTCTGTTAACATGAATTTCATGGAATTTACAATTGTTCATACTGAATCATGCCTGGGGGTGGGGGGAAATGTGCTTTCTAGATATTGGAGCATATCTGATGTTCAAAAAAGTATTCACTAAAAAAAAATCTCTAACTTCCACATTTCCAGAGCCTTGAAAAAGGAATGAGACTATTCATCTATTTTTCACCTTAATTCAATGAGGTATTTGATTTTCAACTCCTGTCTCAGCACTGTATTAAAACCCTGTTACTAGGGAATAAAAGAAAATTACCTGTAATCCCCTTTCCTCAGAAAGCATGTTATTATAATGGATTTCTCACTTTAGTCAGCCTTAGCTGCCGTCTTAGAGCGCCAGAACTGCTAAACCACCTCGCCAGTGGGTGACGTTTACCTTTTCCAGCTGAAAGAACAGGAGTGCTCTCCCCATGTGGGTCAAAAAAAGGACAGAAAGCTTGTAGATTAAGGCAACCTGTCATGGATTTCATGATTTGGGACAGGTGAAGAGGAAGCTATTACCGAGACAAAACTTTGGATGATTATGCAAAATAGTGCAGCTTTCTTCAAAAGATACTCCTGTATTTGAAATTCTTTTTCTATCATGGAAAACATCACATGGATAAAGAAAATATGGTGGTTTGGTAAGTGATGAAAGATACCCCTTCACACCAGAAGTTATTTTGTCTTATTATTTATTCCTTCTTATTTAATAAAATGGGACTGTGCAATAGTAGGCTTCCAGCCTCATCCATCTCCTCTTTATGCATTTGTCTATGCTTTCTTAGATGCCAATTATACCTTAGAAAATAATTATCATTTCCACTGTCAATAATTATTTATCAGATGTAATACAGAGATGGGAAGAGACACATAGTGCTTAATACGTGCCTGGTACTGTGCAAGGCATTTTAAATGATTTTACAGAGACCCTGCAAAGGAGACATTATTAAATGGGGGAGAATTGACGATTTAAAAGATAGTTTTCCCCAGGGGTCTTGAAAGAAAATTGTTATTAAAAACAATTCATTGAAAGCACTGGTGTGGATTAGGGCATAAAGAGCACAGAGAAGTCCCTGTCTTCTTGGAGCTTCCAACATTTTGGGAGAAATACGATGTATACAAATGACATAATACAAACATGTAGGACATACACAACCACCACTAGAAAACCTAAGAAGAAGATGAGATGATGTATGTATAAAATTAAGTTTTGAGAACTATTTAGGTGACAAGGAAAATAACATCTGACATTTATTGAGAGCCCACCACCCTTCACATTCCTGGTGCTGCCCCCAGAGCTTTACATAGAGGAAGCCAAAAAAAGAAAAATGCCTTTGAGGCAGCTCCCTTTATCCCGATTTTACAGTGAAAAATTTAAGGCACAAGTAGGTTAAGTACATTGCCCAAGAACAATTATACAGGAGTACACCCTCATACTTCATTTAGTATATCATAATTTAAACCCATTCTTTCCATCTTCTCTAAGTTAAGGTTTAGCATCATTAGCTCTAGCATCTTCTCAAATTCTTCCCAAATGTTCTGTTCATCATTTTTTTTTTTTGTCACCAATTCCTGGCTGTTCTTAGAGGACTTTGCTTTCCATGAAGGCACCTTTGGAGGTTTGTTTTTGTTTCTGTTTTATTTTGCTTTTTTAAAATCCCACAGTGTATTAATTCAGGCCTGGTAAGTGAGGTAAATGTCCTCATCTGTCCCAGGGGCTTCTTTTACTCAATGTTTGATCTGTGTAGTTGGTAAGATGATGTTTCAATTAACAGAGATGGATGATCTTTCGAGTGGAACACTTTGCACAAAAAAATTGAATTTAATTTAAGATATTTCCTTTTAGTTGTTAATTAGACATCCAAGCTGAGTAGATAGTCAGATATACAGATGTAAATGTTGGTGTGGGTGAGACTCAGCATGAATGTGTTTAGATGTTCTTGAAGCTGTCTGTATATACTTACTCTTTCTACTCACGCTTTTGTATTCACTTTTCGTCCCTCTAAAATCTGCCTCTTCCCCTCAGTATCTTGTGAAATTTCTCTGTCAAGTTTCAATAATACCTTCCTAACAACTTTCTAAATTCACTGCATTTAGTCTTCATTTTATTCACTTTTCTGCTGAATTACATGCTTTTCATCATCTTTCTCTGTTCCTTTGGATCTGATAGAAAATAGCCATCTGGTGTTCCTTTTAGGATTCACAGTCATTTTCTTCAGATCCTGTTTCTCTGCAAAAATCTTAAGTCTTGCTGAAGATACTGTGTTTTCCTTGTCTTCTTGTTCCATAGTCCTCATCTTTAATAACTTCAGGAGTCAGACTCAAGCAAAAATGGATCAAATAAATGTCATATAGAAAAACATAAAGGAGGGGAGACTGTGGCAACCTGCAAGGTACATTCCTTATCTAAAGAAATCAAATGCAAAGTTTACAACACTGTACAAATAAAGGAAAATTTGTCCCTGGATCACCAGGGCTTAAGAAAGATCACTGTGAGTTAACATTCTCCCCTAGCTCTCTTTCCCCTAACCTGAATTAAACAGTTACCTTTATGCAGATAATTTGAAGATAAATATCATTAGCTCAGATCTTCCTCACATGATGTAGGAGCCAATGAACTTCAAATCTAGACAAAATATGAACTATTGTATTCTAAAGACACTGTACTTTCAGAGCCATTTCCAACTATCAAATTAAGTCTATATTACTGATCTCTTAGAAAGTTAAAACTCTACATATTAAAATCTTGAATGCATTATCTTTTGTAGATCATTTTCTTCTAATGTCCCCTACCTAAGCAGTAATTTTCCCAGGATAGAAACTCTGGAGTCAACTTTAGGTCCTGCTGTTCCTTTACTCTCCTTCACTAATAGTCACCTGTCCTTTGAACCAAGTACATGACTGTTCCAGAGAGGCCTTTCTCAAGAACTTAGAAATTGTATACATCAGGTTGGCTTCTACAACACATGTTGGATCAAATCAGAGATAGGAACAGCTATCTTAAAAAGACAGAACAGCTCCCAGACCTGGAAGATTTTCAAGAAAACTGCTATTATCTTTATGTCATTTGGATGGCATCTAATGAAGCCTAGAAAAAGAAAAAATCAACAAGATAAATGTTGGCAGTGCTGTCCAAGGATTGCCCAAAAGATTTAGTAATCTAGTTCCTGTGGCAATAGCATCTTACTGTGATATTAATGTATTAATCAATTTAATGGCTGATGTCAATAAGTATTTGATTGATACAATTCTCTTAATTTTGACGCCACACATATGAGGCAATATTCTGATTGTTATTTGATTTGATTTGCCTACTCAGAGAAAGTTCATGGGGAAATAGATTTCCAGTCCAATTCTAATAATGATTATTTCTCCTCAGGGAAGAAAATGAGAGAGAGAGAGAGATGGGGAGAGAGAAAAGAAGGAAAATGGAAGTGTGGGCAAAATTGCAACATTTCCAGAATCTCTCACCTGGCTTTAGTGCATCTGCATATCAATAGGTGTTTCTAAAGGGTGGAGAGAAGTAGCCATCTCCATATCAACAGGAAATTAAAGGAGAAGGGAGGACAAATCTGGACTGGAGAGGTTGGGTGAGGTCCCTTTTCTCTGTAGCCTGGTCAAGAGAGACATGGGCAGCAGAAGTGGATGACTGTTTGTTAGCAATAAATGGTTTTTTTTCCCTCTTTCTTTCTCTCTTTGACTGATTTTGGCTCAAAGGTATTTTGCCCCCAGACTGGGAAAATAGTTTCCCCCTGGAGTTACAGGAGGGAAGGGAGGAAGGAGGAAGAGAGGAAGGGAGGGACAGAGGGAAGAAAAAAAGAAGGAAGGAAGAAAGGAAGGAATTTTATTACAGCTTGTCTTTGTATTTTGCCAGAGGGGTCCCATGAAGAGAATGGGCAGCTCGTTATGATGGAGTGATCTGCTTTCTAGGATAGTCCTCAAGGAAAATTATTAAGTCATTCCTGTGTATTAATGTAGTGACCTTATGAACTTGGCAATATGAGATCCCTGAAACTTCAAATTGTAAAACTAGACCAGAGTTAATACCAAATAAATGGTATCCTATTTGATTGCGAAGATTTTTAGGTTTGTATACTTTCCCAGTTTCTCCAGATTCTACCTCTCTCTTCACACGTTTACAGCCGTTTTTATCCCCACGGCCACTGCCACACTTCTAACCCTGGTAGTTTAACCCTAAACCTCCTAAGTAATCTTTCTGCCCCTCACACTCTTTAACTTGTCCTCTGCTGCCACACAGAGCTTTCAAAACATAGGTAATATCATCACTTGTATCTTTCTAGATCAAGAGCTTTACAAAAAGCCTTGACCCAAGGCAGATGAAAGGAGTGAGTAGGTATTCAATAACATTGATCCACACTGGCAGCAAGCCCACCGTCCCCTCAAGAGGAGTCCAAACCATACTCATTGCCCACAATCCAGTTAGGTTTCCTCTTCACCCCAAGGCAGAGAACTGCACCTGAAGAGTCATTTCAGTTTAGGACAAATGAGGTTTTTCTTTTCCTGTGAGCCAGAAAGACATGCAACTCAGGATGAGATGAACTTGAAATATTTGCTCTGTCTTCAGTGACTTTCATTTTCCTAAGAACAGCTTTCAAGGATATTTATTTCAAGCAACACTACTTTGATCAAGTCTATAACATTAAGGCATATATTGTTCCATATGGTAAAATAGGGATTATGCATCTTAGGTTCTAATAATTATGTAAAGGTACTGATTTAAATCAGATATAAACTACCAAATGAGTTTATGACATATTCTGCAAAATAAATTCCTTTTTCTTTTTATAGTCTTCTGCATAGAAAGAGGAACATTTTGAAGGCAGTAAGCTCTGGTGGTGCATGTAATACCACCATGAAGGGGAACAGCAGAAGAATGTAAGATGGTGCATTTAGTGAAGCTAGAGCTTGCCAACTTTGACACACTTATATTTTTGAAGAACTGAGATGAAAGACTAAGTTTATGAATGCTCAGTTAGAATCACAAATCTTATTATTAACAGAAGTGCCCAATGTGACCCTCCACAAATTTATTATGCACTTTACCAAATTTGCCTTGTAAAGTATGTCATTTTATTCAATGTTATTTACTCTTTCTTATGTGCCTCTTCAAAAGGCAAAATTGAATGGCTGTATTTTTTGCTGTCAGAATTCAAAGGGTAAACAAGAGTACTATTATTACAGAAGAGAGTCCAGGGGGGTTTTCAGGGGTGCAGCTGTAGATTAAGTAAACATACACCATTGATCATTTCCCTTCCCTAAAGATTGGAATGCAATCATGCGAATGAAACTTTGTAAGAATTAATAATATGGCCACAGCAGCTAAAATATTATCTCCCACCAAACTGAAAGCCTAAGACACTCCAAATTGGGCTTTGATTGACCTAATGTCAAAGACATATCTTTCTTTGAGTCAGCTCAATGTATAGCACAAAACAGCCGTTCTCGCTATCTCAGTACAATCCTGAACAGTGTGATGAAGGAGCTGAGAAATTGCTGTGATGTATGATAGCGCCTGCAAGGAAAGCAAATTTGTCTGCAATTCCTGGGCTCCCTGAATATTAAGATAAGGCAACTGGAATTGATACTTACTCCTCTCATTCTCAGAGCTAGGACATGTGGAAATAATTGTAGGCCTAGATGATCACATTCCTTCTAAAAAAATGTTGGCAAGTCCTCAGAAACTGAGGCCATTATTATTATAATTCTCCTGAACATCATTTGGGAAAAAAAATTAAGGTTTAATAGAAAAGAAAGAGAATTCTGGCACCTTTGTGGATCTGAAAAAAAAGTTTTATTGAAAATACAACCTTGGACAAATAGTATAGGGGAAAAAATCAATAAAATTTGATAACTGAATTTTAGACCTTAAAAAGGAGATTGATTTAAAAGTTAATTTCTGCCTTCTTAGGCTAAGCCATGGGCATGGAAAACCAAAAAATATGGGTTACATTCAAAGGAATCAATTCAGTTCTCTTTTCCTCATGACAGAAAATGGTACAATTTAAATTTACAGTATTAAAAGAAAGATACAATATCTGACTTCTACATGGCAACATAAAGATGAATAAAAATCCTATTAACTATAACCCAGAATCTATTCTCTAGTGCTTTGGGGTTCTACATCAGAATGGAAATCTCCCTTTGAGAATGAAACGTGACAGTCAAATTTTAGATGCTAAAGAAGTTCGAAATTCTAGTGAAGATTTTTAATAACTATGATTGAAAATGTTGAGAACAAAGTTTATTTAGAAAAACACTTCTGATAACCTATAGCAAAAGAAAATAATTATTACTTTGGCCTGATACAAATGAACATTTAGACATAAATATAATTGCCATGTCTAAATGTAATGAAAATTCAAGGCCATGGAATTTAAGTACCAGTCCCAACAACCTTACAGAAAGGTCACCTAACCTTAATGAGCACCAGTTGTCTTGTCTGTAAAATGAAGATATGACACCCATAACAAACAGCTATGTGAAACAATAAAATAATGTATATGGCAGACCCAACACAATGCCTGAAAAATACCTACTTTACTGAAATACAACGTCTTCCATTACATATTTTAAAAATAGAAAACAAAATCAGATACTGTTATAGTCCAAAATCTGGGTTTATTTTAAATCATTTTGAAGTCGGAATTTAATTCACTATTGTTCGTTATCCTTTTCCTAGTGGTTGAAACAGTGTTGAATGAGTAAATAAGAAATTACGAATTTTATTTTTAAAGTGGTGAGTTTAGGTAGTGGGTTTTGATCTGATTTGATTGTTTTAAAATCAATTTTAAAAGTTTATTCTTTTTTTTCCTGCATTAGACAATATTTCCTGCCTAAATCCTAGATGGAGTTCATAAATCACTTACTAATACAACAGCATCCTTCCCATAAGTATGGTGTCCTGCGGCCACTTAGGGTGAATGCCAGATGCTGTATGAAATAGAGGTCTGCTCTTACTAACTCCTCTCCTAATATGACATCCTGCAGAGAGGATCAGCTTTCTCTGGGAGCATACTTCACACAGTGCTCGTGTGACCTCTCAGTGCATTAGGGACAGCAGCTAAATCGTTGGGTTTTGTCTAAGAGACGAACTGATTTAAGAATGGAAAGAACTCACTTAACAATGTGCTGTGCAGCTAGAGCAAAATAAACACACCTACATCCAGGCAAATGGGTCTAAATGCTTAATTAACTTGTGTTTGCTTTACAAACGATAAGGAAACCAAAAGTACAATCAATTGTATCTATTTAGTATGAATCTAGAGCCAGATTCTCTGTATCTACTAAAAGTTAGTCTTGACTAGACCTAGTTAAATACCTGAAGATGTGCTTCTTTGTTAATAGTATTTTTTCCCCCCACCACAGGAAAAAATATAGAAACCCAGGAAAGGGTTGGCTCACCCAGGTGGGCATTTGCTCTGCTCAGGCACCAATGGGTAGAGAATACTACTTACCTCATCTGTCTCTTTCAGACACTAGATTTTCACGTTAAAAGAATAGACAGAGATGTATTTTAAAGTACAAGTTGGGGAACAGTCATTTAAAAAATTGCATGGAAAAGTAAAGGTTTTAGTTAGTCTTCTGGGGAAAAGAGATTCTTTTTCCAACTGCCCCTGGCCTCAGCCTGACTCAGGAATTCTTCCCTGTAGCAGTGAAGATTGTGTACAAGAAAAAAGCCAATGGTAAATGATGTTTTTCTTATTGTCTCTATTCTGCCATGTAAACTTCCTTCACGCAGATGAGAGACAATGACCACCTGATACTTACCAACTAAGAAGCTGATGATCAGGAGAGATGATAGCAATATGCCTTGTCTATTTTATTTTCAGTCAATATGGTATAGTGGTTCAATTCACGGACTCTTGAGTCAGAGTCTGTGGGATCAAATCCAGTATCCTCCGTTTGCTACCCGGGTGAATGTGGCAGGTTAGTCTCTGCTCTGTGCCTCAGTGTCTCCATATGTCAAATGGATAGAATCATAATATCTTCCTCACAGAGTTGTCATGAGAATTAATATTTGTAAATCACACAACAGTACCTAGAACATAGTAAATACAAAAGAGATATTTATCACTCTCTACCTCTCATTATCATCATCAGTATTTATAAGTATGGTTTACATAACTAAAATGGCAGAGACCCTGGCACAATATGTAATGTTTCTTTAAGGGAGTTCTCTAGGATTCCTAATTTTTAAAAAATTTTAGCTTTCTATTTTGATGGAAAACATGTGATGTTTACACTGCTGCAATACAAATAGAATTATGGTTCCTGCTTTACAGTTATAAAGCTGATTACATCTGCTATCATATTTAGGACTCCATATTTTCAGCATAAAATGCTCTGTTGGTTACAATGAGGGATATAAAGATGACTAACATACAAAAGAGCCTACAATCTGTTGGACTGGATTCAAACATTCACAGAAATAACCTGGCATGAACAAGGAGCAGCAGAGGGCAAAGACGTGTCAATGGATGACAGAATAAATAGATTTTAAGTTTCAAAGTTGAGTTAAGTTTCAAAATGAATATTAATTTTAAATCCTATCACAGCAGTTTGGTTAATTTGAGAGTGTTTATCTAGTATGTAAGGTGAGAGAGCAAGCCAGTTATAGGACTGCTGTAAAGTTCTGAGACTTGTTGAATTAGCAATTTTGAATTCTGGAGTTTTATCAGAGCATATTGGCAGGTCTACCTTGGAATGTGAGCAATTCTGCTTCGGGATATGGAGAGGAGTGTGCCAAGTTCTGAAAACTTTACAAGAAAACTTGGAAATCAAAGACTGACTTGTACCTGAGTCATTAGTAATAATTTTATAACAGTGTTACCGTCAACATCATGGCCATTATGATTGTTGCTTTTGTTTGTCTCCTAAGGTGTCATCGGAAGAAGTTATATTTGAGATGCTCCTTCACATGCCTATCACTTCTTCGACTAATTTTCCACTTCCCAAACTGGTGCAGTTTTCTTTCCCTATGGTGGCCCAAAATACGTTACCCTGAGATATCCAGGATTTTATTAAGTTCTCAACCAACTTTACATTTTATAACTTCAGTGGCACTAATGGTTAAGCAAACTGTAAATAAATATGGACTCATCAAAAACATGTTCTTTGGATGAGTTTGGGACCTGAATCAAGAGTAAGGTGATTAGACTCACTCGATAGCAACCAAGAATGTTTTAATGACCTGGGAAATTATGTTGCAACATAAATCAGAGGTAACACTGGTCATATCAAAGCCCGGATGAGGGAATATTACTCTTCTGCCTCCTCAAACCATTTATTTTCTATCACATGTGCCTCTGAAGTTATTAAAGTTTCAGGTTGCACGGATTCATTATCTACTTCAGCAAGGAAGCATATTTTGAAAGCAAAAGGTCACTTTTACTTTAGAAGGAAAAAAGAGCATGATATGCAAAGTATCTAATTCTTTGACACTGAAATTAGGGAAATTTGGTTAATAACTAGTAAACATTCAAGTCAGGCATGACAGGGAGTTGATCTGTTTCCCCATTCGGAATAAAGATACC
Organism: Smutsia gigantea; assembly: GCA_032199065.1. Taxonomy (NCBI): domain Eukaryota; kingdom Metazoa; phylum Chordata; class Mammalia; order Pholidota; family Manidae; genus Smutsia; species Smutsia gigantea. Next base: position 43,477 of record JAVSCE010021057.1, read on the forward strand.
TCTTTGACTATGGCCAAGAGACAATGTGTTCCAGGTGTTGACAATTCTGAGAGTCTCTTAATTGTGTACTTTGGGGGAATAGAGCCAACTTCTAAAATTAAGAGGGGAAAAAGGGAAAGGACTAAGAAATATGCATACGTTCATGTGTGTGCCTCTCAGTGAGTGTGGGTGTGGATCTGTTAAATTGCAAAGTGGCATCTCCACACTGAGAGGAATCTGAAGCAGCCTCTTGTAAATTAATACAGGGTGATCTTTTCCACCCTACATCTCTTTTAACTTAAACATTTGTAAGTTCCTGCCAAATATCTGTTTTCAATAGAGGTGGAGTTTTCAGAAAAACTTGATGGGTTAGAAGACATGCTTAATCTCTGTCTCTTAAAATGGCCTTCCTTATACAAAGGCCTGTGTCTTCCTAAGTATGGGCACTTAAAAATCACACCTAAATAGCAAGTATGGTACAAAATAAAATGTCAGTAGTAGTCATTAATTGAATCCATGTGTAGTCTTTCTTTTACATTCATTGGCTATTTCAATGCCGATCATCAATTTCCTGATTTTAAGAACATCTTGATGCCTTGATGCTAAGGCTTCTTTACAGTTTCTCATCAAAATGCTCTCAGATAAATCTAAAGTTTTGATCTCTTTTTTTTCTCAAATTTGTGTTTGCAAAGAGGACACACAGATAATATTTCATTATCCAAGCCAATGGAATGGAGAAGCAGAATGAATGACTTAGAAAAAGGAAATAATCCTTCTGACAAACCTGTTAACAGCAGCATGAGAGTCTTTAATTTAGAGAAGGAAGAAAATAAGTGTGTACCTGTGAGGTAGTCTTAAGGGAGAGTCGAAATGAGATGAATTCTTAAAATCATTCTATTCCCCCTGTTAATACACTCCAAAAAGGCCCTTTCCACTTGTTCATTTATTTATAGAAGTAATATATACCTTGCAGGGGCAATAGAATTAGAGGAAATTCTTTTTTTTTACCAGAAAATGAGAGCTGGCGTGGTAGCGGGTGGCTCAGTAACTACTAACAATTATCAGAATCTGCAAACTATGCCAGTCTGAGGATGTGCTCTCTAAAGTCAAACATAACTAACATGTTCTCAAAGTTACAGATGATCTGAGACTTGTCCTCTTCATGTGTGAAAATGAGAAAATAAAGTTTCCTTATCGTTTTGAGCTAACCTAAATGAGTGTATATATTTACAGAGACTGATGTAGCAACTGGCATGTGTTGGTCCCACTGTGGATATGAAGCTAGACTCGCTCCTCTGTTGCTCTTTTGCACTGATTGTTGCCTTGGGTACATCCCACTTAGTTGGTGGCTTAAAACACTGTCCTGGTAACTCCCACAGACAGAAACTGAGCCCTTTTCCATGCCCTCAGTAATAGTCCCTGTATTGTCTACCTACTTTTCCATAACAGATTGTCCCCAAATCCAACACTTTAAAATAACAAACCTCTATTATCTCACACACAGCTTCTTTGGGTTTGATATTCAGAACTGTACAAAAAGAGTGAATCTGACTCAAGGTCTCTCATGAAGTCACAGTCAAGGTGTAGGTTGGAAATCCACTCATCTAGAGGTTTGATTGGTCTGGAGGATCTGCTTCCAAACTCACTCATGTGGCTATTGGCCCATGGCCTTAGTTCCTCACCCTGCAGGCCTCACATTAATGCTACTCATCACATGGCAGCTTACTTTCCCCAAGGAAGTGATTTGAAAAAGAGACAAACAGTGTTTTTCATAATCTAATCTCGGATGTGACACACCATAGCTCCTGCCACGGTTTACTGGACACACAGATCAACTCTGGTGCAATGTGGGAGGTGACCGCATACGGCTGTGAATACCTGGGGTTAGAGGTCTTCAGAGCCATGAGAAAGCTGGTCCTCCACCAAATGGACTGAACCCCAGCCAGCTGATGTCTGACTGCAGGTTAGAGACTCTGTGTGGTATTTCTTGCTGAGAAACCTCTTACTTCAAAAGATGTAACATACCCACTAAATGTAGCTTACTATTTTGTTCTATTGGCAAGTCCTATATGCAGGTAAATTTATCAACTGAGACCACCTGAGTTCATTAGAAGCCCACCCATAGATCACAATAATAGTGTTCAGATTGTAAAAAGTCTCTACAACCTCTACTTTCAATGCCCACAGCTGCCTGCCCAATTTATATGATGGGGTCAATCACTAAGCAAGAAAACAAGGTCTGTTATGTTGGTGCCTCAGAAAGGAATTGAAGAAAGTCTTCAGGAAAATAGGAAAGAGAGAAATGGAAAGAATATGACTGAGAAGCACTAACAGAACAAAAATGTCACAAACCCTGTCAAAGGACAGGAGGCATCTGAAAGGGTACAGATTGCCAAGTGTTGACTGTATAAAACTGTTTTAATATTCCAGCTAACAAATTCTAGTTATAGAAACCATGTTTCTACTCAGTTTCATTTTAAGAGCTTGTTGCATTTGTTTTAATACTTGGAAATTTAAATCAGCTAAATTTCGTGTAGGCAGTATTAACTAGGACAAGTCAATAACTCTTCCCTGATCCATACTATTTTTCTGATATTAGAAACTGGATGAGGAAAAAGAAAAGACTCCATAAAATGAGAATCATATATTCATGTAAAAATGCTTTTTGATTAAGGCCACAAATAACCTTTAGGAACCATAACAAAACCGCAAAGAGTATTTTTCAATTGCTATGTTGTTTTGCAGTAAATCCTTTTTTAAGCAAAAATGTAACAAAAGCAAAAATATCACATTCAAATATGATAGAACTCTGTACTCAATTTTTCAGTATCACATAATCTGCTATATGCTTATTATTCTGCTATTACATTTCCACTGCTTTTTAAAGGGTAGTTTACAGACTTAATTCCTGGATAAAAGCAGGTTAAACATCCTCAAATAGGAGCTTTTCATTATTCTGTAAGCAGGTACTTCTTTTTATCACCTGACTTAGAAATTGATCAAGTCATTCTGTTTTTTTGATGTCACCTATGGGAGGTTATGCTTAAGAACTAGTTTAACTGTGGATTACTAAATTTCTTTCTCTCATGGAATAAGACAATATCTGCTCTCTATGGAAAAGATTTATTCCTAAGAATCAATAAAAATTATCTCCAGGCTTTCTTTTGCTTCAGAGTTAATTATGTGTCTTTGATTTCTTAGCATTATGTTTTTGGACATTGGTCAATGAATGTTAGTCAAATAACAGGTAGAACTAGTCTGTATGTAAGTGATGAGGCCATAGGTTTCTTCTCAATGGATGCGGTAGGCTCAGCGTACAAGGCCCTATTAATTCACTGACACAAACTCTGGCTTATAACTGTAGGAATGACAATAGTCACACAATTAGAAAATCTCATTTTCCCTGGCTGGTATTTAAGGAATGACTTTGAGGGACTCTACCGTAAGCAGAAGATGAAAACTGATGGGCATGCGTGGAGAATGGTCTTGACTCTGGTGCTCATGCTCAGCTGGCTCACAGGCTCTGCTGCTGGAAAACAGGATTGGGAGTGAGGAAAGAGCCACTGCAGAGGAGCATTCGCATCTGAGCTCATTGCTAATGAGCAGAGCACGCTACTTTGCCCAACAATTGCATTATTATCTAAGTATTATATTTGGAAGGGAGTTCAGAATATCTTTTCATAAATTCATGTTATATGCACTAAGTTCACACTGAGCAATGGAGATGCACAGGCGAGAGGGAAAAGAGCATTATGTGGTATTATCAAAAAGAAACTTTGTACTAAACCACAGCATTTGTGAAAGATATGATCATTAGCATTTTTATGAGCTCTTAGTTTCCATTTTTTCTGACACTGATAAGAGATCTGTCTTCTCTTAAATGTAATGATTTGTATATTTGCCCTCATTTGTAAGTTCAGAGTCTGAGAGAAGACAAAACTAAGTACTGTCTAGTACTGAAATTTCTTTAGGCTGCCCTGACAAAAACAAAAAGGCATTCATTCTCAAATTAGTGACATCATGCAAAAGGATACAACAGATAAAATGAACTATTTCTGGCTCAGGAGTTCTTTCACTCTGGAATAACCCCTCCGCTGCTGTTCTGTATGTAGATGGGTGGGGTAGTTGAGAGGCCAGCAGACAGCACCCTTAGTGGAGATGTTAGTCCTCAAGAGAAAGACATGCACCTAGGCTTCGCTATTTGTCAAAATACATTATTGTTATCCAAAGTATTTCTAAACGTTCCAAACATGGCAGAGTGTTTCTAAGTACTCTAAACATGGCCAAATTTAATATTTGGCCACTGTGAGCATTTTGCCCATCAACACTTGAATTAGATTCCCGAAGCATCCCAAATTTATTATTTCTCACTTTTACCTATAATTTGTAAGCAGCATAAGGTGTGCTCAGAACATGAACTCTGTGCACAGACTCTCCCATCTTTTGAATCCAAGTTCCTCTCCTTAGCATTTCTGTGACCTTGGACAACTTAGTCACTCCATGCCTCAGTTTCTTCATCTTAAAATAGGGTTAAAAGTCATGGGGCCTTGGGAGGATTAAGTGAGATAAAATACATAAAGCAATTAGAATAATAACTAGCATAAGTTGGCATTGTGTTAGTGACTGGAATTATTATTATTGCTTCATTTGACCCAGGAAAATACTATTTTACAAATTTAATGTAGAAGAACTTCAAGAAATTAAAATCAGACGTAGAAAATTTAACAAAAGGAAAAAATACTTTTCAATATTCCATGATTTGCCTTGTGTCCACTGTGTCCATTAACCTCTCTTGGATTTCTGGGGTGAAAGCCATTTCTGGAACCTTACTGAGTGTTGTTAACATGTGTGTATTATTAGTATTCTGATAATAGAGAAGAGTCCAGATTTGAAACGTGTAACAACCAAGCTATTATCACACCTCTCATTTCAGGAACTCAAAGGTTTAACTACCCAAAGATCTGACCCAAAGATTCAGGACCCTGTACCTATACTTCCCATTATGAGAACTTTGCCTCCGACTAGATTCCTTTAATAAGTCCACAGTTTTAACTGGGAGTAGTAAAAATCGGCAATACATGCCGTTTCCTAAGTGACCTTGACCCCGATTTCCCTTAAGCACTCACTGCAAAAATAAACCTAAACTTCTATGTTTCTTTGATCAATGCAAGGTTACGAGACAGATTAAAGCTAATATATATACAACAGATATCATAATGTCTATTTCTTGCTTGATGTTCAAAAAGTTGCCAAGTGATTTGCTGCAAAGAAAGCATTGGGGAATGGATTTAAGGGGAAAATATTTCCTTATTATCATGTTTATAAATTCTGTTTCTTTTTCCATATCCTCACAGTCGGAGATGTTCTGATGAAAGATTTGAAAGCGACAGAATGACAAGATGTTCCGTGTTCCCAGAATAAGTGCCAATGCATGTTGATACATAATATTTGGATATTGTTTGTGATTTCGTTGAACATTTCCAAATGTACAGATGTTGGTTTACTTTCTCACACACACCCTTGCAACTTCGCAGCTTTCTCTCTCTTGTTTTGAGAGGGTTAGGATTCGGAGAAGAGAGACACAAGAGGTAAAGTCTCTATTCCTTGTTTGTTGTTCCCTACGCACTTGCTAAGGATAAGCTGAGACCCAACAGGCTCCAGGGACAAGGGTCCTGTCCATCTCCAATTTGGAGACCAGTTGGGGGCAATCCTCTGGGGGATAATGCTGCGGCCTGGAGACTGGTGGGGGAGATGTAAAATAGACAACAGTAGTGGTTATGAGAAATAATTCTCCGAGGCTTATGGGAGGTAGAAGTCTCGTCAAGATGTGGATGTTCCTTGAATCCAAAATAGTATGTATTTACTTTACACACCTTTGTTTTCAGGTGTAGGCTTGAGGAACCATTTCCTGGAAAACAAGGGTATTTCTTTATACCACCACATTAAAGCATTTGAAAAATTATTAATAATAACATCATAACTAGCCTCTATGTTTGGGCTACAGTGATCTTTGTATCCTGGTATTCATACTTTTGTGTAGGCCCCTCCCACCTTAAGTAGAGCTGGCTTATGTAACTAATGGGAGAGCACAGAAAGAGTGGGGCGGGACTTCTGAGGCTAGGTCATAAAAGGTAGGGTGGTTTCTGTCTCTGTGGTCTGATTACTCTGGGGAAGCCCACTGACAGTCCATGAGGACCCTTGATCTTCACAGGGAGGAACCCTCTGACCTCCAGTGATTTTGAGAATAACAATAAACAAAACACAAACATTATTTCACAGTAATTGTTATGCAGCAGTTGATAACTAAATGAGGGAAATCTGTATGTTAGAACACTAATAAAAAAAGCATGAAACTAAACAACACGTTCAGTATAATTTTACCACTATAAATTGCATATGGAAAAAGGAGAAAAAAAATCATCAGAAATATTAATGATTTGTATCAGTAGTTGTTGGGCTTATTGGATAAATAATAATCTTTTTTATAGTGAGTTTTATTAAAAATAACTTTAGAATATTTTTTTAAGTATTTCATTATTGGAAAGATTGAATCTACTTCCACTTGCTGAATAATATGTTGGGGTAATAATATTCTTGTAACAAGTTTAAAATTCAAAACACAGAACTCTGGATCTGACATCAGGTCAGTTTATATAGTTATTTTCCATGTTCCCTTTTGCTTTTAGCTAGGCCTACCTGAATTTGCAATGCTGTTCTAGCTGCAAATGTGAACTTAATTATAGAAGAAAATATGCATTCTGGTGCTTTGTGTGAAGATTAGGCTGCAGTAACTCTGAGCCATCGCTCCTAGATGCCAAAATATTATATATCTTATAAGAAAGACGATAATTAAAATAATATGAATGGAAATGAAAATTTAAAATCCTTGGCCACTTTTAAAACTCTCTCTCCTGTATTATATAGTGGAGGCAGTATATTACATGGTAGTTAAAAGATCAAATCTGGCTCCAACATTTACTACTTATGTAAGCTTGCATGGGGTTCTTTCTTATTTTGTACCTCTTTAGCCTTATCTTTAAAATAAAGATGAAACTCATACCAATATTCTGAAAGGTCTACTACTAGAGAATAAACCTGGCCTGGTACAAAGGAAGTGTGAGCTGTAGTTCTTTGCACTACAGCAAATGTTTAAGACACTATATGATATTACATAATAAATGGGGGGTGTGAAATGATTGTGTAATACATATTTTGTTTAGACTTTGCAATCTGACAGTCTGGAACGGAAATTCCCACTGTATAGATTATTAGCTGTGTGGCACTAGAGAGTGCCACAACCTCTCTGAGTCTTACTTTTTTCATTGACAAGAAGAATATGAAGACTATGTCATAGGACTGTTTTAAGGATTGAATAAAATAACCAAGGTGAACAGAGCATAGGTCCTTTTATATAATAAATACAAAATGCATGCTTGTTTCCCTTTTTATTCTTCTCTTCATTCTCTGTGTATTTGGTAGAAGTGATGCAGAGAAGAGAAAATTGGCAGTAAGAAAATGAGAAGGTGAATTAATATAACAAAATTGTGACAATTCATTGTAAATCATTACTCCATTTTGTTAATCCAAAGAGGGGCATAATAATAATAATAAACTTATTAGATGTTTGCTCCTTATTCTCACCATGACGTATTAAACTGCCTGGAAGAAATATCCTAGCTACTATTCACAAAAGCAAATATTACTGGATATAGTTTGGATGTACTCTGAAAATGCCCCGCTTCAACTTGTTAGAAAAAGCTCATAAAGATGGAACACTCACAAAGCAGCTAATGGTAAGTCACACAATGTCAACTCTATCCTTGTCATGAAGAAATAGGAATATCATCCTAAAGTTAATTCAGGGTCTTTAAGACTCTGTCAAAATAGTGGCACATGAACACTTGGCATTCTTAGAACCTCAAAAATTTCTGAATAGCTGAAAATTCTAACATTAGTGAATAGGCTTGCCTGATACAGTATAGGTGTCCACTATTGAATTTTAAGCAAGCTGGCAATTTCTGATCTTGATAGTAATGCACAAGACAGTTTGTGCACTGACTGAGTACAGTGTTTTCCTGAGAGCTTATTTTTTCCTTTTCCTTTACTAATGTTACAGTTGGTTGTTTAGAATATTTAATTAATGATTTTTAAAAAAATCTGCTCATGCCCTGGGACTTTTTAAAACAAAAGACATAATTTTAAAAAATACAAACAAAAAATTAATTAATTAAAGTAGTTGTTGCAAGTCATTATCCCAACTATCGCCTGGGAATATTTTAACATGCGAAGTCAGCAATAAAAAAGCTTCCAGGCCTAGGAGATTTCTCAGAATCCCTTTGTCCCTTGCCTAAGGCATGCTTTCATAACATGAGCTGTTGCATGGTTTTAATGAAAATTATAGCAATCACTCTTTTCGACAGAAGAAAAGAAAGGAAAGAAGGAAGAGAGGGAGGAAAAGATGAAGGGATGGAGGAATAGAAAGGGATACAGAGAGAAAACTATTTCTAGTCTTATAGGCTAAATCTAAGTTTTAATTTCCTAATTCTGACTTTTAAAATCAGGGTAACTTCAAAAGACATGAAGGAAGAGAGGAATGCATAAATAAGGACAAAATGTGGTCACAGATGCAGATTGTCCGTTTTGTTCTTCCCTACCTTCTTAAATCCAACAACCTTCTTTTTAAGATGCAGTTATCTCAGTTGAAGGAGAAGAGTAACAACACTTAAAGAGTGTGTTAAGTATTCTTTTTAAAACTTTTCACTAAATACATTCAAGAAGACTGCCCAGTGGGCTTGATTAACCCATTTTATAACTGAAGAAACTGGAAGAAATGACCTGGGGTTTCAGCCTCAGCCCAAGGTCGCTGAGGACTCCTGGTCATCTTGTCAGGTCCTAATGTTGGTCTTTTTATTGTGCCTGCGAGTCAGCCTGTTGCCTGGACCTCAGGCGTTTGGTTTACTCCCTTCCAATCTTGCTTCCAAGAGATCAGTTTTAAGGTTCTTTTTAGTTTGTTTCCTGAGTTTCCTTTTCTATCGCTGCACGCATATCACACAGCCTTAATTGCTGTTATAGGTTTATGTCTCTAACAGGTTTGTTTTGAGATTAGCTTTTAAGTATATCTGACCAGAAAGAAAAATTTAAATAAGTGATTTATTTATTTAGTGTTGCAAGTCCACTGAGGTTTTCTGTGTCTTCTTGATTCAGTTTAATAATTTATAATGTTTTAGAAAATTATAGGTTCCACTGACTTGTCAAACAAGGAGTTAAAGTTCACCGCATTTCTCTAATATTACTTATTTTTGCCGTCTATCTCTTTATAATCAGCCTTCCAGAGACTTGTAATTTTTTTAATTGTTCAGAGAACATCCTGGATTCTTTCTAATGCATTTTTCTGTTTTGTTATTTCCTTCCTCCTACATCCTCTGGACCTCTTGTTTTCCTTTTGCAAACTTAAGTTGGATACTTAGCTCATTGTTATTAGCCTGTCCTCCTTTCTCATAAGCATTTTGATTATAAATTTCCAGCAAAGAAGTGAATTAAATTCATCCAACATGTTTAAATAATGTATTTTTTACTGTCATCCATGTCTATTTTTTATACACAGAATCTAAATGTTTTTCTCTTTTGTCCAACCTTATGTTCTCTATGTCCAGTTGAGTGTTTAGTCCTTTTATTTATATTGTAATAATTGATATTTTGTGTTTAAATCTATCATCTTGGGTTTTTCTCCTTGTTGTGCCATTTATTCTTTATTCATCCTTTCCTGCCTTTTTTTAAATTAATTGAGAATTGTTTAGGATTCCATTTTATCTCCTCTATTGTTTTGGGGTATTTTTTTTGGTTGTTGTTAGAACCCTTTGTAGTTTTAATAGTTACCTATGATTAAAATGTTCATGTTTACATTAGCACCGTCTACCTTAAATAATATATGCTACTTCATGAGCAAGGTAAGAATCTTATCATATAATTCCTGATTTCAATACCTGAATGGCAGTATGTACAATGCCCTTGTTTTTTGGAAACTAACATTGTGAATTATCTAGGAGTGAATCAGTAGTGTAAAGGCAACATACATTCAAACAGTCAGGATAGCAAATGTCCTTACAGAAAGTAAAACTCATTAAGGTCAGTACTTAGGGTATTTCCTCTAAAAACTAATAACTTAAAATATTCAAGCCTCACTCTTATAAACATATAGGACATACAGATAGAATGAAAGATACAAAGCATATTAGTGTTGTAACTCTAAAGGAGACCTTAGCAATCATGTGAGATCAGGCTCCTTGCCTTTCAGCTAGGAGAAGCAAGATAAGAAGTTTACCTTCCACATTCCCACCTGGCAACTGCTATCATTTCTCGTCCCCTGAATTTCTCTTACAGCATGAGGAGTTTACTGGAAAGCTGTATACCTTACGTGATTTGTGGCTTCTGAGTGATCGCAAGAGAAATGTTATCATAAATGATCCTGTCAGTCAAAATGACAATATATTTTTTTAATTTTAGATTTTAGCTAGTGCCTAAGAAGTGGTTTCCTTTTCATACCTAAGGGACTTTCTTATAAATTCTGTCATAAGTCTTTGGAAATGCACACCTTGCTTCTCAGCTACAAAACGCAAAATGTTTCACCTACCAGTATATTACTGAAGATTTGTATTAAATACTAGGCTTGAAAATTTTTGCACAGTCTCCAGTTTTTATAACCTGCAATTAGTTTGATTATATACACGCTTCCAAAAGATGATGTCTGGAAGAAATCTCATGAAACTGAGGTCAATTGCAAATTAGTATCAGTACTTAAAATGCAGATTCAATTCTTTGTTGATCCAGTGAGATATGTCTGCCCCTTGAGATGGATCTCTTGCTTTGATCACTGTGGTCCAAAGTAATTTTTTGTTATATTGAGTGAGACAATGTGTAGGGACCGTACACATCCCACCTGCACACACCCCTTTAGGATCATTCAAATATGCAAAATGTAGTGGGAAGACTTCAGATCTGTACATGTGCTAGTAAGAATGATCGAGGGAAAGAGGAGCTGCCTACATAGAAATTCTTCAATAAATAGAAGGAAAATACTGAAGGTAGAAGCTTTAACATTTTCCAGGACCTTAATCAATAACTAGAGAAAAGGAAGTAACACAATTTCCCAAGTAATTAAGACACCCACACAATGTGTGGCCACTGCTATAAGTCACAGTTAGTGTTATAAATATAATTAGAAGTTCCATCAAGAGGTCTCATGTACAAGTTTTTGGAGAACTTCATAGAAATGAATTATTTTTCCAATGTTTATTCAGTAAAGCTCAAGAATCTTAAAAGGAAACTATGAGTATTGCCACTAATACAGATACCTAGAAATCATGTGAACAATTTATTCAGAATATTTGAGATTTTCAAATGATCAAAAAATTTCATATTGCCTTAACTGCAATACTTGCTTAATTTACAAAAATTTGCTAGTCTGATATTTCTATCTTTGGAAAGGTAATTTTTTTAGGGCAGTATTTGGGATAGAGTTGAAAGTTATATATGAAGTGTTTTCATATCTATAATGCATGTTTTCCACACTTGCTTTTCATAATTCATGAGGAAGGCTTATTTATCTCTATTGCACTGCATTATAGTAGTCTGTTTACTCATGTTTCTCACCCTCTATACTGTGAGTTCTTAAGGACAAGGAATATGAATTGCTTGGCATATAATTTGTGGTTAATAAATCATGAATAAATAATTGCATGATTGCCCTTTTGCCTCTGACATCACATCAATATAATTTGCTCTTTAATATGTTTTTACCTATAGAGTTAAATTCTCAATAATGTGTCTACCCACATCAAGTATGCCTTGTGACCAACAGGAAGCAATTTTTCCTTTGGAGTATCATATTTTTGATGATATTTACTTACAGTCTATTGATTAAGAATTTCACAGAGCATTTGAATGAAAAAAGCCTGAGATGACAGCCCATGAGTTTTGCTGTTTAGTCTTGTTTTCATGGACTTAAATGGCTTTTTTTGTCTGTTTTTTGCTGATTAAATGGTTTGTTTATTTCTTTATTTTGTATATCAATTTTATTGGTAAAATTTACACTTAAAAATATACTAATTTTAATACACAGTTTGGTGAATTCTGACAAATGTGTATATCCCTGTAAAAACTGCCGCATCCAGATATAGAATATTTACATCATTCTAAAAAACTTGCCTGTTTATTACAGGTAAGCCATACACACACACACACACACACACCCCAGGTGGCCTCCAGGAATCTAATTTCTGTCACTGTAATTCAGTTTTGCCTGGTTTAAACTTCATATAAATGGAATCATAAAGTATGCATTTTTATATCTGGCTTCTTTCGTTTAGCATAATGTGTTACCATTCTCTCCATAACCCTGCCTTCCGCCTCCACCCTGTTTTCCCCGTTATTAACATATAGTATTCATATGGTTCATTTGTTTCAATCAATGACCCAGTACTGATACATTATTATAATTAAAGTCCATAGTTTATATTAGGGTTCACTCTTTATGTTGTACGTTCCATAGATTTTGACAAATGCCTAATAATATGTTTCCAACATTACTATATCATACAGAATAGTTTCACTGCCCTAAAAATCCTGTGCTGCATCAATCCATCTCTCCCTTCCTTTACTCATATCCTGGACAACCACTGATCTTCATACTATTGTCATAGTTATTCCTTTTCTAGAGCATCATATTTGTGGAGTTATACAGTGTATATCCTTTTTGGACCACGTTGTTTCCTTATGAAGAAATATTTAAGGTTCCTTCATGACTTGATAGCTCATTAATGGCTTTTGTATTGCTAATTAATTTTCACCATGTGGATGTATTACTATTTGTTTTTCAGTTCACCTATTGAAAGCAGTTCATGCATTTTAAATGATGAATGTTATTTTATTGCATAAATTTACAAATTCACCTATTACTAGATAATTGTGTTTTTTTTCTTTTAGTTTTTGGCTGTAAAGATAAAGCTAGTACAAAAAGTTTTAACAATAATAACGAATTATATCTCTTGGATACTTACCAAGGAGTAGAATTTCTAGGTCATTTTTAATTTTAGTCATTCTATATAATCATGCTATATAATCATTTAAAATGGGGAATTAATTTGTTTTTTTCAATTTAATACTTTATTAAGAAAAGTCATTAAGGGTTGATGCCATATATACTAAGTTGATATCTTTTTTTTTAATTGGAGTATAGTTAATACATAATATTATATTGGTTTCAAGTATATGACACAGTGGTACAACAGTTACACACATTATTAAATCCTCACCATTGAGGAATTAATTTGAATTTCTCTAATGACTAATATGATTAGTGGTATTCATATTTCTGCTTTTTTATGCCTGTATAAATCTTCTGCCTATTTTTGTTTTGACTTTTTCTTGTTATTGAGTTGTATGAGTTTATATTGTGAGCATTCTCTCCCAGTCTGTGATTCGAACTTTCTTTTATTTTTATTTTTGATGGTGTCCTTTGAAGAGTAAAGTTTTTAATTTTCATGAAATCCAGTTTGCTTTTTTCTTTTATGTTCAGTGCACTGTAGATCCTCTCTAAGAAATACTTGTCAATTTCAATTTTGCAAAGATTTTTTTCTAGAGAATTGGTAACTTTGGCATTTTAGCATTTTGGCATTTACATTGAGGTCTATGGTTCACTTTGAATTAATTTCATATATAGCATGAAGAAAAGGTTGAGCTTGATTTTATTTTTTCTTTCCATATTGAGTTCCAGTTTTCCAGGACTCACTGTTGCAAAGGTTTTTTTTTTTTTTATTCCACTGAATTAATTTAGGATTTCTGCTGGAAGCTAATTGGCCATGTATGTATCTACTGGCCCATTTCTGAACTATCCCGTCTGTTTCATTGATCTATATACATTGATTGCGTGTAAATACTGGGTTGTCGTGGTGACTGCCCTTTATATGTAGTATAAGTTGAAAAACTTTGTTCCTTTTCAACAGCAATTTTGCTTCTTCTGAACCACTACATTTCCACATAAATTATATATGTAGCTTGTCAAAAATCTGCAGTATAGCCTGCTGGGACTTTGTTTTGGATAGAGCTGAATGTATAGATCAATTCAGGAAGAACTGACGTTTTAACAGTGCTGAGTTTTATATTTCATGGGCAGTTAGGTCTTCTTTAATTTTTCTTTTGTCATTTTTAGTGTATAGGTCATACACACATTTTGTTAAATTTATTAAATTATCTCATAGTTTTGATGTTATTATAGGCAATACTTTCTATTTTATTTCGTAGTTGTTTGCTGAAAGCACTTATAGGAATGCAATTTGTTGATTTTGTATCCTGCAGACATTTTAACTTCCTAGTTCTAATAGTTTTTGTGAACAATCCTTAGGATTTTTTACTTGCACAATCAGGTTCTTTGTGAAAATACAGTTTACTGTTCCTTTCTATCTAGTTGCTTTTATTTCTTTCCCTTGCCTCATTGTACTGGTGTGGGTAAAATTGCGGTATTTCCAGAATATCTCGCTTGGCCTTAGGTCATCTCCATCTCAATAGGTGTTTCCAAGGGTGGAGAGAAGCAGTCTATCTCCACATCAGTAGATAATTACAAGGGGCAGCAAGGGTATATATAAACCAGAGAGGTTTGGTGGGGTCCGTTTTTGCAACCATGTCATGAGAAATACGGGGTAACAGAAGTAGATGACTGCTTGTAAGCAATAAGTGGTTTTATCCCACTTTATTTCTCCCTTTGACTGATTTTGGTTTCAAAGGTATTTTTCCCTGGGCTGGGCCAAGACTTCCAGTAAAGTGTTGAACAGAAATGTTGGGAGCTGACATCACTAGCTTGTTCCTGATCTTACTGATAAAGCATTCAGTCTTTCCCCTTAAGCATCTTTGTAGAGTAGGAAGATCCAGTTACTAACCTCAAGTGAATGATGATAAAGAGTATGACCATGCCAACCACCAGAAGTACGAGCCGACATACTCGGCCCACATTATCTTCTACAGGTTTGGAATTGCCAAGGAGGGCTCAACACACAAGCACTGGTGTAACAGTGCTTTACTCACAGAAGGAAAAGACTAGACAGCAAGATCAGCATCCATAGTGTGTGCCTGTCTCTTATGGCAGAGGGTCACTCCAGGTAGCCAGCACAGGGCAAGAGACTGCACACACCACTTCTGTGCTACAGAAGCCTTGTTCCCTCCTGTGGGGTACAGATACACTGGTGGGGACAGCCAGGTGCTATATAATGTACACACTTCAGCAATCCATTGCATACCCAGAGCAGGGGAACAGTTTCTCCTAATAGGAAAGAGGAATCTGGAGCTAAATGACAGCTCAGCACCCAGCTTCCATACAGGGGAATGTTCCAGGCCCAGAGCACTGATAAGTCAATCCCTGAGAGGAGCAGTGGGTCACACAAGGACTGTTTCCCTTAAAAGGTTCTTAAGTTTCCCCATTAAAATGTTATCTATAGGTTCATTTGTAAATATTTTTATCAAGTTAAAAATGTTTACTTTTATTCCTAGTTTGCTGAAAGTTTTGTTGAGAGTGGATATTGGATTTTGTTACATGCTTTCCTGCTTATCTTGTGATGATCATATGGAATTTCTTATTAAGTCTATCCTGCTGAATTACATTGATTGATTTTTGAATATCAAACCAACCTTGAATTTCCAGGATAAATCTCATTTCGTCATGATTTATTATATTTTTTGTAACTTGCTGAATTCAATCTGATAACATCTGTTAAGGATTTTTTTCATCTTGGTTCTAGAGGAATGTGGGTTTGTTCTCTTTTCTCTTCCACTTCCTCTTCTCCCTCCCTGTCCTGATTCTTTTGAAAGGTCTCTCTCTGACTTTGGAATTAAGAGTAGTGTTGTCCTCATAAAATGACTTGTGAAATGTTTGGTCTCTATTTTCTCAAAAAGTTTCTTCAAGATGGCTATTATTTCTTCTTTAACTAATTGAGAGAAGTTACCTGTGACACCATCTAGGCCTTGAATTTTCTTATGTGCAAGTTTTTTATTATAAATACAATATCAATAATAGATATAAAGCTATTGTGATTTTCTATTTCTTATACCTGTTTTGAAATTTGTGTTTTTCAAAAAGAAAAAGCACCCATGTCGTCTATGTCATAGATTTATTAGCTTAAGTTTACTCATAATACTCCCTTTTAAATGTGGTAATTATGGTAATAGCATTTCAATCATTCCTGATATATTTTCTCCCTATCCCCTTACCTCTCCTTCACTTTCCCTCTCTCTCTTTCCCCCTCAGAGTTTATCCATTTTATTGATATTTTAATGAACCATTTTTTTGTTTCATCAGTTTTCTCTATTATTTGTCCATTTTTTAATTTCATTGATTTCTGCTCTTATCTTTATTATTTTCTTCCTTCTACCTGGATTTATGCTTTTCATTTTCACCTTCTTAGCTAGATGTTTACACATGGATTTAAATTTTTCTTTTTTTTTCTTATTAAGTATTAAAAGTTCTAAATTTGTCTCTAAGCACCTTTTAGTTGCATCTCACAAAATTTGACACACTATGTTTTCATTTCATTCAGTTTGGAATATTTTTTAATCTTCCAAATTTTTTTGCCTATGGGTTATTTAAAAGTGTGTTGTTTAATTTCTAAATATGTCATCTTAATGCTATTAATTTTTATTTTAATCCAATTGTGATCAGAAAGCATGCTGTGTATTGTATCAATACTTTTACATTTACTGAGATTTACTTTATGTCCCAAAATATTGTCTTTCTTGGTGGATGTTCTATATATACTTGAAATATCTCATTTTTAGACTTCTGCACTTATTGGTTATACTGCTGTATAACTTTCAATTAAGTCAGTGTGGCTGATGGTGTTATTCAAGGCTACTATATTCCTACTGGGTTTTCAGTCTACTCATTCTATAAATTACTGAAAGACATTGTTATAAACTTCTACTATATTTGTGTCTATTTCATTTTTAATTCTGTAAGGTTGTGCTTTATTATTTTGAAATTCTGTTATTAATTGTATATACATTTAGGATTGCTTTGTCTTCTTAATGAATTGATGACTTTATTATTATCAAATTTAGCTTTTTGAGTCTTTGTAATATATATTCCTTATAATATTTTTGTGTTGAAATCTATTTTGTTATTAGAATAGACATTCCAACATTTTTATCATTCATGTTTGTAAGGTATATCATTTTTTCTTCCTTTACTTTTATCTATCTTCATAAATTTAGAGTATTTTCTTTTTTTTAAGTTTATTTTGATATCATTAATCTACAATTAAATGAGCAATATTATGGTGATTACACTACCCCCTTCATCAGGTCCCTCCCACCAAACCCATTACAGTCACTGTCCATCAGCATAGTGAGATGCTATAGAGTCACTACTTGTCTTCTCTGGGTTGTACAGCCCTCCCCATGCCCCCGTAACATTACACCTCCTAATCGTAATGCCCCTTTTTCCCCCTTGTCCCTCTATTCCCACCCGTCCTACCCAATCCGTTTCCCTTTGGTAACTATTAGTCTGTTCTTGGGTTCTGTGAGTCTGCTGCTGTTTTGTTCCTTCAGTTTTTTTCTTAGCTCTTATACTTCACATATGAGTGAAATCATTTGGTACTTGTCTTTTTCGGCTTGGCTTATTTCACTGAGCATAATACCCTCTAGCTCCATCCATGTTGTTGCAAATGGTAGGATTTGTTTTCTTCTTATGGCTGAATAATATTCCATTGTGTATATGTACCAGTTCTTCTTTATCCATTCATCTACTGATGGACACTTAGGTTGCTTCCATTTCTTGGCCATTGTAAATAGTGCTGCAATAAACATAGGGGTGCATCTGTCCTTTTCAAATTGGGCTGCTGCATTCTTAGGGTAAATTCCTAGGAGTGGAATTCCTGGGTCAAATGGTATTTCTACTTTGAGTTTTTTGAGGAACCTCCATGCTGCTTTCCACAATGGTTGAACTAATTTGCATTCCCACCAGCAGTGTAGGAGGGTTCCCTTTTCTCCACATTCTCGTCAACATTTGTTGTTGTTTGTGTTTTGGATGTTGGCTATCCTCCCTGGTGTGAGGTGATAACTCATTGTGATTTTAATCTGCATTTCTCTGATGATTAATGATGTGGAGCATCTTTTCATGTGCCTGTTGGCCATCTGAATTTCTTCTTTAGAGAAGTGTCTATAGAGTATTTTCTTATAAAAGCACATAGTTGTATTATTTTTTACCCACTTTGGAAATCACTGACTTTCAAATCATGTGTATTTGCACTCAATGAAATTACCAATATAGTTGTGTTTAAGTCTTCCTTCTTAACATTTATTTTCTATTTTTTTATCTGTTATTGTTTTTCCTTTTGTTATTCCATCCTTGACTTCTTTTGGCTTATCTGAGCATATTTTAGCATTCTATTAGATCTCCATATTGACTTATCAATTCTTTGAATTTTGTGGCTGTTCTACAATTTACAGCATGTAAATTTCCTTTTTACAGCCTCCCTTCAAAATGAACTAACACACTTTAGGTATAAATAATAACCTCACAATCATATACCTCTGTTTTTATACCTCTATTCTTTGAACCTTTTTTGTTAAACATTTTCTACCTTTGTTATAAACACTTCAATGTATTAATATTTTTGCTTTCAAAAGTCAATTATCTCTTAAAAGAAGAAAAAAAGTCTTTTATAAATTCTAGTACTTTTTTTCATATATCTGTTCATTTTTCCTAGCTATTTACAGAAGGATGGCAAATGCAATACCAGTTACTCCATTGTTTCTAGAAAAGGAAGTTCACAGATGTTTTTATTTTTTTTAAGTTTTAAGACCAATATCTTAGAGGAAGTGCAAATCATTTGGCACTCTTAGGTTTGTTATAATCTGTATAAGACAGTTGAGGAAGCAGCTTCTAAACACGATAGCATTTAAATTCCAAGTCTACAAGCCTTTTAGGGTGACCTTATAGGGAGTTGGAATAAAATATTACAGGCCACTTGGAGCTCTATAGTCCAGGAAATATCCTACAGATTAGAAATTTAACATGTCAAAATCATTTACAGTCAAAAAGTTTTCACTTTGACTACTATTACTATAATTTCCATGGTACATGAATGTTATAAAGTAATAACATACCCAATATTTTAGATGTATGTAGTACTTTTTCTTGGAGATTTTCAATCATCTATGTTACAGGTAATCTTCTAAGAGAATAGAATTTGAGGACAGATTAGTATATTTTGAACCCTATACAAAGATTTTAATTGTGAAATAATGATAATAAACTGAGGCATATTTGTTATGCTTTTTTAGAGAAAAGAGCATGGTTTCAGAGTCTGAACACAGTTTGGATCTAAACCCTTATAACTGTGTGACCTTGGGTTTGATTCTTAACTTTTGTTTAAGAATATTAATTTTAAATCTATAAACTGGGGATAATAACACATCATTATGCTTGGATTACAATGTAGATTACATAGAACAGTGTATGAAGAGCTCCTGATATTATACCTAGAAAAGATGAGGCTCTCATTAAATTTTAATTTCTCTTTCCTAAAGTTTCTCATATTACAAATAACATAACATGAACTTAAAGATGAGTTTCTCAGTGTCAAACTGTTAGTAGTGTCAGAACTAAATCTCAAACCTGCCTTTTAGTTCTAAAGGTTTTTTTGTTTTTTTCTAAAACTATAACATAGTTACTTCAGAAGTAGCAGCAAGAACTTTTTATAACAGTTTCACCATTGTTCTATAGCATAAAAACTATAAAAAGCAAATTCCTATCTGGGTACATAGTGGACAGGTACTGTCGCATCACAGAGCTCCAGTGTGAATGTTCTAGATTTGGGTTTTCACTGCCTCATCATTGGTTTAAATAGTAGCTGTTACTACACAGCCAGTCACTGAAAATAGTTGATTGCCCAAGACAACTTAAAAAAAAGAAGAGCTTAATTTTTCATTTACTGTTTTTTGTTCTTGTTATTTATTGTTCTACTTAACTAATGAGAGCTATTTAATAAATGAAAAGACTTAAAAAGAAAAATACTTTGTTGAGTCTGTCAACTTTTCAACATTTCTGTGAGACTAAATGGACCCACTAAAAGGATGTAGATATATCTCATTAGTACACTCTGTTCTATTTAATTTTTATTTGCAGGGTGTCATGAAGGAATCTTTTTCAAAGATGAGTTCTTCGAATTCCTAAAACTCCAAGATGTTGCCTTTCACATTAATGACACCTGGTATTCTATTTCTGCATTTTGAATATACATACCATAATAAAACTGAAGATAATTACAAATAATTTTGATAATTTTGGATACTTTTTGTTTGTTTCTATACCCTCTGTTGTTCGAATGACAAAGGGATAGGGAAAATAATCAGTATAGTATCTCTTTGGCTATAGATGCGCCTGAAGATCTCAGCTCAAATACATGTACAGCCTGCTTATAAATGATAACCGGCAGATTTATGGTTAACATGGCAGCAGATAAGATATGGCTGATATTAGGCAAAATTAAGTTAATCAGGGATAATAATTTATATTAGAAAAAAGAGAATTTTAGGTAGAAAAGAGCTTTGAACTGTAATTGATTGATTTTTCAGCTTTAAGGAATGTAGACATTATATCTTCACTTGACGAATCCATGGACCATTTATAACCCTTGGCCATAGACTAGACAAAGAAAATTCTACACTATAGAAATATATAAATTTCTTTTTATAATTTCTATTCAGTGAAAGTAGAGATTCAAACAAATACATAAATAAATAAAATGGAGGTTATAAACTTTTCTTATAGCACTTGAATAAAACAAATATTTTAATTTAAAATGTCATTACAAACTATGTAGAAAATTATGAGAATAAACCACTTTGACAATAAAAGTTCTAGGATGTTCTCAAATCTGTACTCAGAGGCAAAAGACTCTTTAATACTTTATTTATTAAACAGTGTAATAAAAATAAATACATAAAATTTAATTAAAAGCATGAGAAACAATAGTAACAACAAAATCACAATAAAAAGAACAGATAATAAAGTTGAAAACAAACAAATGAACTAGAAAACACAACCATTAAACTATAAATAAGAAAATATGGCAAAATAGAAGGTGTATTTTACATTGTACATTTTATTTTTGAAAACAGGTTAAAAATTTGAAAATTTCAGTAACTAGACTAATTTTCCAGGAAAAAAAAATGTTTATTCAAGAAAGGCAAACTTTTAAGAAGAAACGAAATATTATCAAAGTAATATCAACAAAAGGGATCCTGGCCTCAGACAACTCTTTCTAAGAAATAGGTATATCTCATATCCTATCTCATATCCTAACATCTATTCCAGAGCATTGAATAAGATGAAACACTACAAATACATTTCAGAAGCTAGAAAAACCCTAATGCACGGGCCAAAATAAAGTTTAAGGAAAGAAAAAAAAACTTCAGCCATCTTAAAATAAAAGTACTTTAGTTGCCAGGATCTTTAATAAAATATTTTGTTAACAAATTAAACAATAACCACTCTGACCATGAAAGGACAGTATAAATAATAAAAACTGCATGTAGTTTTAAGGAAATGCATTAATGTAATGCATTCTGAAAGTAGATTCAATAGAATATGAGTGTTTTAGTAGTGTCTGGTGGCAGGCTATGGCCAGATCTACTGCACTGAAAACCCAAAAGAGAGCACTGACACATGAATAAACAGAATTTGGGAAATACATAATAGTGCTTAGAGAACCTTTTTTTATGTGGGAATATGATGACTTTTGAGTACTTACATGCTTCCTTTGTCCCTGTCTCCATTTCACTTGACCCCAATCTAGGAGCCACCAATTTCTGGATTCCTGCAAGGCTTCCACATCTTCATTCTGTTCAACTAGATGAGCTACATCCACTCACACATCCCCTCATGATCCCCTGATCCCTTCTGCATCAGGGTAATAACACTGGAAGTGGTAGTAAAGGTCAAACTCTGGATATTTTCGAGGGTTGTGCTAGCAGGGTTTGCTCAAGTTTCGAAAGTGAAGTGTGAGATCATGAGGAAAATGAAGGATGAATTCATGGGTTTGAGCCTAAGCTACTAGACTAGATTTATTAACTGAGATGGTGATGTCTGCTGAAAGAGCAAGCATTGTACAAGATTGGGATTTCAGCTTTGCACATGTTAAGTGTGAGGTGGCAAGAAAAGATGTCAAGTGGGTCATTGAATACATGAGGCTGTAGTTCACCAAAGTGGTTAAGACTGTAGTTAAATACTTGAGAATCCTGAGTATATAGATAGATGTAAATCCATGGCATTGATGACTTCAGTAAAGACGTAAGTGCCGATGGAAAAAGAGAAGCTATCCAAAGACAAAGCTTTAAAAATGTGAGGATGTGGTAAGGAATCTGAAACAGGGATAGAGAAGCAGCAGCCAGAGAGTTAGGGAGAAACCTGGACAACATGGTGCCCTAGAAGCCAACTGAAGAAAGTGCCAGGAGACAAAGGTCACCTGATTTGGAAAGGACACTGGATTTAGCATCGTGGAAGTCAGAGTTGGTGTTGACATGAGCACTATTGCTGCAGTGCTGGAAGCCAAAGTCTGAGAGGAGTGGAATCAAGAGAATGGCAGAAGAGGGTTGGAACAGCCACAGTAGATATACTCCTACATTTGCAAAAAAAAAAAAAAAAAAGGAAGCTAAGAAATAGGTCGTAATTTGAAGGGTCAAGAGGGTGAAATTTGTGTTCAATTTTTTTTTTAAGTTGCGAGATGTAACAGTACATTTCTGTGCTACTGAAAAAGTGCCAGTAGAAACAGAAAGAGAATAAAATTGTTTCACTATTGCTGTTATTGAGAAAATGAGCAATAACGTACCAGGCAAACAGCTGGAGAGGATTGTCTAATCATAAGAACATGATTTAAAAATATTAACTATTCTTTAAAATTATTAACTAGGTAATTATTCAATCTTATATAGTAACGTTGAAAATATTTTCAATTTCTTAAAATCTATTAGACCTTTGCAATCTATATTCAGAGCCTTTGTATTTAGTGGGTTAAAGCCTGGGAAACACTGCATATATCAACATAGCCACAGTGAGAGCAGATACGTAAAATTAAAGTGTAATGTATGTAGGCTGACAAAATGGAAGTTTTTTATGGGGTGAATAAGTGTATCTTGAGAGGAAAATATAAATATTCCATGATAATAAAATAGCACACAAAAGTCTTTCTGTTCTCTTTTATAAGCCTCTGCCTGGGAGGGACTTCTAAAATATGATCTCAAAACCTAACATTTTACTTTGTGATCATTAAGAAGATAATCAGAGTTGTGGTTAAATAATACTCAAACATGTTTATTTTAGATCCACTAGCAAATCATTACTGACCTACTACATTCTGTGAAGGATATACACAATTATAAGACAGTCCCTATCGTCAAGTAAATCCAGTTGTGGAAATTCTTTACACATATTTAATAAGCAAAAACAGTGATGTATTAGGAATATCTGTTTTCTTTAAGGAATTATACAAGGAATGGAATATCTTAAGCAAAACTAAAGACCTGTTTTGCAGATGTGAACTATGAGTAATCTTCATGTTAACTTTGTCATCTGATGGTCAGAAAGACAAAACACTTCTGCCTAAACATGTGGAAGTCTTATGAGGAGAGCAGGGTTGGGGAGAGGAACCTGTTTTGTTTGTGTGTGTTTTTGTTTTATTTTGACTTGTGTTATTTATGTTTGCTTGCTTGTTTATAGCTTTTCGGAGAAGTGGGCTTGAGTATTTCTGACAGACCAAATAACATGGTTGCAGGAAACCATTTACACTAGTTTTTTGGCTTTGTTGTTTACAGTGCTTGCCTATAACCTGATTTTGGGGTAATTAGGGATTGAAAAGGTAATCAGAATTCAAGTGTGTTGAAGTTCACCATTGGGACTTGTGCTTAAAAGCTCTAGCAACTTAGAGAGAAACCCTTCTGCATCCTTTAAAATGGTCCAAAAGTCTAATCACCAACTCGAGAGAGAGGATACTGCAGCCCCTCTGAGTCTGGCAGTTAGAGAGAAGGCCCCTAGAACAGCCCTCACATCTCCAAGTAAATAAAGTCGATTTCATTGTCAGTTTTAATAGGGGCTGGAACCCACCCAAATGTGACTGAAATCAGTGTTTCCTGAATTTATCGTGTTAAACTTCTTCCCTAAACACCAATCTACTCTTTATTTACCAGTAAATAGTTTATTTCATTGAACCATGTAAAATAGGCTATGCATTATTATAAATTAGGGTTAAAATAACAATAGTATTTTAAAGGGGAAAATAAAATATAAGGGGCACCTGCTTGAAATCTGAAGTTTTAGCCCAGTTGGTCCCATAGTACTTCTTTAATTAGGTAGAGACAACAATATACCATTTCTTAGAAAACAACATACTTATTGATAGTTTAATAATTAGCTGATAAGGATCAATGGGCCTTAGTTTTCCAGGCATTATAAACGACCCATTGGACATCGTCCTAAGACAGCGAGAAGAATAATCAGGGTGCTCACCAGTAACCTAGTTAGCAATTGGCTCATTTAACTTCCTTGTACTTTTTGTCCTTGTCCTCAAAAAGGACAAAGGGAAATAGCATTTGGCCAAGCCCTGATAAATCAATAACTTAATGCAGTTAGTTACACTTACTTAGTGCAGTTCATATTAAGAGCTTGTAAGAGTTTCCTTGTATTTACTTCTTTATTCCCACATCAGCCGTTACAGAACATTCTCATTTTCCACATGAAAGCCACAGGAGCCATTTCACAGCTCAGACCCAACAGACTGAACACCAAAAGATTAAGTGGCTGAGCTGCCTAGTGTTGCTTGTTTAGCTTTGCCCACAGGATTTGAATTTGCACTACACTGTGGAACATCCTAAAATAATTTAAGCACATCCCAAACACTGCATAAAGAAGTCTGTTCCATTTCTCGCCTCTTTAGATTGCACGTCCAGAGCAATTTCTCCCAAATTAAATGCCATTTGGTTTGTGTTAGAATTATCAGGACAACTACAAACATTAATAAGTCTGCAATAATAGCCATGTTATTCTCCTTTCCAAATAGCCCTACACATACCTAAGAAAGCTCTTCTGTCCCAATTTGTGTTTATCTCCAAAATAAAATGAGAGCATATCTATAAAATGAGAACTTCCACAAGGTATAATACATTTAAAAAGTGCCGAGTATGGCAGATTTATCAATAAATGATGGACATGAAAGGAAAACTTAATTACCCTAAGATAAACTGAAGAAAGTCTTAAAAATGGGAAAGGCCATTGTTAATGATATCAACAATTAGCCTCAGAGGGAGAAATATGGAACCATGAAACCAGAATATTGGTTTGGAACTAAGAAGACAGACATAGCTTCCTAGGTTAGTTGAAATCCAGAAACATCAAGTTTAATATCAGTATTTTTCTGAGATTACAATAGAGTATTGACTACCAGATGTTACAAATCTTCAAAGTGAGATTGCTCATTTTGTATTATATTCTTCAAAAAATAGCACAAACTTATTAGAATTTTTATTTACATTTCATATATTTCAAGTCTCTTTAAAAGATGTAATAAAAACATGAAATTCTTGTGTACATCTTTGCATTTCCATTCCTCTATAAAGTGCCCTCCAAAAAGCAAATGCTTTAAAATATTTCACATGGCATCATGACACTTAAATCCACCTCTATTTTTTCAAATAGGTACCCAGACAAAGAGTAACATTCTTTCCCAGCCACTTCATTTGTTAGAGAGCCTTCAGATGAATTCATCAGTCTACTACTTAAACCACATGGATATTGTTCTACCCTACATACCAAGATTTCTTTTCAGAGTTAACAATTGTGATTTCTGACATCCTAGCAGTGTTTTTGTTTCTGCTGTGCTACTTTGATACTGGCAGGAATCCGTTCAGATGAGTGCAGTGAAGCCTTCATTAGGGGACTCTCATACTCAACAGGCTCTAGCAAGGAAGCCAGGGGAATCAATCGGTGAGCCATTCAAAGCAAAGGTGTACCACCCTCTTTTACATTCTCATGTGCGGGAGCTGACTGCTGAGGCGCTGAACAAAATATCCGTGTCCTGGTCTTTATGGTGTTCAACTTCTCTTATTGCCTCAGACCTGAATACCTGTTTTTATGACATTGCTTTCAGTGTGACATGTTATGATGTCTGAGACTTCCCTTCAAGGCACTAGCGGGTTTCTTTTACATCTGTGCATTTACTAATCATCACGGAATGGTACTGGAGAAGGGGCGACAGGCCAGGCCATGTGGTAGAAATTGTAAGGATGCTTACACCCCACCAGAGGACATGTGGCCTGGAGATGGTCATTGCCTGAGTCAGTGCAGGGCGGGAAGTTCAAGCTCTTGGGATGTGAAATGCAGACTTTTTCCTTATTATCAGAAAAAAAAAAGCTGAGTTGAAAATAAAAATGACTCTATGAAAGAAGAAACATCAACTCTCTGTCTCCTATGTTTATCTGTCAACCCCCTGTTCCAGATCCAGATTATAAAGAATGATGGGGGCAGAGAGAAGGAAAAAGAGGAAACGAATTGTCTTGCAGAGACATTGTTTGGATTAGCTAATAAAATCTGCTAAGCTTTTGAAAACCCTTATCAAGAATCAGGCAATTAATTTTATCTCCATTTCTAATCAAGAGCAGCCAACATGAGTTTTTGGAGCAAAGACAGAGAGAATAATTTGGTAATATCATTTGGTTAATCATAGTTTCTTATTATAAACTTTGAAGTCTTCACAACGTTGAAAGAATCATGGATTGTTGCATAGAAACCACAGAGTAAAACAACAACCATATTCATCAATCTAATGCAAAATACTGATTTGAAATGCCAGGGTCGCAGAGTAAAGCACGATCCACTTTATAAAATGATTTGCTTCTGTTATACTCCCACATACTGTGAACACCTTGCGCATGTTTTAATATATGTTTTTAAGATTCTCCCTAAAAAATGTTGTTTTATTGGAGATCCCTAAAAATGGGGGAAGAATTGTAAAGTCATCAAACTTTTAGAGGAGGCAAAAATTCTTGAAATAATTTAATCCAACCTTTTCATCTATAAAAAATGGGGCACTGGGATCAGAAAGACAAATATTTTATTCAAAATCACAAAACTAACTAGCAGAGACAGGCCTTTTCTTATTCTCAGGACTTCCAAGGCACCATGCTGCACCCAAAAAGCAGTTTAGTTTGTAGGGCTTCCCACATGAAATCTGGTTCTTACGAGTTAACCTGCAAGGTGTTAAAAATAGCATTGCAGTTTTTACTGAAGGAGTAACAACTGCAGTAAATTATATGCATTTAATAACTACATATAGTTACATATAACACAATTATTAGAATAAATGGTATATATTTAATAAGATACAGTTTTCAATAGCTTAAAAGAAAAAGACTGCATAATTTACAATAACTAGTTACATTTCTACCAGTACTAACTGATCTTTAGAGTTTAAAATTTTCACTGTTCTTTAAGAAAATAAATGCAAATAATGAATTCAGGAAAACATCATATTCCACAAATGAATAAAAAATATATTAGAGATATTAAAGTATTGTTTCTTTACTGTGCCCCTTGCCAAAGAGATATTTTCAAATGTTCAGTCGTAATTCTTTCAGCGGTAAGTATAAATTATAGAGATTTATTTTTTCAGCCTCTTTCTAATGTGGTTGATTGAACACTAGATTGACTTGTTCAGTGGTCACATAGGCATCATTTGGGATAATGAGAGAAGAACAATAACAAGCATGTTTTCTTGAGAAATACTTTAAAGAGTAAATAATATATATACTGAACCATAAAATGTAGAAAGGAAGGATTTAAATGCTCTTTAAAATATTTTCATAAACATCCTGAAATACAGACAAGAACATGTAAAACAGTAAATAGAACAAAATGTGTTTTCAGGTGGCATTTTAAACAAATGGATGAAACAATAAGTGAGAAAAAAGAGCTATAGTCTACATATAGGAGTTAACTTGAAACCAAAATTGTAAGTTTATATTCAGAGTTCAAAATGAAAGGTATAGTAAATGAGCCAAGCAGAATAAGCCAAATGAAGATTATTTTATATTTCATTTAAATGATTAAATGAAAAATGTTTAATAAAGGAAGGAAAACATTTAACTTGACAATGAAATCTATCAGTAAGCAGAGAAAGTGATGGATAATGTAATGAGATGGCTCATTTTAATTAAATTTTCAAAATATAAGTTAATCAAACTCTATATAGGCCAAATGAAAAAATAGAAAATGGATTGCAAGCCAAGATATGAAGGAGGGAATATGAAGGAACACTAATTACAGAAAAATTTTAGTTCACTGAACTTTTTGTTGACTAATTGTCCAGGGCAGCACTATTGCTGAGGAATAAGTCATCAGATGCCTACCAGAAAGATTTCTCTAGTACTTTATTTCTTGGTAACACTAGAAAAGTCAAACGGAGCCCCTACACAAGAAGCACAACAGCAACTTGCAACATAAATAAACAAAATACGAGCTAAATAAATTGTATTGCCTATTGTTTTCAGTTTCATATCTTCAAATAATAGAGGAAAAAAATTTTCTCAAGTGTTCTACTACTGTAATTTAAAGCAATTTCCTGAAGATCAAATAATTCACATAGAACAAATTTTTTGTAACTAAAACAAAACTTGTAGATTTGATAAGCCACTTGTTTGAGAAACTCGTAGAAAAGAAAAATGTTGCTCTCAGCGTGGATGCAGTTTGGAAATTTAGTTGTAGTCCTTTTTTGAAAGGTTTCTACAGAATGGAACAGTGCCATTAGGCAATTAATTTCTGTTGTTTTCAATTTTATGTAATTTTGTTTTTGTGCATTTCCTAGTAATGATACTTCCCATAGGACTTTCAAGCTGCTGTATTTAGTTTTTGCCAATGCTCAGATAAGTATTAAGTA
This sequence comes from Smutsia gigantea, assembly GCA_032199065.1. Classification (NCBI taxonomy): domain Eukaryota; kingdom Metazoa; phylum Chordata; class Mammalia; order Pholidota; family Manidae; genus Smutsia; species Smutsia gigantea. Next base: position 72,423 of record JAVSCE010021057.1, read on the forward strand.
TTTACCTTACGACATAGAACATTTGTATTTCTTATTGCTATCTGGCCAATCAGCTTACAGCTCCATCCTCACAGCTGGTGTTCTCTTCCTCTTTTGTTTGATTGACTTGATATAACTACTGACACAATAGCCGCTGGCCAAAGGGAATGATTCTTTTCCAGAGTTCTTGTTTTGAATTCTACTCAGAGTTAACTATGTCTCACTAAACCCTTCCAAAATAAACAAAAAATTTGCATTACTTTCAAAGTATTAATGCCCAAAGGCAAAATTTAATATAAAACCAGACCTTTTTATTTTATTTTTTGCAAATCAGCAGAAAGACCTACAAAATATTTAATGCTTGGCAAAATGACCAGAATCAATTTTTATTATTGCATCAGGTCAGCCACTATCTTATCCAGTAAGCAGATGTCTAGTTCATGTTATTTTTTTAAAAGCACATCCTATAAAGGGCAGATGCAACATGAGCTGTTCATGATCAATTCTTATGTAAATATGGAAATGATGAACACCCCCCACCCCAACCAATTTGTGGAGGAGTCACTTCAAATTGCTGGATGCATCTCCAGCGGACCTTGTGGTAATTAAAGAAAAGCTCTATCGTGCAGGATCCATGCTGCTTTAGTCATCAACTAAGCAAATTAATAATAGTCAGTTCCTAAATACTTCCCTGAATAACTTAGAATATGTTATAAGAGGATGATTGAAGACTCCAAGTTCTAGAGAATTTTCTTTCATCCTGTTCATTATCAAGATAGAATATCTATCTAAATGTGAAATATTAGTAGATAAGACAATCTTATCTTGGCTGCCACTGATCTTTAAAAGGAATTTAATTCAGTCAATTCTTAATATTTTCTCCTCCAAAATCGTTGACAACTTGTACATAGGAAGTTGTCTGGAATTTATCGGCTTCAAATGACTGATTCTTAGGATATATTCTAGACTCAAAGCTCTTAGTTAATTTTCATACAATATTATTTTTCCTGATGTGTTACAGTTTTAATTTCTATTTTTGCAATCTGGAAATAAGATGGTTAAAGTTATTTTAGAACAATGTCTACCTTTGGATAAAATAAAAGCAAGTTTCTGGGTAGTACTAGAAACAAAATTGTGAACTGAATGAAATGGGTCTAATGTTCAGTATAAATATAATGAATAAGATAGTGTTGTTAACCAATGGTCATTCTTGGTTTATTTGGAAATGTTAGCATGGAAGTTTGAAAACTAGCACACTGTGAGCAAGAGTCGTTGTGGTGTTTTGTTAGATCAGTGATAAAGGTTGTATTGCTTTAATAAGCAGAATTTTTCTTCTTAAACTTCTGGTGCCTTTGCTTATCTCTTATGTCTTCTAATTTTCATCTAATGAACTCTTACTCTTTGGAGTCAAACAAACCTGACTGAAGCTTGATTTTGAGAGTTATTACTGGTTGACCTTGGTCATGGTAACTTCTCTTAGCCTTAGTTCTTTCAACTGTAATATGGTGAAGTTAGATGGATCAGCAGTAAAATGAGATACTCCATGTATGTGTATACACACACACACACACACACACACACACACACACACAATTTAGCAGAATGTCTACCATAAACTATTCAATAAACCTTAGAATTTTTTTCATTACTGTTTATAACACATCTTAATTATTTTTAATAAAGTGAGGGTATAATTAAGTAAATACATTATTATACATGCATTAATTCAATTACTATTTCATAAACACCTGTCCTCCTTAACACTGTGCTAGTCTTTGGCAAACAAGGATGTAGTAAAATAAGATTCTAGATTTTGAAGAACATATAAATCCTATTCAGGGAGATACTTACGTGAATAATTCATAAATAGGCAATATAAAAAATATGATAGTAGAAAAAGACTAAAGGATCAAGGAAACACAAAGAAGGGAATGGTTTATCTCTTCCTTGGGGGACATTCATGACAGGTTCTATAGAAGAGTTAGCTCTTGAATTTGACCTTGAAAAATGAATGGGTTTGCACCACTTCAGGAAGGGAAAGGGAATTCCCAGCCAAGAGAATGAGCAATTCTTCAGAGGTATTCAAGGATATATTGTGCCTGGAATAGGCCTGGCCAGAAGACCCAATGATCTCACCTTTACTGAAGAAACAATCTTTTCTGAATCTCACTGCTGTTATTAATATTGACATTGTTGCAAGTACACAATTCAATCATTTTTGATATCTTTATCCATCAGCGCTATGATCACTGCGAAATGTGGCTACCTTTGTTTTCAATAATGGATTTTGGAATATTTTATTTCTATCCATTTCCCCTACCCATCCATTTATTAGCCAGGATGACAGGACCTTATTTACTATTTTTCAGGCACTCCACATTCCATTCTCCTTCCATGAAAACATGAGAATTCTCATAGGAACTCACAGTTACATTGCTCTGCTAAATAAAAATTGCATCCAGATACTTCAGCATTTGATTTCAAGAGTTTGTATCAACCTTCATAGAACTATCATCCATCTCTTCTTCCTGATTATCCCAATCATGCCCTCATTGGCTCAGAATATTGATTTCATTCAAACACAGCATTAATGGGATGGTTAAGATTGTGAATTCTGAAGCCTGATTGGCCAGGTTTGAATTTTGACTTCACTATTCCATAGCTAGGTGGCTTCAGACAAGCACTGTATCCTCAGTGTCTTTATCTGTAAAATAGAAATATTATTAATACTTCTCTCAAAACATTAAATGAGTCAGGAATGGGTGAATCAATACATGTACAGTATTAAAAACATGTACAGTGTCTGGCACGTGATCAACAATCAATTGGTTTTTAGCTAATATTACTATTTCCTCTTCAAAAGAAATGGTTATTTAGATTATCATTTCAAATGATTTTTAAATGACCCATTGATGATTTTTAAAATGAGACATGAATATACACTTCCTTTAAAAGAGCCAAGCAATAGCTAAACAGGTACATGGAGTATGAATGAAACTCTCCCCTCTACCCCTACCACTCCTATTCCACACCTCAGAGGTAACATCTGGTAGTAATTTAACAGGTATAATTCTGTTTCTTTATCACTATATTTGTTTCTTTGAACATAAATTAGATCTTACCCCATGTATTAGCCAGAAATTAATTGTTTTTTACTTAATATATCACAGATAACTTTCCATAGCAATACATATCAAATGCATTTATTTTCCAAATACAGTTGACCCTTGAACAATGTGGGGGTTAGAGCACAACCCTCCCACTGCATGCAGTCAAAAGTCTATGTATAACTTTTGACTCTCCAAAAACTTAATTACTATAAATCTTGCTGATAATATAAGCGATCAATACATATTTGTATGTTATATGTAGTTGATACTGTATATATACAATAAAGTAAGTTAGAGAAAAAAGATTTTCAAATTGTCACAAATATTCAAAATATTGTCCAATATATTTATCAAAAAAAAATCCACATATATGTTGACGCATGCAGTTTACACCTGTGTTATTCAAGGGTCAACTGTATTTCCTTAATTGGTATAACATAACAGGCCTTTTCTATTTGTTGGCGTTACATCAGGAACAACAATCCCTGCGTAATTCAAACTTACATCTCACAATATCTTTAATGTATAACTTACTCATTTTAATAACTACAGTGTATCATAGAGTATGAATCTAACCTAAGTTCTCTTATCACTCCTTTATTGAAAGAAATGTAGGTGGTTTTCAGTTTTTTACTAATATAATAACACTGACAACCTTTTACTCACATTTCTTTTTTGTGTGTGTCCAGGGCTGACTTTTAATAGATCTCAGCGAGGGAGCTGCTCTGCTATGTACAAAACCCCGATTACTCACGTTTCTATGAGTTTTAATATTTAAGAGAGATTCTAAGTAGTTGAATCACTAATTTGAAGGTTCCTGAAGACACTACCAAATTACCAAGAAAACTTTGTCAACTTACGCTCTTACCCAGACTGCTTGAAAATGGTTATTCCCCCACATTATCCAAATCGACATCTGCAAAACAATGTCTTCAACAATGTTTATAGAAGTAGTACAAAGAGTGTTTCCTTTGGCCTAGCAAATTTGAAAAACACTGTAATTTTCTCTACTGAAGTTTTCATCTTCTAGTGCATTATATATGTCCAAAGTGGGTGCAAAACATGCAATATTTTTTCACCATATGTATCTTAAACTGAGGAGCAGTGTTCCTATGTGTTTCCATGTGACAGATGTTGTGTGGGTTGCTTAGAAATATGCCAGTCCTTTTAGGCCTTTATTGTCTAGGACATATGTGAGTTATCAGAATCTAGAAAAAGGTGTAAGCTTTTTGTTATTTTTCCTCACTACATTTTTTAGGTGAAGATAGGTTATAGTAAAAAACACTCTTCAAAATATACAGTGGATCAAACATAAAAGCTCATTTCTTGCTCATGTAATAAACAGTAGGACATGGTGGCTGTCCCTGGATGGCTGGTATCTCTTCAATACATGGTGTTTCAGGGACTCAAGCTTATTCTCTCCTGAAAATCGACTATTCCCTAAGTCGTCATTGTCATCTGTACTCCAGTAGTGGGCCAGGAAAGAGAACATGGAGTAGGCAAATATTATTAAAGGCCTTGCGTTAAGTTGAACATCATTTCTGCATATGTCTTTGACAAGAACGGTATACATAGCTATACCTAAATGTGAGGGGGTCTGGAAAATGCAATCTAACTATACATCCAAGAAAAAAGGAAATGTTATTGGCTGAAAATCACCAGTCTTTGACACATCTAACAGGTCCTTAATAATAACATGGTTAACAACTTTTTTTTAATATAATTTATTTTATTATCATTAATCTACAATTACATGTGCAATATTATGGTTATTAAACTACCCCTTCATCAGGTCCCCCCCACCAACCCCATTACAGTCACTGTCCGTCAGTGTAGGGAGATGCTATAGAATCACTACTTGTTTTCTCTGAGTTGCACTGCCCTCCCCGTGCCCACCCCCAACATTACATCTGCTAATCTTAATGCCCCTTTTTCCCTCTTATCCCTCCCCTTCGCCCATTTTCCCCAGCCGCTTTCCCTTTGGTAACTATTAGTGGGTTCTTGGGTTCTGTGAGTCTGCTGCTGTTTTGTTTCTTCAGTATTTTTTCTTTGTTCTTATTATACTCCACATATGAGTGAAATCATTTGATACTTGTCTTTCTCGGCTTGACTTATTTCACGGAGCATAATACCCTCTAGCTCCATCCATGTTGTTGCAAATGGTAGGATTTTTTTTCTTCTTATGGCTGAATAATATTCCATTATGTAAAATACCACATCTTCTTTATCCATTCATCTACTGATGGACACTTAGGTTGCTTCCATTTTTTCGCTATTGTAAACAGTGCTGCAATAAACATAGGGATGCATCTGTCCTTTTCAAATTGGGCTGCTGCATTCTTAGGGTAAATTCCTAGGACTGGAATTCCTGGGTCAAATGGTATTTCTATTCTGAGTTTTTTGAGGAACCTCCATACTGCTTTCCACAATGGTTGAACTAATTTGCAGTCCCACCAGCAGTGTTAGAGGGTTCCATTTTCTCCACATCCTTGCCAACATTTGCTGTCGTTTGTGTTTTGGATGTTGGCCATCCTCACTGGTGTGAGGTGATATCTCATTGTGGTTTTAATCTGCATTTCTCTGATGATTAGCGATGTGGAGCATCTTTTCATGTGCCTGTTGGCCATCTGAATTTCTTCTTTGGAGAAGTGTCTATTCATGTCCTCTGCCCATTTCTTAATTGGATTATTTGCTTTCTGTTTGTTAAGGTGCATGAGTTCTTTATATATTTTGGATGTCAACCCTTTATCAGATACGTTTTTATGAATATATTCTCCCATACTGTAGGATGTCTTTTTGTTCTACTGATGGTGTCCTTTGCTGTACAGAAGCTTTTCAGCTTGATATAGTCCCACTTGTTCATTTTTGCTTTTGTTTCCCTTGCCCGGGGAGATATGTTCATGAAGAAGTTGCTCATGTTTATGTCCAAGAGATTTTTGCCTATGTTTTTTTCTAAGAGTTTTATGGTTTCATGACTTACATTCAGGTCTTTGATCCACCTTGAGTTTACCTTTGTGTATGGGGCTGGACAGTAGGCTAGTTTCATTCTCTTACATGTAGCTGTCCAGTTTTTCCAACACCAGCTGCTGAAGAGGCTGTCATCTCCCCATTGTATATCCAAGGCACTTTTATCAAATATTGATTGACTTTATATGTTTGGGTTAATGTTTGGATTTTCTATTCTGTTCCACTGGTCTGTGGGTCTGTTTTTGTGCCAATACCAAATTGTCTTGATTACTGTGGCTTTGTAGTAGAGCTTGAAGTCAGGGAGTGTAATTCCCCCTGTTTTATTCCTCCTTCTCAGGATTGCTTTGGCTATTCGGGGTCTTTTGTGGTTCCATATGAATTTTAGAATTAATTGTTCCAGTTCATTGAAGAAAGCTGTTGGTAGTTTGATAGGGATTGTGTTGAATCTGTAGATTGCTTTAGGTAGTATAGCCATTTTGACAATATTTATTCTTCCTAGCCAAGAGCATGGGATGCGTTTCCATTTGTTAGTGTCCTCTTTAATTTCTCTTAGGAGTGTCTTGTACTTTTCAGAGTACAGGTCTTTCACTTCCTTCGTTAGGTTTATTCCTAGGTATTTTATTCTTATTGATGCAATTGTGAATGGCATTGCTTTTCTGATTTCTTTTTCTGTTAGTTCATCGTTAGTGTATAGGAAAGCAACAGATTTCTGTGTGTTAATTTTGTATCCTGCAACTTTGCTGAATTCAGATATTAGTTCTAGTAGTTTTGGAATGGAATCTTTAGGGTTTTTTATGTACAGTACCATGTCATCTGCAAATAGTGACAATTTGACTTCTTCTTTACCAATCTGGATGCCTTGTATGTCTTTGTTTTGTCTGATTGCTGTGGCTAGGACCTCCAGTACTATGTTGAATAGCAGCGGAGAGAGTGGGCATCCCTGTCTTGTTCCCGATCTTAGATGAAAAGCTTTCAGCGTCTCGCCGTTAGGTATGATGTTAGCTGTGGGTTTGTCATATATAGCCTTTATGATGTTGAGGTACTTGCCGTCTATACCCATTTTGTTGAGAGTTTTAATCAGGAATGGATGCTGAATTTTGTCAAATGCATTTTCAGCATCTATAGAGATGATCATGTGGTTTTTGTTCTTCTTTGTGTTGATGTGTTGGATGATGTTGATGGATTTTCGAATGTTGTACCATCCTTGCATCCCTGGGATGAATCCCACTTGATCATGGTGTATGATCCTCTTGATGTATTTTTAAATTCGGTTTGCTAATATTTTGTTCAGTATTTTTGCATCTACGTTCATCAGCGATATTGGTCTATAATTTTCTTTTTTAGTGAGGTCTTTGCCCTGTTTTGGTATTAGAGTGATGCTGGCTTCATAGAATGAGTTTGGAAGTATTCCCTCCTCTTCTATTTTTTGGAAAACTTTAAGGAGAATCGGTGTTATTTCTTCTCTATATGTCTGGTAGAATTCAGAGGTGAATCCATCAGGCCCGGGGTTTTGTTCTTGGGTAGTTTTTTGATTACCAATTCGATTTCGTCACTGGTGATTGGTCTGTTTAGTTTTTCTGTTTCTTGCTTGGTCAGTCTTGGAAGGTTGTATTTTTCTAAGAAGTTGTCCATTTCTTCTATGTTTTCCAGCTTGATAGCATATAGATTCTCATAATATTCTCTTATGATTCTTTGTATTTCTCTGGGGTCCGTCGTGATTTTTCCTTTCTCATTTCTGATTCTGTTTATGTGTGTAGATTCTCTTTTTCTCTTAATGAGTCTGGCTAGGGGTTTATCTATTTTGTTTATTTTTTCAAAGAACCAGCTCTTGGTTTCATTGATTTTTTCTACTGTTTTATTCTTCTCAATTTTATTTATTTCTTCTCTGATCTTTATTATGTCCCTCCTTCTGGTGACTTTGGGCTTCATTTGTTCTTCTTTTTCCAATTTCAGTAATTGTGTCTTTAGACTATTCATTTGGGAATGTTCTTCCTTCTTTAAATAGGCCTGGATTGCAATATACTTTCCTCTTAGAACTGCCTTTGCTGCGTCCCACAGAAGTTGTGGCTTTGTGTTGTTGTTGTCATTAGTCGCCATATATTCTTTGATTTCTGTTTTGATTTGGTCGTTAACCCATTGATTAATTAGGAGAGTGTTGTTAAGTCTCCATGTATTTGTGAGCCTTTTGATTTCTTTCTAAAATTTATTTCTAGTTTTATACCTTGGTGATCTGAGAAGTTGGTTGGTAGGATTTCAATATTTCTGAAATTACTGAGGTTCTTTTTGTGGCCTAGTATGTGGTCTATTCTGGAAAATGTTCCATGTGCACTTGAGAAGAATGTGTATCCTGTTGCTTTTGGGTGTAGAGTTCTGTAGATGTCTGTTAGGTCCATCTGTTCTAGTGTGTTGTTCAGTGCCTCTGTGTCTTTACTTATTTTCTGTCTGGTTGATCTGTCCTCTGGAGTGAGTGGTGTGTTGAAGTCTCCTAAGATGAATGCATTGCTGTCTATTTCCTCCTTTAATTCTGTTAGTATTTGTCTCACATATGCTGGTGCTCCTGTGTTGGGTGCATATATATTTATAATGGTTATATCTTCTTGTTGGACTGACCCCTTTATCATTATGTAATGTCCTTCCTTATCTTTTGCTACTTTCTTCGTTTTCAAGTCTATTCTGTCTGATACAAGTACTGCAACACCTGCTTTTTTCTCTTTGTTGTTTGCATGAAATATCTTTTTCCATCCTTTCACTTTTAGTCTGTGTATATCTTTGGATTTGGGGTGAGTTTCCTGTAGGCAGCATATAGATGGGTCTTGCTTTTTTATCCATTCTGCTACTCTGTGTCTTTTGATTGGTGCATTCAGTCCATTTACATTTAGGGTGATTATTGATAGATATGTACTTATTGCCATTGCTGCCTTTAGATTCGTGGTTACCAAGGGTTCAAGGGTTGCTTCTTTACTATCTAACAATCTAACTTAACTTTCTTGTTAAGTTATTGTAAACACAGTTTGATGTTTCTTTCTTTCTCTCCCTTCTTATTCCTCCTGCTCCATTCTTTCTATAATAGGTGTTTTATTCTTTGTCTTTAGTTAGTATTTGGATGGTCTGCTTTCTTTGCTATGATTTTATTTTCTTTGGTGACATCTTTTTAGCCTTAGGTGTGCTTCCATCTAGAGCAGTCCATTTAAGATATCCTGTAGTGGTGGTTTATGAGAGGCAAACTCTCTCAACTTTCGTTTATCTGGAAATTGTTTAATCCCTCCATCATATTTAAATGATAATCGTGTTGGATACAATATTCTTGGTTCGAGGCCCTTCTGTTTCATAACGTTAAATATATCATGCCATTCTCTTCTGGCCTGTAAGGTTTCTGTTGAGAAGTCTGATGATAGTCTGATGGGTTTTCCTTTGTAGGTGATCTTTTTTCTCTCTCTAGCTGCCTTTAATACCCTGTCTTTATCTTTGATCTTTGCCATCTTAATTATTATGTGTCTTGCTGTTGTCTTCCTTGGGTCCCTTGTGTTGGGAGATCTATGAGCTTCGGTGGACTGCGAGACTACTTCCTTCCCCAGCGAGGGAAAGTTTTCAGCAATTATTTCTTCAAAGACACTTTCTATCCCTTTTTCTCTCTCTTCTTCCTCTGGTACTCCTATAATGCGAATATTGTTCCGTTTGGATTGGTCACACAGTTCTCTTAATATTCTTTCATTCCTAGAAATCCTTTTATCTCTCTCTGCCTCAGCTGCTCTGTACTCCTGTTCTCTGTTTTCTATTCCATTAACAGTCTCTTGCATCTCATCCATTCTGCTGTTAAGCCCGTCGATCGCTTGTCTGATTTCTGCATTGTCTTTCCTCAGTTCCCTCACTTCCTCCCTCAGCTCTTGCACATTTCTCTGTAGGTCCATCAGCATGGTTATGACTTTTATTCTGAATTCTTTTTCAGGAAGACTGTGCATTTCCATCCCTTCAGACTCCCTCTCTGGGGTTGTCTGGTTGATTTTGGTCTGAGCCATATTCCTCTGTCTTTTCATGGCTATAGAATTGGTCACTGATAGTTGCCACGTATGTCAGCTGGGCTCTTTAAGACTTTAAAAAGAGAAAAAAAAAAAGAAAAAAAGAAAGAAAGAAAGCAAAAAAGAAAGAAATAAATAAAAGAAAATACAAAAACAAAACAACACAAAAAAACAACAAAAAAAACGCCCACCGGATGTATATTCTGTGGGAATGTTGTAGGTGGCAATATTGCCCCACTATTCCACAGCTGTGGCTGCGCCGCTCTGCAGGGCCCTTTATTGCTCTGGCAGGGGTGGGAACGAATAGGAGATTGTTGATCTCAGTGAGAAGTGTAAGTGTGACTACGCTTCCTCAGTCGCCAGCTAAGGTGTCTGAAATTCCCCAGGACTCCCAGCATGCTGGGCTGAGTGTGCCGGGGTGATCCAGCTCCTCCGCTGGGCTCCTGTCTCTTTAAGACCACTGAAGAAAGCATGCACTTTTTTTTTCCTTCCCGGGAGCTGGCTGCAAGCACCATGGCCTGTTCCCTGCTCAGATCGTGCCCCACTGTCTCTCCAATCTCCGCTGCACTGCGCGATGTGGGTCAGCGCTCCCCGCGCAGATCACAGGGGCTGGCTACTTCGCGGGGTGTACTTCCACTCCCTCCCGGCTCTGAATCCTCTCCTCCCGCTGGTGCGCTGGGGTGGGGGAGGGCTCGGGTCCCGCCGGGTCGCGGATCCGTATCTTATCCGCCTCTTGGGGTGCCGAGTCCTCTAAGGTGTAGCTGCACGCTGTGCGCTTTCCTGTGTATTCTCGTCTCTCTTTTAGGAATAGATGTATTTGCTGTGTTTTCGTAGATAAATATAGTGTTGGGAGGAGATTTCTGCCACCCTGCTCACTCCGCCATCTTCCCGGAAGTCCTGGTTAACAACTTTTGAACATTCATTATATGACAGGCTCAGTTCTAAGTACTTGATTTGTATTAGCTCACATAATATTCAAAACTCTTGTGTGAGGTAGGTAATTCTATTTCATAAACCAATAAGGTGAATCAAAGTCACATAGCTTCTAAGTAGTGGCAGAACCCTGAGCCGAATGCCCAGCCTCACTGGTTTGCCATGCAACCCTCATGTGAGCCCCATGGCCTGGCATGCTGGTCTCCTTTGCCTCTCAGTTTCCACTGACTTTTTCTACAACTTCACTGTTCTCCCAGCATTCTAGCTTCTTTCTGGAGAGTGAATATTAGATTCCTGAGAGGCAATCTATCTCATCCAGATAATTCAGAGTGAAACAGTAAAGAGCCAAATTTTCTCTTGGTAATGTTGGTCATGTCCTAGAATATAATTTTAATTCTTGGTAATGATTGGCTTACTTTTGTCCATCATCTATGAAGACCCACAGTCTCAGTTTTTCTTCTCTCTAGTTACTGCCCTCCTCCCACCCTTCTTGAAAAGTTTCTCTCACTCTAACCAAACTTAAATATTGGTGTAACTTGAAATTATTTTATGCATCTTTTCTTGCTTTTGGAAGGATCATATTCAGTCCATAGCTTCTATTAAAATCATGTCTGTTTCCTAATGTAGGGCACTAGCAGGCTGGTGGTCAGGGAAGGGGTTGTGGCTGCATAGGATGTAATGAAGTATGAGGGTACATCAGCTTGTCCAGGATGCCTTTGCAAATTAATCTTCCTTGACTTTTATTGCACCCAAAACTCTTACATGCTCATGTAGCAGTTAGCTATTGCTATAATAAAGATGAGCTACAAGCCACTCATCTACAATTCAGTGACTTAGAACAGCTATGCTCATATTTATTCTCGAGTCTGAGTTGGCAGGGTAGTTCTGACCTGTGGGTTAACTGGGACAAGTTTATTCCATGTGTATCCCATTTCCCAGAAGTCCGCAGGGTGCCTGAGTTTGTTCTCATGGTGATGGAGGAAATGCCAAAGGGCAAGTTCAGCCATGACAAGGCATTTTATAACTCTGTTTGCAATATGTTGGCTAAAATCCTGTCGGTCAAACCCAATCATATGCTGAACCCCAAACTAAGGGATAGGAAACTACACTTTATTTCCAGTGGGGGGATCTACAAAATCACAAGGCATAGGGTATGGATACAAGGAGAAGAGTATACCTGGGAAAGGTAATTCAATATGCTGCACCCCTATTTTGGTATGTATAGGTACAATCAGTCACATTGGTGACACAGTATCCTGAAATCTATCAAATGTTTTGGGGTAGAAAAAGCCTAAGAACTTCTGGTAAAAATGCTGAAAACTACTAAGCTAATATATTATGGCTCAGGCTTCTCTCTCAGTCCTCAGATAATTCATTTGTTTGTTTATCCAATTTATCAGCCTGTATTTATTGAGCACCTACTAAATACAAAGAATTCTATAAGACACAGGAGACACAGAAACAAGAAAAGACATTCGTGGTCTTGGTGCCATAAAACCCATTGTCTAACAGAGAAACATACATTGACAATAATTAACTACTAAATTAAAATTGTAAAAGGTGCTTTGAGCAAAGAGAGTTAGTTATAAACTTTATAACTAGGGGATATGGACCATTCAGTGATGTTTCAGCTTCAGTGAAAGCCTTAGCTAAAGGTAACTAGGTGAACTCTAGACAGAATAAAAGCCTGTAAATGTACACAAGATAGAATGGTAGAAAGTCCAGGTAGGACAACATAGTAAGAGTAAAAAAAAAAGACTGGTTCACAATTACCAAAAAAATAAAAAGCATAAGGTGATGACCAGAGAGAGATGTCCAAGGTCTTTAGTCTATTTCTTAAAAGTAATGACAACTCATTAAAAGGTTTCAAATAGAGCTGAGACATGATCCTATTTGGATGATCAGGTTGGACCTAGGTAAGAAAAATGGAGGATATTGGTTGAGCAGTTATTGCAATTTGTCATAAAAAAAAGACTAGAATGGGCTGGTGGCAGGGGATATAGAGAGACTGAACATTTCTAAAAGAGATTAGGTGGTATAATTCGCAGAAATTGGTGATTGAATGGACGTGGACATCTCAGAGTGAAGTCAAGAATGACTTTAGGTGTCAGGTTGTTAATACTAATGCCGTTTGCTGACAGAGACAAAATTAGAAGAGGGCCGACTTTATGGGGAAGATCATGAATTCAGATTTGAAAATGTTGAAGAGAAGATGAGGCATCCATGTGTAGATGTGAATTACCAAATTAGATGGATGAGTCTGGAGCTCATAGGAAATGACAGGACAAGAGAAATAAATTTGAGAATAATCAGTGTTTAGATATATTTGAATCCATATAGATGAGATAACATTGGAAGATAGCACAGAGCGAAAAGAAGGCTGAATGGCAAGAGCTTATGAATGTCATTGCAAAGTCAGATTTAGGAAGAAGGACAAATGAAGAGAATAGAGGTAGAATATAAGCCAGTTGTGTGAGATGACACAGAAATCAAGGTATTCTTCCCCAGCCTTCTACTCCAGGAGTCACCTTAGATTTTATTATCTAATCGACCCAAGCCCTTAAATAACTTTGCAAAAATGATCTCTCCTATTTCCATGTTATGTGTTTGACTCTTCCTAATGCAGCCATTCTAATGTGTAATTGTGACTGTCTATTATGAGTCAATTCGTAATCTTGTTTTATTTTCCCTTATTCATTTTATAACACTGGCCAATTCCCCCTCACCTCTACTTTCATTAACCCATATGGTAAAATTTCAACCCTGGATTAACACAAGTATGCATTTTTTCCATACTGGGTACAGGTGGGTACTATTGGAGAAAGCCACAAAGCAGGGGAGGATGATTTGACAATTATCCTTGGCATCCAGTTTCATCTGGTCCCTTGACAATGCCCATCAGTTTCACCATATTTCTCTGCATATTCCGTTCACTTCTCTCCACAATAGCCCAGTAAAAAACATTTTTCAGTGGATAACAGCTTTCCAGGTCTTCCCCATTCTCCTAAAATCATCACTGACCAGTAGCTCTTTCATTCTGAAAAGAAGATCCTGGCTCCTACCTTATTTCCGTCGGATAGTCATTCTACTACTCACTGACTAGCCTGAAAGTCTTTCTGTATCTCTACACGTATTTCTTCGTTCCCTCTAGTTTCAACACATTAGGTGTCCTTTCTCAAATCTAAGGCCAAGGCGATGTCATAAACAATGGATCCCATTTGTTCCATTCTTCATAAAACTGCATTGTATGATTTTTTTCCTTTACTCTTTGTGATTTCAACTTTGACACTTCTCATTAGTATTTAAAATGCTGAAATAGACTTCCGGGAAGATGGCGGTGTGAGCAGGGTGGCAGAAATCTCCTCCCAACACTATATTTATCTACGAAAACACAGCAAATACATCTATTCCTAAAAGAGAGACGAGAATACACAGGAAAGGGCACAGCGTGCAGCTACACCCGAGAGCACTCGGCACCCCAAGAGGCGGGTAAGATACAGAGCCGCGACCCGGCAGGACCCGAACACTCCCCCAGCCAAGCGCACCGGCAGGAGGAGAGGACTCAGAGCCGGGAGGGAGTGGAAGTACACCCCGCGAAGTAGCCAGCCCCGGTGATCTGTGCGGGGAGCGCTGACCGACATTGTGCAGTGCAACGGAGATTGGAGAGACAGAGGGGCAGGATCTGAGCAGGGAACGCGCCAGGGAGTTGCAGCCAGATCCCGGGAAGGAAAAAAAAAAGTGCGCGCTTTCATCAGCGGTCTTAAAGAGACAGGAGCCCAGCGGAGGAGCCGGATGGCCCCAGCACACTCAGCCCAGAAGGCTGGGAGTCCTGGGGAGTTTCAGACACCTTAGCTGGCGACTGAGGAAGTGTAGCCATACTTACACTTCTCACTGAGATCAACAGCCTCCTATTCGTTCCCACCCCTGCCAGAGCTATAAAGGGCTCTGCGGAGCAGCGCAGTCAAAGCTGTGGAATAGTGGGGTAATATCGCCACCGACGGCATTCCCACAGAATTTACGTCCGCTGGGCATTTTTTTGTTTTGTTTTGTTTTCTGTTTTGTTTTTGTTTTTTCTTTTCTTTCTTTCTTTCTTTCTTTCTTTTTTTTCTCTTTTTTTTTCTTCTCTTTTTAAAGTCTTAAAGAGCCCAGCTGATATACGTGGCAACTATCAGTGACCAATTCTACATCCATGAAAAGACAGAGGAATACGGTTCAGACCAAAATCAACCAGACAACCCCAGAGAGGGAGTCTGAAGGGATGGAAATGCACAGTCTTCCTGAAAAAGAATTCAGAATAAAAGTCATAACCATGCTGATAGACCTACAGAGAAATGTGCAAGAGCTGAGGGAGGAAGTGAGGGAACTGAGGAAAGACAATGCAGGAATCAGACAAGCGATTAAATGGGCTTAACAGCAGAATGGATGAGATGCAAGAGACTGTTAATGGAATAGAAATCAGAGAACAGGAGTACAGAGAAGCTGAGGGAGAGAGAGATAAAAGGATTTCTAGGAATGAAAGAATATTAAGAGAACTGTGTGACCAAACCAAACGGAACAATATTCGCATTACAGGAGTACCAGAGGGAGAAGAGAGAGAAAAAGAGATAGAAAGTGTCTTTGAAGAAATAATTGCTGAAAACTTTCCCTCGCTGGGGAAGGAAGTTGTCTCGCAGTCCACCGAAGCTCATAGATCTCCCAACACAAGGGACCCAAGGAAGACAACACCAAGACACATAATAATTAAGATGGCAAAGATCAAAGATAAAGACAGGGTATTAAAGGCAGCTAGAGAGAGAAAAAAGATCACCTACAAAGGAAAACCCATCAGACTATCATCAGACTTCTCAACAGAAACCTTACAGGCCAGAAGAGAATGGCATGATATATTTAACGTTATGAAACAGAAGGGCCTCAAACCAAGAATATTGTATGCAGCACGATTATCATTTAAATATGATGGAGGGATTAAACAATTTCCAGACGAACGAAAGATGAGAGAATTTGCCTCTCATAAACCACCACTACAGGATATCTTAAATGGACTGCTCTAGGTGGAAGCACACTTAAGGCTAAAAGGATGTCACCAGAGAAAATAAAATCATAGCAAAGAAAGCAGACCATCCAAATACAAACTAAAGGCAAAGAATAAAACACCTATTATAGAAAGAATGGAGGAGGAGGAATAAGAAGGGAGAGAAATAAAGAAACATCAGACTGTGTTTACAATAATTTAACAAGAAGGTGAAGTTAGATTTTTAGATAGTATACAAGCAACCCTTGAACCCTTGGTAACCACGAATCTAAAGGTAGCAATGGCAATAAGTACATATCTATCAATAATCAACCTAAATGTAAATGCACTGAATGCACCACTCAAAAGACACATAGTAGCAGAATGGATAAAAAAGCAAGACCCATCTATATGCTGCCTACAAGAAACTCACCTCAAATCCAAAGATATACACAGACTAAAAGTGAAGTGATGGAAAAAGAGATTTCATGCAAACAACAAGGAGAAAAAAGCAGGTGTTGCAGTACTTGTATCAGACAAAATAGACTTCAAAATGAAGAAAGTAGCAAAAGACAAAGAAGGACATTACATAATGATAAAGGGGTCAGTCCAACAAGAAGATATAACCATTATAAATATATATGCACCCAACACAGGAGCGCCAGCATATGTGAAACAAATACTAACAGAATTAAAGGAGGAAATAGACAGCAATGCATTCATTTTAGGAGACTTCAACACACCACTCACTCCAAAGGACAGATCAACCAGACAGAAAATAAGTAAAGACACAGAGGCACTGAACAACACACTAGAACAGATGGACCTAACAGACATCTACAGAACTCTACACCCAAAAGCAACAGGATACACATTCTTCTCAAGTGCACATGGAACATTTTCCAGAATAGACCACATACTAGGCCACAAAAAGAACCTCAGTAATTTCAAAAATATTGAAATCCTACCAACCAACTTCTCAGATCACCAAGGTATAAAACTAGAAATAAATTTTAGAAAGAAATCAAAAAGGCTCACAAATACATGGAGACTTAACAACACTCTCCTAATTAATCAATGGGTTAACGACCAAATCAAAACAGAAATCAAAGAATATATGGCGACTAATGACAACAACAACACAAAGCCACAACTTCTGTGGGACGCAGCAAAGGCAGTTCTAAGAGGAAAGTATATTGCAATCCAGGCCTATTTAAAGAAGGAAGAACATTCCCAAATGAATAGTCTAAAGACACAATTACTGAAATTGGAAAAAGAAGAACAAATGAAGCCCAAAGTCACCAGAAGGAGAGACATAATAAAGATCAGAGAAGAAATAAATAAAATTGAGAAGAATAAAACAGTAGAAAAAATCAATGAAACCAAGAGCTGGTTCTTTGAAAAAATAAACAAAATAGATAAACCCCTAGCCAGACTCATTAAGAGAAAAAGAGAATCTATACACATAAACAGAATCAGAAATGAGAAAGGAAAAATCACGATGGACCCCACAGAAATACAAAGAATCATAAGAGAATATTATGAGAATCTATATGCTAACAAGCTGGAAAACATAGAAGAAATGGACAACTTCTTAGAAAAATACAACCTTCCAAGACTGACCAAGCAAGAAACAGAAAAACTAAACAGACCAATCACCAGTGACGAAATCGAATTGGTAATCAAAAAACTACCCAAGAACAAAACCCCGGGCCTGATGGATTCACCTCTGAATTCTACCAGACATATAGAGAAGAAATAACACCGATTCTCCTTAAAGTTTTCCAAAAAATAGAAGAGGAGGGAATACTTCCAAACTCATTCTATGAAGCCAGCATCACTCTAATACCAAAACAGGGCAAAGACCTCACCAAAAAAGAAAATTACAGACCAATATCCCTGATGAACGTAGATGCAAAATATTCAACAAAATATTAGCAAACCGAATTCAAAAATACATCAAGAGGATCATACACCATGATCAAGTGGGATTCATCCCAGGGATGCAAGGATGGTACAACATTCGAAAATCCATCAACATCATCCACCACATCAACAAAAAGAAGAACAAAAACCACATGATCATCTCCATAGATGCTGAAAAAGCATTTGACAAAATTCAGCATCCATTCCTGATTAAAACTCTCAACAAAATGGGTATAGAGGCAAGTACCTCAACATCATAAAGGCTATATATGACAAACCCACAGCTAACATCATACTTAACGGCGAGACGCTGAAAGCTTTTCATCTAAGATCGGGAACAAGACAGGGATGCCCACTCTCTCCACTGTTATTCAACATAGTACTGGAGGTCCTAGCCACAGCAATCAGACAAAACAAAGACAAACAAGGCATCCAGATTGGAAAAGAAGAAGTCAAATTGTCACTATTTGCAGATGACATGATACTGTACATAAAAAACCCTAAAGATTCCATTCCAAAACTACTAGAACTAATATCTGAATTCAGCAAAGTTGCAGGATACAAAATTAACACACAGAAATCTGTTGCTTTCCTATACACTGATGATGAACTAAAAGAAAGAGAAATCAGAAAACAATTCCATTTACAATTGCATCAGAAAGAGTAAAATACCTAGGAATAAACCTAACGAAGGAAGTGAAAGACCTGTACTCTGAAAACTACAAGATACTCCTAAGAGAAATTAAAGAGGACACTAACAAATGGAAATGCATCCCATGCTCTTGGCTAGGAAGAATAAATATTGTCAAAATGGCTATACTACCTAAAGCAATCTACAGATTCAATGCAATCCCTATCAAACTACCAACAGCTTTCTTCAATGAACTGCAACAAATAATTCTAAAATTCATATGGAACCACAAATGACCCCGAATAGCCAAAGCAATCCTGAGAAGGAGGAATAAAACGGGGGGAATTACACTCCCTGACTTCCAAGCTCTACTGCAAAGCCACAGTAATCAAGACAATTTGGTAGTGGCACAAAAACAGACCCACAGACCAGTGGAACAGAATAGAAAATCCAAACATTAACCCAAACATATACAGTCAATCAATATTTGATAAAAGTGCCTTGGATATACAATGGGGAGATGACAGCCTCTTCAGCAGCTGGTGTTGAAAAAACTAGACAGCCACATGTAAGAGAATGAATCTGGACTACTGTCTAGCCCCATACACAAAGATAAACTCAAGGTGGATCAAAGACCTGAATGTAAGTCATGAAACCATAAAACTCTTAGAAAAAAACATAGGCAAAAATCTCTTGGACATAAACATGAGCAACTTCTTCATGAACATATCTCCCCGGGCAAGGGAAACAAAAGCAAAAATGAACAAGTGGGACTATATGAAGCTGCAAAGCTTCTGTACAGCAAAGGACACCATCAGTAGAACAAAAAGACATCCTACAGTATGGGAGAATATATTCATAAAAAACGTATCTGATAAAGGGTTGACATCCAAAATATATAAAAAACTCATGCACCTTAACAAACAGAAAGCAAGTAATCCAATTAAGAAATGGGCATAGGACATGAATAGACACTTCTCCAAAGAAGAAATTCAGATGGCCAACAGGCACATGAAAAGATGCTCCACATCGCTAATCATCAGAGAAATGCAGATTAAAACCACAATGAGATATCACCTCACACCAGTGAGGGTGGCCAACATCCAAAACACAAACAACAACAAATGTTGGCAAGGATGTGGAGAAAAGGGCACCCTCTAACACTGCTGGTGGGACTGCAAATTAGTTCAACCATTGTGGAAAGCAGTATGGAGGTTCCTCAAAAAACTCAGAATAGAAATACCATTTGACTCAGGAATTCCACTCCTAAGAATTTACCCAAGAATGCAGCAGCCCAATTTGAAAAGGACAGATGCACCCCTATGTTTATTGCAGCACTATTTACAATAGCCAAGAAATGGAAGCAACCTAAGTGTCCATCAGTAGATGAATGGATAAAGAAGAAGTGGTACCTATACACAATGGAATATTATTCAGCCATAAGAAGAAAACAAATTCTACCATTTGCAACAACATGGATGGAGCTAGAGGGTATTATCCTCAGTGAAATAAGCCAAGCCGAAAAAGACAAGTACCAAATGATTTCACTCATCTGTGTTGTATAAGAACAAAGAAAAAATACTGAAGGAACAAAACAGCAGCAGACTCACAGAACCCAGGAACGGACTAATAGTTTCCAAAGGGAAAGGGACTGGGGAAAATGGGTGGGAAGGGAAGGATAAGAGGGAAAAAGGGGCATTACGATTAGCAGATATAATGTTGGGGGGGCACGGGGAGGGCAGTACAACTCAGAGAAGACAAGTAGTGATTCTATAGCATCTCACTACACTTATGGACAGTGACTGTAATGGGGTTGGTGGGGGGGACCTGATGAAGGGGTAGTTTAATAACCGTAATATTGCACATGTAATTGTAGATTAATGATAATAAAGTAAATTATATTAAAAAATAAATAAATAAAAATAACATTCTGAAATATCCGCTATCTTAAAAAAACAGAAGCCCTTCGTCTGATGGATGCTGTGACAAATCACTAAGACTATCATCTTCTGAACCTAGGCATTCATTAACGCAAGTTGCCAGAAGTACTTACTGCTGATGGGTCACAGCTGAGTCCCTCCCGAGGCATTGCCATAAGTAGCATATAAAATAATCTCATCTCCTGTGGAGGGGTGAAAATGCTGAAGATTAGGCCCAGAGCTTAATTACAAGGGCAGTTGAAGTTTATAGCAGGTTGAATTTTGACTCTTCAAATCTGTTATGCCAAAGTCAGTTCCCTGATTAAGAAAGAGCAGAACTTGACATTTTGAGATGGGACCATCTGGCCCGATGCACTTACAAATTTTAATTCTGAGATTCTGCTGAACCATCTGGGTGTGCAGAAATTGCTTATTTCTTCCTCTTAAAGGCTAGCACTAACCATCACTTGAAGACAAGTCAAAGGCCTCTGTCTTGCAAGACAATGAGAATACCCCTCAGGATTTACTCTTTCCTCCCCTCCTGATCTCCAGACTAATAAATAACGTCAAGGTACAATATAATTCAGCTGGGAATATGATGCAGCTACTGAGGGGAGAAAGAGATTATACCTCAAAGAAGCTACAGAATTTAGCCAAGATATATTTATATGTGTGGCTTTAGTCAGGTGGTTTCTGAGTCCAGACAGGTGGTGGTAGAACATTTAAGTGTGGTAAGCAAGTTTGTTAATATGGGAGGATTCCTTGATTCCTGGATACAGGAATTAATACCTTGGTAAGAACCCTAGGAGATGGTGCAAAAACCAACTGGAATGGCTCTTGGAAACTGGGAGAAAGTGATGGCCAATACAAAGTGATGCAGAAATGCAGAAATTAGCCTGAAAAATGATGGAAGAAGTGGTCAAAAGACTCAGGAAAGTGAGTATTGTAGCATTATACATATAAGGCTGGAAATACCACCAGCCAACTCTGTTCCCAGGGGTCCAGAGGACACTCCAGCCATCAAATCATTAAAGAATGTTCCGGAAATCTCAGCAGTAGGCTGTCTTCCCTAAACCAGGATTGACTGTGGGAGATGTTATTACACGGGTTTTGTGATAAAACTAGGAACGAGAGGATCCAAATAACATTAATTGAAGCCAGGAGAGAGTGCTTAACTGTCGGAGCAAGATGAGGACAGTTTTATTAATGAATAGCAGGTTGCGGTGGCAGTGGGTTGGGACAGTGCTGTATCAGAGAGCCATGGAGGTGGTTCATAGAGCATGGCGCATGCACGGGCAGTGAAGATGAGCAGCCAGTAAAGATAGTCTCAACCTAAATAATCAACAGAAATCAAGGTTGGATGATCAGGAGGCTGAGGAAACTGTCTTAACAAAAAATCACAATCCATTCCCTAGTTTCCAGACTTGCCAGTTGTCAGATCCAGCACCACTTGAGTGACGGTTCACCAGGAGGAAGTTGCCCAGCAACCCCACCCCAAATGTTTACAGTGACTTAGACAAGTTACAAAATCTTTCTTTCTTTTTTTATTTTATAAGATACGGGCAATAGCAGTATCTTCCTCTTGGGGATCTTATGTGAATTAAATAGTAGGAGTGACATTGGGTAAATGCTCAAAAATTTTAGATATTTTATTTTGTTATAAAAGTAATAATAGTAAGTGATTATCTGTTTTATTTGTAAGGACAATTATAAATTTAATATTTGTCACTAATAGCACACAGGAATAATCTCTTTATAAAAATGTCAACTCTCTCTTATACATAACGTGCAATAAAATTCTGTGCTCACCTCACCAGTTGTTTCATCTCTTCCTTGGGTATTTCTACACAACCCATCTTTTATCTAATCTCTTTCAACTTTTGAATTGGGCTGCTTGATCTTTCAATTCTTGATCTGCAAAGAAGAATATATTTTTAATAATTCACCCAAAGAATCTGATCATTGTCTATCACTCAACCTCTTTCTAATGCCACCAACACAAAGTTTCTGGATTTCGTTTTATCATAAATATTTCAATAAATCCATAGGTAGCTTTGGAGATTTATTTTTGAAAAAAAAAGAACATTCTTAGATGTTTAAAAGCCCATTTAATACTTTTAAAATTTAGTAATTGGGCCAAAGCTAATCCTTTATTTTATGAATTGTAGATATTTTTACCTTATTCAAGTGCATTTTTTCAAATTTTATTTAAATATATAATTATTTTAAAAAGCAGGCCAATAATTTTTGGAAGCTTTATTTTTTGAAAATGAAAGAAAAAAATCAAAAGGAATAAAAAAGATAACACTGTTTAACTTGTCTTTTGTTGGTTCTGAGAGTAATTCTACTTAGCAAGAGAAGAAATGGCAGCCAGAGTCTTCTGTCAGAAACTAAAGCTACAAGGTTTTTAATTTAAATGAAGACTAGTAAGGTTAAAAATTGCAAACTTAACTACCTTTATAATCATCCCTCATGCTGCAGAGCTTACTTACTGCTGCTATCTGAAGAAAGTTCACACTAAGTTTAATTATACCACTAGCAAGTCGTTTCACTTTAGAAATATTTACTGAGCTCAAAATACATGGGCAAAGGAAGCCATTTGCTAGACACCATTCATCTATGAGTGTGAGCAAGTTCAGTCCCTCCGCCTAAGGAGGTTAGAGTCTTAACTGGAAAGACTGTTAGGATGCCACTAACTCTGGATAAAAGGAAAGCTCTGGCAAAGGACTGCTATTCACTGGAGTTGCAAGATTTGGAGAGAGTTGGCATTTGGCCTGGACCTACACGGGAACACCTTTCCTCTTCCAAATGGAAATGATAGCAAAGAGCAGGATGAGAAAAAGAGAAAAGTGCAACTTAACTGGCAGAAGGCATGGAATAGAATGCTGACCAATCCGACGGGGTGGGGCATTACTAGTGGTGACAGTGGTGGAATGAAAATTAAACCTGGATTGTCTGGAGTTCCCTTCTTTGGGACTTTCCACACAGTACCAGGAATTTAAAATTTATTTTGAAAACAGGAGTCATAATTAAAGGTTGTGAGTTTTGCTAGGCAGAGGTGGGGAGTAGTGGCCAGAGGAGTGATAATAGTACTGTGATTACACTTATGTATGGAGAAAAGTACTATCAAAGAATCTAAGTACTCTGACAGCATTCTTTCTAGAGTGAGTTGGTAGGAACTGAATTTCCAAATTTTACTACCTTTTCTTCTTTTTCATATCTTCATTCCCATGTATCTAGCATATCTTTGATATTCAGTACATGTTTGTTCAAAGTCTTTGGTTTTGTGTAAAGACATAGCTCTAATACTCTGGGGCATGAGACTGCCTAGGAGGTGTTTTAAACAAAGCTACAAAGATAACACCAAAGGAGAGAATCTAAATCTGATGAGGAGCACAGGGAGAGAGAATAGTGAGTAAGGCTCTGTGAAAGAGGCTGCGTTTGTGCTGGACTTCATTCTTTGGGAAAGACCTAAAGCAAGGCAATAGCCATGAAAGTAGAAATTCTAGGAGAGACCATCAGTGCCTAAGACAGAGTGACCATGCAGTTGAGCGAGGAATCCTAAAATGGATATTCATCAGTTTCCTAGAGTAAAAGAACTGTCCAGTCCATGGAGGCACAGATTGGAGGAGACTCAAGTTTGTTCTATCAGCTTTACATACATGTATCTTACATACATGTATTTGGTAGTGCCAGAGAATATGCAACACTGAAATTGTGTAGTTTGTGCAGAGTGTAATAAAGGGACCATTAACAAAAGTATGGACAGGATGTAGGAAAGCACAAAAGATCTTGCATTACTCTTGGTCTAGCAGCACAGGATGCCTTTATCATATGCAGCCTTCAAGCAGAAGAGGCGACACTTAGGAAAACGTAGAGGGAGCACGGTGAGGAGGAAGCTGTCTCTTAGGAATTTCTACCTGTGGTCAAGGGATGCAGCCAGCCCTTGGCAAAGGCACCAAGAGGAAGCAGAGGACTTTCCTCTGCTCTTGTCCTCTGATCTCCTGCTGAAGACCCTCATTTTGCTTAATCAAATAGGGAACCAGTGAGTAAAGAAGCCTTTTGATATGGCCGATAAAGTCAGTCTCACTGACAGCTGGGTGAGAGTGTATTTAAGGGAAAGATAGAGATACACAGACAGTATGCAGAATCACACATGATTTCCTTGACAAATACAAGTAAATACAATGAAAATATTAAAATGAACAAAATCACATATACCTACCTGGATTATCATGAGAAAACATTATTCTTCTTTTATTTTTTTACTTTTAAATTAAAAAAATTTTTTTATTTTGCTATTATTAATATACAATTACATGAGCAACATTATGGTTACTAGACTACCCCCATTATCAAGTCCTGACCACATACCCCAGTGTAGTCACTGTCCATCAGCATAGTAGGATGTTATAGAATCACTACTTGTCTTCTCTGTGTTATACTGCCTTCCCTGTATCCCCCACCCCACCCCCACCCCTGCTACATTATGTGTGCTAATTGTAATAGTCCTTTTCCCCCTTATCCCTCCCTTCCCACCCTCTTCCCCAGTACCTTTCCCTTTGGTAACTGTTAGTCCATTCTTGCGTTCTGTGAGTCTGCTGCTGTTTTGTTCCTTAAGTTTTTCCTCTGTTCTTATACTCCACAGAAGAATGAAATCATCTGATAGTTGTCTTTCTCTGCATGGCTTAATTCACTGAGCATAATACACTCTAGCTCCATCCATGTTGCTGCAAATGGAAGAATTTGTTTTCTTCTTATGGCTGAATTATATTCCACTGTGTATATATACCACACCTTCTTTATCCATTCATCTACTGATGGACACTTAGGTTGCTTCCATTTCTTGGCTATTGTAAATAGTGCTGCGATAAACATAGGGGTGCATCTGTCTTTTTCAAAGTGGGCTGCTGCAGTCTTAGGGTAAATTCCTAGGAGTGGAATTCCTGGGTCAAATGGTATTTCTATTTTGAGTTTTTTGAGGAACCTCCATACTGCTTTCCACAATGGTTGAACTAATTTTTATTCCCACCAGCAGTGTAGGAGGGTTCCCTTTTCCCCACAACCTCGCCAACACTTGTTATTTGTCTTTTGGATGGCAGCCATCCTAACTGGTGTGAGGTGATATCTCATTGTGGTTTTAATTTGCATTTCTCTAATGACTAGTGATGTGGAGCATCTTTTCATGTGCCTGTTGGCCATCTGAATTTATACTTTGAAGAAGTGTCTCTTCAGCTCCTCTGCCCATTTTTTAATTGGCTTATTTGCTTTTTGTTTGTTAAAGTGCGTGAGCTCTTTATATAATTTGGATGTCAACCCCTTATCAGATACGTCATTTATGACTATATTCTCCCATACTGTAGGATATCTTTTTGTTCTACTGATGGTATTCTTCACTGTACAGAAGCTCCTTAGTTTGATATAGTCCCACTTGTTCATTATTGCTTTTGTTTCCCTTGAGCAGGGAGACATGTTCATGAAGAAGTTGACCATGTTTATGTCCAAGAGATTTTTGCCTATGTTTTTTTCTAAGAGTTTTATGGTTTCATGACTTACATTCAGGTCTTTGATCCATTTTGAGTTTACTTTTGTGTATGGGGTTAGACAGTAATCCAGTTTCATTCTCTTACATGTAGCTGTCCAGTTTTGCCAACACCAGCTGTTGAAGAGGCTGTCATTTCCCCATTGTATATCCATGGCTCCTTTATCGTATATTAATTGACCATATATGCTTGGGTTTATATCTGGGCTCTCTATTCTGTTCCACTGGTCTATGGGTCTGTTCTTGGGCCACTACCAAATTGTCTTGATTACTGTAGCTTTGTAGTTGAGTTTGAAGTCAGGGAGCATAATTCCCCTTGCTTTATTCTTCTTCCTCAGGATTGCTTTGGCTATTCGAGGTCTTTTGTGGTTCCATATGAATTTTAGAATTATTTGCTCTAGTTCATTGAAGAATGCTGTAGGTATTTTGATAGGGATTGCAATGAATCTGTAGATTGCTTTAGGCAGGATGGCTGTTTTGACAAAATTAATTCTTCCTAGCCAAGAGCATGGGATGAATTCCATTTATTAGTGGCCTCTTTAATTTCTCTTAAGAGTGTCTTGTAGTTTTCAGGGTATAGGTCTTTCACTTCCTTGGTTAGGTTTATTCCTAGGTATTTTATTTGTTTGGATACGATTGTGAGTGGAATTGTTTTCCTGAGTTCTCTTGCTGCTAGTTCATTGTTAGTGTATTGGAATGCAACAGATTTCTGTGTATTAATTTTGTATCCTGCAACTTTTCTGAATTCAGATATTAGATCTAGTAGTTTTGGAGTGGATTCTTTAGTACTTTTTATGTACAATATCATGTCAGCTGCAAACAGGGACAGTTTGAGTTCTTCCTTCCCAATCTGGATGCCTTTTATTTCTTTGTGTTGTCTGATTGCTGTGGCTAGGACCTCCAGAACTATGTTGAATAGAAATGGGGAGAGAGGGCATCCTTGTCTTGTTCCCAATCTTAGAGGAAAAGCTTTCAGCTTCTCACTGTTATGTATAATGTTGGCTGTGGGTTTGTCATATATGGCTTTTATTATGTTGCGACACTTGCCCTCTAAACCCATTTTGTTGAACGTTTTTATCATGAATGAATGTTGAATTTTGTCGAATGTTTTTCAGCATCTATGGAGATGATCATGTAATTTTTGTCCTTTTGGTTGATGTGGTGGATGATGTTGATGGATATTCGAATGTTGTACCATCCTTGCATCCCTGGGATGAATCCCACTTGATCATGATGGATGATCTTTTTGATGTTTTTTTGAATTCAGTTTGCAAATATTTTGTTGAGTATTTTTGCATCTATGTTCATCAGGGATATTAGTCTGTAATTTTTTTTGTGGTGTCTTTGCCTGGTTTTGGTATTAGAGATGTTGGCCTCGTAGAATGAGTTTGGGAGTATTCCATCCTCTTCTACTGTTTGGAAAACTTTAAGGAGGATGGGTATTAGGTCTTCACTAAATGTTCGATAAAATTCAGCAGTGAAACCATCTCATCCAGTGGTGTTGATCTTAGGTAGTTTTTTGATTACCAATTCAATTTCTTTGCTGGTAATTGGTGTATTCAGATTTTCTGTTTCTTCCTGGGTCAGCCTTGGAAGGTTGTATTTTTCTAGAAAGTTGTCCATTTCATATAGGTTATCCAGTTTGTTACCATATAATTTTTCATAGTATTCTCTCATAATTCTTTGTATTTCTGTGGTGTCTGTAGTGATTTTTCCTTTCTCATTTCTGTTGTTTATGTGTGTAGACTGTCTTTTTTTCTTGATAAGTCTGGCTAGGGTTTTATCTCTTATTTTCTCAAAGAACTAGCTCCTGCTTTCATTGATTCTTTCTATTGTTTATTCTTCTCAATTTTATTTATTTCTGTTTTAGTCTTTATTATGTTCCTCCTTCTACGGACTTTGGTCCTCATTTGTTCTTCCTTTTCTAGTTTCATTAATTGTGAGTTTAGACTGTTCATTTGGGATTGTTCTTCTTTCCTGAGGTAGCCCTGTGTTGCAATATATTTCCCTCTTAGCACGGCCTTCGCTGCATCCCACAGATTTTGTGGTGTTGAATTATTGTTGTCATTTGTCTCCATATATTGCTTGATCTCTGTTTTTATTTGGTCATTGATCCATTGATTATTTAGGAGCATGTTATTAAGCTTCCATGTGTTTGTAGGCTTTTTCATTTTCTTTGTGTAATTTCTTTCTAGTTTCATACCTTTGTGATCTCAGAAGCTGGTTGGTACAATTTCAATCTTTTAATTTAATGAGGTTCTTTTTGTGGCCTAATATATGATCAATTCTTGAAATGTTCCATGTGCACTTGAGAAGAATGTGTATCCTGTTGCTTTTGGATGGATAGTTCTGTAGATGTCTGTTAGATCCATCTGTTCTATTATATTGTTCAGTGCCTCTGTCTACTTATTTTCTGTCTGGTTGATCTGTCCTTTGGTGTGTGTGGTGTTTTGAAGTCTCCTAAAATGAATGCATTGCATTCTATTTTCCCCTTTAATTTTTTAGTATTTGTTTCACATCTGTAGGTGATCCTGTGTTGGGTGCATAGATATTTATAGTAGTTATATCCTCTTGTTGAACTGACCCTTTTATCATTATGTAATGTCCTTCTTTGTCTCTTGTGACTTTCTTTGTTTTGAAGTCTATTTTGTCTTATATAAGTACTGCAACTTCTGCTTTTTCTCACTATTACTTGCATGAAATATCTTTTTCCATCCCTTTACTCTCCGTCTGTGTGTTTCAGTTTGAAGTCCGTCTCTTGTAGGAAGCAATAGATGGATCTTACTTTTTTATCCATTCAGTGACTCCATATCTTTTGATTGGTGCATTCAGACCATTTACATTTAGCATGATTATCGATAGGTATGTACTTATTGCCATTGCAGGCTTTAGATTTGTGATTACCAAAGGTTCAAGGGCAATTCCATTACTCTCTAACAGTCTAATTTAACTCATTTCATATGCTATTACAAACACAACCTAAAGGTTCTTTTTTTTTCATCCTTTTTTCTACCTCCTCCATTCTTTGTATGTTATGAATCATATTCTGTACTCTTTGTCTTCCCTTAGGTGACATCTTTTTATCCTTAGGAATACTTCCATCTATAGCAGTCCCTCCAAAATGCACTGTAGAGGTGGTTTGTGGGAGGTAAATTCTCTCAGCTTTTGCATATCTGAAAATTGTTTAATCCCTCCTTCAAATTTTTAAATGATAACCTTGCTGGGTAAAGTATTCTTGGTTCAAGGCCCTTCTGCTTCATTGCATTAAGCATGTCATGTCACTCCCTTCTGGCCTGTAAGGTTTCTGTTGAGAAGTCTCATGATAGCCTGATGGGTTTTCCTTTGTATGTGATGTCTTTTCTCTCTCTAGCTGCTTTTAAAAATCTGTCTTTATCCTTGATCTTTGCCATTTTAATTATTATATGTCTTGATGTTGTCTTCCTTGGGTCCCTTCTGTTGGGAGATCTGTGCACTTCCGTGGTTTGAGAAACTATCTTCTTCCCCAGATGGGGGAAGTTTTCAGCAATTACCTCCTCAATGACACTTTCTATCCCTTTTTCTCTCTCTTCTTCTGGTGCCCCTATAATATGAATATTGTTCCATTTGGATAGGTCACACAGTTCTCTCAATATTCTTTCATTCTTAGAGATCCTTTTTTCTTTCTGTGCCTCAGCTTCTTTGTATTTCTCTTCTCTAATTTCTATTCCATTTACTGTCTCTTCTACTACATCTAATCTGCTTTTATATCCCTCCATTGTATGTTGCATTTCAGATATGGAATTTCTTAATGATTGAATGTCCAACTTAAATTCATTCCTGAGTTTTTGAATATTTTTCTGTACCTCCATAAGCATGTTTATAATTTTTATTTTGAACTCTTTTTCAGGAAGAATGGTGGTTTTGGTTTCATTTGGCCGTTTTTCTGGGATTTGTGAGATTTTGGCCTGAACCATGTTCTTTTGTCTTTCATATTTCTGTGTGGTGCCCACTAGTGTGTAGAGACTCCAGTCTCTGGAGCTGCTCAGCCCCTAGAGTGAGGTTGGGGGTCATTGCGGAGCGGAGCTGGTGCCTGGGCGGAGGAGAGATCTGTTTTCTGATTCCCGTCTGTGGTGCCTGTCTCCAGTGTCAGAGCCAGCGGGCCTTGCACACATGTGTAAACCTCTGTGCTTTGCGTCTCTAGCTGTTGTAGGTGGGGCCTCCCTCTGGCTAGCCTGACGCCTGCACAGTGACTGCCAGTTTGCGAGCAGGTGCCTGCCGGCCAGTAAGAAATTTTTGCAGGCTGTGGGTCACAGTGGGGGGCCTCGGATCTCAGTAGGCAGTCAGGGGGATGGAGCACCTGAAGCTCCCCAAAGTTTCCAACCAGCTGGGCAGGGCACGCCCAGGCAACCTCGTCCAGCCCTCCCTTCTCCCGTACAGCAAGCTCCATGCAAACCCAGCCTCTTCAGCAGCCCTCTGGTTGCTAGGAAGCATCTCAGACTGCCTGCCTTTCCTCTGACACAGAGAGGCCAGGTGTGGATCCCTTCCTCCACAAACGGCCAGAATTTCAATTTCTCAAGCACTCTGCCTGTCTGAGCTCCCCAACGTCCAGAGCACCGCACACTATAGGATCCTGCTCACAAGGCAGATCTCCAGGGCTAGGTGTTCAGCAGTCCCAGTCTTCCACCCCCACCCCCTCTACATTTCTTTTCCTCACACCGGTGAGCTGGGGTGGGGTAAGGGCTTGGGTCCCTCCTGATTAAGGCTTTCCTACATTACCCTGTTTCGTGAGGTCTGCTCTGTTTGTGAGGTCTGATTGCAGTCTGGTTCTGCCTACTTTCTTATTGCTGTTTTAAGGTTAGTTATATTAACTATATTTTTGTACAATTTGTGGTTTTGGGAGGAGCTCTCCATCTCACCTCTCACGCCACCATCTTGCAAGTGCCTATTCTTCTTTTATAATATATTTTCAAATGCTGACATACTCCTGAAAATTTCTTCTGTTTTATAGTTGATACACCTAGACACTTAAAAATAGCATGCAAATATAATTACAAAATGTAGTTTGAATATTACATATGCATTTTCTTCACTAAGAGCCACTCCACTCTGACTGGATTTTTTATTTACTATGTAAACTGACATCAAATGTGCCCAAATTTGTAATATGAACTTTAAAACTGGGTTGTTTATCTTTTACCCTTGCTGCCATACTTCATGAAGGAGCCTATTTCACCAGTATGAAATTTGGCAATGAATTTGTCTTTTCCAAAGGCTGAGATAAATGATGCACTACTATTTATTTAAAACATGAATATGTGAATCATTTTTCACCTCATGAGATGTCATAAGATATATTTTATAATCATTAAATTATAAAAATTATAGTTCTAAAATCTGCAAATAGAAAAAAAGTATCTTTAACTGTCTTATATTTAAACTACAGGTTAAGATCAACAAAGACGATTGGATATAAGTATCCAATTTTCACTTGGAATCTAGACTATAAATCTTATTTATAAATTACACATCACAGGGCCCAGTCAGCATAGTAAAGGGCTGCAGAAGACCACCCTTGACTCTTCAGGGCCACACAGACTGTAACAGGTTATGAGGCTGGCTAAAATTAGTGAGTCTATTTATTACCCTTCAAAATTGGGCATTTTTCTTATAAAATATCCAAAACAAAAACCAGAATTAATTTAAAGCTTCTTGATTTCCCTTAAAGTCTTGAAGATCCAGTAAGAAAACATATAGTTACCCTAAAGAGCAATGAAAATTAATAAAATTACTAGTATATTCTAATGTGAAAAATTAGAAAGGGATATTGTTTCTAACTCATAGTAACATCCTGTACACCATAAGCAAAGCTAGAGCTCAATTTCCATTTCAAAGCCCTTGTTTGCATTCACATTGTTCATAGCTGCTTTGATATTCCTGCACTCTGACAGAGAGCATGGTTTCATTTGGGGAAAGGAATCAATTTCTCAATGTAAATTGTGATTTACACACTTCCCTTCCTCACCCATTTTGAATTGATTTGATCTAGAAGCACTAAGACATGTGAAAAACACTGTTTTGTTTGATTTAATAAGCACCTGGAAAGTGGCTTGTTGGTAAGTCTTGTCCAAAAACTAGCAGTTCTGAAGTAATAAATTTCCTTTTCTTTATCCCTGCTCTTGGTGTTTATGGCTCTACTGCTTAATTAAGGTACAAAGCAGTTGACAGGTCAAGAGGAAGCTAAACTCACTTCATAGGGAATACATCTACCTTAAATAACCTATTTTCAGGAAATGCTTAATTTTGGCTCCAAAGTATGGTTTATTAAAATTGCATAATAGTGTTAAAATGCCAGAATGCAAGACTGAGTCATTTTCAAAGGTTCAGAGGAGTTAAACAGTGAAGTAGTTTATTATTAGAATTTTATCAATGAGATAATCAAAAATGATCATATTTTTAATAGTCTTTACAGAGATGACATTGAAATATTTTCCCCAAAAGGTAAATACTCAATAATTCAGTTGTTTAATTGAAGAACTAGCAAAAGGCAATGGGATAAAATTTTGATCACATACTTTGTGATAGGTACGCTGTTATGGGTAAAATTGCAGTATTTCCAGAATCTCTCACCTGGCCTTAGTGCATCTCCATTTCAGTAGGTATTTCCACGAGGTGGAGAGAAGTAATCCATTTCCATAGCAAGGGCCAGCAAGGGCATATCTGGACCTGAGAGGTTGGGTGGGGCCTCTTCTTCTGCAGTTGGGTCGCAAGAGACACAGGAGTGCAGAAGTGGATGACTGCTTTTAAGCAATAAACAGATTTCTCCCACTTTATTTCTTGCTTTTACTGATTTTGGTTTCCCCCGGGGTTTTCCCTCCGGAGTTACAGCTGCTAAGTACAACACTTACAGCATAGCTAGTACTCCAAAGCAATCAGTATGCTCAAGACAAGAAATGTGGAACTTTCTGGCAAGCAGTTTCCATTTTTTTGAACACTTTTCTTCTCATCAAGATGAGAACATAACCAAAATCTCTCAGATAAGCATCTGGTAGTCATCCATTAAAAACCCTGTTCTCCGTGTTGACAGAAGTAGACGTGTGAGTGAATCTGCATCACCACCGCTCTTGAATAAATCCCCTTGAATCGGAATAAGCTTACATGTCAGCAGACCTTCACTGGAGGAAGGAAGCTGAATGCTGCCCAGAAAATGTGCCCTCTTGGCAATATTCTGTCATGCAGTATTCTGGAAATCAAAGGAACCCAGGTCAAGAGCTATTGGTGGGAAAATACTACCAAACTTTAGACAAAGCCAAAAGTTGTCTGAATGCGTAAGCTTCTGTAGTCTTGTCTTCTTGCAGAAATCAATCCAGGTTTGGGGCATTTTTTTTTCCTGGTGAAAGTTCTCACCAAAGTTCTAGCTTGTTCTTATGGCAAATACGGCCCAGAAGACTAACATGGGAGCAGGATTCAAAAATAACTCTTGGGTCAGAATATGAAATGGGATTATTAAAAGTTAACAGAAGAAATATTGGAGAAATAGACTGAATATGATGTAACTAACTTGGCTTGCTTACATGACCTAATACGTATGATGTGTATTGAGCCAAAACTTTCCACTTTTTATCATTGTAAGTTGATTTCTTGCTATGGAAAGTGTTGGTGGCACTGTTGTGTACACGCAGGCTCTTTTTCTTCTCTGCTTTCTTCATTTTACCTTCCAAATTAAGTAGCTGTGATGCAAAAGGTGATGGTTAAAAGACACGGGTTTGCAACCCTATTCCATCTCTTAATGGCTCTGTGACTTAACAAGTTATTTCATATCTCCAGTCTTCATTTATCTCACTTAGAAAATGAAGATAAGTATTTTACTGTAAGGATTACAAGTCATACAGATAATTCATGTAAATTTCTTTAAAACTTCATGAAACATAGCAAGGATAAAATAATCTTGCCTAAGATAATAATAATAATTGTTATCATTATGTTAATTTTCATCAGAGACACAGCTATCATAAATTATTAATTGAAAATGTGGGAAAATCTCCAAAATCTTTTCATTAAATTATGACATTTTGAACCTCATTGCCAAGGAAGTTTATTCATCCTGCTCATGATTTTGGTATAAAATCAGAAAATATTTTATCATCAGTCACTAGCCATGATGAAGCCTTTCTCTAATCATCCAGAACAAACTTCTAGAAAGACACATCCCTGGGTAACTGCCATCAGGTTAACCTGGTAGTAACTCTGAATTAATGATCCAGAGGCCTGTGATCCAGACATGACTGTGGAGACCCAGCTGTAGTGAGCCATGGTGAGGCTCAAAGGAGCCTGGCATACTCAGAGGAGGATTCTCCATTACAAAGCAAATCACTTTAAAATAAAGAAGCATTTTTAGTTTAAACAAAAGGAAACACTTGGATATTTAGAATGCCATATGTAGTCTTATATCACTGGGCCTTTATATATGAGGTTGTCTCTAGCTGAAATGACCTATCCTCACCCACTATATTCTATGTGTCCTTCAAGAATTATCTCAAGTGTACTTTCCAATTTATCATGGTTTGGTATGCAAACTGAACACTATTTGCCACCCCAGATTTATAACCTGTTTTTAGACTGTAAGTGAAAAGGAGTATTGGGTTTGAATCAAAAGGCCAGATTTGAGGTTCTGGGCTTGGCACTTGTAATCTCTGTAACCTTGGACAGATCTTCACTCATGGAATTTCTTTGAGCCCGGATCTCCTCATCTGAAAATTGACCATTTTAATAACTTCTCTGCTTATCTCATAGAGGTATTACAAAGATAAAATGACAGAAATTAGGAAAGATAGAAATATTGAGCACTTATGTAAACAGAGCAAATTCTTTTATCACTACATTTATTTATCTCAGAGCAAAATTTTTCAAAATGACAGAAAAAATACTTTAAGATGAAATTTCACTTCTTGTTAATTCTAGAAACATAGTCATATTTTAGTTTCTTTTTCTGGGGTCTTTGATACCCCTCCCCCTATGGTGGAATTGAGATAGTGTGAGAGCTATTTTTGAGAGATAATGAGCTATCACCCTATAATGAAAACCTTTTCCAAAATTAAGCTTAAACTATATTCTGGAAACTGGTTTTAACAGATATATGTCATCAATGTATCCCAATGTCATTTCACATTCATACTAAATAATACAGCTTATTTAATGTATTTTAGGTATCCCTTTATAAAATGTAGTAAGCACGTTCTCTGACATCAAGCATGACTCTCTCCTATTTATTCTATCTGATGTGAGGCCAACCAGTACCACACTGGCACCACTGGGGCTCTGGCAGGAGAGAGGAAGAGGTGAAGGAAGCCTTCGAGTTAATGGTTATTAGCAAAAGTAGCCATTCCACCAATTCTTCTTCAGTATAAGGTAGTGGAGTAAAAGAAAGGAATAGAGTGGATTCTAAGACAGAAATAGTAACAGACACATAACATTCATTCATGGATGACTTCTTGTCATTTTATTACACTGTCTGAACAATATACCCATTAAGTTTCAAAACTATAAAGAGAAAATGAGAAGAGCTGGGTAGGTGAGG
Organism: Smutsia gigantea; assembly: GCA_032199065.1. Classification (NCBI taxonomy): domain Eukaryota; kingdom Metazoa; phylum Chordata; class Mammalia; order Pholidota; family Manidae; genus Smutsia; species Smutsia gigantea. The sequence goes on from JAVSCE010021057.1 coordinate 108,010, forward strand.
ACATGGCCAAAGGCACACATTTCTTAAAAGTGATGACTTTTTATTTCCTTTTAAAGCAATGGTGAAATACATTCTAAATGTATCCAATTTATGCTATTCCCTGAATTATTTTTTTCATTTCTTCATTTCATTCATGTTGGTTACAGGTAATTTTTGTCTGTTTGTTTGTTTGTTATAAGGACTTTCTAAGAATAGATAGGAAGAGTGAGAGATTTATGGGTTGCACAAGGTAGAAGATGTATTAGGAGCTCAAAGTAAGCATCAGCCTAGGGTTCATCAGAGTGAAGTAGGCGTGGGGATAGCAGATTCCTCTACATGAAACAGGTCACAGCAGAGCAGTGGAGATGAAGCGACACTACCGGATGGCCAATGGTCACCTCATGGCTAATAATGGACAGATGAGTATAATCGTCTCTATTTCACCTGGTATTAGTGATCATCCTGGAATCTTGGCCTCTTGACACAACTCAGAAGAGGAGACAATCACCGTGGTTGAATGAAGGTAAATTTTCCACTTTTCAGTGGAATGAGGGATTGGCATTTAAAATTAAGTTGATCTAAGAAAATGTAATAGCACAGTATTTCTTCCACAGTTGAATTGTCCATGCTATACCAGAAATAGTTCAAATTCATTGAGCTCTTACTACATGCCAGGAACTTTTTTGATAGTGTGTTTACATTGATTAGCTTATTTAGGTCTGACACAACTCTGTAATGCGGTTTTCTCATGTCACAGGTGAGGAATCTAAAGCATGGATAGTTAAAGAATATGTCTAAGTTTCACTCAGAGAAGAGATGGATGCAAGTTACAAGGTCCGTCAGCCTACTCTGAGACTGTATTTGAGGCTACTACTCAATATCATATTAGGAAATTATTCTCCTTATACGTTTAAACATTAAGGATAAGTAAATAGTATTTATTATAATGCTTATATTACTCACATTTAACACACTTAATATTATCATTTTAAATAATTAAACTGAGTATTGAGGTGCACTTTAGAAGGAAATGAATAGTATAAAAAAGTCCCCTATGTAAGTAATATTTTATGGATAAGGCAAGAACAGGATAACAGTATAAAATATGGGAATGCCAGTAACACATTAAGAAGGTGAAAATTCTATATATTTTCAAATGAATCAGATTGTGACAACATGGAAGGAAGTTTGTTGATCAATTTAAATAAAATGAAAATTTCATGTGTTTGGTTTAGGTCCACGATTATTCTATAAAAGAAACCCAGAAATAAAAAAGTTCGGTATTAATGGAAATAGCTGTGTCCATGCAAAGCTTTCTGCAAGATCTGACTTAACCTGACAGTTGCTCTAACAAAAGTTCCTGTGCAATTGAGTAAATAAGCCTTTAGTAGTCTCGAGCACTCCCCTCTAGCAAAGTATAATAGTCAAAATCTGGTTTGTTTAATCTGCACTCTTTTAGACTGACCAAATCGTTATCTGGATGACTGTTTCTTTGGGTCAGCTGCACAAACTCTTCAGCTGATTATTGAATAACTTCTATTAAATCCCCTGTACCATTGCCTGACCTTACTTGCTAAGGAACACTGGAAGCCCCTTTTTCATAAAGAGTCACTGCTTACATTGAAAAATTATTGGATTTGTGCTCTAGGCTATATTCTCTTTCATAAATTTGTAGAATACATCTATTTACTGATTATATCACTTTCTAACTCTGGAAACTGTGGGTCGTTCAAAGCTGACCGTCACCAACATAGAAGGATGACTTTCCATAACTCAGCAGCATAAATGAAAACTCAACATCAAACTGTGCTAAATGGTATGCCTTTACAATGAGGGTCATCCTGGTCATCCAGTATATATTTTCTCTTTATATACTGGGCATTTTGAATTTTATTCCCTCCCTGCTTCTTATAAACAATAGAGCAAGGATTCATGCCAAGAGCGTTACCTTGTCTTCTTCTAGGGTCCCACTTTAATCAGTTAGGTTTGATTTCTGAGTTCATTAGAGTGATACTTTCTATTGGTCTGGACATGAAAAATACTGACTTACCTCACAGAATAACTATTAAAATGATAACTTTTCAATATCACAGCTCTTGGAAAGTTGTGCTACTTTTCAAACTACTCATTTTGGGGAATAGTATGACTTTTTGAACATACATACAACATGAAATAAACTTGCTATAAGAAGTGATAGTTTGACATTTTTGTGTTCAGGCAAAGACACATTGACAATTTATCTGAAACAATAGTTTCCATTAAAAAGGAAATAAATTTGAATAGCAAATCATCTTTGGATGAATTCAAACTGTTCTTAGTGAATTTCATGGTTATTTTAGCTATTGAGTGTGAGCAATTTCAGTGTTTAAAAACCTTCTTATGCATAGTTTTTAGTTTTACTAAAACTTTTTTTTCTGTTCTACAATTTTATTTTGAAATGCATAACTAGGAGCTCTCCAAAAGTTGAAATATTTGTGATGAAAATAGTGGAGAAAGGAGAAAATAACAAGTATAATTAACCTTCACTATGTTCTATTTTATGTACAGGCTGAATTCACATCCAAGTTGTTTGTTATTATTCAATGTATTTTTATATCTGTGAAAATTATTTGGGAATTTTGTGCAGATGGAATGCATCATAATTTCTCCATTAAAATTAATGAGAAAAACTTAATGACATTTCACTGAATTGTAGAGTTTTAAGAACTTAAAGCTGTTAAGTTAGAGAGAGGTATATACATTAATACACACACTTGAGAGAGATATAAAATATTTGTTTTTCATAACAGTGATAAAGATATTCCTGAACATTATTGCTTTAATGATTTTTGGAATAGAATGGAATCGAATGGAATATATATATATAAACACATATACAGGATATACAGGTGTATATATATATATATATCCTATTTGATACATATATATATATATATTTAAACACATACATAGGATATACAGGTGTATGTGTGTGTGTATATATATATATATATATAGGATATACCTATAGGACCTATAGGTGTGTGTATATATATATTATATATATACATAACACATATAAGATAGGGAAAGAGTCTTTTGTTATATTTGCACACTCGCAAAACCCTTTATTGACTTAAACAAAGCTGTAGCTTTTTATATTGGTTGAAGATTCAGGAACTGAAGCTCAATATTCTCTCTCCCTGTCATCCAATCAGTTTGGTTTTTTAATTTGGGAAAACTAAGTCACCTTTTCCTCTGACTTCATTAACTATAAAATGAAGATGACAATAAATGTCACCCATTTCATCCCCTACTTCACAGCAGTGTTACAAGAATTAATATAATATAAAGTAGTGCTAATTCCTTAGAGATAATGTGTTCCATAAATCAAAGATACTATTGTAGTATTACTTTAATAATATAGAAGTGATAGAAAAAGAACATTTACACATACAAGATTTCCTTAAGTAAATAGGCAAGGAAATATGAACCTTGCAGTCAATTTAAATGGTTGACATTATTAAGCTAATTAATTTTTTTTAAGTGCTGCTTCAAAGGTAAAGAAATTCAAAAGTTAATAACTGTTCAGGCTTAAAAGTCACCCTTAGGCTAGGTCTCCTTAATGCTATGGTTCTATCAGAAAGTCATTTTACTACATATTATGTAAGATATATATGAATACATGTAAATATAATTAATTCAATGAGTTATTATGTAGTGTAACTAAGAGTTTTTTCAAACTCCTGAATAAACCATACTGTGATACAGATAAAAAGGATTTAGTTATACATAATATATTGTAAACAAGAATCAATTATATAGTTAAAACTAAAATGGGGCAAGTTAAGAAGTTTAAAAAATTTTTATTCTGCTAGAGAATATTACAGGAAAACCATTTAAAAGTAATGCTAAAAAATCCATAGATATAATTTTATATGTTAAGAGAAGCAGCATTTTCTCATTGGATAGAATGATCCTTAACATATTTTCAAAATGTAATGACTAGATAAAATCACAGTGGTTCCAATAAATTTTTTAAATGTTGTGTGAAGCACTTAGATTAAGAAAGGCAAGTGGAAATAAAGAAAAATGGAAGGGAGAAAAAATACTATAAAGTAAAACAGGGATAATGAGATTGTGGTAATGGTTGCTGAACACCCTCATATTGACTTAAAAATTGTGAGTTGATGAAAATAATAGCCATTACAAATGACTGGTTCCTTTACAATATTAAGGAATACTAAGTTCAGATAAAGATTTAGTTTTCACTGCAACTGAGTCAATTATCAGCATCATTAAATCAGAAATGGGTAATATTCAAAACTGTTAAGAGTCCGGTCTATACCATCTTATTATTATTGAAATTCAACCAATTATCTTTGAAAAGAAAGAAGGCATTTGCAGGAGCTCTTTGAAGTCAACACAGAAAAGCAAACAAGTGATTTGAACACCTATCATACAAAGTTACGCCATCAAATAAATAAAATAAAGTCACAGCTGCAGTTAAGCCGTAGTTGTAGTGAAGTCACCATTGAAACTACACAATGCACAATGAGGAGCCAAGAGACAGCACTGCTCCGGGGCCGACAGATGAGTAGATTGCCCACTGAGAGGGCTGTAGGAAGGTCATCCAGTCCTAGGCCTCACCCTCAGTCTTTAAGACTTGAAATTTTTTTCCAGTACACTATTAATGGAAGACCACTAAAAGACAGTTCACATTAACCAAGCTTACAAGGTTGAAATATAAAGCAAGAATTATATCGTCATTCTCTTGCAACAAACCCAACTCTCGACGGAGCTGGCGCTCACATTCTTCAGCCACTCCTCTTTCTCTCCTTGTAATCGCACTGGATGGGCACCCACGTGATTCACCAGAAGCGCACTCTCAGCATTTGCAGCTGAACCGTGGTGCAGCGGTAGACAATATATTTTGCATGGAAACCGATGAGAATATCACTGGCACTTGCTGGTGGGTTTGCCTATAGGTTGGGAAGGAAAAGAGGTCTCAAGGCAGTGCAGTTATCATCCATACAGAATGCTTAGAAATTTGACTATCAAGGGAAACAGAGATGTAAGGCTAGCAGAAGGATGCCAGAGAATCACAGCAGTATTTTTGTTTGGAAGAATAAATTGTTATATGTATCATAGGTAATGCCCCAGAAAGCCCAACTGAGGGCTCATGAGAAACTTAAAGTGCCAACAGAATCAAGAGTCTGTGACTCTAACTATGTAATAGCTAGAATTATGACTTGCTCACCTCCCACCAACCTGCCACAGGACTTCTTTCCTCTATATCTCAGGCAGAAAATCCATACCGCTACTGTTAAGCCTGCTGATGACTGCACCCCTACCTCTGGTCCTGTGGCCCCCTCCCTACCTCCAGTCTCCTGTACCTCGGGCTTGTCCAGGTGGCCCTGGGTGTCACTTCTAGTCTGTCTACACTAGAATAGTCATCCCTGGGAATGACTCAAGTATGAACCAATTCTCTCCTTTTCTGTGGACACTGGAGCAAACACTGTTCTCTCTTCTCCTAACATGCAAAGTGTATTTGCTTAGAATTACCTTGTAAGTTTCACTGTTTAACAACTGTGAATCCAGACATCCATGCTGTCCAGATTCAGAGCACGATCACAATCACACACATCAACACCAGCAATCAATTGTTTTCAAAGTGTTTTAGTTGCATTTTGATGCACAACAAAGGGGAAATAGAGCACACAGCATTTATAAAATATCATTATATTGATTCTGTAGCATCTTCTATGTTGACAGATTGTAACTTCACAAGTTGAGGTGAAGATTTAATAACATGAGTAACTGTTGAACCACTGTGATTTATACTTAAACCAATACAAGATTGTATATCAACTAGAATTCAATTTAAAAATCTATTATATGCATATGCAGAAAAATATATATACCATTATTTCCCTCACAGGTATAGAGGACCCATTACTGCTCTATTCTAAATTTTCTTTTAAAAAAACAACCAATTTCTCTCATATTTTTATCCATATTCTTAATCTTTTAGCCTTCTTTTCTAATCTTCTTTCAGTTGCTTTCAATTAAAAAAAACTGTAGAATCTTAGATCTGGTAAAGGTGAAACCTCCTCTAGAAGTCAGGGGAAAAGCTGAAAACATCCACTTATCACTTTTGGACCCACCATACCTTCTCATCCAGAGAAGGTGTCACTTCTCCCTAATTCTTTCCCTTTCACTCAACCCCTCACTTCATGGCTTTAAGGGAAGTTCCTTCATCTTGCTAGCATCTGTGTTTGACTATTTTGCAAAAGGAGGGTAATAATTTCCTTTCCTACCACAGAGGAAATCTGGGGAAATAAAAATTGAAAATAAATGTAAAAACAGTTAGGTATGATTTGAGGGAGGAAAATAAGGAAAAAGAAGCACTGTTATTTATAGTACTTGCATTACTACTATAACAAATTCTACTTCTAATAAATGAGAAAGATGAGGAATCTGATATGCTTTATAAAATACATCACTTCAGCACTAGTACCCATTGCCCTGACACAAGTTCCAAAGGAAAAGAAGACCCAAATAAAAGAAACTATTAGCAAGGGCTTTCAAAAATGAAGCAGGTGAAAGATAAGTACTTGTTACTGAAGCAAGGAAAAAAATTCTTCAGAAAAAAAATTTAAATTACTGTGTTGATTTACAAGTGGAAAATAAAAGATTAGACTGGCTGCTAAGGGATCTGAAACTATCAGAGATCTGGGAGGGAATTTACAGATCATAAAAAAAAAGAAACTCCTTGCTATGACTGCAACTCAAAATACAGTTTCCAAAGGCCCCACAGAAGCTTCTTCCATTCTAGTGTAAAATGATTCTTATGATCAGAGGAAAGGAAAACGCCCCACTGAGAAGTAGAGAATAGCAACTACAGGACTGACAACAATCTCTAAACATCTTATAAAAATGAGTAATTTTTGGCAAGAGGAAAATGCTCTTGGGCTGTTCTGCATTAACAGAAATGGACAAATGAAGTATAAGTATATTAAATTACTAACTTATTATTTCAAATGAAATACTTTGAGGTTATAATTTCTGGAATATTTCAGTTTAACACTTTAAGTGTGAGAAAAATCCCACACAAATCCTATAGAATTATAAAGGCAGATAACTGAGTTCTCTGTGGTTTCTCGGTGTCTAGATCAGAGATCCTCTAACTATCATGCAGAGCTTATGAAACCTACAGATTCCAGGGCAGTAGTATCAGAGATTCTGATTCAGGAAGTCTGGGGTGGAGTGTGAGTCTGAATTTTCAACACACATCCATGAAGTCCTAGTGCAGATGCCCCATGAGCCATACTTTGAGACACTAGCCCAGAGAATCAAGTCTGTAATTTTAGTAGTACATTCAAAGCCTACAAAATTCTAACTATGAATTATCTTTTTCCATCATACTTCTCACTCCATCCCTGTATAACCTTTCTCCACAGCCATCTAGGCTATGCACCACCACATTCCATGCTTACAGGCCAGCTCTACTGTTTTACTCAACTTGGAAGACTTTCTCCTGCTCCCATGCATCAAAATTCTACTTTAAGGGTATCCTCTACATTTCAACACTTCCTGTACTTAATCACACTACCTTTCATTTTAAAATATATTTTATGCATCATGTTTCAAAATGCTTTGTTATTTATCTGTTAGTTCACTTGAGCTTGCATTATAAATTATAGTGAGTTGGCTTTACAACTGTTCCTTCCAGTAGATTTTAAGCTCTTTGAAGACAAACTTATTCAAGTATTTCCAAAATAAATTACTTAATTGAAGGAACAAGGCACTTAACACAATGGTTCATATCTGGTAGATCAATGAACCAAGGAAATGAAAAGATTAGTTACATAAAATCAATTGATATACAATAGAATTTGAGTATCTGATCGGAAGGAATCCAGGAGTTTCCAAAATGATTTGTAGTTGCTTACTCTTTGGGATGGAATCTGTGTGGCACTGCTTACATCCTGAAGAACTTGTTACAGTAAGTGCCTCTGCTTGTGAAGAAAGGTGAGAGCTCCAAGGAGAATTATCTCCTAGCATGCAGCTAGGGAATGCCCCTGGTCAACCACCTGCAGCTCTCAGCCCTCCTAGGGCATTGCTTAGGGAGAAGAGAACCATCTGCTCAACAGGGTCGCACCCCTTCCTGGAGATAGCCCAGACAGAGTGACTTATCCACAAAGAGAGGTAAAAGACTAAACTTGCCCTAAAACACAACATCTCTGAAGGAACATCACATCTTTAGGGCTCTTTGCAAGGTGAGCTGAGGCTTCAGTTAAGGCTTCATTGCAGCTTGCCTTCTCCATCTGCCAGACCAGCTTCCTTCTCTTTTCTTCTGGAAGCATTGACCTTAGGAGTACTCACTAATAAAACCTTTGCACACTAATGTATTTCTCCATCTGTTTCCCAGAAAATGCAACTTGCACGACTCCTTGTGTTTGCTGTCCTGATACGTATAATCCTATTAACCCTCATACAGATAGCATGAATATCAGTTTCATTGAGAAATAGTTAACAAATGTGTACTTAGCAGCAGCCACGAACCCAACATTTTACAAACATTCTGTATATTGTCAATCCTCCAAAATCCCAAATTTGTATGTGTCCCTGGCACATGCCTTCAGATTTAATTCAAATCTTACCTCTTTGAAAGACCCTTTTCTGGATGCCCTCTCAAAAATAGTCACGCATTCCTTTTTCCTCACTGGGGCTTCCTTGTCCTGCTTTTCCTTTAACAAATAACAATTAGCATTACCTAAGATTATACCACATTTATTTATTTATAGAGTTCCGATTTATCTGTCTAGTAGAACACAAGCTAAATAAGGGTAGGGACTTCCTGTTGTTCGGTTTTAGCTTCAGTGCCTAGAACAGTCACTGGTAGACCTTCAAAACTTAATTGTTGAATGAATGTGCACATGTTAACCGTATCCAATGGATGAAATACTAAGTATGTCGCTCTTATCTATATAAGTAGGTTACTCTTTTCTAATCTAAATTCTTAGAATCTTTTTTTCCCCCAAGAAAGTACTTATGTCTTAGAATGAAGCAATTTCAAGTAGGTAACAGCTACACTGGTAGAAAGCAAGGACTGTGTGTGAGTCATACAGGAACATTCTGTAAGCAGAAAGGTGACAGATTCTCAGAAAAGGAAAGAGAGAGAAAACGCATTCTAGTAAGTGAAATGTTCTGTAGCCAAATTAGCAATTTTGTCACAAATGGTGAGTGTGGAGTATGATGGATAACAATATACTGCGACGCAGAGCATTTAACAGTGTAATTTGACATTAAATTCTGGAGGGGGAGCTTTTTGAAAAATCAGTGTGAAGACTCCCACTGTTGAGGCTGCAGCTGTTCTGCGAGTGGCAGAGAGATGTTCCTGAGAATTCTGAGCCCTGCCTAACAAGCGCCTCCAAGCCAATGAACTCCCCGCCGTCTGCCTGTTAGCCTCCCGTCTGGCAGAGAGACGGCGGCCGCTGTGCTGACATTCATCACCGAGGGTTCTGGCCCGGTGCTGCCACTCCCAGGCCGATGCTCTCAACTCAAAATCAGCATGTCGCCGGACGAGACAGAAGTTGTCTCTGGAGTGGTGAGCAGTGGAGGGGAGTAGGCCAGGATATTAGGTAAAGGAGGTATTTTTTTTCCCCAGTGTGATGATATTTTAGCTTTAAACCATAGAAAACATTTCAAAGTGGCCTACAAAACACCGAAAAGAATGCATTTAGAATTCCCCATACAATAGCGAAGAGGATGAATGTATTTGGAGCTGGTAGTAGTGAATAAGATATTTTCCTGAGAGAAAGTGGAGAACCCAGAAAAAATCATTTCCAAGATAGGTAGATACCCACTGGCAAAATTGCTCCTAACTTCAGATTTAATATGGTAATAATACACTGAGCAACTGACATTCAAAAGCAAGAGCAGGTATCTTTAAAAGTCAGTCCTTAAACTAGGGAAAAATTAAAGCTAGTGGAAAGCATTTCACATAAAACAAAACAAAGCAATAAAAATCTTCATAGGTAATACTATGAGTTACAGCTAGCATGAACAGCATGAGAAATAGTCAACAAATGGTTCATTCAGTGTCAGCTCTGCACCCACCATTAGGCCCACATCTCCTTTTCTAGGTCATGATTACTACTTTAGCATATATATGTGAAAACTGAGGATACGGGAAGGAAGGGGAGCCATGCGAGGTTGGAAAAGACCCTGGACCATCTGGTCACACTGGCCTTTATTGTCTCACTTTCCACCAGCTTTCCCCTCTAGGACACCAGGCTTCCATCTCAGCATTCTCTCTGTCCATGGAAGGCAACAAGTACTTCCATCCTTTCAGCATTTCCCAATTTGACACTTCATATACTTGGAATATTCTCTCCCTCCCTTGTTTCTGTGCCAGCTGTCATTCATTAATTAGGGTTGGTTTAAATGTTTCTTCCTCAGAGAGACCTTTCTTGATTCTCCTTACACATGAATAGGTCTACTGATTAGCCCTCGGTTCTCAGGATGGGCAAATTTGGAGGGGAGGGAATATATATATATGTATGTTACAATGTATATATAAATATATGTGTAATATATATATATAATTTTAATATATAATGTGTAATTCTTAGTATATGTATATTTCATGCAATATTTGGGACATACTTATACTAAAAATTATTCACTGTTCATCTGAAATTAAAATTGAACTGGATGACCTTTTTATCTGTCAAACTTCTCCTGCTCCCTGAATTTCTGTGTCCCTTAGGTCTCCTATTTATAGTGGCCTGTGCTTAAATTTCAAATCATTTTTTTCACATTTAAATTATAAAATCATTTTAGGGATTATTTTGTTTAACACACATGTGCTCCACTAAACAGTGACTCTGTGCTTGTTATTGTCACTTTGGTAGCTGGAAAAGTGCCTGGCTTAAAGCAGGTGTGCCACAAATCTGACCTGAACAAATGATGACACAGAGCCACGATCAAAACCCAAGATGTGTGATCCCAACCGCCATTGTTCTTTTCACCCCTTCCTCATGGTTGTACATGAAAAGATGGGACATTTGTCACAACATACATCATATAATATTTACAAATATTTTGGAGTCAATTCTAATTATCACAGTGATAATAGAAGAAAATTAGTAGACATATGTGAAAACTGAGGGTCAGATCAGATTGATAGTGCTAATTGGTCAATCTCCATTCTAGATATTTTATGAGTACAATTGTTGAAACTCTCTACATTCCATTTTATTTGATAGAAACTTAGAAGTAGCTCTCTGCAGGATATGGGCATGGCTATTTCCTTTAATGGAATAGTCTCAATGCTGAAAATATGGTGCACAGAGCTGTTATTGGTTCTGTTCATGAACAAGAATTTCTAAACCATGCAAGGATGATTTAGTGATCCTATATCTTGCCAAAGGCTTAACATTTCCAAATAGGCTTTGCACAATGATGTGTAAAGTTCATGGGCTGCTGTTGCCATGAGCTTTACATAAGCAACCTCTAGGAACTGATTCAAGAGCCAACTCTAAAATTGTGGATGGCCAAGACCCACTGTGCTGCTGTCAGCTTTGGTTAAACTGGTTATATTATTTTTGTACAGAGAAGCACAGAGTACTCAGGACAAATATGTTTGTTATTTACTTCTTAAAAATTCTGTGATAAAAGTTTTCCTATAGTTACACAAAAAAGAGAATTCTTATACTGAGACCATTCATTGAAGACAGGGAGATTTGTCATATGCAAAAATGCAGTCCACCATTTGTCACCAAGAATATTCCCAGGCCTTTCTCATCTGTATGTACAAATGTGGGACTGCAAATGTTAATGCCCATAGCATGATGACCTTCAAAGCCTCCTAGTTGACTGTTGAACCTCTCTTATTTCTGGAAATTCCTAAGAGATTCTCATGCTCTTCAACACGTACTTACCTTCTTCTTTCAGGCCACTCACCTGTACCAGTTCTGCAAGCAACAAGACCCTTAAAACCCAAACTGGTTTCAGCTGGATTTAAAGCTGAGCATCTAGGACTGGAGGCCTGTAGATAAGACAGGTTCTACTCCCTGCTTTGTTCAAAGCAATTATTCATATGCACTGTGCTTTTTTCTCCACATTTAAAAACAGCAAAATTAATATTTGCTCTATTTACTTCTCATGTCTTTTTGAGAAAATGAAATGAGTTAATAAGTGTGAAAGCATATTAAGAAAGTTGAAAATTCTAGACAGCTACATGAAATCTGTAATTCTCTCTGAACATGATGCTAATTTGTATTATGAGACTTCTATTTAGAAAGATAAGACCAAATATAAACCTACATATTCCAATACAAGTAAAGGACAGAACTTAAAAAAGTGATTCACTCTCTTTGAAAAGATGAACCTATTTGGAAATTACATACAATTTGATTTGTTTTCAGATCTGAAACAATCACTCATCATGTTGCCTCTGGCCATAATTAGTATGAAAAACAGAAGTCATTTATCAAATACATGGTGGTTAAATTATCATGTGTGTTGCAGTAGAGATTGTGTCCAAAACTTTTCCACTCAATGAACAAAAATAAATAAAATACTGGGCTTATGAAATACAGGGTATAGTTAAATTCAGTTTTCATGAAGCTTTATGGGCAAAGTATCTACTGATAATTCACTGTTTTATTATTATTAATTTGTAAAACCTGAAACAATAATTGAGTTGAGAAGGACCCATACAGTTGCCTCGTGTGCAGGTGGGGAGACCAAGAATGAAGGAGGTGACACATCCTTCCTAATAGATCAGAGACCATGGTCTGTCTGATTCCCTGGCTAATCCTTTGTTGATACCTCTCTATTCCTGAATACTGACTTAACCTTCAGAGTTCAATGAATATTCTACTGAGTATTTGTAAATTGCTGCAGATATATTGAATTAAACAAACGAAATGGAATACTATTTTAATAAACAAAATAATGGTTGGGAATTAAACTAGGAAAATGTATTGTGTGGTATGGTAGGAGTAGAAAGTTTGGTTAGAAAGGTAAGATGGGAAAATGGCTTTGTATGCTACTTGTAAAATACATTGTTTAAATCCAAAGAACATTTATTAAAATTCCACTGTAGTACTGGGAGTTATATTTATACATATACAAAACATAATACATATGTATATGTTACATCTACATATATAAAATATAAACATACATTCTATAACATATAAAACTATATTTACAATATATAAAAAATAGTATTGCTTGATTGGCTTAGCAAATATTGAATACCTGTTGTATATCAGCTAGGCACTGGGTATGACTCTGAGCTTACATAAGTGGAATACACAGCATTTCTAAGGGGTGATGATCAAGTGGAATAATTAAGGTATGCATCAATTAGCATGGAAACAATTTCTGAGTAGTTCTTTGGATATTACTGAGGCCATTGCATAACATTATACTGGAAGAACAACCTCAGAGTGCTAAAAATTAAGATACTAGAATGAAACATACATACTAATCTACATTATAAAGCATTAATTTAAATAAGGAGAATTTATGTATTTGGAAAAAATATATAGAAGGCATTGTGAGGAAAAAAAATCACTTCTATTGTATCTTTCAGTGTTAACTTAAGAAACCACAACTAATGCTAAGATTTATTTTCTTTCCAGAGTTACAGTTTAAAAAAATAGAGTAACTCCAGGTACTTTTTCATGAGTTAAAAAATAATGAACAATGATATAAAAGCCAATATGACATGAAAAGATGATGGAAATGGAAACTTTTACAAGAAAATATGTATCATTTACAAAATGTCATCACTTGGTCTCATTTTAAGAAATTTAGGTGTATTATCTGAAGCCATGTCTTCTTGAAATTTTTTTTGATATAAATCCAACAACCTATTCACTACTTTACTGAGTAAAATATTGAATTAAATTATTCCTTTGAAAGGCTAAGTAAATTCAACTCATAAAATCATGTCTATGTACTAGAGATATCAATTTTATCACACTTTCTTTAAATAAAAAATGCTTAAACTCTTGTAGCTTAGATTGTTAAAGTAAACAACTCAATAAATATAAACTTATCTCATGTTACAAGTGATTTACCAATAAATGTCAAAAAATATACTCCTTTTAACACCTGATAAGCCAAAAACATAAAAGGTGGCATTCCTTTCTGGATCTCTTCTACAGAAGATACCTGCTCAAAGCAAATCCATGACTTCTACTTATCAGTTTGTGCTTGAAAGAAGGAAATCACCTATCATTTTACTCACAAGTTCTTGCATATTATAAACAAATTTGATTATTTATTGTAATTTTATTCTCTCTTCATTCCACTAATTTCACCTTTGTTTCTGATAATGGTCATCCTTTGATTTAAACTCTTCTTCTGAATGGTTTTCAGAGCAGTTGGCAGCTTTTCTTTCTTTTTTCCCCTGGTTTACTGTAGCAGTTTATTTTCCTCACACAATGACATGTTGCTGGGGCCTAATGTGTTCTCAGTCAGCAGCTTTTCTACCTCTAGTAGTTCTTACTCTTTTTCCTCTTTATATCTTTTAATTTCACACACACTCTATCAGTTAAAAAAAAAATCCCTACCCAACAGAGAGTGCTTTTTTCCTCAGGGTTCTGGCTTTCATGTCTACATTGCAGAGAAAATGGAAATTTTATGGCCAGGATTCTTGCCTGATTCTAATACTACCCATTTTATGCATACTTAGCCTTCTTCCAGGCCCATCGGCGGTGAGCTGTTTACCACATAGCAGCCCAGAGTAAACCGTTAGTCAGAGAAGCACCGGCTGGTGGGAAGGACAGAGGGAGCAGGAAGCTGAAGCAGCAGAGAGAGCAGGGGTTGTAGAGGGGTGATGGGGTGCCCCCAGTGCGGGGAAGTGGAGAGAACAGGGGCCACAGAGGACTCACAGGGCCCATGCTGGGAAGCAGAAGGAGGTGTGGAGCCCAGTGTTGGGGAGGGAGAGGAGACGGAGCTATTCGTGGAGACAGCGCCTGGGCCAGAGGCTGAGACACACCAATGGGAATCTAGTGCTAGACCTACTGCTATGAGAAAAAAGCTTGGTATGAGCCCTCTTTTACCCCCACCAATGTGCCGTTGTCGTTATGTGGTCAAAGCAAATTCATAGTGAACTTGCCCAGAGCAGGGAACCCCTCCTGCTAAGTAAAAACATTAATGAAACAAATAAACAGCAACTAAGACTGCCACTTCTATTTTCTAGACTCATTTCTAGAATTATATGCAAATGTCTTTGAGGTATTTGAACTTGAAAATTCCATCTAAATCACAAACTCAAATGGCCTCCTTGACCTTATTATCCCTCTATCCAAACCAATCGTACTTCCCAACTGCTCTGCCTTTGCCAGATAAACCATGTCTAAATTATTAGGCTTCTGTACCATGAGCCTTTTTTTATATTTTTATTTCTTATATCAAAGAATGTTCTCAATCCAGAACTCCTGTATCCAATTTTCATGGCAATGTCACATAATTCAATAAAACATGCCAAATTTAAAGAAAAAATAAATTAACCAGTGATTAATTAGCTAAGGACAAAGCAATTTCAATTTAAGTGCTTAGTAGGTCTTTGCTGTGTATTCTTAGTGACAGAAAGAAAAGGTGTCTTCACTGCTCTGAGCTTCATTTAAAAACAGAAATATACAGACCAGAGGAACTAGAACATATTTAAACATTTTATTTCAATCACTATCCCTTTACTTAATTAAAGAAAAATCTACATGCAAATTTAAAACCTTAGGTTTTCTTTATCCTTTTATATATTTAATCATTTGTAATCGCTTCAGACCCTCATTTTATACACTGAACCTTTAAAGGTACTGGACATTGTAAGGACAACAAGACTTTTCTATCATCCGCATGGAATAATGAAATATTACCGAAGAATCCAGCACAACTACAGATAAAAGAGTGTTATGTGTTAAGATTTGAGTAGTAAATTAACATCGACTCCAAATTAAACCAGCTAGATTCCAGAAAAGTAGAATGTTACAGATGGTAGTAACATAAGGTTTATAAAAACACAAAATGCAGTATTTCTAACAAACATGCTTGTTTCCAATTTTTTTAAATATAAATAAGTTTTGTATAGTTTAATGTTTTCCCACTAAAGTTTCTTGCAGCACACAAACAGCTTTTCTTTTTCGGGCAGCTCCCAAACCTAGAATTAAGTATTTGAAATGTACACAGTAGAATAACCAAGATTTCTGTAATTGTTACAGCTTCTAGAATAACTGTGATGTGCAACCTTTCCTAAAGATTTTTTTCAAAGTTCTTATTAGTCCTTTACCAGTTCTGTTTGTTCTTTTAACAGCTCATTTGGTGGGAAAGAGGGACATTGCTCAATAGTATCACAGCAGGCTTTCTCTAGTTGGTAACTACCTGCATATTACGCTGGATTACACTTTTATTGCAAATACAACAAATAGCCTTGAGCCACTCTGCTGTTTCAAGGATTTTAAAAGTTCTTCCTCATCAAGTATTGACTTTTTGCAACTTTTGCCACCAGGTGCAAATTGTATTTCAATGACATGCTGATGTCTAGGAGAGGCTTGTTTCCACAGTCATCCTCCAGGGACACTGGATGTACAGTGCTTTTTGTTCAAGAGTAGCTGATCCTTTGTAGAACTTTATGGAGACCTGCAAGTCAATGGTTGGCTCGAGGGATGCACAAAAATCATACAGTGCTCCTTGAGAAACAGCACTGATATATCAAACTCAATGGGGGACTGAAGGGATGCAATTAAAGAGAAGTCATACAGACTAGAATTGGTTGGTGTTCTTTGAAAAATAATTAAGGAGATCTTATTCAAGATCTTGTCCATCCTGCTCAGAACTTAGTCACAGAGTTATCATAGTGTAGCTAAACACTAAGGTGTATCTTTTAAGATTTTTCAATCATTAGATTTTGTAATTATACAATAAAATTTCAAGCATAAAAGATCTAGAATGTGTATTTTTGTTGTCAAAAGCTTTATGACAAAATCGGCCCTATTCTCTTTGCATAATATTAGAAATGAAACAAAGTGATCACCCTACACTAAAGCCACTTTAGTAAAAAGATAGAGAACAAATAGCGATGGTTCTGAGACCTTATATGCTTTGAACTCAAAATATAATAATGAAGTAAAGTATTAATAATATAGATATTTTAAAATAAAATTTGCAGAACTAGACCACTCCACATGAAAAAGACTAGAATATTGAAAACATTCGTGTAGAAGTACATATAAATTTAGAGAGCATTTTCATTCCAAACTCCTTATTTTTATATCATAAAATTGTTGAAACTAATACATTTACAAAATTTTATCATATCAGTTCACTTTAACTTCTCTTTGAGTATCTATTCTATGTCAGGCACTCTGGTAGGCATTAAGAATATATGAATAGGAGACTTCCTGCCCTTGAGGAACTTAGAGTCAACTGAAATAGATATGTGAATACTTAATTCCAATAGAATTTGGTGAATAAAGAAGGAAATCCAGTACACACATGGTCAAACCCGGCAGTTAGAGGTTTCTTTAAGGATATGGTATTTAAATAGCAGTTTTATGATTCAACAAATAAACTCTTTTGGCTTTAGTAAGAAGGGTTGATTTTAAGAAAGTGAAAGTAAGACTAGAAGCAAGTAGATTAGGTAGGAGCCTCTTGTGCTAAGATATAAGTTAGAGACTGGGTTTATAGGAGAAAAACCAGGAAGTGACACAACGTTTAGATGACTGCAGCATAAATTCATCTCATGCTGTCATGGTTTCCCATGTTTACATCTTTCTATCTCCTTGCTCACTCAGACAAACTTGTTAAATATTTGCAGGAATTCAAATGAAATCTGTTCACCTTGACTTTATTTTTTGAGTGGTTTTTTTTGGTTACTAAAAACAGGTTGACCTCTCCTTTCTAATGACTGCTGGCTCTGTTCTAGTAGTGTCACTGTGGCTTTGCTGTTTGGCGAACAAAGCTGAAAGAACGAACCCAAAATGTTTATTTTACTGTAGTTACCTGAAGAATGGCTTATCATTTGAAATTGTTTCCTATATATCAATTAGAGAACACACTAAAGAATTCATAATGACTGATATTTAAATTTAAAAATTCACTATAAGTCTTTGCAATATCATTAATATAGGCACATTAGAAAAATTTGAATCTAACCAGGGGTTTAGAATGATAACTATTTCATCTCTTGTATTAAAGACTACCATGAGAACTAATAATTGAAATGTTATTTGTAACAGCTTCTGTTTTGGATCTAAATCTCATAAACTTTGTATTATTAGCACTGACCATTAATTTGCACTACATCAATTGAATTTCTAACAGCTTGGCAATGGAATTAAAGTACCCCTAGGCAGGACTGATAAATAGACAATTATGTACCCTTCATGTACATAGTTGATGTTCTGCATGTGATAATAAATATTATCTATCAACACAGAATTAATATACTCTGAATGATTGCCTCTGATTAATGCAAGCTTGTTTTATCTTTATCTCCCCAAATCTTTTTTAGTAATCTCTGACTTAATTGGACTCTATATGTACAAAATAATTTTCAGGGTAAGTGTGAAAAAGTATAACATTTGGAAATTTACCTAAAATGCCCTAGACACATCCAGAGGAAATAGGATGGAATAAAGCAAGAAACCTTCACCTCTTCACAACTTTTTGCACTGTAAGCCCACTTTACTAATGTTAAACTTCTTTTAAAAAGGTGATAAGATTTTCATTTCTGGGCAGTAGTCAAAAATATGAATGATAATGGAAGCTCCAAGTAAATATCTATATGCTCCATAATCCAAATCAAGAAACACAAATGTTTTTCCAACAGCTACTATACCCTGGGCACTGTTTCAGACCAAGGTGATGTTCCTGATGGTATGGATAGTACATCCTAGTGAGTCTGACAATGAACAAATAAATAGTTATCTATTGGTGAGTGTCATATATTATGTAAAGAGAATTAATCAGGGGAAGGGTAATGAGTGCCTGGGATGATATTTTACATGGTAGGTTTAGGGATGGTTCCTCTGTGCAGGTGACATTTGAACTAAGTGACTGATGAGAATGAGTAAGCCATGCAAAGATCTGAGGGAAGAGGGCTTCACGGTAGAGAACAGCAAGTGCCAAGACCCTGGATTGAGGGTGGACTAGGACTGTTTATGGGTAAAGAAGAAAATCAATGTATTTGAGATTTTGTAAGCATCAAGGATAATGGATGGAGATGATGTCTTTGAAGACTTAAATTAAGATTTGAGTAAGAGGTTATATTTGAAATTTTCCACATGCCATACAACAGAAAAATTTATTTTGTTTCCTCTTTCTTCAAAATATATCCAGAAACACTCCCCAACTCATTTTATGAGGCCAGCATTACCCTGATGCCAAAACTAGAAAAGGACACTACTGGGAAAGAACACTACAGGTAAAAATCCTTGATAAATTTAGATGCAAAAATTCTGAACAAAATACCAGCAAACTGAATTCAGCAGCACATTAAAATGATCATTCACCAGGTTCACGTGGGATATTCCCCTGGGATGCCAGGATGGTTTAACATACTTGAATCAATCAAGATTATACATCATACTAATAGAATGAAAGAAAATAATCATATGATCATCTCAACAGATGCAGAATATTTAGCAAAATTCAACATCCACCAATGATAAAAAAAAACTCATCATAAAAACTCTTAACAAATTAGGCATAGAAGGAACAAATCTCAACATAATAAAGGCCATATAATGTTAAGCCCACTCTAAGATCTGGAACAAAAGTATCCACTCTCACTACCCCAATTCAACATAGCTAGAAGTCCTAGCTAAAATAATCAGGCAAGAGAATGAAATAAATGTATCTGAATACAAAGGAAGAGTAAAATTGCCTCTATTTGCACATGATATTTTTTATAGAGAGAAAATCCTACAGACTCAACAAAAAAACATTCGATCTAATCAATGAATTTGATAGTTGAAAGTTCGAAATCAACATATAAAAATCAGTAATGTTTCTATATACTAACAACAAATTTTCTGAAAAAGAAATAAAGAAACCAATCCCATTTACAATAGCATCAAAAATGATAACATACTTAGGAATAAACTGAACTAAAAAGTTGAATTCTTTATTATGAAAACTACAAGATATTGATGATAGAAACTGGGAGATACAAATAAATGGAAAAGTATCCCATGTTCATGGACTTGAAGAATTAATATTGTTAAAAAGTCAATACTATCAAAAGTGATGTATAGATTCAATATAATCCCTGTCAAGACTCCAATGGCATTTTTTTCAGAAGTAGAAAACACTCCTAAGATTTAAAAGAACCTACAAAAGGTGGCCATACCCAAATAAATCCTAAGAAAGAATAAAAAAGCAAGAGGCATCATATTTTCTGATTCCAGGCTACAGTATAAAGCTATAGTTATCAAAACACTATGGTACTGGCATGAAAACAAACAATAGACCAAATGGAATAGAATTGAAAGCTCAGAAATAAACCCAGACATATATGGGTATCTAGTATTTCATGAGAAAGCCAAGGCTATTCAATGGAGGAGAGATAGTCTCTTAATAAAAATGATGGAATCATCGGATATTCACATGTAAAAGTGTGAAACTGGGCCCATATCTTACACCATTTACAAAAGTAACTCAAAACGAATTAAAGATTTAAATGTAAGACCTGAAACCACAAAACTAGAAAACATAGGAATAAAGTGCCTTGACATGGGTCACAGTAATGATTTTAGGCTATGACAGCAAAACACAAGTAATGAAATAAAAAATTAAAAAGTAGGATTATCAAACTAAAAAACTTCTGCACAGCAAAAGATTATCAACAAAATAAAAAGACAACCACAGAATGGGAAAAAATATTTTCAAGTCAAGTATCTGATAAGGTATTAATATCCAAAATATATATGAAGAACTTATACAACTCATTAACAAAAAAGCAAAACTAAACTAACCTAATTAAAATTGGCAAAGGACATGGATAGATATTTCTTCAATGAAGATACACAAAAGTCCACTAAATAAATGAAAAGTAACTAGTCATTAGGGAAATGAAAGTTAAAACCACAATGAGATATCACCTCACTCCTGCTAGAATGACCATCATCAAAAAGGCAAAAGATAACAAATGCTGCTATGGATGTGAAGAAAAGCACAATTGCTTTGTGCAGTGTTGGTGGGATTGTAAACTGGTGCAGCCACAATGGAAAGCAGTATGGAAGATTAAAAATAAAACTACCATATTATCCAGCAATTCCACTTCTGAGAATATATCTAAAAGAAACAAAACATTATCTCAAAAAGATAGCTTCAGCTCCATGTTCACAGAAGAATTATTTACAATAGCCAAGAAAAGGAAACAGTCTAAGTGTCCATCAGTGGATGAATGGATAAATGGATAAAGAAGTGTGAGATACACACACACATATATACATACAATGGAATATTATTCAGCCATAAAAAAGAGGTGATTCTACCATTTTCAACAACATGAATGGACCTTAAAGGCATTATGCTAAGTGAAAGAAGTCAGGCAAACAAAACAAATACTGTACGATCTTACTTATATATGCAATTAAAAGAAATAAAGAAAAGGAGATCATACTGTAGTAACCAGAAACAGAGGGTGGGGGGAGGGAGAACTGAAGAAAAGTGGTCAAAAGGTACAAACATCCCATTATAAAAGATGTAATGTACAATATGATGACTATATCTAACACTGCTGTTTTGCTTTACAGGAAAGTTATTAAGAGAGTAAATCCTAAGAGTTCTCATCACAAAGAGAAATATTTTTCCTTTTTTTCTTTCTTTTCTTTTTATTGTATCTATGTGAGAAGATGGTTGTTAGCCGAATATATGGTAGTAATCATTTCTCAATATATGTAAATCAAGCTATCATGCTGTATACCTTAAAGTTGTCAATTGTTTCTAACTAAAAGTGGAAAAAAATATATCCAGAATCTGACCTTCCAGAGTCTCTATCACAATAGTCCTCTTCAACCCAGGTGTAAAATTGACAAGGAATTTTACAATGCTATCTTAAATTATATCCCTGTTGACATCCTTGCACTGTGTTCTTCACATATCAGTGATCCTTTTTAAAAAGAACCATCTGTATGGCCCAAGAACTGTGCTTTTGAGTAAATAAGAAAAAGATATTCACTATGGGTTTATATATTTGAAAAAGGAGCACCATCTGAGTATGAGTTAGAAAAGTTACCTCCTTGGGATTTCAATTCCTCATTCCCTCTGCCAAGCTTCTATATGGTGCACAAAGCCCATGACTGCAGAAGATGACTTCCCAGTCAGTCCTTATGTTCCTTTCCTGCTTTATACTTATCCATTGTATTTTTCTTCTAAAATACTACTTGACTAACTTACTGTCTTCCTCTGCCCCTGCCCTGCCCCTACTAGAAAGTCAGTTTCAAGAGGGCAGATATTTTGATTGCTTTGCTTACTGCTTTAGCCTCAACTCTCAAGAGTAGTCTTGGCACATAGATTCTCAATAAATATTAAATACGTGAATGATGAGCATTACTATAGCATTTTAAATACCCTGGCTGCTGTTTCAGAGTAGATCCTAAAGCACTAAGTGTGGTGATAGGGAAATTACTTAGGAAGCAATTACGGGAATCTGAACCATGGTCTCTAGATCAGGATTATGGCAGGAGAAATGGAGAGAAATAGATGGATTTGGAATCTATTTTGATTGGTAAAACAGACAAGATATGCAGACAGGTTGAATGTGGAGAAACAGAAAAGGAAAAAGTCAAGGGTGACTTCTAAGTGTTATATCTGAGTAACTAGGTAGATGGGAATGTAGCTTACTGAAACAGAAATGGGAAGAAGAGATTTGAGAGCTGATGGATGTAGTGGAGTGGAAACTGGGGCAGATGTCTAATTGATTTTATTTTATTTCTCTCTTCTTCTCCCTATCATTTGATGAACCATGTATATTGTTTCCTTTGAGGTTTTCTCATCTTTTTAAATTTATGCTCAGAAAAGCCTTCCTCACTTGGAAGTATGTATCTTTTTAGTTTTAGGATTTCATGTTTTGTATTTAAGTTGTTGTGCCATTTGGAATTTATTTAGACATATAACATTGCATTCTAATTAAATTTTGCCCAAACATTTAACCAATTATCTCAGAAACTTTTGTACATTTGTTGAGTAACTCCTTTTTTCTACAGATTTGAAATATCACTTTTTTCATGTACCAACTTTTTACATATGTTTGAATATGTTTCTGGGATTTTTTTTCTTCTGTTAATGTTAAGGTTAAATATATTTTTTCAATAAATGAGCTAGGTCCTCCTCATTTTTTTTATTTTCAAAGTTGTATCGGTTAGTCTTAACCATTTGTTCTCTTTAATAAATCCCTTTGGATTGGAATCCACTATTGATACCTCAGCCAAATTATTTTATTTAAATAATCTAATCTTTCCTTTCCTTTCAAGCTCCTGCTTCTCCCCCACTGAAGTTTTCTCTATGGCTCAAACATAAAGGGATAATTAGGTTTCATGTCTGTCTTCTGCTTTTTATGTACTTTTATAGGATATTTTCCCTCTGCCCAGGGACCTCATAGGCCCAATGCCTCTATCAAGGTTAGTTTAGTGGCTCCATTACCAGTGTCTTCAAAGCAGTATATTTACCTGCTCCTAAAACTACTCTCACTGTATTGTAATTTCTTCTACTTGTGTCTTTGTCCTTCACTAATTTGAGTGCCTTCAGGTCTTGTCCATGTTTACAGCGTCAGAGTCTCTCATATTTCCAGTCACTGAATACGTGTTGAATACATATTTGTTTAGTGAATATACAAATAAATATGTAAAGGTTGCTATTTTGGCCTCCATCCTCTTTCCAAATTAAGAAGGCTCAGTTCTTTTAAGTAGTCTTTATATAACACTTCACAATTTTGGAAACACCAATTTGTAAGGATTTCTCAAGGGTAACATACTAATTACTAAAATGCAAAAATTGAACATGCAACTCCATATATTATCTATATGCAAGTAGAATTGGTCTTCATTTTCTTGGCATGGATATTATATTTCTGTGAATCACAGATTTAAAATTGCCTTAGCTTTTAAAATAGCATGTCGAGAAGTAAAGGAGACTTCCGGGAAGATGGCGGCGTGAGCAGGTCGGCAGAAATCTCCTCCCATCACTATATTTATCTACAAAAATACAGTAAATACAACTATTCCTGAAAGAGAGACGAGAATACACAGGAAAGCGCACAGCGTGCAGCTACACCTGAGAGGACAAGGCACCCTGCGAGGCGGGTAAGATACGGAGCTGTGACCCGGCGGGAACCGAGCACTCCCCCACACCAGTGCACTGGTGGGAGGAGAGAATTCAGAGCCAGGAGGGAGTGGAAGTACACCCCGCGAAGTAGCCAGCCCCAGTGATCTGCGCGGGGAGCGCTGACACACATCGGCACACTGTGGCAGAGATTGAAGAGACAGAGGGTGCAGGATCTGAGCGGGGAACATGCCAGGGTGCTTGCAGCTGGCTCCTGGGAAGGAAAAAAAAAAAGAAAAGCGCGCACTTTTTTCAGCGGTCTTAAAGAGACAGGAGCCCAGCAGAGGAGCCGGATTGCCCCAGCACACTCAGCCCAGCAGGCTGGGAGTCCCTGGGAATTTCGGACCCCTTAGCTGGTGACTGGGAAAGCATGGCTGCACTTAGACGTCTCACTGAGATCAACAGCCTCCCATTTGTTCCCACCCCGGCAAGAGCTATAAAGGGCCCTGCGGAGCGGAGCGGTGCGGCAACAGCTGGGGAATAGTGGGGCAACAGCACCAAATAGAGCATCCCCACAGAATCTACTCCTGGTGGGCATTTTTGGTTTGTTTTGTTCTTTTGTTTTGTTTTACTTTTCTTTCTTTTTTCTCCTCTTTTTAAAGTCTTAAAGAGCCCAGCTGACATACGTGGAAACTACCAGCGACCACTTCTATAGCCAAGAAAAGACAGAGGGATATGGTCCATACTAAAATCAACCAGACAACCCCATAGAGCCTGAAGGGATGGAAATGCACAGAATTACTGAAAAAGAATTCAGAATAAAAGTCATAACCATGCTGATGGACCTACAGAGAAATGTGCAAGAGCTGAGGGAGGAAGTGAAGGAAGTGAGGAAAGACAGTGCAGAAATCAGACAAGCGATCAACGGGCTTAACAGCAGACTGGATGAGATGCAAGAGACAGTTAATGGAATAGAAATCAGAGAACAGGAATACAGAGAGGCTGAGGCAGAAAGAGATAAAAGGATTTCTAGGAATGAAAGAATATTAAGAGAACTGTGTGACCAATCCAAATGGAACAATATTTGCATTATAGGAGTACCAGAGGAAGAAGAGAGAGAAAAAGGGATAGAAAGTGTCCTTGAAGAAATAATTGCTGAAAACTTTCCCTCGCTGGGGAAGGAAATAGTCTCACAGTCCATGGAATTCTACAGATGTCCCAACACAAGGGACCCAAGGAAGACAACACCAAGACACATAATAATTAAGATGGCAAAGATCAAAGATAAAGACAGAGTATTAAAGGCAGCTAGAGAGAGAAAAAAGATCACCTACAAAGGAAAACCCATCAAACTATCATTAGACTTCTCAGAAACCTTACAGGCCAGAAGAGAATGGCATGATATATTTAACATTATGAAACAGAAGGGCGTCAAACCAAAAATATTGTATCCAGCACGATTCTCATTTAAATATGATGGAGGGATTGAACAATTTCCAGACAAATGAAAGTTGAGAGAGTTTGCCTCGCATAAACCACCACTACAGATATCTTAAACGGACTGCTCTAGAGGGAAGCACCCGTAAGGCTAAAAGTTGTCACCAAAGAAAATAAAATCATAGCAAAGAAAGCAGACCATCCAAAAACTAACTAAAGGCAAAGAATAAAACACCTAGTATATAAAGAATGGAGGAGGAAGAATAAGAAGGGAGAGAAATAAAGAAACATCAGACAGTGTTTACAATAACATAACAAGAAAGTTAAGTTAGATAGTAAAGAAGTAACCCTTGAAACTCTGGTAACCACGAATCTAAAGCCAGCAATGGCAATAAGTACGTATCTATCAATAATCACCCTAAATGTAAATGGACTGAATGCACCAATCAAAAGACACAGAGTAACAGAATGGATAAAAAAGCAAGACCCATCTATATGCTGCTTACAAGAGACCCAGCTCAAACCCAAAGATATACACAGACTAAAAGTGAAGGGATGGAAAAAGATATTTCATGCAAACAACAAGGAGAAAAAAGCAGGTGTTGCAGTACTTGTATCAGACAAAATAGACGTCAAAACGAAGAAAGTAGCAAGAGATAAAGAAGGACATTACATAATGATAAAGAGGTCAGTCAAACAAGAAGATATAACCATTACAAATAGATATGCACCCAACACAAGAGTGCCAGCATATGTGAAACAAATACTAACAGAATTAAAGGAGGAAATAGACAGCAATGCATTCATTTTAGGAGACTTCAACACACCATTCACTCCAAAGGACAGGTCAACCAGACAGAAAATAAGTAAAGACACAGAGGCACTGAACAACACACTAGAACAGATGGACCTAACAGACATCTACAGAACTCTGCACCCAAAAGCAACAGGATACATGTTCTTGTCAAGTGTACATGCAACATTTTCCAGAATGGACCACATACTAGGCCACAAAAAGAACCTCAGTAAATTCAAAAATATTGAAATCCTACCAAGCAACTTCTCAGATCACAAAGGTATAAAACTAAAAATAAACTTTAGAAAGAAACCGAAAAGGCTCACAAATACATGGAGACGTAACAATATTCTCCTTATTAATCAATGGGTTAGAGACCAAGTCAAAAAAGAAATCAAAGAATATATGGAGACTAATGATAACAACAACACAAAGCCACACCTTCTGTGGGACGCAGCAAACGCAGTTCTAAGAGGAAAGTATATTGCAATCCAGGCCTATTTAAAGAAGGAAGAACATTCCCAAATGAATAGTCTAAAGACCCAATTACTGAAATTGGAAATAGAAGAACAAATGGGACCCAAAGTCACCAGAAGGAGAGACATAATAAAGATCAGAGAAGAAATAAATAAAATTGAGAAGAATAAAACAATAGAAAAAATCAATGAAACCAAGAGCTGGTTCTTTGAAAAAATAAACAAAATAGATAAACCCCTAGCCAGACTCATCAAGAGAAAAAGAGAATCTACACACATAAACAGAATCAGACGTGAGACAGGAAAAAGAATGACGGACCCAACAGAAATACAAAGAATTATGAGAATATTATGAGAATCTATATGCTAACAAGCTGGAAAACATAGAAGAAATGGACAACTTCTTAGAAAAATACAACTTTCCAAGACTGACCAAGCAAGAAACAGAAAAACTAAACAGACCAATCACTAGCAATGAAATTGAATCAGTAATCAAAAAACTACCCAAGAACAAAACCCCAGACCAGACGGATTCACCTCTGAATTCTACCATACATATAGAGAAGAAATAACACCCATTCTCCTTAAGGTTTTCCAAAAAATAGAAGAGGAGGGAATACTTCCAAACTCATTCTATGAAGCCAGCATCACTCTAATACCAAAACAGGGCAAAGACCTCACCAAAAAATAAAATTACAGACCAATATCCCTGAAGATCGTAGATGCAAAAATACTCAACAAAATATTGGCAAACCGAATTAAAAAATACATCAAGAGGATCATACACCATGATCAAGTGGGATTCATCCTAGGGATCCAAGGATGGTACAACATTCGAAAATCCATCAACATCATCCAACACATCAACAAAAACAAGAACTAAAACCACATGATCATCTCCATAGATGCTGAAAAAGCATTTGACAAAATACAGCATCCATTCCTGATTAAAACTCTCAACAAAATGAGTATAGAGGGCAAGTACCTCAACATCATAAAGGCCATATATGACAAACCCACAGCTAACATCATACTTAAAAGCGAGAAGATGAAAGCTTTTCATCTAAGATTGGGAACAAGACAAGGATGCCCACTCTCTCCACTGTTATTCAACATCGTACTGGAGGCCCTAGCCCCTGCAATCAGACAAAACAAAGACATACAAGGCATCCGGATTGGTAAAGAAGAAGTCAAATTGCCACTATTTGAAAATGACATAATACTGTACATTAAAAACCCTAAAGACTCCACTCCAAAACTACTAGAACTAATATCTGAATTCAGCAAAGTTGCAGGATACAAAATTAACACACAGAAATCTGTTGCTTTCCTATACACTAACGATGAACTAACAGAAAGAGAAATCAGAAAAACAATTCCATTCACAATTGCATCAAAGAGAATAAAGTACCTAGGAATAAACCTAACAAAGGAATGAAAGACCTGTACTCTGAAAACTACAAGACACTCCTAAGAGAAATTAAAGAGGACACTAACAAATGGAAATGCATCCCATACTCTTGGCTAGGAAGAATAAATATTGTCAAAATGGCTATACTACCTAAAGCAGTCTACAGGTTCAATGCAATCCCTATCAAACTACCAACAGCTTTCTTCAATGAACTGTAACAAATAACTCTAAAATTCACATGGAACCACAAAAAACCCAGAATAGCCAAAGCCATCCTGAGAAGGAAGAATAAAACAGGGGGAATTACACTCCCTGACTTCAAGCTCTACTACAAAGCCACAGTAATCAAGACAATTTGGTATTGGCACAAAAACAGACCCATAGACCAGTGGAACAGAATACAAAATCCAAACATTAGCCCAAACATATACAGTCAATTAATATTTGATAAAAGTGCCTTGGATATACAATCTGGAGATGACAGCCTCCTCAGCAGCTGGTGTTGGAATAACTGGACAGCTACATGTAAGAGAATGAAACTGGACTACTGTCTAACCCCATACACAAAGGTAAACTCAAGGTGGATCAAAGACCTGAATGTAAGTCATGAAACCATAAAACTCTGAAAAAAACATAGGCAAAAATCTCTTGGACATAAACATGAGCGACTTCTTCATGAACATATCTTCCCGGGCAAGGGAAACAAAAGCAAAAATGAACAAGTGGGACTATATCAAGCTGAAAAGCTTCTGTATAGCAAAGGACACCATCAGTAGAACAAAAAGACATCCTACAGTATGGGAGAATATATTCATAAAAAACGGATCTGATAAAGGGTTGACATCCAAAATATATAATAAACTCATGCACCTTAACAAACAGAAAGCAAGTAATCCAGTTAAGAAATGGGCAGAGGACATGAATAGACACTTCTCCAAAGAAGAAATTCAGATGGCCAACAGGCACATGAAAAGATGCTCCACATCGCTATTCATCAGAGAAATGCAGATTAAAACCACAATGAGGTATCACCTCACACCAGTGAGGATGGCCAACATCCAAAACACAAACAACAACAAATGTTGGCGAGGATGTGGAGAAAAGGGAACCCTCCTACACTGCTGGTGGGAATGCAAATTAGTTCAACCATTGTGGAAAGCAGTATGGAGGTTCCTCAAAAAACTCAAAATAGAAATACCATTTGACCCAGGAATTCCACTCCTAGGAATTTACCCTAAGAATGCAGCAGCCCAGTTTGAAAAGGACAGATGCACCCCTATGTTTATTGCAGCACTATTTACAATAGCCAAGAAATGGAAGCAACCTAAGTGTCCATCAGTAGATGAATGGATAAAGAAGATGTGGTACATATACACAATGGAATATTATTCAGCCATAAGAAGAAAACAAATCCTACCATTTGCAACAACATGGATGGAGCTAGAGGGTATTATGCTCAGTGAAATAAGCCAAGCCGAAAAAGACAAGTATCAAATGATTTCACTCATATGTGGAGTATAAGAACAAAGAAAAAATACTGAAGGAACAAAACAGCAGCAGACTCACAGAACCCAAGAACGGACTAATAGTTACCAAAGGGAAAGCGACTGGGGAAGATGGGTGGGAAGGGAGGGATAAGAGGGGAAAGGGGGCATTACAATTAGCAGATGTAATGTTGGGGGGGGCATGGGGATTACTGTACAACTCAGGGAAGACAAGTAGTGATTCTATAGCATCTCACTACGCTGATGGACAGTGACTGTAATCGGTTTGGTGGGGGGGACCTGATGAAGGCGGTAGTTTAATAACCATAATATTGCACATGTAATTGTAGATTAATGATACCAAAATAATTATATTAAAAAAAAGAAGTAAAACACATTACAATAAAAAAATAAATAAAGTAAAATAAAATAGCATGTCACATGAGTTTCTATTAAGTTTGTAGTTAGCTAAACCCCCAGGGCTTTATCATTGACTTACTGTTTTTCCATACACATCCATCCTCATTTTAATACTTTTTAAAAGCAAAACTTTACACATCTATGTTATTCAATTCATCTTTTTTATTCATTCTAGACCACAAAGATAATTTAAAATTATGATTTAATCATCACATTTATCTATTCTACCCAAGTACACAAATTTGCTAAGTATGTTTTCTATTTCTTCACCCCAGTTGGTTACGCAGATGTTGACCATCACAGAGACTTATGACATGGCACTGGAGACCTTGGCATTTAATTGGTCATTCACCCAAACTATATTTTTAAAAAGGATTTGTATGTTTCGTGACTTTGCCAAAAGCTTTTCTGAAATCTATGACATCATCTTTGTCCAACTTCTTAGTAATCCTGTCAAAAATCTGTTTTTAGACTTGGCTTAATGGAGAATAGAAATAAATCCTAGATCTGAATGATATTTTTAATACGTTTTATCGTTGTAAAAACCATAGTGAAAAATGGCTTTGGCATTATTTCTACATAATTTTTGTTTGTTTCTGCCCTCTGCTTTGTGTCAGCTTCATCTGCAGGGTGCCTTCACTCATGATTAGCAAAATGGCTATAGAAGTTTAGGCTTCTGCAGCCCACACCATCCAGCAAGAAAGAATGCCCCCGTGCCAAAATTTCTGGAGACTATCTTAGGGTGTTGAGCTAATTGAATCAGTACTTTAAGCCTTTATTATTCCCTGGCCAGGGACAGTCATGCAATGGTTGTATATACCTGAGTTATCTGAATCAGTCAGGGTCTATGGACATGAGCCTGCATTGGTGGAAGGAGTGAATATTTTTCAAAACCCATTACTGTTATGCAGGATAAAAGGAACATAGTAAGTGTTGAGGAGAAAATTAGCAGTGTCTCCAGAAGACTCAGACACAGATAAAGACAAACATATTGGCAGTAGGTGGGTGGTCAGGTTTGAGATATTGCCAAGTTTTCTGGCTGGAGTGATTTACCAAGGCATTTTATATGTGGTCATATGTAACTGGAATTTACAAGGTTCAGAATATTTTCTTATATGGGACAATAGGAAGAACATTTCAGGAGGAAGGAATGATATTGGGCCATTTTGAAATTTTATTGGCCAGTATCTAATATCTTTGTTTCAGTCTTCTTGATGCAGTCCTATTTTTGTAGTTTTGGGGTAATGCATTGAGAAGTGGTGGATCTGTAACCACGTTTTCTTTTCTTTTACCATAAAAGCCCTCAGGCACTATGTGTTTGTCTGAGCAAGCTGTCAGCCAATTAGAGTTTACGGCTGAAGAAGCTGAGCAAGTTAATCCCACGCCTTCAAGGCATAGTTAGAAAGGAAATATGAATCTTAAGTAGTGCACGTTATCTCATCCACTGAGAACCAAGAGAGACTAGTTAGGTAGGAAGAAAGAAGGTGATTTTAATGGGCTCATTTAAACAGGAAAACTATAGTATACACAAAAGAAGTCATTTCATTCCAAACTTGGCCTAGAATTGAAGGAGGGGGGAAAGCATTGATGAGTTGATCCCAAAATTCATAGCCCACTGCTTCATTATCATGCCACATATTAGAAGTGCTATCATTTAAAGATCACTGTACCAGATATCAGGAGCTACATAATCCTCTTCCAATGCTAATGACCTTATGCAAGTCCCCTTATTCTCTTTGGTCATCTGGGTCCTTTTGTATAAAATAAAGGTAATGACTACCATGGATTCCTTAAAGTGATCACAGCATATCAGTTAAGAAATAAAATTTCCTTGTGGAACATAATAATTCATGTAATCAGCATATCTTCTATTCCATCTCTTCCACTTCCAGGTCACCGTTTTTAGAGTCAGAAAACCATCATAAATCACTTAGTCATGTCACGTCGTGCATCAGCTGGTGGACTTACTGTGCCTGCATCATTCAAGGAGGCTTTCCAACAACAGGTATATTGAGTTTTCCCTTACAGAATCTTCTGATGAAGTTGGTCTAGGGTGGGAGCAGAGAGTCTGTATTTTGTTTTAAATGTCACTAGATGATTCTGATTCTCAGGTTTGGTAATTATTGATACCATCCAAACATGTTATTTGTAACATAAGAAAACCAGCCTTAATTGGAAGAACTGAGTAAATTCTGGTTAACCAGTCAACAAACATTAAGACATTATATGGGCACTAAAATATCATTGAAAATGTTAACAAATGAAATAAATTATATATAACCTTTCTGGTGTGTAGTAGGGATATAGGAGAAATATTGTGTCAATAAATGACTTGGAGTGTTGAGGAGTGAAGGGAGAAGGTTAACACCACCAAGTGGCATTAGTAGCTACTTTGGACCTCTAAACTTTCTGCTGTGAAAATGACTGCCTTCATTTTAAAGAAGATTTGTGGGTCTATAAGCCAGGCCATGCTACCAGAGGTCCTTCTTCTCCTCAGTTACTCCAAACAGTGCAGTTGCTCCTCTCAGTAAACGGGGAAAGAAAGGTGCAGTTTGGATGCTTCATGTCTCTGTCCAGCCCTGCACAGTGACTTCTCTAAAGCTGTATGACTGACCTGGGGCAGATTTGAAGTTGTATCCGGTGTCTTTATTTCCAAGTCTAGTCTTATTTGAAGATCTCACACTGTTCCATAGGCATCTACCTTTAAAAATATCTTAGCAAAGTCACTTTCAATTAATGAATGGTCAGGACTTCATAGCAACAGATCTTCACTGTTCTTTCCATTACCTTTTATTAAAGCTGGCCATGTGAGTTTATACTTGCAAAATATATATATATACAGCTAGAGCCCTGGGTTCAGATTCTGTGCTAGCCCCAGGGAGCTGCAGGGTGGAGTTAGAGGGAGGTCAGAAAAGATAAAAAACAATAAAAATGTCATATTCCTTTGAAAAGTATTAAGAGGCTATCTATTAAAATTATATGTGTATGTATTCTTATGTAGTCATATTTTATGACTACAGAATATTATACTTAGTCATTACTAATAACTTAGTTTTATAAAGTAAGTTAAACAAAAAAAAGTGACATGATTCATTAAACCCTTAAAATTATACGCAGACATATCCCATTCTAAGAAATTTAATAAAATTTAAACTTATAAACCATAAGTGAAAAGATAATTATTTATATTGAGAAAAGATTTTTAGAAATTAAACCCTACCTTTAAAACCAGTTCTCCTACTGGATTAAGCCATTGTATTTTGTTCAAAATAATCTGATAGAGAGCCTAGAGGACATTAGCCTAAATATAAAATATTGGAAGACACTATGAATAGAAGATTTACCTGTAATTTGAAATGATAAGTGGTCATGCAGTCAAAGTTTTCCAAAAAGTTTTTATTGGGAGTGGAACCTAGTCTTTAGAGACTTTGCACAAGAGAAATAGGAGTTCTGGGAAATAAGTTCAGAAAATATTTCATACTTTAGAAGATTTGCAAAGCATATTAACATAATAAAGGTTCTGAAAAGGCCTGCTGCAAATAATCAGTTTAATTTCCCTCTCCCATTTTTCTCTAAGCATATCTGACCACAGAACCATTTAACACAATTTAACATATGTCATAAATGTCTTTTGATACTACCATCCAGAAAGTTGTAGATTTAAATCAAAAGAAAGCAGATTTGATTTTATGCTTTTCATAATAACATATGACATTTTAACTAGATTTGTGAGCTTCTCAAGGGTTGGGCCTATACATTACAGTGTCTTGTATTCCCTGCAAGAGCTAATGCAGTGTTGAGCCTATAATAATAGATGGCTAATCAAAAACTTGTGCATAAATCACTGAGCAATCAGTCTTTGGCATTGGCTCCATATGAGAAAGAGAGGAAAGATTTTTTTTGTCCTTTTAAAAAGTTATTTTTGTTGTCTTGAAAAATACAAAACTCAGCCTCATGATCATTGCTATTTCCATTTGTGACCTTCAAGTCAGTTGGTTATAACTTGTTTAAGGAGGGAGCGAATAATTAGATTCATCTGCCACCTTAAGGGAAATGGAAAATTATGAGTAGTCAGCAGAGACTAAAATGACACGTATCAAGATAGCAACATGTAATAGAAAGATCTGAATTCCAACTCTGCCCTCACTAGCTGCTATTGTCCCCAAAGCCTGCACTACACTTACTACCTTTATAGACTAATTTTCCCTCTAACTTCAACCAATAGAAGGCAGGAGAAGAACAGTGCCGGGTGTTCATTATTCATTCCTTTATTGTCCTCCTGGTCAGGTAACTGCATTGGCTGTGACCTTTTATTGAAGGCTACTTGGCCTGTCTGGTAGCCTACTCTTGGGCTCCAGGAACTGCTCTCTCCCCTTTGTCTTTTCAGGTTGAGGAATGGAAATATTTCCCAGCTATCACCAGCCCCAATACACAGCACAATTCCTTGTTACTTTTCCTAAACCTTGCTTACAACTTTATAAATAGCCTTTTATTTATAACAACTTTATAAATAACTTTATTAAATTTTCCCCAGTTACCAAGTTTGTATGTGCAACATCTCTATTTTACCAGGAGCATAACTGATAAATTGCTGTGTGGTAACTTTGTATGATTACTTCATTTCTTTTAGCCTCAGTTTCTTCTCTTGTGAAATGGGGATAGTAACATCTATCCTTTCTGCCTTGTAAGGCTGTGTGAGGATTTAATGAGTCAATGTTGGTTTTATTTCCCTTCCCAAATATTTTTATTTATTTTTAGAAAGTGGCCATAAAACACTGCGCTCAAACTTAAGTCTTGCCCTTGCTTCAGATAAGAGATATTCTTCTGTGGAACAGAATCCCACACTGAGCCCTGTGGTGGCCAAAAGCCAAGCAATACTCTTAGAGTGCTACACAATGTACGTGCGTACAGAACTTGCACAGTGACTGTTGGGTAAGTAAGTGGAAGTCTTCAACCAGAATATCTCACCTGGACCTGATAGTACTATGCATATAAGGGTCTGTTTGCATATCAATGGAATGTTTACCATGGCAGAGCTACCAGTTGAATCTGGGTTAAGGGGTGGACAGTAACAGCCACTCTCTTCTCCCCTCTCTTCCTGATACGTAATTGGTGAGGTGCCTGCCAGTCACCACGGACCCACCCACAGAACTCCTCCCAGAGGAAGGGGTGGGGGGGGACAGGGAGCCTGGAAGGGATGGAGCTTAGGGAGTAAAGCCAAATGAAAGGGGCACAGATTCCCCACTGGAGCAGAAAGAACACAGAGAGACTGAGCCATGAGCAATAAAAACCATTTCCCCAGCCTCTCACCCTCGTCTTCCATCAGTAGATTGGATTTATAGAAAATTTGCCCAAGGTGGGCAACCCCCTTCCTTCTGGAGTCACAGTAACTTAGCAGAGAAGTGAGGTCTACACAGAAGAGATGTCCATACTAGAGTTGTCTCAGTGAGTAACAGTGATTGGGACATCCCTAAGACCTTTCTGTTTGTAAACAACACACACAGCTCATTTGGGAGCAAAAGCACCAAAATAAATAACAATATATTATTGCAGTGAGGTCAGCCACACTTCTTCAAATATACAGGGTAGGTGAAGAACTGGAAATCTGGTTGCTAAAAGTTTATTTGAAGTAATAACAAAGCCACACATAGTCACATTCATTAAATACTTGTTATATCTTTCCAAGTATCAGCCTTATGCTAGACACATTGAAATATGGTCTTCATTTACTTAAGGTAATACAACTCAAAATCAAGTGAAAACTATTCAATGTAGATTTTTTCTTATAAGCTATTCTTTGTTGCTTATTTTTTGCACCAATGAAAATAATCAGGTGAAAAGAGCTTTCATATCCTTTCCTTGGAATAGAAACAACATCTATGATTTAATTTCCAAGACAGTTCTTTCAGGTATGCAGTTTTCTCACATTATAATAGTAAATAGAAGGGTGGGAAAATGCTGATCGTGCTCATCTACTTCTCCACTCTGTGCAGTGTTTTATGTGTCCTTTGCCAAGTTTTGTGGGTACTCAAGGAGGATGCTAATTAAGCAGAGGGAAGTGTCCTTGTTTGAAGGTAGATCAGTAACAGGAGTCTTCCAGAGAACCATTAAGTGAAGGCCTCCTTCAAGTATCTATTTGTTTAATTGATTTCAACAAAATCACAAATTCATTAGATCAATAAGTAAGAGAAAACTTGGAAGGTAAATAATCAGCAATACATGAGATTTATCCACATGAAATAAGATCAGGCTATGTTCAGTCAGATAAAGAAACACCATAACCCATATCACACACACACACACACACACACACACACACACACACACATACACTAATAAGCCAGTATGAAATATAGGAACTCTGTACAGCTATTTTAGTTAAGATAGCAAGAATTTACTCAGTTTTTACTATTTCTCCAAGTTTATTCCATCATTTGTTTTTGTTATATTAAGTGGAGTGGGGAAAGCCATAAATAAAACATTATTTATGGCAAAACCGTTGTGTGTGGCTCAATAAACTGGACAAAGTTTCGTAGGCAGGGCCTCAAACTCAGTGAAATTAGGTGATTTATTGAGATTTTCAAACACAAACTTGAAATAGTATATAAAAAGGTTGTGGTCAATAGCCATATTAATCATAAAAGTGTTGACTTGCTGCAAGTATTAAATAAATTCAACTTTTATAGGGTGTTTCACACAGTAATATCCTTCAGGGATAAAACACAGTCCCTGTTGCCTTAGCTTCAGCTTGAGCCAAGAAACATGGCATAGGCCCGAATGAACTTAAATCTTGACTAAAATTAGCAACTTAATGCATATATAACTAAAAGATATTTAAAATATATATAAAGGAGACAGGATTTCTGTTTTAAGGACATTTGTCTACAAAATTGTAAGCTCTGAATTTCCCTCTTGCAAAAGAGAGAGAAAGAGTTGCTTTGGTTACTTTGGGGAAATTGAGATTTTTCTGAGAGAACTGCAGAAGAGATTTTTGAATGATGAACATAAGAAACTGTAAAATTTCAAATTCCCAGCCATGTACATAGACTATAAACTCTGACATAATTTTCTCTCTTCTCTAGCAGAGGTTTTTTCTTCTTTCTTTCTTTATCTTTCCCTTCCTTCCTTCCTTTCTCCCTCTCTCTCTCTCTCTCTCTCTCTCTCTCTCTCTCTCTCTCTCACTCTCTCTCTCTCTTTTCCTGAATCTTCTAGATTGTCTCCCATCAGAGATAAGGCAGAAAGTAGGTAGAAATGCATAGTGTGTACTTGGGGCTTTTCAGAAGACCCACCTGCATAAGTTGAAATAACCTCAAGTAATTAATAAGATCAACCATAAAAGCTGATACATAAAATACAAAACCCTTGTTTACATAGAGCCCAGTAGCCTAGCTACTTGTTATATGCAAAATGCGATTAGAAAGAAAGGAAAGAGACAGAATTTTAGAGTGTGTGACCAAAAGCTCTGGCAAGACTTCGTAGGCACAAGGCTGAGTCCCTCAGTTCTTAAGATGAGCATGACAGTAGTTGCCTTGCCTAACTTACAGAGTTTTAGTAGAACTCTAAGATAATTTTGTGGTATAAATGATTTGAATACTGTAGACTGCTTTAAAAAATGTTTTCTGTTTCCCCTGAAATGTTCAAAGTGACAGCTGAAGAGCAGGCAATGAACAGAATGGGGTAAAGCCTAGAGATAAGTGAAAACATGTGAGAAGGAGCCCCCTTGGTCATCTACTCTGCCACCGCATTCTTTTATCTCTTCAAGAAGGATGAAAATAACCTGATTGGTCTGCTTTCAGGACATATATGTCCACAGTTCTTCATGAGAGGGTTCATTATTCATTAAAAGATTACACAGGTAGGTGGCTTGCTCTTCTCTCTCCTTATCTTATAAAGCCTAAAACATAAGAGACTAGTCCTGGCTATCTTGCTTCTTTCTCTCTTGCATCTTAAATATTGATCCTCCCTTCTTAGTCTCCTGAGATTCCATCATGTCAAACAAAATATGAAAATATTACAAAATTAAGGTTAGGATTTAATAGAGTGTCCCAAGGATTTGAGGGTGGAACTTTGCATTGAGGATGGGCAGAAGACCAGATAGCAATAAACTGATCCTGTGGTTCCTATGCCATTGTCATGAATTCTTCTCTTGAGTGCATTGTGAGAAGACATGGTGAAGACCTGGCTTGGGATTCAGGTACCACATTTTCTCTGATCAAAGTAAAACCTTGCCTTGATTTATTACACATATCACTAGAACCTCCTGTACCATTATTTATTCATTTAGCCAATAAATGTATTATTCTAGGCACGGAAGGTATAGAGGTTCACAAGGCAGATGAGGATCCTGCTTTTGTGTAATAGGTATTGTATGGGGGAGAGAGAGGAACTATATGAGTAATTCATATTGGTTGAGTAGGGAAGTGCTCTCAAAGTTTACATTAAGCATAAGAAAAGGGTGTAGAAAATGAGAAGGGCCCAGGAGGCCAGTAGGCAGAGGCAGCAAAGATGGTTGAACAGCAGTATCAGTCACTGAGCTAGAAAGAAACCCATGAGATGGGGAGCCCCTGTGTTCCAGAGCCCTCATATTTAGGTAAATGAAGATTTATACATACCAACTGTTGATGAGTATTAAAGGGACAGAGTTTAAGAAGTTTTATAAGATGTCTTACCAAAACCATTTGCTAAAGTACGATATTTTATCGTTTTTTTCCTTTGCTAGGCTAGTGGAGCAACACTGATCTTAAGAAGTTGTAAATGTTCATGCTAAAAGAGTAAATGCAGGATTTCATGGAGAAGTGGAAGATTTTAAAATGAACTTGAATTCTTTATCTACAATCCTGGGCATGGAGTACACCTCACAAAGTCTATCAGTATGGCTTGAAGTGCTGCAAATTTAAATGTTTAATGAATAAGTTAGTAATAGTTTTAAAAATCTTACTGTGGAGAATCAGAAAAGACAGCAGTGTGAGAAGTGAGACAGAGGCTTCCTCCTAAAACCGCATATAATATGAAAATATAATTAATACAACTACTCCTGAAAGAGCAACAGGAAAGAGGACTGAGACAACCTGCATACAACTGGGGAAAAGAGCAGACCTCATGGAACAGGGTAATGTACCAAAGCTGTGGCCCGGTGGAACCCAAGCCCTTCCCCCACCCCAGCTCACCGTCAGGAGAAAAAGAAACGGAGCGGGGAGGGAGTGGAGGCCTAGGACAGCTGAATACCTAACTCCAGCGATCTGCTCTGGGAGCACAAACCTACATATTTCATGGTGCTTGCATGGTACTCTCATTAGTAGGGGGTTGGAAAGCTAACACAGGCAGAATTCCTGGAGAGACTGAGATTCCAACCACTTGTGGAAAGCAGGGATCCATATCTGGATGCTCTGGCACAGAAGAAAGGCAGGCAGTCTGAGAGACTTCCGAACAAGGAAGCCCTTAGCAAGAGGGCTGCTAAAGGGGCAAGGATTGCACAGAGCTTACTGCTCAGGAGAGAGGACAGGTAGACAAAATTGTCTGGGTGCAGTCTGCCCAGCAGATTGGGAGCTTTCACGATCTTCAGGTGCCCCAGATCCCTGGCTGCCTACACAGCTCCAAGGACCCCCTCCCTGATACGCAGCCTACAGCGCCTTTCTCCCGGCCAGCCCCACCTGGCTCGCAAAGCGGCAAACCCTACCCTAGTGTTAGGCCAAATAAAGGGAAGATCTGTCTACAGCAACTACAAACGCAAAGCCTAGAGGCTTATAGCTATGTGCTCGGCCCACTGGATCAGGCAGTGGAGACAGGCATAGCAGCCAGGAAGAGGAAACAGCCCTTTCCGCACCCCAGGCACCAATGCCACTCCCTTGTGACCCCTGACATTGCTTCAAAGGCTAAGCAGCTCCAGAAAGTAGAGCTTCTGGGCACTAGAGGATGCCATATACAAATATGAAATACCAAAGGAACCTGGTTCAAAGTAAAATTATTAATACAACTCGTGAGAAAGATTTAAATATTGACCTCATGATGCTTCCTGAAAGGGAGTTCAAAATAAAAATCATTAACATGCTCATGGAGGTACAGAAAGATATTCAAGAACTCAGGAATGAATTCTGGTCATAGATCCAATCATTGAAGAACACAATGGACTGTATTAAAAGCAGATTGGATACGGTGGAGGAGACGATAAATGAAATAAAAACTAGAGAAGAGCAATACAAAGAAGCTGAGGCACAGAGAGAAAAAAGGATCTCTAAGAATGAAAGAATACTGAGAGAACTGTGTGACCAATCCAAACGGAACAATATTTGCATTATAGGGGTACCAGAAGAAGAAAAAGAGAGAAAAAGGGATAGAAAGTGTCTTTGAGGAGGTAATTGCTGAAGAAGTCACCAATCTGGGGAAGGAAATAGTCTCTCAGGCCATGGAGGTGCACAGATCTCCCAACACAGGGGACCATAGGAAGACAACACCAACACATATAGTAATTAAAATGGCAAAGATCAAGGATAAGGACAGACTATTAAAAGAAGCCAGAGAGAGAAATAAGATCACATACAAAGGAAAGCCCATCAGGCTTCCATGAGTCTTCTCAGCAGAACCCTTACAAGCCAGAAGGGAGTGGCATGATGCTATCAATGCAATAAAGCTGAAAGGCCTTGAAACAAGATTACTTTATCTGGCAATATTATCATTTAAATTTGAAGGAGGGATTAAGCAATTTTCAGATAAGCAAAAGCTGAGAGAATTTACCTCCCACAAACCATCTCTGCAGTGTATTTTGGAGGGACTATACATGGAAGTGTTCCTAAGGTTTAATAGCTGTCACCAGAGGCAATAAAACCACAGTAAAGAAAGTAGAACAGCTAATTACTAAGCAAATGCAAAACTAAATTAACTATCCCCGAAGAAAATCAAGGGATAGTCAAAGAGTACAAAATATGATACCTAATATATAAAGAATGGAGGAAGAAGAAAAAGGAGGAAAAAAAAAAAGAATCTTTAGATTGTGTTTGTAATAGCATATTAAGTGAGTTAAGTTAAACTCTTAGACAGGAAGGAAGTTAACCTTCAACCTTTGGTAACCACAAATCTAAAGCCTGCAATGGCAATAAGTACATACCTATCGATAATCACCCTAAATGTAAATGGTCTGAATGCGCCAGTCAAAAGACACAGAGTCACTGAATGGATAAAAAAATAAGATCCATCTATATGCTGCCTAAAAGGGCCTCACTTTAAACCCAATGACATACACAGACTAAAAGTGAAGGGATGGAAAAAGATATTTCATGCAACTAATAAGGAGAAAAAAGCAGGAGTTGCAGTACTTGTATCAGACAAAATAGACTTCAAAACAAAGAAAGTCACAAGAAACAAAGAAGGACATTACATAATGATAAAAGGGTGATTTCAACAAGAAGATATAACCATTATAAATATCTAATGTGCCCAATACAGGAGCACCTACATATGTGAAACAAATACTAAAAGAATTAAAAGGGGAAATAGAATGCAACACATTCATTCTAGGAGACTTGAACACTCCACTCACTCCAAAGGACAGATCAACCAGACAGAAAATAAGTAAGGAGACAGAGGCACTGAACAACCCATTAGAACAGATGGACTTCACAGACATCTACAGAACTCTACACCCAAAAGCAACAGAATACACATTCTTCTCAAGTGCATATGGAACATTTTCAAGAATAGATCATATACGAGGCCACAAAAAGGGCCTCAGTAAATTCAAAAAGATTGAATTGTACCAACCAGTTTCCCAGACCACAAAGTATGACTCTAGAAATAAATTACGCAAAGAAAATGAAAAATCCCACAAACACATGGAGGCATCACAATATGCTCCTAAATGACCAATGGATCAATGACCAAATAAAAACAGAGATCAAGCAATATATGGAGACAAACGACAACAATAATTCAACACCGCAAAATCTCTGGGAGGCAGTGAAGGACGTGCTAAGAAGAAAGTATATTGCAATACAGGCCCACCTCAGGAAAGAAGAACAATCCCAAACAAGAAGTCTAAGCTCACAATTAATGAAACTAGAAATAGAAGAACAAATGAGGCCCAAAGTCAGTAGAAGGAGGGACATAATAAAGATTAGAGCAGAAAAAAATAAAATTGAGAAAAATAAAAAGAATCAGTGAAAGCAAGAGCTGGTTGTTGAAAAAAATAAACAAAATAGATAAACCCCTAGCCAGACGTTCAAGAAAAAAAGAGAGTCTGCTCACATAAACAGAATCAGAAATGAGAAAGAAAAAATCACTACAGACAGCACAGAAATACAAAGAATTATTAGAGAACACTATGAAAAATTATATGCTAACAAACTGGATAACCTAGAAGAAATGGACAACTTTCTAGAAAAATACAACCTTCCAAGGCTGACCCAGAAAGAAACAGAAAATCTGAATAGACCAATTACCAGTAACGAAATTGAACTGGTAATCAAAAACCTACCTAAGAACAAAACTCCCAGTTGGCTTCACTGCTGAATTTTATGAAAC
Source organism: Smutsia gigantea (assembly GCA_032199065.1). Taxonomy (NCBI): domain Eukaryota; kingdom Metazoa; phylum Chordata; class Mammalia; order Pholidota; family Manidae; genus Smutsia; species Smutsia gigantea. The sequence continues at coordinate 150,799 of JAVSCE010021057.1, forward strand.
ATTTAGTGAAGACCGAATACCCATCCTCCTTAAAGTTTTCCACAGAGTAGAAGAAGAGGGAATACTTCCAAACTCATTCTATGAGGCCAGCATCACTCTAAGACCAAAACCAGGCAGACACCACAAAAAAAATTACAGACCAATATCCCTAATGAACATAGATGCAAAAATACTCAACAAAATATTTGCAAACCGAATTCAAAAATACATCAAAAAGATCATCCATCATCATCAAGTATGATTTATTCCAGGGATGCAAGGATGGTACACCGTTAGAAAATCCATCAACATCATCCACCACATCAACAAAAGGGACAAAAAACACATGATCATCTCCACAGATGCTGAAAAAGCATTTGACAAAATTCAACATCCATTCATGATAAAAACTCTCCACAAAATGGGTATAGAGGGCAAGTACCTCAACATAATAAAGGCCATATATGACAAACCCACAGCCAACATTGTACTTAACAGCGAGAAGCTGAAAGCTTTTCCTTTAAGATTAGAAACAAGACAAGGATGCCCTCTCTCCCCACTTTTATTCAACATAGTTTGAGATGTCCAAGCCATGGTAATCAGAAAACACAAAGAAATAAAAGGCATCCAGATTGGTAAGGAAGAAGTCAAATGTCCCTGTTTGCAGATGACATGATATTGTACATAAAAAACCCTAAAGAATCCACTCCAAAACTACTAGATCTAATATCTGAATTCAACAAAGTTGGCAGGGTACAAAATTAATACACAGAAATCTGTAGCATTCCTATATACTAACAATGAACTAGCAGAAAGAGGAATCAAGAAAAGAATTCCATTCACAGTTGCATCAAAAAGAATAAAATACCTAGGAATCAACCTAACCAAGGAAGTGAAGACCTATACTCTGTAAACTACAAGATGCTCATGAGAGAAATTAAAGAAGATACCAGTAAATGGAAACACATCCCATGCTCATGGATAGGATGAATTAATATTGTCAAAATGGTATCCTGCCTAAAGCAATCTACAGATTCAATGCAATTCCTATCAAAATACCAACAGCATTCTTCAACGAACTAGAGCAAATCATTCTAAAATTCATATGGAACCACCAAAGACCCTGAATAGCCATAGCAATCCTGAGAGGGAGGAATAAAGGGGGGGGGATTATGCTCCCCAACTTCATGCTCTACTACAAAGCCACAGTAATCAAGACATTTTGATACTGGCACAAGAACAGACCCATAGACCAATAGAAAAGACTAGAGAGCCCTGATATAAATCCAACTATATATGGTCAGTTAATATATGATAAAGGAACCATGGACATGCAATGGGGAAACGACAGTCTCTTCACAGCTGGTGTTGGCAAAACTAGACAGCTACATGCAAGAGAATGAAACTGGATTATTGTTTAACCCCATACACAAAAGTAAACTTGAAATGGATCAAAGACCTGAATGTAAGTCATGAAACCATAAAACTCTTAGAAGACAACATAGGCAAAAATCTCCTGAATATAAGCATGAGCAACTTCTTCCTGAATGTATCTCCTCGAGCAAGGGAAACAAAAGCAAAAATGAACTCATGGAACTACATCAAACTAAAAAGTTTCTGTATGGCAAAGGACACCATCAACAGAACAAAAAGACAACCTACAGTATGGGAGAATATATTTGTAAATGACATGTCCGACAAGGCATTAACGTCCAAAATATATAAAGAACTTACATGCCTCAACACACAAAAAGTAAATAACCTGGTCAAAAAATGGGCAAAGGATATAAAGAGACAGTTCTCCAAAGAAGAAATTCAGATGGCCAACAGACACATGAAAAAAAGATGCTCCACATCACTAGTCATCAGTGAAATGCAAATTAAAACCACAATGAGATATCACCTCACACCAGTAAGGTTGGCCAGAATCGAAAAGACTAAGAACAACAAATGCTGGTGAGGATGCAGAGAAAGGGGAACCCTCCTACACTGCTGGTGGGAATGTATGCTAGTTCAACCATTGTGGAAAGCAACATGGAGGTTCCTCAAAAAACTAAAAATACAAATACTATTTGACCTGGAAATCCCACTCCTGGAATTTACCCAAAGAATACAACTTCTCAGATTCAAAAAGACATATGCACCCCTATGTCTTTCACAGAACTTTTTACAATAGCCAAGATATGGAAGCAACCTAAGTGTCCATCAGTAGATGAATGGATAAAGAAGAGGTGGTACATATACACAATGGAATACTATTCAGCCATAAGAAAGAAACAAATCCTACCATTTGCAACAACATGGATGGAGCTGGAGGATATTATGCTCAGTGAAATAAGCCAGGTGGAGAAAGACAAGTGCCAAATGATTTCCCTCATTTGTGGAGTATAACAAAGAAGCAAAACTGAAGGAACAAAACAGCAGCAGACTCAGAGACTCCAAGAAGAAACTAGTGGTTACCAAAGGGGAGGGGTGTGGTAGGGCGGGTCGGGATGGTGGGAGAAAGGGATTGAGAGGTATTATGTTTAGTACACATGGTGTGGGGGATCACGGGGAAAACAGTGTAGCACAGAGTAGGCAAATAGTGAATCTGTGGCATCTTACTACACTGAAGGACAGTGACTGCATTGGGGTATGGGTGGGGACTTGATAATGCTGTTAAATGTAGTAACCACATTGTTTTTTCATGTGAAACCTTCATAAGAGTGCATATCAATAATACCTTAATTGAAAATTAAAAAAAAAATCTTATTGTGGTATCTCAATCCGTGTCTATTTTAATAAAGGTAACTCTAACAATTCAAAAGTAAGCCCAGACTTATGTTTGATCAGCAGAATGTCTGCAGGCCATAATGAGGTTCTACAAAAGATGACAGGTGGGGAGGAACAAATTTACACAGGAAATTTTGGACATTGCAAGATGAGGCTAAGGAGTATTGATTTGAGATTTTTGTAAGGCTTGGAGGTGAAATGGAAACCAGATGACCAAAAGAATTGTAAATACTTTTTTTACAATAATAGGGTAGTAGTGAGGAGAATAATGTATGTGTTGATCCAGTATACACACGATTCTTTTCCTGGGTGTGTGTCCCTGAAGAGTTCTCACACTGATCCCTACGGGAACAAGTGTGACATTGCTCATCATGGCAGTTTTTTTTTTTGAGGAGGAGAACTTTGAGGCAGCCTAGGAATATGGGAACAGATACAGGAATGGAAAACGAAAATGTCCTACGTAAATACATAGATTATGATGTCATAGTTAAAAATAAATGTAAAAATGCACTTGCAACAAATGGAAAGAACTTACAAATACAATATGGAGTATGGAGTGAAAAAAAGCAGAAAGAAATGCACAGCACAATCTGAATTATACCCAAAAATATCCTAATACCACAACCTATTTTACAAGGATATATTCATATTGAAAAATAAAATAAAATACTTTATTGTGGGTGCTTTGGGAAGGGAGGAGGATGAAAGTGGGGATTGGGGATGGAGGGGAAAAATAGAACAGCTCAAATCAAATAAGAAGAGAGGACTTAGGCTAATACTGTGCTATGAAATTTAGAGTTTAAGGTTTAAAAACAAACAAACCATTCCTTTCATTCTTCTCCAAATTCCCCTCAGGTGTAAGCAAACACAAATACTATTGAGTGAAATAATAGAAATAAAAATAGACATCTTATGCCACCTTAAGGTAATGACACAGCAAGATGTAGGCTAGAGTGTGTTCCCTAACTAGTAGTCCAAGCACATGGGGCCCAAACACCCACTGAAATTTTTGGTGGGGCTGGGGTCTTCAGTACAAGAACGTGGGTATAGCATTGAAGGAGTAGGTGAGTGTTAACATTTGTTTAGTGACCTTCAATCTAGACAGAGCAACTCAGATCCACACATCAGTGCCTTGAGTTGTGAATATTATAAGAAAAATGGGAGAATATTAAAGCCATGCCATGTGAGGTAGAAAGGGAAGGAAAAAGGTGCTCTTCCCTCTTCCCCTCCTTATTAGCTCTTGCAATGCCTACAGATGTTTTCCTTCTGCCTCTCTCTTTGCTTCCCTCTGTGACCCTTCCCCTCGTACTGATTTTGTTTTTAACTTTCCTTGACTCTCAGTCCTGGCCTTCTGACTTCCTTGTAACTAACACCATATCCCTGTTGGCCTGGCATCCACGTGAAGATTATTGGTTTGCACTGGCATCTGAGAACTTCCTCCTCTCCTGACCCTGACAGCCACCACTCAGTGTTTTATATTTGGAAAGGGAAGAAGGGCAGAGGCTCCCAAACAGAAACATCTGTGTTGATGCCCTTTTTCTCAGATCTATTTGGAATATTTTTCTTTATTCTATGCTGGCTATTAGAATGGTCTAATGTTGCTTTTTAATGAAAACCACCTTTAGATTTAAGGAAAAGTACATTAATATTTATATAAAGCTTTCTTATGTGAAATCTAAATGTTTATGTCCAAGTTCGCAGGAAGTCAAAGGCCAAGGAGAAGACAAAAATCTACATAGACTGGTACTTAGAGCAATAAGCTAATAGGAATCTTTTTACATTTTAGCACTGAACGGCCTTCCTTATATAACCAATGGGGGAATTTTCTTTGGGATGAAAATCTATTTCCGGTTCTGATAATTGGCACCTGTTCCAAATTTGGATGAGAATGCCACGTGCGGGACTAGCCTCTGGTGTCCCAAGCCAAAGCAAGCTCAGAAGACTCCATATGTGATCAGAAATGGGGAAACTTTCCGGCTGAGGTTTTCATTAGGCAAATGAAAGCTTTAGGGTTTCATTTCACTTCAAAGACAAGATCCTCCAAGCTGTACATCCTGTTGGGCTGGTAGTGATGATATTATATTAATATATGAGGTACCAGAGCTGAAGAGTGGAATGCATCAACTTCCTACCCATAAAACGCAAGTAGTTGGGCAATGCCAGTGGTTTTTATGAAACTGAAGAGATGATTAAAATATTCCTAAAGTCCTCAGAGATTTTCCCCCAAAATATGGTTTCCACTATGTGGTGAAATAAGTCTTGCAAATATTTCAACAACCAGAAGCTCTCTCAGCTATGTTGCACACAGAGGAGCAAGTGTTAATTCAATTGTTATGAGCACCTACACTAAAATAATTCTTTGATTTTTAATTTTATCTTGTCATTCAAATAACTAGTGCCATTTCTGCTCATTAAAACAGATTGATATAACTGACGAATGTCCCATTTATTAAATACTTACTTTGTGTCAGATACGTTGTTAGATAAATTAGCAGGCTTGTAATTTGCCATTTGTCTATTTTGTTCTCCGATCCTTTCTCTGCCTTTCTGCTGTTGTGCTATTTGATGTGGAGCTATGCTCTCACAGCTTCCTTTTCCTCCGGTGTCTAGGAAGGTTTGTTCATGGGAGGCATTGTTAGAAGCCTAGTGTCCTTTCCCAGGAATTTCTGGCAGCGTCTGAACCACCTCTCCTGTTCAGGTTTCATATGCCAGCCTCTTCTTCCAGCCCCAGATTATACTGAGCAGGCCCTGCTTGGTTTTACCATTTACCATTAGCCTTGACCCAAAGCTCCAGTAAAAGTGCTTTGTCCTCTGTCCTTCCAGGAATAAAAGTGGCTCTGACTACATCTAACATCTAATCTCTAGGTCACCTCACTCTCCCTTTATTAGCTTCTCAGCCATCCACACCTATGTAACCAACTAATTTCCTTCCGTTTGAAATATCCTGAATAGTTGCTGTTTTCTTGATTGTCACTGGCTGGTATGAACATGTACATTATCTTGATTAAACCTGTGACATGATGAGTTATAAGAAATACGCATTTGGTCATTCAGATGACCAAATATATATTTCCTAGGTATATTTGGTCTTCATCCATACTTCCTGAAAACACTTCAGAGCCTTAAAAGTGAAATGGGTTTCTGTCATGTTAATGAAAGACTTTTGGACCCCACCCTAGGGTGGGTGCTGAAAGTTGAATCAGCCAATGGCCAATGATTTAGTCAATCATGACTATGCTTTGAAGCCCTTGCATAAACCCATGAAAAGAGTATATCTCTCTCTTGCATCCTGCTTCCCTGCCTGAGAGAGAGAGCTTCTACACTTAGGGAACCAGAATGCTTTCAAGTGCCACCAAGCCAGGCCCCAAGTTACAGGAGGAGGGAAGCGCCTTTATTCGGGACCTTGCCCTATGTATCTCTTCATCTGGCTTTTAACATGCATCCTTTACTGTATCCTTTATTAAACTGGTAAATGTAAGTGTTTTCCTGAGTTCTGAGCCATTCTAGAAAATTAAACCTAAGGGGAACCTGTTCGTTGGAACCTGTGATCTGTAGCCAGTTGTTCAGAAGCACAGGTAACGGCTTGGGGTTTATGACTGGCGCCTGGAGGTGGGGGGTGGGGGTTGGCAGTGGAGGTGGAGGGCAGTTTTGTAGGATGGGGTCCTTAACCTGGAGAATCTGGTGTTGTCTCTGGGCAGATAGGGTCAGAATTGAGTTGAATTCTTAGACACTCTCTGGTGTTCAAGGATTGCTTGGTTCATGTGAAAAGACCCCCTCCCATAAACACACACATTCAAGTTGGGTCAGGGAACCTGAAACAAGTTGTGGAATTCAAACGTGAACTACAGAATTGTGAGGAAGGTATTATCCAACAGCATAATAACAGGATGCAAAGGCGCTCTGAAGTTAAAAGTGTGTGTGTGTGTGTTTGTGTGTGTGTTCATGGCCATAAAGACAGGAAATAGGAGATCTCAGATGTGAACTGTAGTCCAAGACTATGTTCTTTTCCATGACACCACATTTCCACTCCTTCCAACCTGTAATCTATTGTATTATAGAATAATATTGAATCTACATGTCCTTTCTATCAGAAAATACTGCCTCGTGGAAGGAACCTCCAGTGAAAAGGGGTAAGCAATCAATCATCTGTGTGTATCAAGTGCTTTTTCCGTTTCCGAAGAAAAGATGCCCTTACTCCCACTCAGGATGGATTCAGTCCTTGAGTCCTTGATCTGTTCCCCCCTCAGTTGTCCTCCAGATCCTTGCTTCTTCAGTATTCCTTTCTCTACTCTAATTTCAACTTTTTTATTTCCACTGGATCCTCCCTAATGTGCACAAACAAAACCCCATCATTAACAACAGCACCCTCCCTTAATCCTGCATCCCCCACACACTCTTTCCTTCGTGACTGCAGTCTTCTCTGCCTACTCACTTCTCATTCTCTTTTCCGTCCAGTGTAATCTGACCTCTGCTTTATCACTCTACCTCTTTCATTCTGGCCACAAATGATATACTGATTGTCCAATCCCTTAATTCCCTGATTGTAAAGGAAACTTCTGCTGCTTCAGACACTGCTGTCTCACTACCATGGCTTCCATCACCACTGTCCTTTAATAGTTCCCCCCTTACAGTCAGACTGTTTGTTCATGTCTCCTTATAGGTTTCTATTCCCTACTGCTCCTTGAATGTTGGTATTCATCAGGATTTCATCCTTAGCCCACTATTATTATTATTGGACATACTCTCACGAGAAAATAGCATCCATCTTCAAGCTTTCAAATACCACTTATATGTTAAAATTCCCAAATGTATCTTTGCAACACAGGTTCTCCAGATGTTTTGATTCATTTATCAAACAGCTTTCTAACCCTCTTTAAACACAACATTTCCAGGACTGAACACATCATTGTGACCTTCAGAATTGGCTTTCTCACATGTAATCTATACTTGATCATCTTACAAGCATCTGAATCACTGAGACTTTTCCATGGTTCTTCCCTCTCCCCAACAGATCAACTTTGGCCAAATGTGCATCCTGCCTGTTCTTCATGGGGTCCGTCTTCTCAGTCTCTAGCACTACTCCCTAGTTCTATTCTCATCTCTGTCCACCCCCCCCCACCACCACCACCACAACACTAGTGATTTCATTGATAAGAAAAGTTATTGCTTAACTCTCTCTGCCTCTTCTCCCCTCTCTCTATGTGCTCCAGCATAATGAGCCTTCATTCCAGGCATGTGTCACGCTTCCTCTCAACAAAGGGCTACTGCCCACATTATTTCCTCTTTATGAACTAGTCCTTCTCTCACACCTAGTTAACGTTACCCATTCCTTAGATTATACCTCAACTCTGATTTCTTCAAGGCACCCTTTGTCATCCTACCACTTCATTTTTTGGGTCTACACTAAGTACACAATAACCATGCTCCTTTCTACCAGAACATTTTGTTGGCATATATTTCTACATATGACTATTTGATGAATATACATCTCCTCTTCTACTCCTTAAGCTCCTTTAGGGCACAAACTCTACATCAAATCCCTCACATACAGTATAGCTTTATACATAACCTGCAATCAATAATTAGTATAACATAAATGAATGAGTGAATTCATGCCACTGAAGACAGTATGTCATATGGGAGTCTGGTGAGGTTTGATGGATACAGTCTTAGAAAATGAGAACCTCTGCAAATCCTAGTTTTCTCATGATGGCTTTGTGGATAATCTTATGTGATATGTAAAAAGGAACTGAGAATTTATATAGCTTCAGAAGTATGTCTATGCCTCTAATATAAAGATCATGTGTGTGTGTGTGAGTTCATATAATGGTTTTGACAACATGGTCCTTATTCTCCTGTGGAATGCAGTGTGAGAATGCTGCTTTTTTAGTTTTACCCTTATTTCCTTTGGTAGGTTTCAGACTATATCTTCCTGTCTTTTCTCACTATTGGTGCCACAAATGCTTAAGATATGCTAAGAGAGAAGCAAGACAGTATTAACACAAACATTTTCAGAATTAGGATAGATATTGATAGCTTGAAGCAAGCAGAAGTTAAAGTTGTGATTTTAATTTCTACTTTTGAAATTTCATTTACTGAGATTCATGGATAAATGTATATATCAAAGGAGTAACCAGCCAACGTAAGAAGGAAGTTATACATTTATTGTGATGACTATTTCAAACCGTACATTCCTCATCACTTACATGTTTTTGCAGAAAACTAAAAAGCAGCATAATATTCCAAACATAACCCTCCTAGAACCTGACACTCAGAGAAGCTACAAATGCCAACTTAAAGGAGGCTATGGTTTGTCAAATTCATTGTTTTATAGGAACCTCAGATATTTGGTAAAACTGAAAGTATTTGAGTGTGGGGTGGAAAACAGAAAATCATTTTTAAAGGAAAAAAATCAGAATTTGAGCAAAAAGTTTCCATCCGAAAAAGAAATCTGTCCGTGATGCTGAGGCCTATAGTCAGAACCATAATCAAGGACTAAAGTTTGGTTCTAGCCCTTTCATCAACACTTTTCATGTTTGAATGGCTGTCTCATGTATTGGTGATGTTACTTCCTTTTCCATTATAACTGTAAATATTTCACCTCTATCATACCAAGACCTGTAGAGTATAGTTATGTACAGACTTTCAGTATGGTATGATATAAGTAAAAATACTTTATCATATAATTGCCAGCCCCTCCCCAAAGAAAATCTATTAAAAAGGATATGTGGAATGCTCTGATATTTTTATTCTTTTTCATTTTGTCTTATATTTATTATACTTAGAAAGAAAAACTAAAGAAAGGTTTTCCATCTTATATGCATTTATGCAGATACATACATTTATACACACAGTTCTGTGCATTTGTGTAAACCTATATAGGAGACAACTTCTTAACTGTTTTAATAATGAGATAATTTCTTAAAATATTTTCCTGTGGTTGCATAAAAATAGTTTAAAAAAAATCAGGCTCAGGAATGAATAACAGTCCAAAAGAGGTCTGGGAGGGAAGGATGCTAACATTGTCAGGGAAGGAGCCAATACAGGAAAAAAGGTTTCTCACCCCTCCCTCTCCTCCTGGGAGAGAGAGATGAAGGAGGAGTAGCTGTGATCCAGAGAGAAGGACACTGAGTCAGATTCCTTAGGTGATTAAAAGACACAAAGTACAAAAAAAAAGTAAGGTATTGGCTGAGAATCAAGATAGATTATAAAAGACTGAGCATAGAAAAGGAGTCTGCTAGCAAAGATGTGGGGCTTCCCCCCCCCTTCTCTTGAAAAAGAGCCATAGAAAAACTGGAATAGAAATACTTTTATCTAAAAAGAAAGAAATGAATACATGTAATTTCTGGGTCATTGGAATAGCTCAGCGACCAATCCCAGCTCCACCCTCACAGAGAAAAATTGGGCTAATGACCTTGAATGTCTCTTTTTATCTGGTGAAGATTGAAACACCCTCAGCTGGGACTGGGAGAGACAGGGGGTCCTCCCACTGAGTGCAACTTCCACTTGGGAGAGGTCTGGGAGCTGGAGGGGTTGGCTTCCCTTGCAGTAGTTCCCTGCTGTAGGGACTGCAGGATGTTATCACAAGTTCTCAAGGTGCAGGAGAAAGTCAGCCAGTCTGCCTGAGCCTGGTTTTCCTCACCTGTAATACAAATTAAGGAAACCCGTGCTTACACTACAGACCTCAGAGGCTCTTCCAGCTGTTTTAGTATATCGGAAACATCTTTTATAAATCCCAAAGGCCTAAGTTTAAAATAGTAATTCTGACCCCAAATTCCTTTCTGTCGGTGTCAAACTCAGCACTTAATGAACAACTCCAGAAAATCTCCTCGGTAGGCTGAATGCCATGTGTCCAAGAGGTTAAATGGGAAACAGAGTGTGAATTACTTACAGAGCTATTTTATAAACAAACACACTGGGATTGAACTCTGTACTGATTTGGAGGTGACTGAAGTCCAATTTCCTGCTCCTTCTCACTCTTTCCTTTCAGGACCAAAGCATGAAGTGCTCCACAGAGAGACCCACTGAAAGGCCCCTCTGCTCCTCCTCAAGGTCCTGGCGGAAGGGACTGCCTTTCGTCGCAGTTTTCCTGACTGGTGAGTGACACTGAAATGCTCTATCTTGCTCAACCTGAAGGACAAAGGCACTAATTCTAAGGACAAAAAAAAAAAAGTTTGAGAAAGGAAATGGCTTGGAGGAAAACTGTCCGAAACGTCACACAATGAAGAAACAAATACCTTCCTAAGGGCTGTTAGGAAGGGACCCAGCCATCAGTGCAAGGGTCTCCTTTTCCCTGTGCCCTGTTTCTATCAGTAAGACCTTTCCAAGCCTCTCATGATGCAAAGTTGTGACTCCAAACCGGGCATCTAAGCAAAGCTCTTTCCCTTCCTGTAGAAGCTCAGGTCAATTGGGGGCCAGTGGTCAAACCAGCAGGCTTCCAGGAGCACCTGACGCTCAGAGCAGGCCTCTTCCTTTTTCTGCCTTTCTGCAGCAGATCGCCTTCTGCAGACTCGGCTGTGATCTCAGCTCCTCTCGCTCTACTTCTTGGCCGTCAGCCTGGTCTCCTGCCGTCCTCATCTGCAGGAGCTGCACAGCTCAGCAAGAAACTGCTCTTCGTGTGCCCATCACAGCGCAGGAAGGAAAAGAACACGGAGATACTAGCCTGAAAAGCCAAAGAAGCTCTAGTGGCAGAGCCAACTTCACTCTTTTAAGGACTTTGGGTTTTAGAAAAGGAAACCTCCACAAACTGAAAGATAAGATGAAAAAGTACTGTCTTAAAACTGACAGATCTGTTTTTTCTCACTTAAGTAACAACATGTAGCAAGATCATGCGAGAAATGCCCTTTCACTGAATGCTGATTGGCTTTCAGACTCCAGGTTGGTCTTCATTCACCGGTTAGAGATTGAGAGTAATTCTTTTTTAGATATTATATACCAATGTCTTCCGACCAAGAGGAAAATATTTAACCATGCAGTACTCTGTGTGATGGCTATTACTTATTCTGAAATTGCTGTTTTATTTGATAATCATGCAACGGGCTAAGATATATGAAGACAGCAGTCCTGATGTGTAAATAGGCAGATCCTTCTGGTAATTATATCTGTTTATCAGAGACCTGCTGTTTTATTGATATTTATTCTTTGTAATAGGGTCAGTACATCTTGTTCTGTGTTCAAAAATGACAGCATCAAAATGCCACTCACCTGTGACACCATTTTAAGGGGAATCATAGTTCCTGTTAATTGAATTATAAAGCTTAAGCATATTTGGAAACTATATGCTGTTCAATAAATAACATGAGTTTTAAATATTGGAGAGTCTATTAAATGCTTGGTCACTTCCCATAAGTACCTAATCAATGACACCTTTGATTATTTCTGTATATCAAAATAATGCTATTTGAGTCAGTATTAACAGAGAGATGAGGGTTTTGATGGAATGTATGTTCTTCAGGTTTATATAAAATGAAAGCTGGAATGATTGCTTCTTGAAATTACACTTTAAATGTTTGTATATATAAATATATGAGAGTGAGAGTTCAAATTTTAATAGAACAGGTTTGTTTCACTCCTCTGGGAAATAAAGAAGGTTAGATATTGCAGAGTTTATAGTAGATGCTCGATAAATATGTGTTATTGGTTAAGTGTTGACTAAAGAAAGCACGTAACAATTTTAAACTTTGTTATGTCATAACTGTAACTCAGATAATACTAATCTGAGTAGTAGAGTCATTTATTAAAAATCAAGATAAAGTACAGTAATTTTTATCTTTTGTTTTGGTAATTTTCTTCTGACAACTGATATCCTTAGCCTTAATATTTCAGGGGGAAAAAAAGCACAGTTTACCTCTAGGGAGCAGAAAGACTTCCATTATCTTATGACAACTGGAAGGTCGATAGAGCAATAAGTTTAGAGTATCTAAATTATGTTCTGAAGATGCTTCAGAAATGCTTTAGTCAGTCTCCAGACTTTCATTTCTATGTAATTGGGATCAGAAGCAGAGACAACCAAAAAATACAAATGCTTTCAAAGGTTTGTTTGAATTAAGGATTTTGATTGAATTCTAGTCTCTTATAAATATAACCTAAGGATGATTATAGTCACTTCTTCAGAAATCTGGTTTTAAGCATGAATGTGTGAAATATAACTGTTGCTCTATAGTAGGAATTTTACTCTACCAAGATGTTTGTTTAAAAGATTAAGTCAATAATGTGTAGCAGAGTCAAGAGATCTGTTTTAGTTTCAACTCTGTCCCAACTAACTATGCATCTTGAGCAAATTACTTAATCCTTCTTTGTTTGTGAATTTAAATCATATTAGAAATTTCCATTGACTCTTTTGTTCAATATGTCAGAGGTGGTGTGATGTCTCCCTTAATAATAAATGAACTATTTTTCATATATTTAGAGCTCAGTATGTGTTAATCACCATGCTAAGTGCTTTACCTGTATTTTCTTGGTTAATCCATAATTACTAATGCATTTTATGAGTGCAGCTGAAGCTTAGAGATGTTAAGTGATTTGCTCAGTCACTAATATAGCTATTAAATGATAGGCATGGAGTTTCAGCCCATGTACTCTGACTACTCTTCCACCAAAACTATCTGAAACTGAGAACATTGTAAAGTGTCGATATTTGGGGGATGTCACAGGTTGAGTTCCCTGGGAATCAATTCTAAGATAGAGTTTAAGAAGCAGAGGGGCTTATTAGGGACTACCTTGTGGAAGAGAAGGGAAGGAACCAGGATTGGACAGAGGGAGAAAGTGAGCTACCACGGAGTCTTAACAATGTCTCAGCTGGTCTTTCTGGAAGTTCTGAAGATGTAACTTTTCAGGGTGGGCCTTTACATCTCCCCACCAATCCATCAATCACAGGATACAGGAAATGCTGGGAAGGAGGTGTGACCTTGGACAAGGCAGAGCTCTGCAGCCTCAGCAATTCCTGTAAGGGGCTGTCACCTGAGGGCTTTCAGCTGGCAGCCCTCCCAGAAGCTGAGGGAGTAAGTTTTTATTCTTAAAAGGGTGATTGAGTGGCTCATCACACCATCTAAGATGAATGGAAATGTAAATATAAGAAAGTCAGGCTATTTCTGTATGGAAGCAAAGGAGAATTGACAAGGAAAAAACAGTTAAGCCTTATCCTTTTTACTTAAAAAAAAGTCCGTTGTAAAGCACTTGGCGTAAACATAAAGGAAGGCTAGGATTTTGATGAGGAGGAGATTAATGCTTCTGCTGCTGACCACGGTGGCGTCTCCACATGTATGGAGGGGCTGAGCTGGTGGGTAGCTGCACCCAGGGAAGGGTAGCCATTCCGGTAGGGACGTCAAAAAAGGAAAGTGCTGTGTACTCATTTCTTTGTTCTTTTTTTAATTTATTGAGTGTAATGCAGTGGAAATATGAATCTTGCAGTCAGATATGGTTTAAATCTGCTTTACCAGTGTACATGTTACTCTGTGTGTGTTGTGTATGCGTCTCATTGTGAATCAGAGCTTCCTACTTTGTAAATTGTGGTTACAATTAGTTGATTATATGAATAAGACCAATAATATAGAATAACTTACTGCATAAATGTCAATCTCTTTGCAAGATTTCTGGCATATGTTAAGTAATACAGTAAGTGTTACTTCCATTAGAACTTCTCCTTCACATATGAAAACATTAATTCATCTTGTCACTCTGTTATGTGCCAGACTCTGAGAATGAAGAGATCAGATATAGTTCATGTTTCCTAGAAGACTGCATTCTACAAAAGGAAAAACAACTATTTTTAAAGCTCACTATCATTTACTGTGGCAAATGTCACAATGGAGGTATAAAAAATACATACTAGGAGAACACAGAGAATGGGGCAACCATTCTACCAACAAGAGTTGGAAAGGCTTCATAGCTATACTTTCTCTCAATTGATACCCCAGATCCATAGAGTTTTCAATCAAGAGAGAGTGGATAGGGCTTTTCTAGGAAGAAATAATGATGCTGTTACATTTTGCCTCATTCTTGTATTTTTCGTCATTTAGGTACAGTTTTAATAGTAGGCAAATGATTAATTTTCAGTCAATTCTAATTACTCATCTTACTCAAATTATTGGCACCATTTAACAAAGCTGATCATTGTTTGTCTCCTTCATGCAATACTTTCTACTTGGCATCCTGAATGCTGTTTTCCCTTGATTCTTCTTCCCCACTGAATGTTCTCTCTCAGTCTCCTTTGCAGATTCTTCCTAGTGGACTTTGCCTTACAACAGCTGGAGTTCCCCAGGGCTGTCTCCCTGCCTCCTCACATTTCTAGTAATACTCACTTCCTAAGTGATTGCATCCTGTTGCTTGATTTAAATGCCATCTATATGCTGGGCATTCCCCATAGTAAGTGTAAACTCCAGCATCACCTACAGTCGTAGCTTTGTTCATCTCAAGAGCCAGGAGGAGCTTTAAAAAGATGAGCTACCTCATGTTCTACAAAGCTCCACAAGCCCCACCAGCACCCAAGGCTTCTCATTTTATTTTCAGTAAAAGCTGAAGTCCTTACCAGCTCTATAAAGTGGTCTTCTTCTATGTGTCTGCTGCCCTAACCTCTACTTACTCACACTACTGCAGCCACTATCTTAACTCCATTTCTTGTTGCCCCTAAAAAATGTCAAGTAGTCAGGAAAAGCAGCTAGACTGAGGCTAGAGAAAATGAGCACAGGCTCCGTCCAGCAGCACCTATGCATCTGTCTGTCATTGATCTAAGGTGCCAGCCTTCAGAGAATCACTGATACTCCTTTGCCCCTGCCTTCCAAATCTCACTGTGTCTCAACCCTATAGGGAAAAGATTCTGGGAAATGTAGTTCCAACTACCCAAGTGGGAAAACTACAAAACCACCACAGTTGTTAATATGCAGAACAATTTGTCTATTTCTTCACGATTGCATTCTTATTTCCTATTACTGAAATTGAGGGAGCAACACAGCAGAGTAATTAATAGGAAAGTCTTTGGTACCAGACAAATCCATATTTGAAATCTTAGCAATAGCATTTACTACCTTTGGGAGATTAGAGAACTTAACCTTTCTTAGGTCCCATGTACAAAGTAGGGTAATAATATAACCACCTTAAAGATGGCTCTAAGAAATAAAAGAAGATAACATCACCTAGAACCTGATAAATATCCCAAAGCATTAGCTATTAGAATTCCTATTAACATGTTTAGTGAATGCCATACTGAAAGCTAAAGCAAATGCCAACAAATTGGAAAGGGAATTATTCGGGGGGAGGGGGGGGAAAGGGCTGAGCAAGTAATTCACAAACTGAATAATTACTCCCCAGCTACTACCTTCACTATATTTATAAAGTTCCTGGTGCCAATTTTAAAATGTTAATCCTCAGGAAATATCTAGGTAAAAAGAAAAGAGATAGTGGAAATGGCACACTATGCACTGAAACATACCTAAACTTTCCCAAATGTTTCACATGCCTTGGGCCTTCTCCATTATTTTAAATATTCCTTCCAGTGTAACCATGAAAAGGTAACAGGGTAACAGGACCCTGAGACTATAAGAAAAGCACTATCAAGTAAGTTTGATCTCTTCTGGGAAAAAGGTTGCACTGGCATTCAAATCTGCTTGTGACTTCTGAAAGAAAGCTCAGGTTTTATTCAAGTGAGCCTGGGGTCTTGGGCTAATTGTTTCCCAGGGGCAGTGCAAGTGGAACCCGTGCTTGTTCAGACTATATCAAACGGAGGAGTCGAATAAAGCCATAAAAGCAGTGACATGACGGCAATTCAGGTTAGTGCTCATCCACAGCATTGTAGAAACCTCAGCGCACACTCAAAATTCCTTCTCACTAATCCCGGAATTTGCCAGGAAATGTCTCCTCTTTACTGCCGGCTGTCATCTTCCTGCAGAGCCTTCTTCCCCATCCCGGGCTCTGCAGCTGAATCACGTGAGCGACGCGAACAGTTCTGGCCCTGTGCTCTGGCACTGGCGGGGAGTCCTCTGTTCTTGACATCAAGCATTGGGGCTCACCCTGCGGGAAAGAAAGCTTTTGTTTTCTTCCCCTTCTGTTGGTTCCATAAACCGTGGTTTTCTGGTCGCCACACCAGGAAAGGCTAGACTAGACCAGACCACTGTGGTTGCCTCCTACTGCCGTAGCTGTGACTGGTGATAGTTCAGTTTACTAGCATCACCTCTTTGAAGGACCGGGAATGCCCGACATTCGGGTTCATGTTCTGTCTTGCTCTGTTGCCTGTAGTATTTAGCATTTGTACTGCTTTATGCTCTCTATGTCTTAAATAAGATTTTAATATGACTAAATAATAAACTGGAGGAAAAAATCCATCTGAATTTCTCTGTGAGAACTTGTAATTGTTTGAAAGAAATATTTTGAGAAGTCTCCATTGGGCCATTAGGATGGAGACAGAGACCCCAAGGTCATATTCAAACAATGGAAGATGCAGAATACCAGAAAGGCGTGAGAAAGAGAAAAATGGAACGTGGAAGGAGGAGAAGATAGCACAAGAGATTGAGAAAAGAGTGTGCAGTATCATATGACCTCTCTCAGTAAACCCCAAATCTTCAATCTGCTAATTCTAGCAAAATTTCCTAAAAGCCTTGACTAATTGGATTTATTGAGACAGTGGTAAAGTTCTATATTGAGGTTGACACAGGATGAAATTGCTGTAGTCCCAGGAGCCAGAGCAATAATTTTCCAATAGTTTGCAGAGTTCTCAGAAAGTTTTAGGTTTGCTTCAAATGATGACATTTAGATTTTTAAAGTAAAGCTATCCAGATCTCCAGGGAAAAAGAGTTATTACACAAGATAAAATTTGAAAGATGTTTTTGTTGCCTCTCTCTCCCCCCGGGACTGGCAAAACAGCCTGGAATGGGTAGTGGAGAAGATGTTCTGCACAGAACACTCCTTCCAACACAGGAAATCTCCCTCCCTAACTCATCACTCATTATCCCTGGACCAAGCTAATACTTTCTGATTCTCCCTCCCTCTAAATTGAATCCTCACCATGAGAGATAAACTATGAACATGAGCATGGAAACTGTTATTCCTTGGTCAGATTTCAAAATCGTATATGATTCCTTTGGATGCAAATGGATTTACGTAGAGAAAAAGGCAGCCTTCAAAAATTAAATAATCTGTAAACTATTTTGTGAAATAATAATTCACATAGTTTTGGACTTAAGTTATATTTACTTATAATTTATAAAGTGGATAGGAGAGTTGATATTAATGTCATTTTACAGATGAGAAAATTGAAGTTCAAGATTATAACCACGTGACATTCTCTTTTTTTGTTTTCAATTCTAATAATTTAATGGTGAGCATATTGGCATGGAAGTTGGAAAACTTGGGCTCAAGTGTTGGCCCTTAATTTATTAGCTGTTGGATAAGTTACATATTTTCCTAAATTGCAAATAATAATAATTATTAACACAAATAATAGTATTTACTTTTCTAACACAATAGGCTATTGTGAAGATTAAATGACATAGTATTTCCAAAAAAAGGTCTTCAGTCACAAAGGTCCCCACAAGTATAATATTTTAAAATTTTTATCTAACATGATTTTACAGAAACACTTAAAGCCCCCAAGAATTGAGAATATTAATACACTCACATGTACAATTGGCAAAGTACATTCTTGATCTCATTTAGATCTCTGTTTCATCTGAACAATGTTTCTTACATCAGTTTTACATCAGTTTTCTTACATCAGTTTCTTAGATGAATTTGAGGATTTATCTACAAAATGTAGTCAAAAGAAGTGGTTCCTCTGAAGGATATTACTGTGTGAAGTACTCTATTAAGGAATTCCTTTTTGATCCACTTCCTTTGAAGCCATTACAAAAGTCCCAGATCTTAGTGCCATTAGATGTTATCGAGTCAATCAATGGCTTTTCATGTCAGGTATGTAAACATTATTAAATATTAACTGGATCTTTGAGACTAACATGATAACATATGACAAGTCCATTGTCTCAATCTGTTTTTCATAATAAATGAAGTATAAAGCTTGACCCGAGCAGGCCAGGCATTTACAGTCTCTCTGTTTTCTTACAGTTCTAGGGACATAAAAGCAAAACTGTTAAATTCTGGTCAGGATCAATAAGTGCTAATATCAGTTATATTCAGCACTGATTATTACCTATCAAGATGAGCCTTGGAAATATGAAGTCTTTATGCTCTTAATATATGTGCATTTTAAATGGAGGAAAAAAGTTTACTGAACAAGAGTGGCATCAGATTTTTAAATATTTAAACCGTATGTTTTAAAAATACTGGACTGTTGATTAGTCTCTAAGTGAGGTTTCATTCTCTTCAAAAAGGACAATTGAATATTTCCACTTAGGTACCCTTAAAAACTTTCATGTTACCACAAATTCCACTTATTTAAAATGGCATTCATTAATATCCCTTCCATAAATTCCAATTCTGAAATCCATTTTTACTGTGAATGTCACTATCTTGAGAATGATCTACAAAATTTGAATTCACCTTTGATCAACCTCTTTCTTTACTTTCTGACACCTAGAATATTAGTTTTCTTGATTCCCTATCTATTTGCCTCTCATATGTATCCCTTTCTGTGTCTCGTTACCACCTCAAGTCTAGTTTTTACACTCCTACTTACATCACCAACATGATTGTTTTAAACAATACCAATAATGCCAATAAACATGGTTGTAAATGGAAAAGTATTGTCTTACACATGGTTGTATCCTCTGTGTTCAGCACCAAGCTTGCTTCAAGTAAGTGTTCAAATATTTGGCAATTAGACAGCTTGCAAAAGTATAGGAGAGTCTATTTAGACAGTAGACACTTGATTATCAGTATTGAATAGAATAAAAGCCATATTTTATTATAACAGCCCC
Source organism: Smutsia gigantea (assembly GCA_032199065.1). Lineage (NCBI taxonomy): Eukaryota > Metazoa > Chordata > Mammalia > Pholidota > Manidae > Smutsia > Smutsia gigantea. The sequence goes on from JAVSCE010021057.1 coordinate 170,412, forward strand.
TGCTTCAAGTCATTATCATCTCTCTCCAGGATGCTGATAAAACCTCCTCACTGGTCTCCCTGCTTCTACAGTCCTATTGGCAACACAAGACCCAGAGTGATCTTGTTAATAAACAAGTGACGTATATACACATTTCCTTGTTCTGTTAGCTGAGAGGGCTTAGTGCAGTGAGATCCCCATGGCAGCAAGCACACCAGGGACCCGATCTTGGTTTCTCTGTGGGAAAGGTAAGTAGGACTCCTTAGAAGTGGCTGGTTCTAGAGCTTAGGCAGGGAACATGCAAGATGAGCCTGGAGCATCTTTTAATACAAGAAAGTAAGGAAATACTAACACACACACACACACACACACACACAGTAATCGGAGTATGTTAAAGGGACACAGAGGTCAACTAAAAGAGTTCTCAATGGCAAAGCTGGAGCTATTTGAACAATTAAATAAACTGCGCAGTGTTGGATTATAAAACGAAGGAAAGAAAGAGGGGGAAGGAGGGAGGGAGGGAAAAGAAGAAAGAACATCAGACAAATTCCCGTGCAGAGAATTTCCAAATAATTTATGCAGATAATCTCCCCTCAAGGAGCACAATGTCCTACCTCTTAAGTGTGGGCTGCAAATAGTGTCTTCCTTCCAAAGGGAAGAGGGAGAAAAGGAGTAACTTTATGTTGATGAAACCTGACACTTTAAGTCAGGTGATCAAAGTCAATATCAACAGTAATAAGTCATTGATACAATATGATATGATGGAAATGACACTTTACGTCTATGGTCTTTCTCTAGAAATCCCATATTTAACCATGAGATAAAAACATCAAAATGATCTAAAATGAAAGACATTCTATGGAGTAATTGACCAGTATCCCTCAAACTCTTAAGGTCATCAGAAAGGAAAGGAAAGTGTGAGAAAGAGTCATAGCACAAGGGAGCCTGAGATGTGATAATTAGTTGTGATGTGGTATCTTGGATGGGATCCTAGAACAGAAAAACATTACATAAAGACTAAGGACATGAATACAGTATGGCTTATATTTGACCATAATGAATGAATGCTAGTTCTTTAGTTATAACAAGATGCAAGATGTTAACAACTGGGAAAACTGGGCATAGGGTATATGAGAACTCTTTATACTACCTACACAGTATCTCTGTAAATCTAACACTATTTTCAAATTAAAAGTGTATTCAAAAATAAGTGAGATCATGTCATGATCATATTACTTCTGTTTAAACCCCTCTAACAGATTCCCGTAATACCATGGATAAAAATAAAAGTTTTTATTTCAGCCTACAAAATGTTCATAATCCAGTTTTTCTCTCCCCATATCCTCCATTACCTCTCAGACCTCATTTCCCACTATCTCTCCCTCCCTGGCTGCTCTCAGTCATACTAGCCTCCTCACTGCTCCAAAAACAAACAGCATCTCCTGCCTCTTTTCCATTCTCTAGAGTTCTTTTACCCAGATAACCACATGGCTTGCTCCTTCACCTCCTATATGTTTACCCAGAAGTCACCTTCAAGATGAGGTATTCCTTGGCCATCCTAGTGGTCTCAATGAAGCCTGAATGGGCTTTTCATTGCTGAAGACATCCCCATTCTTTCAGAACCCAGTATCTGATCCATTCCTCTGCTGCTCTAGCATACTGTATCTGAGATGCTAGGATTGCAGTGGCTTTGACATCAACTAAAGAAGGTAAAAATTGTGATAGGGCAAACATAGACATTTACAGCTTCCAGTAAAAATTTAAAAAGGTAGGCATACTTTCAAAAATGTAAACTTCTCTAGTGACATACAGGTTCTTAAAACTGAAAAATGGGCAAATCTCAATGCCTGGGCAAATGATCAATGACTGTGTTGCCCTCATTAGTCTAGGCACATTGCAGTTGGCCCTTGAATAATGTGGGGTTTGGGAGTCCTGACCCCCCACAGAGTCAAAAATCTGTACATAATTTCTGACTCCCTGAAAACATAGCTACTATTAGCTTACTGTTGACTGGAAGCCTTACCATAACATAGTCAATTATGTATTTTGTATGCTATATGTATTATATTCTGTACTCTTATAATAAACTAAGCTAGAGAAAAGAACTTTTTTTCGAATTGTTACAAATCTCAAAAAAGTGTCCAACATATTTATTGAAAAAAAATCCACATATAAATGGACCCACAAAAATTTACACCAGTGTTGTTCAAGGGTCTACTGTACTTACTGAGTATTCCTTGTCATTAGGCCCCAGTGCTAAATACTGAGCCACACAACCAAACACAGGAGTCATTAAGAAGTTTGCTGGGCTAAAAAGATCTAGAACACTGTAACATATCCCTGTCTTGACCCACAAGACCTTAAAGGAACTAGAAAATCATAAGTGACATATCAAAAATTATACTGTGCTTGGAAGTTTAATTGCCTGCAGAAATAGCGATGTCTTCTTTAACCACTTGTTTCAGTGGTTAACGAACTGAATTTTAATCCAGTTAAAATCTCTTATTTTCAAATGCAGCACAAAACGTGACATAAACAATGAAATGAGATAAATGCCCATTTCTTTCAGATGTAGTCTCTTTTCCAAACATGGCTGTGTCAGCAACGGAGAGTAAAATCAAATGGAAGACACTTTGTATTTTTATAGTATGGTCAGAATTCTGACTCAGCTTCTTAGAGTGCCTTCTCTAGTCCAAAAAAATTATGGATTCTTCAAAGCATAGAATAGCAGTAAGCAAAGTGGTGAAGAATAACTTCATGTAGAACATTGCAAGGTAGATCTAGAAAATTCCATGCCAGGCTTTATTTGGAGGAGTAAGATGGTGGAACTTTTCCCCCAGGCAAGAAGCATGTAGGGTTTTGGGGGGAGCTTCTGTGCCACAAACAAGTTTTCTGTCACTCTGCTTCCTGATCTATTACGTTAGCAACATTGATCTATTATGTACCAACAGAATCCATAACTACCATAATGACATCAATAAACAGTCATTGAGCACTTCCTATATTATAGGCACAGAATAAGAGAACTGGGCATAGTGGGCAGATAAAGGGAGCAAAAAAGAATCTCCCTCCCTCCAGATTCTTTCTACATAATTGAGACTGTAAGACACCTAATTAAAAAAAATTATTATAATAAGTGCTACAATAGTTCAAAAAAAAGTAGAATTTAACAGGAGGATGTCAGAATCCTCCTCTCAGATCTTTTCACTTTCTCTAAAACAGAAGAAATAATTTTTTCATTATGCTAGAAATGTTGTGGGTGAATTGTCCCATAATGGACCTGGCTTAGAGTTGGTTGATATAAAATAATAATAGCTACAACTTATTGAGAGTTTTTCATGTGCTAGGTATCATCCTAAGCACTTTACATACATTTACTCCCTTGATTTAAAAATAACTATATGAGGTAAACACTTTAAAATATGAGAAAACTGAGGCCTACAATGTTTAGAAGTTGCCCAAAGTCAGCTTGGAAGTGATGAATGGGCATGCCAACGAAAGCACTCTGGCTCCAGAGCCCATAGTCAACCACATTGCTTAGTTAGAAGAGGCGCTGTGACAGCTCGATGAGAAGGAAGGGAAGTCCTTCTTTGGTATCTTCCCTCTGTTGCCCATCATGCACATTTCCCATGGGTTATGCTTTGTACAAAGTGAATCTTCAGTTATAATTCTCTCTGGCGTGGCAAAGTGTAGCTGAATGTACGTGGGCTTGGAACCAGAAAAGACTCAGGATTAAATCCTGTTTTTTCTTCTACCAGTTCAATGACCTGGGCACAGAACATAAACTTTCTGAGGCTCATTTGAAAAGTAAAGATAATATCTATCTCTCAGAGTCATTGTGAGCATAAATAAATAGTGCATGTCAAGCAGTTTCAAAACTATAAAACAAAATAAAAATATTATTATTTTTCTGTCACATTCAAGGCTCTCTACATCTGGCTTCAGCTTATCTTAGTATTCCCATCAACAACATAGACTTGTGGCCAAACATGCCTTGTGTTTTACTATTTGGATGACTTTGTTTATGCCCTTGATTTCTTCAAAAGCAGAGAAGAAACTCTGACACTAGAATTGTACATGTCCATATTCATTTCTCACACTTCTCAGGCATCTGTGATCAGATATGTAAACAAACCCAGCTCCTGCTAGCTTGAATTCTGAGAGGGGTCTTCTTATACATCACCCAGGGAGCTCAAAGGAGCCTCAAAAACAATCGACTTACACTTTTTATGGGCAAATACCAGGCCAAGAATCAGGGATGAATAATGAAGGAAACAAAGTCAGTCACTCAGCCACCAACCAAGAACTAAATAAAACCAAAACCCTTAGGGATGGTGGAAAGAACACTCCACATTAAGAAAACAAAGATGGGCTTACATAATTAAAAATTATTGATACATAATTGAAACTCAAACTACATTCTCAATAAAATAATAAAAACAAAGTTTCTCTGAAATAAAAGATAATTGCAAGCTAACCAACTTAAATGAAAATGAAATTAGCTGCATTAAGAACTGATAGAAGGACACTAACAATTCTGTGGTGATATTAAATACTGCACTTTCCAAGCAACAAAAGTGGCTCCAATGTTGCTGAGAGGTGTGACATCAGTCTGACCTCTCTGTAGGGCAATTTTGCCAACACACTTGAAATTGTGAATGTCCTTTTACGCATTTATTCCATTTCTGATCTTTCATCCTAATAAAAATACTCTTGAAAGATGTATGAAGTGATTTCTTAACAGATGTTCATTTTAAATGGTAGACTTTTTTTTTGTTTTTTTGTTGCAAAAATTGATCCAAACTTTACTGAATACTCTGTGACCTATTTTCAATTTGTTCTTATGTTTTAAAAATTAGGAAAACATATAAATGAATATAGCAAATATTTGTGATTGTATACATTCTAAATAAGTATAAAGAAGAGCGTAGAAAAAGGTATATACCAAATACAGATCATAGGACAGTTGGAGAGTATAGGAGGGAAAATTTGGTGGGAGGAAAAGGAAGACGCAGAGGGAAGGAAGAACTGTTGGCTGTTCCTTAGCACATCTCTGTTACCAGTCATTCTGCAAGAAGTATCTATTGCTTTTGTAGTCTGAAAGGAAAAAAAAAGCAGTTTAAAAAATTTTTAATTTTATTTAAGAGAAAAAAAGCTTGGAAATTATCTGTAGTAGTCAAGGTGAGACTAGCTCTTAACACATGAACTCCCAATCTTAATGAATTATAATAAAAGTTATTACTTGCTCAGGTTCTCTGAGGCTGTTCGGCAGGCACCCTCTAGTATGGTGAAACAGACCCGTTTCATTCCATCACGCGTCACCGTCATGCCTTATGTCTCAGAGTCTTTTGGTCTCTGTAGACAGAGAATGGGGAAAGGAAGAGTAGAAGGAGGAAAGGGGAAGGTGTCCATTAAAGATCAGTTCTGTAAGCAGTGTACATCATTTGCGCCCAATTCTACTTTAACAGAAAACAGTCACATGGCCTCACCATGATGCAGAGGAATGCTGGGAAATGGAGTCCCAGGCTAAGCAGCCACTTCCCAGCAACTTGGTATCACAGGAGGCGACTGCTGCCTATGTAAACAGCTTTTCTGCCATTCTGTTTGAATGTCTAAAAACGTGCTATTAGCTAAAAATAGTGTAATGAATCTCTTAATATTGAGTCATAGAAAATATATAATATTTATTATAAATTTGGAATGTCAAATGAGATTATAATTCTATTTTAGTAAAAAGAAAAGAGGAGAATATATATTTGAAAGAGATAGTATGTGTGTGTGCGCATGTATACACATATATATGTCATACCTGATGTCTTGGAGATGTATATATAAAATTCATTCCTGATTTCTCCCTTTGGGAATCTTTCTCAAAGTGGAATTAATGGGTGAAAAAATATTTTTAAAGTATTGTGCTATTTTTTCTTTTTCTTATCATAACCATAATTCTTCTCATTGGATGTGTTTGAAAAATACATCATAGCATGAAAAAGAAGAGAAATTATCTCTACTCTCACCCAGAGGATATATACCAAAATGTTAACGGTTATTAACTTGGAGTGCAGATATTATGAGTGATTTTTATTTTCTTCTGTGTGTTTTTTAGTACATTCTAAAATTTCCACAGTATGCTTGTATCATTTTTATTATCAGGAAAATTGAATACTACCAAAAAAAATCCATCTGCTCCTTCTCATTTTTTAAAAGTTACCAAGGACTGTTACCACAACAACCCAGTTGTAATGAAGAGTTCTTTTCTCTCACTGCAGCTAAACAAAAGCCTCAAGGCGCTGATACCCAGCCAGCTCCATTCCAGAATGGCGCTCCTTGGCGGTCACCAGGGTGCATGCCTATGGTACGATACTTTCTACAAAATTTTGCACAGAGTAAGTCTTTAATAAACTATTAATTCAATTCATAAGCAAATGCATGATGAGGATAGAAAACTCTCAAGTTCAGGTATATTATAGAAACAACTTAAGTGTAAATATTTATTTTAGAAATATGCTCCAGAAAGCCCTGTAGAGAGTGGGCTTTATCAGTGAAAATCAAAAAAGAAAGGAGAAAACCAAGGAAGAGAGATTACAGAAAGGAGACGGAGCAAGCACACACTGTGCATGGTTCTGAAAGGAGGGCAGAGTCACTCAGTATCATCGAAAAATATAACAGGGGACTTCTGCGATCAGGTGTCTGTGAGGAAACTGGTTTTATCAGTCTGGATAATTATTAGCAGCATCATTTTTTCATTAACAATAATAGCACCCAAGTACTCTAAGATTCCAAGAAGTTAAGTGAATTGCCCAGGCCCAAACAACTGGATAGTTGTCGAAGAGGATTCAGCCCAAGACTCCATGGACTGTAATTTATTTGATAAATATCTGGTAATAGCAAGTTTACCCCAAGATTGGATACAAGCATACTACTCTGCTAGTATTGAATCTGTTTTTTCTTTTTTGGTATCGTTAATGTACAATTACACGAACAACATTATGATTACTAGACCCCCTATTACCACTTCCACCCACATACCCCATTACAGTCACTGTCCATCAGCGTAGTAAGATGCTATAGAATCGTTATTTGTCTTCTCTGTAAATACTGCCTTTCCTGTGTCCCTCTCCCACTACACTATGTGTGCTAATCATAATGCCCCTTTTTCCACCTTATCCATCCCTTCCCACCCCTCTTCCCCAGTCCTTTTCCCATTGGTAACTGTTAGTCCATTCTTGGGTTCTGTGAGTCTGCTGCTGTTTTCTTCCTTCAGTTCTTTCTTTATTCTTATAATCCACAGATGAGTGAAATCATTTGATAGTTGTCTTTCTCCGCCTGGCTTATTTCACTGAGCATAATACCCTCTAGCTCCACTCACGTTGTTGCAAATGGTGGGATTTGCTTTCTTCTTATGGCTGAAAAATATTCCATTGTGTATACGTACTACACTTTCTTTATTCATTCATCTACTGATGGACACACAGGTTGCTTCCATTTCTTGGCTATTGTAAAGAGTGCTGTGATAAACATAGGGGTGCATATGTTTATTTCAAACTACGCTGGTGCATTCTTAGGGAAAATTACTAGGAGTGGAATACCTGGGTCAAATGGTATTTCTATTTTGAGTTTTTTGAGGAACCTCCATACTGCTTTCCACAATGGTTGAACTAATTTACATTCCCACCAGCAGTGTAGGAGGGTTCCCCTTTGTCTGCATCCTCGCAAACATTTATTGTTGTTTGTCTTTTGGATGTTGGCCATCCTAACTGGTGTGAGGTGATATCTCATTGTGGTTTTAATTTGCATTTCTCTGATGATTAGCGATGTGGAGCATCTTTTCATGTGCCTGTTGGCTACCTGAATTTCTTCTTTGGAGAAGTGTCTGTTTAGCTCCTCTGCCCATTTTTTGATTGGCTTATTGGCTTTTTGTTTGTTGAGGTGCATGAGCTCTTTATATAATTTGGATGTCAACCCCTTATTGCATATGTCATTTGTGAACATATTCTCCCAATCTGTAGGATGTCTTTTTGTTCTGCTTATGGTGTCCTTTGCTGTACAGAAGCTTTTTAGTTTGATACAGTCCCACTTGTTCATTTTTGCTTTTGTTTCCCTTGCCTGGGGAGATATGTTCATGAAGAAGTTGCTCATGTTTATGTCCAAGAGATTTTTGCCTGTACTTCTTACTAAGAGTTTTATGGTTTCATGACTTACATTCAGGTCTTTGATCTATTTGGAGTTTACTTTTGTGTATGGGGTTAGATAGTAATCCAGTTGCATTCTCTTACATGTAGCTGTTCTGTTTTCACACCAGATGTTGAAGAGGCTGTCATTTCCCCATTGTATATCCATGGCTCCTTTATCATATATTAATTGACCATATATGCTTGGGGATATATCTGTACTCTATTCTGTTCCACTGTTCTATGGGTCTGTTCTTGTGCCAATACCAAATTGTCTTGATTACTGTGACTTTGTAGTAGAGCTTGAAGTCAGGAGCGTAATTCCCCCTGCTTTATTCTTCCTTCTCAGGATTGCTTTGGCTATTTGGGGTCTTTTGTCATTCCATATGAATTTTAGAACTATTTGATCTAGTTCATTAAAGAATGCTGTAGGTATTTTGATAGGGATTGCGTTGAATCTGTAGATTGCTTTAGGCAGGATGGCCATTTTGACAATATTTATTCTTCCTAGACAGCATGGGATGAATTTCCATTTATTAGTGTCCTCTTTAATTTCTCTTAAGAGTGTCTCATAGTTTTCAGGACATAGGTCTTTCACTTCTTTGGTAGGTTTATTCCTAGGTATTTTATTCTTTTTGATGCAAGTGTGAATGGAATTATTTTCCTGATTTCTCTTGCTGCTAGTTCACCGTTAGTGTATACAAATGCAACAGATTTCTGTGTATTAATTTTGTATTCCGCAACTTTGCTGAATTGAATTCAGATATTAGATCAAGTAGTTTGGGAGTGGATTCTTTAGGTTTTTTTTATGTACAATATCATGTCATCTGCAAACAGGGACAGTTTGAGTTCTTCCTTGCCAATCTGGATGCCTTTTATTTCTTTGTGTTGTCTGATTGCCATGGAGGCCCTCCAGAACTATGTTGAATAAAAGTGGGGAGAGTGGGCATCCTTGTCTTGTTCCCGATCTTAAAGGAAAAGCTTTCAGCTTCTCACTGTTAAGTACAATATTAGCTATGGGTTTGTCATATATGGCCTTTCTTATGTTGAGGTACTTGCCCTCTATACCCATTTTGTTGAGAGTTTTTATCATGAATGGATGTTGAATTTCGTCAAATGCTTTTTCAGCATCGATGGAGATGATCATGTGGGTTTTGTCCTTCTTTTTGTTGATGTGGTGGATGATGTTGATGGATTTTCGAATGTTGTACCATCCTTGTATCCCTGGGATGAATCCCACTTGATCATGACTGATGATCTTTTTGATGTATTTTTGAATTCGGTTTGCTAATATTTTGTTGAGTATTTTTGCATCTATGTTCATCAGGGATATTGGTCTGTAATTTTCTTTCTTTGTGGTGTCTCTGCCTGGTTTTGGTATTAGAGTGATTTTGGCCTCATAGAATGAGTTTGGTAGTACTCCCTCCTCTTCCACTTTTTGCAAAACTAAGGAGGCTGGGTATTAGGTCTTCACCAAATGTTTGATAAAATTCAGCAGTGAAACCATCTGGTTCAGTGATTTTGTTCTTAGGTAGTTTTTTGCTTACCAGTTCAATTTCTTTGCTGGTAATCGGTCTATTCAGATTTTCTGTTTCTTCCTGGGTCAGCCTTGGAAGGTTGTATTTTTCTAGAAAGTTGTCCAATTCTTCTAGGCTATCCAGCTTATTAGCATATAATTTTTAATAGTATTGTCTAATAATTCTTTTTATTTCTGTGGTGTCCATAGTGAATTTTCCTTTCTCATTTATGATTCTGTTTATGTGTGTAGATTCTCCTTTTTTCTTGATAAGTCTGGCTAGAGGTTTATCTATTTTGTTTATTTTCTCAAAGAACCAGCTCCTGATTTCATTGATTCTTTCTATCATTTTATTCTTCTCAATTTTGTTTATTTCTCCATTAATCTTTATTATGTCCCTCCTTCTACTGACTTTAGGCCTCTTTTGTTCTTCCTAGATTCATTAATTGTGAGTTTAGAGTGTTCGTTTGGGTTGTTCTTCTTTCCTGAGTTAGGCCTGTATTGCAATATATTTCCCTCCTAGCACAGCCTTCACTGTGTCCCACAGAATTTGCGGTGTTGAATTCTTGTTGTCATTTGTCTCCATGTATTGCTTGATCTCTGTTTTTATTTGATCATTGTTCCATTGATTATTTAGGAGCATGTTATTAAGCCTCCATGTGTTTGTGGCTTCATTTTTTCTTTGTGTAATTTATTTCTAGTTTCATACCTTTGTGTTCTGAGAAGCTGGTTTGTACAATTTCAATCTTTTTGAATTTACTGAGGTTTTTTTTGTGGCCTAGTATATAATCTATTCTTGAAAATATTCCATGTGCACTTGAGAAGAATGTGTATATAGTTGATTGTGGATGGAGTATTCCATAGATGTCCATTAGGTCCATCTGTTCTAGTATGTTGCTCAGTGCCTCTGTCTCTTTACTTATTTTCTGTCTGGTTGATCTGTCCTTTGGAGTGAGTGGTGTTTTGAAGTCTCCTAAAATGAATGCATTGCATTCTATTTCCCCCTTTAATTCTGTTCATATTTGTTTCATATATGTAGGTGATCCTGTGTTGGGTACATAGATATTTATAATAGTATATCCTTTTGTTGGACTGACCCTTCTATCATTATGTAATGTCCTTCTTTGTCTCTTGTGACTTTCTTTGTTTTGAAGTCTATTTTGTCTGATACAAGTACTGCAACTCCTGCTTTTTTCTCATTATTAGTTGCATGAAATATCTTTTTCCATCCCTTTATTTTCAGTCCGTGTATGTCTTTGGGTTTGAAGTGAGTCTCTTGTAGGCACCATATAGATGGGTCTTGTTTTTTTATCCATTCAGTAACTCTATGTCTTTTGATGGGTGCCTTCAGACCATTTACATTTAGAGTGATTATTGATAGGTATGTACTTATTGCCATTGCAGGCTTTAGATTTGTGGTTAAGAAAGGTTCAAAGGCAATTCCCTTACTATCTAACTGTCTAATTTAACTTCCTGTACTATTACAAACACAACATAAAAGTTATTTTTTTCCTCCTTTTTCTTCCTCCTCCATTCTTTGTATGTTATGAATCATATTCTGTACTCTTAGTCTATGCCTTGGGTGACATCTATTTAGTCTTAGAAATACTTCCATCCATAGGAGTCCTTCAAATATGCACTGTAGAGGCAGTTTGTGGGAGGTAAATTCTCTAAGCTTTTGCATATCTGAAAATTGTTTAATCCCTCCTTCAAATTTAAATGATAACCTTGCCACATAGAGTATCCTTGGTTGAAGGCCCTTCTGCTTCATTGCAATTAATATACCATGCCACTCCCTTCTGGCCTGTAAGGTTTCTGTTGAGAAGTCTGATGGTAGCCTGATTCCTTTGTATGTGATATTTTTTCTCTCTCCAGTTGCTTTTATAATTCTGTCTTTATCCTTGATCTTTGCCATATTAATTACTATATGTCTTGATGTTGTCTTCCTTGGGTCCCTTGTGTTGGAAGATCTGTGCACCTCCATGGCTTGAGAGACTATCTCCTTCCCCAGATTGGGGAAGTTTTCAGCAATTACCTCCTCAATGACACTTTCTATCCCTTTTTCTCTCTCTTCTTCTTCTGGTGCCCCTATAATGCGAATATTTTTCCGTTTGGATTGGTCACACCATTCTCTCAATATTATTTCATGCTTTGAGATTCTTTTCTCTCTCTGTATGCCTCAGCTTCTTTGTATTCCTCTTCTCTAATTTCTGTTCCATTTACTGTCTCTTCTACCACATCTAATCTGCTTTTAAATCCCTCCATTGTATGTTTCAATTCAGATATGGAATTTCTTAATGTTTGAATCTATGACTTAAATTCATTCCTGAGTTCTTGAATATTTTTTTGTACCTCCATAAGCATGTTTATAATTTTTATTTCGAACTCTCTTTCAGGAAGATTGGTGAGTTCAGTTTCATTTGGCCCTTTTTCTGCTGTTTGTGAGATATTGATCTATCATGTTCTTTTGATGTTTCATATCTCTGTGTGGTGCCCACTAGTGCACAGAAACTCCAGTCTCTGGAGCTTCTCAGCCCCTACAGTGAGGTTGGGGGTCATAGGGGAGTGGAGCTGGTGCCCTGTTTCATGAGGTTTGCTCTGTTCGTGAGGTCTGTATGCATTCTGGTTCAGCTTTATTTCTTGTTGCTGTTTTAGGTTTAGTTGTATTAATTATCTGTATTTTTGTACTATTTGTGGTTTGGGGAGGCGTTCTCCATCTCACCTCTCATACCACTATCTTGAATCATGAATCTGTTTTTTGTTGACTTATTATTCTGTTTTACAATTTGGTGTTTATTTTACTTAATTATGCTTTCAAAAATGGATTAAGTGCACTAAATCTGTTATAAATAAGTCTCTTTCTTGTATATAAACAATGCTGCTTTGTTATTTCCCAGGGATTTCCCTGGGTCCCGTCCAAAAACATAGAGTTTCCAAGACTATTGCTTCTCTCACTGAGCTTCTCTACAGCCCACCACTGACGGCTACAGAGAAGGGCATGTTCAGAGTGCTTGAAAAGGCACAACCCGCAAACAGGGAGCAGGCACCGTGCCAAACACTTCTTAACTTGCTCCACTTTAACAAACAGTGCCCTGAACCAATCTACGCTTGGATCCTCCAGTTCTTCATTGAATAATTCATGGTTTTTTAATTTTGTCCCCTATCAAAAGGGTTACAGTAAGATTAATGTTTACAAAGATTGTAAGTATATCACAGGGCTTATTGAAAGCTTCATTGCTGTGTTTAGTACTTTCAACTTTGCCAATGAAAAGATCCACAGAAATTGATGCATTCTTATCCAACTTGAGATTAGACAATACGTGTAAATAAAGAATGACATCTGATACCACCAAATGTCTGCCCTACTATGCTTGGTATTTGGAACTCAGAAATGTACAAACAAATTGTGTGAAATCACTTTCAGGACAAAAAAGCAAAAACAAAAACAAAACCTAGCCTTGGTTTCCAGTTCTAGATTGTTAAATCAAAAGTTTGAGCTAGTGGGAATGTTTATTCTAGACATCAATGTAGCAATATTACTGCTCTAAAAAGATGTATATTTATATGATTTGACAACATTTTGTTTTATTTGAGAAAAGCAGACCTATTAGGATTTAGACAACCCTCAGACCAACTGTAACTGAACAAGAGTAGAATGAGCAGTTCCTGAAGCCCCATCTGTTCCACATGTACAGATTATCAAATCAGAGCCAATAGCAGTTAAGTTCTTCTCATTTAGTCTTAGCGAGGAGATTCCTCCATCCCATACACACTGCTGTTCATACATAAACGATGTCTTTGGCAGCAATATCAGCGTAAATGGTAAAGTGTTCATTATAAAATTCAAATTTTTGTATAAGGGGAAGAGAGCAAGAGCTATGACTTTTGTTGAATAAATTGCAAAAGCTAACTAAAATAGATATAACTAATAGGCCAGCAGTATCTTCTCTGCTTAATGGCTCTCGTTGAACAGTGAAAGGTTCCTAATCCGGTAGCAGTAAGGAGAACTTTATCAAGTTTCTTGAACCCCAAAGCAGTGTTGTTGTTTTTTCTTCATAACTTCTTGACTTAAGGAAGAGAAACATCAGTTTAGAGAATACCACTCCTTAAGGCAGAGGAGTATCTAAGTGATCTCAGCATTAGGAGCATGTTATACAAAATAATGGGCTGCTTTGTCCAAAGACAGCAGGGTTCTTCCTCCCCTGGCAAGCACGTTTGTAACATATATTTCCCAACCATATAGGCTCCATCTTTTAAGTAAAGATTGGTCAAACAAATCAACAAAAATACATTTGCTTCCTGAGGAATATGAGCAAATGTCAAAAAGCAAGCACTTAGGTTACAATTGCCCATGGGCAAGTGTAACTTCATGCTGAGCTTATTCTGCTATCATAAACACCACACCACAGGAAATCACTAACGCTGACCAGGACCAAGCCACTCGTGTACTTCCAGAATTTAAGGCGTAATCGCCTTAATGAACTCACACAGCATCTGAAGTTTCCACATTCACTAAATTGTGTTGCACATAATGTTTTTCTGCATTTGGCCACAGATTATTATGAATTATTTTGTAATTTTAAGAGAAGGTGAGCATCAGGTAAATCATGTATTTTAACTGGGTGACTACCAAAAAAGCAGTATTAAAATTGTTTTCATATTTTTCTTGCGTGGGCTAATGTTAGAGAGAGTCGGGCAGGATCAGATCAATAATACAATGTCAAATGTTAAGGATGTTGCTCTATGTCCTCAAATTTAGACATAAAAATGGACAATATAGATGAGGAAAGATGGAGTAAGTAATCCAGTCCGCATACACACCCAGCAGGGGAAAATTGCATCTTAAAATAAACTTTCTAATATGTTAGTACTGTTGACTTTGTCTGTCCCTGGTGATTAAGCTTCTATCACTCACTTTTCCTGCAAGACTATTCTTGTAACCCAATATTTTCCTATGTCAGGAAGTGCCTTAAATTTCCCTTTCTCAGTTTCAGCCTACAATCCTAGTACTCCACAGGATATTAGGAGGATAATTAAGCAGTTGTAAATCATTCTAAGTATTTTAAATGAATGTTATCCACAGTCCCTGAACCAAAAATTAGCCTCTTCTTTATAATTTAAAATTTTTTTGTATAATATTTTTGCTCATTATACATTATGCAATAGCAGTTTACTAAAAAATGAAATCCTTTAAAACATGAACTATGGCTGTAATGTAATTTCAATTAATATGTTATATATTTTTAATTTGGGATACTATATTAATTCTTTCGTTTCCCTTGATTGTTTTTGTTATTCTGCTTTACACTATTTTAGTTTTAGCCATTCATCTGGAACAAAGGACATTTCATAATTAAACACTACATTTCAAATAGTTTTAGGAAACAACTTTCATATACCTTATTAATTTTATATTCAGAGGTAAAGCAACCCCATCAGGGTGATTTCTGGGCTTCACTCCTCAATTTTAATTATTTGGTCACAATATTTGATCTCAACATGTAAGTCGAAAGACATCCTGAATGCAGGAAATGTCCAACTTGGTATAGACAATTTATAGAATACTTAAAAGTTCATGTCTCCCTCAACCTCTCAATCTTCCTCATTAATACTTCCTCCTCATTGCTTTCAGAATTCTTTTCATTTTGTTCCTTGAATAAGAAACACTTTTTCTCTATGGAAATTAGGAAACCTGTCAATACTATATGTCAGTGCTCATGACCCAGATATAAATGAATAAGAGTGCCCCATAGTACAATTTTGGTTTTCAATGATGTAGGTTCAAACATGGGCAAAATAACAGTTGGTATTTTACCAGCTTATCTCCCAAGGAATGTTTTGACGTAAAGTTTGCAGTGTTGTCTTATTTTTTCCTAGATCAATGTTAAATCACTTGGCCCCTCACAGATACATTATTGAGAATCTGAACAAATCTTTACAACTTGTCTAATTTTTTTGTGTGTGCTATGATCTTCAATCCTTAGGTAGTTTGAAGGAAATCTATTTCATTTCATTTTCATTTCATAACACAAACAATATTAAAAATATATGGCAAAATATAATCTGAGCTAAAGAGAAGTTGCTGCTTGCATAAAACAACTGAATTTTATAAAACAAATGCATTACATAAAAGATTACAATTCATAGGGCAAAGAATAATACTAGAATATCATGATGAGTTTTGGAGACGATATGCTGTATATTTTATACTATACCAATTTTATCCGTAGAATTTTTTATAAACTTGAAAACTCAGACTATATGTATATAACTAACTTATTTTGTAGGAATTTATCAAGATTTTATAAATTTGTCATAAGCATTATGGAAAGCAATTGAAAAATCTAACATTCTCACTATTTCACTTCATTTTTAAATCTCCAAGGCCATCAGGTTAATAAAACGCAAACGCCCATGCTCCTGCCAAAATGACCATGGGTGACTTCACTATATAAAAATGGCCAGTGCTTATTTAGGCAACAGATGGTACAGGTTATATTTGCATGAGCAGTAAATAATGATCTTACATACAGTAATTGAACTTAATGTGTGGTTTTCTTCCTCTAAGTTTTCTGAAAAACAATAATAACCACTGAGGGGTAATATAAGCACAAATCCCATAGTCACTCTTTTAAATTAAAGGTTATAAAAAACAGTAATCTTAAAGTATGCTTCTATTATCTACCCATGTAGAGTATTTTTTTGATAAATTTGATACAGACATGAGGAAATACTTAAAAAAATAAAGACTTATAATTCCTATGTTCATTTTTATTCCTAATTTTTAAATTAAATTACATTTTTTTATTTTGAATTAATAAACACTAAATTTACCAGAAGTCAAGACTACTGATTTTAAAATTGTATTTTCTTATTCACCAATGGAAGTGTATTAGCAGGAGAAATATTTGACATAATTACTGTTTATTGAAAGAAATCATATAACAAAAATGATGAGAAGTAAATTAAATCACCTTTCTTAGATTTTCTGTAATATAATAATTAAGTTAAGAGGTCCTTTGGGTAAGAATTTCTATAAAATATCTATTGATCTGAGTTATTTATAGAAATATAAATAGTACATAGAGCTTCTAAATTTTAACTTAAAAAATAAAATTATAACTCTCATAAATATAAAATGAATGTATGTCAAGTATTTTATTATGTTAGTTAATGAGGAAACCAATAAGATGTTATAACTGGTTCAAAGGAGAATTTGAAGAACACACACACATATATATTTATAAGTATATATGTATTGTATTTATTACATATATATATTATATATGTATATAAACAATAAGAAATGCTGAAATGAATTTGCTAAGAAATGTCAAGGTCAGCAACTTTTCTGTAAAGGGCTAAATAGCAAGTATTTTAGGCTTTGCAGGCTACATTTTCTCTTGCTCACGCAATCTTATTCTTGAGTGTATGGGTATGTTTTTCTTAAAGACTCATTAAAAACTTAAAAGGTATTCTTAGTTCACAGTCCATTTTAAAAACAGGTTGCAGGCTGAAATTGGCCTGCACATCATAGTTTTATGACTACTACCACAGAGCAGTGAAATGTAATATTTGGACATCCTTTTCCAGAAAGTAGAAATCAATTGTATCTTTATCACATAATATTTATTTGTATTCTTATGGAATAATCATTTGTTTTATTTTTAGTTTTCTATAATTTAACATCTACCCCTATAGAGTATGACAGGCTAGTCAAGAAAGAGACAGTAAATGATGCATACTCCTATAGAACCAGTAAAACCCCAGAGGGTCACTTGTACAATGCCTAATACTCCATTGAAAGGAGGTCCTGGATCTCTTCAGCCATTTACAAGTTTTTGACTATTTTTGTAAAGAACTTTTATTAGTAGTTAAGTGTATTAGCTGTACATAAAACTGGATTCAAATCTCTGCAATTCCATTATTGTAGTATTTGACTTTAGAGAAAAAATTAAATTCTATGAGTCTTGGAATATTTACCTAACTGTAAATTATGTTGCTGACTCTATATTGGTAGTTTTAATATTAAATGAGGTAATACATATACAAAGTATCTTCTTTAGCATGCCTCCAGTCCTTAGCATTCCTTTCTGAAAGTCTCAACATGGCAAAGCTATGAATAGAAAGGGGTTTGGTACAGATGGTCTCCAACTTATGATGGTTTTGTTTAGGGTTTTTCAACTTACAATGGTGTGAGAGTAATAACACATTCAGTAGAAACTGTACTTTGAATTTTGAATTTTGATCTTTTCCTAGGCTAATGATATGCAGTACAATACTCTTATGATGCTGGGAAGCTGCAGTGAGCCAGAGCTCCCAGTCATCCATGTGATCAACAAGAGAAACAACTGATATACTTACAGTATTTAGTAAATTACAGGTGATATCCAACACTTTATTATAAAATAGGCTTTGTGTTTTATAATACCAACACAAATTAGGGTAGGCTAGGCTAAGCTATAATGTTCTTCAGGCTAAGTGTAGTAAATGCATTTTCAACAATGGTATTTTCAATTTACCATAGGTTTATGGGGACAAAACCCCATTGTAAGTCTAGGAAGATCTGTATTAGGATTCATAGCTACAATCTTTAGACCATCTCAATCATTGTATCTTCATCAAGTAAGAGAAGGTTTCAAATTTAAATTTGAGCTTTATTAGTCTGGGCTGTGTATTAACCTCTTTGTGTCTCTGTGAGATAATATAAAATGTATATTGGTGTCTGCCTCCAGTTCCTGGCCCATAACTCTCAAAATCCTTGTAAATTCCTAAGTGCTAAGAACACTAGGAGATCTTTTGTTCTAATACTTGGTCTTTGACACTAGTTCCTGACAAAGAGCTCCCAAATCCCTTAGAATTCCCTGGGTGAGAGGAGTGTCTTTTGTTCTTATGAGACAGCATTGGGTGGGCTCCCTGATGGGGCTGGTCACCACAAAGGCCAAGACATGATTAGAAGCTTGGAATTTTTGGCTCTACCCCTTATCCTCCAGAGAGGGGAGAGAGGGCTGGAAATTGAGTTAATAATTGATCATGCCTACATAAGGAAGCCTCTACAAAATCCAAATAGTAGGAGGTTCAGAGAGCTTGTGGATCGATGAACACATGGAGGTGCTGGGAGAGTGGCACACTTGGCATGGAAGCTCCATGACCCTTCCCTTATACACCTTGCCCTTCACATCTCTTCCACCTGTCCATTGATTCGCATGCTTTACTACATCCTTTAATAAACTGGTAAATGTAAGAAAGTGTTTCTCTGAGTTCAAATCAAACCTGAGGAGGGGGTAGTGGGAACATCCAGCTTTTAGCCAAATTGGACAGAAGTTATGGTAACCCGAGCTTGTGACTGGCATCTAAGACAAAGGTGAGGGATCCGTATTGTGGGGCCAAGTCCTTCCCCTGCGGGATCTGACACTATTTACAGGTGCTAGAATTGAGTTAATTTATAGGACACTCAACTGGTGTCCCAGAGAACTGATTGCAGGGGGGAAATCCTCTTCACGTTTGGTGACCAGAAGTGTCAGAAGTAGTTTTCTGTGTGAGTAGTTAAGAAGATCCACAGGAGGGAAACATAGGGAGGAACTGGGTCTTTCCCTACACAGGAGGAAAAATTTGATTTTTTTTCTTTAGTCATCTCAATTTCTCTATCTGTTAAATGTAATAATTGTTTATCAATCTTGTAATTAATGAACAGAGACTGACAACTAATAAACACTTGACAAATGCCAAAAAAAAATTTCTAACAATGTAAAAGAAAACACTCATCTTTTTATGTCTGTAGGTTGTAAGTCTCCACTCTACAAACTTAGTTTCAGATTATTTGGGTCCAGGATGGTGTAGGGGGGCAGAGTGAGGTGATGTAGGAGAGAATCTGGGAAGAAAGGCAGTGGATGGAAGAAGAAGCAAGTCCATCACATACATAAAAATGTCAAATATTACATAGTAAGCATCCTATAAATGACAGTTCTTTGATACTATTTAATTGCCTTTAATTCCCATTGAGAGATTTAAGTATCTTATTTTCCAAATATTTATTAATGTCATCTACCTTTATTAAAGTGAAATGACCTTCAATGCCCAATTTTAACTAAGGCAAGTTATTTTCACCATCAATTATAGCCAATAAAGGCCAATCAAATGGGAAGTATTCTGGATTAAACCACACTGGTGCATTAGCGAATTACAAAATTTCATTGCTAAGGCCATTAGCAACATGAGGTTAATTTTTAAATCTTTTTCTCAAACATCACACCAATAGTTAAAATTAATGATGTCTCAGAGAAATTTAATTGAGAATTTAGTAACTCTTGGATTGATTTAAAGATTCAAAGAATAATAGTTTTACTTAGTTAATTTAACCAAACAAGCAATTCAAGGCAAGATTAAGTTTAAATAAATCTTTAAGTTCAGTCAAAAGGATTATTTGAAGTTTGGTTTTAAAAATATATGTATTAAGTAATTTCATAGGCCAGTTTTGGTGGGTATAGAGGAATGTTTGTTTTTTCTACTTAACACAAAAGTCTATTTTTCTATTTATTTAAACCACTTTCCTGTTATTCTGAGATAGCCACAAGTTCATCACTGATCTCGATATGACATTTTCCTGGACTTTAAAGAAATTATGGTATTGTTCAGCTTTTTCTAATCCAGGTACATAAAAGTCAAATCTCTTCATTTATCTTTGGAAGTCCATTGACTTTAATGCTTGAACCAAGCTTATTCTCTTATTTGCACATTCTTAACATTCCTGTTAACTTTTTTTACCCCAAGCTACCAGAACAAAAAAGTAAATGGTCCTAACCTTAAATTTATTATTAATTTTATAAAACCCATCACATACAATGTTATCACCATTACATCATTACTAATTCACTATTCTCATCATCCAAATAAGGAGAGAGAAGGGGCAGTTGGGGGTTGTGGGGGAGGAGTGTTCACCTGCCACTCGTCAAGGGTGCCTGCACTAGGCTACATGTTTCCCAGAAATATACAATGACTGCACAGAACCTACAATTAACCTTAGTATAATGTAACAGATGCTGAAATGAAAGGTAAAATAATGTACCAGGAATTAAAAGTAAATAAAATAAAACAACTGCTTGCAAAAATATGTTCAAATGTAATAATAAATATCCCTTTAATTACCTTATTTATTTAGGAATTCCTCATTTGTTTTAATTATTCCTCACACTGAGAAATTTTCCTGGTGATGTTTATTTCACAAGTTTCTAAATATATTCTAAAATTTTGCATATGAATTTTCTCGCCTTTGATGTATAGCCTCCAATCTTTATGCTGTGTTTTCTACAATAGCTATTTGGTAAATACTTAATACAGATTTAATACAGCCTATGAAAACATTTATTGAGCACTTACTTTATAGTAAGCAGAGTGTGCCAGATGCAGGGCAACAAAAAAATACAAAGCTAAAAATGTTCAACACACTGAAGTGCAGTGTTCAATGGATCATTCTTAGTTTCCAACATTTTGAGCACATGTCAATGATGATTGCTTCCATGGTTTTAAAATTTCTGTAAAATACTTTGGACTGATCTTCTCTAAAAGCAATTAGTTATTGGGTAGTCCAAAGGCCCTTGAGGTGAAAAGGCCAACACAGATACACAGAATTGGCCCTGAGTGAAGGGACAGAGATCAATTAAGGCAGAGGAACTAAGTTAACACAAGGCTGAAAAGAAGATGCTCACTAGGAAAATTAGCTAACATGCAGATTCTACTTGATAATTTATGTGTTACTTATGTGAGAATTACAACTTTTTTTCACCTTTTCACCGAACTACTTCCCACAACATCTCAAATTTCCATAAGCAAAGTCTATAAACATGCTTTAGGAATGCACATTCATCAATAGCCTTGGAAAACCTATTGAAGATTAAATAAAAAGAACTAGCAAGAACGCATGTGATTCTGGCTATTAGCATTGAAATGGTACTCTTTGCTTACTAAAGGTACTCTGATTAAAATATTTAAACACAGTGTTTAAAATATTTGAATTCTTTACTATCAACCCTTAAAAACACATGCCTACTTATGTAGGATCTTTTTTTTTAAAGTCCCCAATATACACAAAACTACATCAGATCAAGTATATATCAAGGTATATCAGGGTATATATCAAGGCTACATAAAGGGAGAAGGCTTCTTGCAATTTCCCCACAGGAAAACCACAGAACAGAGACTTTGCCCCTCATACGTGTCTTCTGAGGTGTTTCTTTCTTCATTATGTGAAAAGCAAGCGGGGACCTCTGTGAGGACTTCCATTACTACTCACAGGCCACACACCAGCACGTGAATGCTGCTTTCCTTTTCCTGGGCGTCATCATCACTGACACAGAAGACACATAATCACTCCTTTCTGCATTCACCTGGTTCTGAATTCACCCCTAAAGAAGGAAAATTGTTGTACACACTTCTTCGAGAGAGACAATACAAACAGAAATCGAGACACATACTTTGTGACATAGTCTCACATATCCTGAATGCAAATATGGACTTCTTGATTCCTGCTCTTGGAACTTTTCCTTTACATACTGGAGGCATGAAAAAGTAAGTTCTGCTGGTGTTCCACTGCTGTGCCTATCTTTATGCATTCATCTTTGATTACAGAAGTTAGTGTGTGAGTGGTTAGGGGGAACTAGTTTCTGAGAAATGAGAACTCTCTTGACCTTCATAGAGTGTGCGGCTCCCCACAGACAGCTTAGTGCATTATTTAGGTTTTCCAGCCTCTCTCTGCAGGTGGTAGTGCTTAAATGAGGCAGTGCAGATAAAGCTAGCTAGTGGAAGGAAGTCAGGTTTCACAGGCTGACCACATCTCTGGAGGAACTGGATCATGCCATCCATAGAAAAAACAACAACAAAAAAGCTTTTGGACCATTTCTGTTTGGCATTTTAAAATCGGGCTTTTCCTTCTTGGATGAATCTGAAGAAACTTTAGTTTTCTGGCCAGACAAAATCTTTGGGGGAAGAATTCTTGGTGCATTGAAAATTAAACTGTACAATGCTAAAAAGGTTGTAGGAACAGGAAGCAAAGATTTACTGGTGGGTTATTAGGGGTAATAGTGAGTGGTGCCACCCCTGTTCCAGCCATTGATGCCTAAACCCATGAATCCTGACGACGGCACAAAGAGCACCGTATATTGGATGTTGATTCAGAACATACACAGCCATCTGGAGAGCATTGCCCATCCAGGCAAGGTACTGCCACCTAGCTGTCACTGTAACGGAGGCTTCAAAAGGCCATTCCATCATTCTAATGAGTGAGCGGCTTCGGGACGGTGGGAAACAGCAGCAGAGTGAATTCCATGAGCATGGACTAGTTGACTTACTCCATTTGTTGTGAAGTAAGTTCCTTATTCAGAAGCAATGCTGTGTGGGGAAAAATATATAGACATATAGTCATATATATATCACATATTTTCATATCTTGGCTGTTGCAGTGAATATGAGAGTGCAGATATCTCATCAAGACCCTCACTTCATCTCTTTTGGGTATGTATCCGGAATTGGGATTGCTGGATCATATGGTAGTTCTATTTATAATTTTTTGAGGACCAGCCATACAGTTTTCCATATTGACTGTGCCAATTTACATTCTCACCAACAGAGTAAAAGGGTTCTCTTTATTCCACATCCTCGCCAATAATAGCCATTCTAACAGGTTTGTAGTCTCACTGTGGCTTCGATTTGCATTTCCATCGTGGTTAGTGATATTGAGCATGTTTTCATGTACCTTTGCCCATTTGTGAGTCTACTTTGGGAAAGTATCATTCAGTGTATTTTCAGTTATGTAAATGAGAATTCTAAGAATCCTCAAAGTCTTAAGTTGAGACTTCCCAATCAAGCACAATCTTACATCCAGAATCACCCTGTTGATTCTCTTTCTATATATATCTCTTAATTTCCTCCACTTCTTTCTCTTTCACTCCTGCCTTCCTCTTCCAAATCCAAAATAACTTTACCTCTGGCCTGTATGACTTCAATAACCTATTAACTTTTTCTTCCCCTGAGTACATTTCTAGACAGTTCAATCTAGTATCCATATTACAACCAGAATGACCTTTTCAAACTGGAAGACTAAGCATATATTATCAACGTTTAAAACACTTCAGTGGGTTTCCATTGTATTTAGGTTAAAAAGTGAAAAGTCTTAACATTCCTGTAAGACGCTGCATAATCATACCTTCCTCCATATTTCCAGATTCATCTTTAACTTTTCCCCCTCTATCCTTTTATCTTCTGCTCTACTGTACTCTAAACACAACTTTGTCTCATTTGCTTGAATGCTCCATACTTTTTCAGATGACATAACCTTGTGAAAAATCCTCACTTCCAAACACCCTAAAATAGTCTACCCCAGTCAATAGATTGGCACAAGCCTCAGGAAGGCTTTCCCTGACTCCTGACACTAGATTATTTTAAAGCATCACATACCTCTCATTTGGGTTACACGTACTTGTATTTGTATCATCATCTTATTATCTGTGTCTATTTTTCCCAGTAAACTGCAATGTCCATTAGAGGAACTCTAATGTCTCTTTTATTCAGAGCTAAGTCCCCAGATCTTGGTTGGCACATTGATTAATAAGTGATGAAGCTAAATGAACAAAAATTTGTCGAGTGTTGATTGTGTACAGGCACCTCAGGAGTCACATAAAAATATGTTGGAGAGGGTCCCTGCCCTCAAAGAGCTTACCTTTTGGTGTAGGAGATAAACATAAATGGAAGTGAAAACTAAATTCTATACTAAGTAATTAATATCTAATGCTATGTATGACATGAGATGTGCAACACAATTTAAAAATAATTTATAAAACAATATAAGAAGTAAGATGTGGATGGCTAGAATGCTCTGATGAGTTATAAGATGAAAAGTGTGCTGAGCCTGACCTTAAAAGATAGAAAAGAGTTGGAGAGTCAAAATCAACAAGATAGAAGTTTCTGGGGAGAAGAATAGAAGAAACAACACTCCAGAGGCAGGCTAGCCCTGGTTATCAAGATCAGTGGTGACGCCCTCAGAGTAGCCTGTATAGGGCTCCAAACAATCTGAGGAAATGAAGAAAGACTATATTCCTAGAATGTGATTAAAGCCAGACTGTGGTATGATAAGAATTTTAACGGCTGGAAATCATGAAGCAAAGTTTTAGTATTATATTTCTGCAAGGTACTAGGAGTACCATTGCTGTATAACTGGAATGTGGGAAGAAAAGGTGTGAAAATCCAATGAGCTGGTCTAAAAAAAAAGTTTTAAACCAGCTTGTGAAGTTGTAGTTTTACTGGACAGTTTCCCAAATCCTAATGAGGTCTTCAGAATTTTATCAGCATATAAAACAGGATATACGTTCTTCCCCTTACTAATAAGAGCTATTCCATGCCTTCATCATCCTACTTTTCATGCTAAGATGCACCCACATAATCTTAATCTTCTTTTAAAGAAAACTGACCTCAAGATGGTTTTGCAAACAATCCTTAGAAATGAATCCCTTATTTTCAAAGCTGTTTTTCTTGAAATACCACCTCTAAAAGAACAGGGTCACATATTTGGCAATACCAAGCACAAACATATTATTTTATCTGTGAAATCAACATTTGCGATAGAGTTTAATTCACAACCTCTTTCATGGACTTTCCTACATAGAAATGCTAATGTAAACATCAGAGCTACACTGATGTATAGTGTTTCTGTGGATGTGTATTAATAACAAATACTTAATTGTGCCACCAGATCTCCAAATCACAATAGCATCTAGGCAGGAATGACTCAATATTCAAAATATGCTTTTATTTAATATTATTTCTTATCATATTAACACATCACATAGTTTTGGAGTCAAATGTTTCCACAAGGCTTGTTTTGAAAAAGATCAATTTCTCCTTCTCCCCACCACCATTCTTGCTCCCAGAGACATCCTGCCTTATTGTTTAATTTCAGATGTGAGCATTAGCTATTGACTTCCAGATGTGGAAAATGAGAATCTCACTCCCATTTAGTCTACTCCCTCACTGTGTCCCACCATATATACCATTTTCATCCTTGGTCATCTCAACATAGCCCTATCATACTTTGCATAGGTGCATATCCAATGTTTATCTTAGCCACACAAAACAATTCACCCCTGAATCATCCAATACATGGTGCCATTTTCTTTCCTGCCCAACTTACTGCTTTTTTTGTTTTTTTTTTCTGAAGTTAGTGATTGTCCTATTTATAGCTGGCTAAATTTTTTTTTTTTTGGTAACTAATATTAGTTTACATCCAAACCTTGTCAATCATTTAATCACTTTAAATTAAAACATATTTGATATTCTATCTATTTAAAATTTTTAAATAATCATTCATGTAGATCACTTCAGTCTACATGTAGAGAACAGCTGTCATTGCAGAGTCTCTCTTCTTGGGGGATTCTCTTTACTTATCTCTTCATTTGAATCCAGTGTTTACTGGATCACTTTTCTTCTTTCTTCATTCATTTTCCTGGAATATATACTTTAGTAACTTTCTAAGAAAGTATGCTTGAGAGGTAAATATCTGTATTCATTTCATGCCTTAATATAGTTTATTCTCTTCACATATATTTGGTATAGAATCTTTGTTTGGAACTTCTTATGCCTCAAAAATTTTGAAAACATGTATTCATTATCTTTATGACTCCATTGATCTTGTTGAGAAGTCCTATTTTGTTATTTTTTATCATTTTTATGAAATGTTTTTATTGAAAGTTGTTAAATATTCTTTTTTCCCAGTGTTCTAAGGTTGCATGACAATTGTTATAATGAGGATCTCATTTTATTCATTGTGCTTGGTGGTCAGCAGAATGTCTCCACCCTAATACATGTGTGTCATTTCTGGGAAATATTCTTTAATTATTTCTTTAATGATTATCTCCCTTGTTTTCTTTATTTTCTCTTTCTGGACTGGCCCTTTAATTTTCTTATCTTTCCTTTCTTACATGCATCCCATTTTCCTGTTGTTTTTCTGAGGGAAGATTTACTTAGTTTTATATTCCAAGCCATTTTTTTAAATTTCCACTATTATATTTTTAATTTCTAAAAACTCTCCAAATATTAAATTTTAACCACACCATGCCCATTTTTTCTAAAAGCAAAATCTTCCCATATTTATTTATTTTTTTAATCCTCTCTTGCAGAATCTCAATTTCCTCCAAAGAGTTTTTTCTTCTCTGTGTATGATTTCTATCTTAGGCTCTAATAATAGAGGATTTCCTTCATTTTCCAGTGTTTCCTGGCTGATGCTCATAATGAAAAGTGGGCACTTCCCAGCTGGTTGGAAGCTCTTTGCCCACGCCAGGGATCCTTCACTACTGGGTTCACTGGGCAATTGTCTGGCTGGGCAATTAAGATAGAGAATCCAAACGTCATGGTCATTAGGTCCTTCTCTCTTGGACTTGTTAAATTCCATGGGGAATATTCTTCCAATCTTCTCTCCAGAGTACAAAAGTCTGGCTGCCAGTATGCTGGGAGACAAATGGTAGAAAAATATGAGAGGGTCTCAACTTTCTGTATATAATCTTCCATTTAATATCTGTATTTTCAGTACAATATCCTTACCCTCAACCACACTTCTTTGCCATGATCTCTCTATACTTTCTCCAGAGAAGAAATTTCCAGTATTCATCAGGGTGACAGGCACAGTTGCCTGGTGACACAAAATGGTAGAATGGATAAATATGACTAAACACTTCATACATAAACTTTCAGCCAATTATCTTTTTTTAAGCACCAGCCTCATACACTCTTCCAGAAATAACTATAGCAGCCAACCTTGTGGATTTTAAAGGTTGTTTAGTATAAATCGTTTTGTTCATTAGAATTTGTCACTCCTGATTGATGTAACTTTCTGAAATTGAATTCCGTTACTATTCATCCATTTGCTTCCATCTTCTAAACTTAAGTATTGTCTATATTTTCTCCTCTGCTTTTGTGGGTATATGTCTTTTTAGAAATTTCCTTTACTATTAGTAGATGTAAATCTGGGTGCCCAATCTGCCACCTCTAGATCTCTTGATTAGCTCACTACTCATCTATATTAATGAACAATTTCCAGAGCTCTTGTGAGGGTTGTATAAGATGATATATATAGAAGTACCAAGAAATGGATCTGGCATATTATAACAAGCCCTTAATAAATATTTACTGTCCCTTCCTTTTGAAGCAGTAACTATAATCATCTCCCTTCTCTTATTCTCTCTTCCTGACTGTCACATCTTTTCTCACACACAACCATTCTGAAGATCAGAGGAATTCATATAAGTTGTCCAAGGACATACAAACCATTAATGTCAGAGAGATTTAAATGTTTCCCTTTCTTGCCTTTTTGTATGTATATATCATTCTCTTTGATCTAAAAATTCATGTGTAAAGATGTTAATATTTCCTTTACAAAATTGGGCTTGTCATTATAACAGGTGAATAAATGATAGCCTCAAATGATGGTAACACAAATGGTCAAAAAGTGTTTAATTTAAAAAGAACTCTAACTGATAAGCCATGGCAACAACTAGCTAGGCATAGTGAACCATGGATTGGCAATAGTTGTCCTAAACAGCTCTCAGAATTTGCATACTTCTTATGAGCCAAGTAGGGATATAACTATTCCTAAGATCACGTGCTATGGGACAAAGTGTTCTATTCTTGCTCCTATGTCACCAATTTGAGGAAATTTACAAAATAGATCCCGGGTTTCACCTTCACCATCTGGGTCTATGTGTCCTGCTAGAAACTAGATTTTCATTGTAAATGTTCTCAGGTGAGACATACCCAGGTTTAGAAGCTACTTCAGTAGAGTACACGTTATCTATACAGGTGTAGAAATTTAGTGGTATTTTCTTAATGGATCAGTGAAGTGTTCCAAGAAAACCTTTTAGAAGTTGCTATTTAGCTTTCTATTTGGGAGGCTGCTAAAGCTCATTTGAGTGAATTTTCTTCTTGATTTTACAACTCTGATCACATTCTCTGTCCTTGGATGACTGAACAGAAGAGGGAGTTGAAGTGGCAAAGGACTTCAGCATTACTTATTCTACAACAGATGAACGCTGTGCTCTCAATACACTGATAAATTTGCTAACAGCTTTGCTGCTGACACCTAGAAATTAAATAGAGAGTGCTAACTGTTGGAGATGCTACTTAGATGGAATATGTTGGTCTTCCATGGAAAGTAGCATCATTTATATATTGCATTCACCAAAATTTTACATAATGTTATTGTTGCAGAAATTACATTTAATAAGGCATTCATCAGGAAACAAATTACTTGCTGAACTTTACAAAAATAAGGACTTCTACCTGAGCAAGAGAGTGTAGGTAAGTCTGGATCATTATACTAATGTTTTTTCTTTTCCTTGTGAATCCAACTTTTTTATATATTTTTGTGAATTTAACAAAAGGTTCATATGGTATGTTTACAGATGTTAAGTTCTAAATGAATGCTTCAAATAGAATCTCAGAATTTTATTGCCAAAATGAACTAAAGATTATGTTATCTACTACAAAAGCCTCACTTTATTGGCAAATAAACTGAGGTTTCGAACACCTAAATGTTTTATCTATAGCCATACATCTAGTGGTTGACATTAGAACCACATCTTCTAATGTCTGGAGCAATTTTATTTCTACTACACCAGTTTTCCTAAACTCTGGTCTTCATAAACACAGTGGTCCCAAAAGATGTTACCAAGTGTTTGTGGGGGGTTAAAAAGTATACAAATTTGAGTATGTGTATTTTCAATTTCCACAAGGCATAACTGTGGACAGTCTTTCCTTAGTGTTTTGACTATGTACAATTCTAGCCATCAGGACTACTAACATTTCACAGGGGTTCACAGAACACTTTGGGAAATCACTTCTGTTCTTTGAGGCTGAACTGTGTCGGCATTTCTGTGTAATTGTACTCCTGGACACTGTGGTGACAAATCATCTTAACTTGGTGAAGATTTTTTCTTGTTATTGTTTAGACAGTAATATCCAAAACTTTACAAGTGAAGAGACAAGATACTGAACTAGAGTCCAAAGATGTAACTTATGCTCTAAAGAACTGTAGCAAGACAGAAGTTCTTTGGGGGGATATTTTTGTAGTTTCAATTTCTACACTGGAGTTTCTGCTGCAACCTGCAGGAGCTGCTACATTTGTGTATAAGATCAGGAAATAGTCATTACATTATTGTAACCACTTTGGAAATTCTTAACCTTGATCTATGCAGAATATATGTCTACACTTGCTTTAACTGTGCTATTATTACTTCCCTTCCCTTATTTCTATTTTCCTTTAATGTGCCTTGAGCTCCTCAGATAAAAAGATCATCAGAAGTACAAAGTGTTATATTATTACTACAACTATAAAACCTCTTCAGTTCATCAGTGAAAGTTTGGTCCATTGACTAAAATGGTCTAAATTTTTTGAAGTGCGCTACCACCATATTTCTGAGGATTTATAAAAATTGAAAGGACATATAGAGAAGTGTGTTCTGTCTTTTGAGTGCTCAAATTTCAGCTTCTAGGAATATATGTTCAATTTCCCTGAAGACATTTTGAATGTACTTTCCCTCCACTTTTTCCTGAAATTGATAGGAATAATTGTTTCCATCCATCTTTTTCATAACACTAATTGAACAAATGGTGAAAGTTGCTTGTTCCAAAGGTATTGACAATTTCAGTCAGTCAGTGCTGCCATCAAAACAGAAGGTCATTAAGAAAGAGAGATGGAGAGAAAGATCTGTGCTTGCTCACTTCGCTCTTTCTCAAATGAATAAATATTGTCAGGAATAGGTTGATTATCCTCTTGAACTGAATAAAATTATCTTGAAGAATGTCTGTGAGGGCCACACAACTCCAAAGAAAATCCAGACATTAGGATCATTGAAAATGGGCAGTAATCATTCTCTCTATGTATAAGCTCTTAAACATTGATTCCACCCCTTTGTAATTTACCTTCCTTTTCCAGGTACCACTACAATTCTAATTTCCAAGGTAAGAAGCTTTACACCTAAATTGTTCTTCCTTTCACTTATCACCATCAGTCCCTAAGCTCTTTCTATTTCTAGACATTTACATTAATTTATCATCTTACGACAGAGTTGTTGCCTATTCCCCTATTTGATTTTTCTTTTTAAAAAGTGAATTTTATCTTCCAACCCAGGTTGCAAATTTCTTAAGGGCAGCTACAGTCTTATGCTTCTTTTGTATATCCAAATGCAGGACTGAGAACCTCTCTGGAACTCAAAAATACTTGTTGATTTTGATTAATTAAGGGCCAGAGATAGAGAGCGGTTCAAAGGAAGCACGGAGAGGAGTTACCTTTACTCTTTGACTCTAATTACAGAAACTCTAGATTTTACCTTCTGAGATGAGTTCAGTAACACTGATCTCTAGAATAAGATGGACAGAAATAGCACAGTGACATGAATGTTAGAGCTCTTGGATGGGTTAAAATAGCTTACGGTAGTAGAAGAGTAAATGGTCTACAATAATCATGTTATAATTTTCTCTGCATCTCAAGGTTCTTTTACCACCTCGAAAGCTTATCTTATCATATATCCACATTTCATTAGAAAAGACCTTTCATGTGCAAGAAAAAGAAGAGTAGCACGAAATTTTACTTAAAATGTTGACCCTGGTATTATTCCCTTGGCAGTCCAAGAGGAGATTCTCATAACTCTCAGGAACTTTCAGGAGCAGTGCAGTTTTACAGTAGTCAGAATGGTCAGGAAAGAGCAAAAAAGGTCTTGCTCCCATGCTTCTGTCCAGTGCAGTAAATGGGGTCAAGCAACCTCACTTGAGATTGGGGCTGGAGAACATAATCGAAGAAGACATGTGCAAGCATGAAGATAACATTTCAAATAAAATTTAACATCATGCAATAACAAAAACCATAGACAGGAAACTCAGAGCTTGTCCTAGCTCTCTCGCCGGTGTGATTCCTGAGCCTATGCCATATCATTTCTTTGACCCCTAGCTTCCTCACCTGTGAATAGATAATGGTAATGACACTTACCTGAGAGGAATGTTGTGACAGAGAAGAAAGGCAGATTTTCATATTGCAATAAATTCTTTGTTGACAGATTGATGAACAGACTGATTTTTTCTCAGATATGGCAAGATAGCCTGTAATAGAAACACTTAAAGAAATCATATGCCAAAAATGTAGAGCAGAAAATGTTCCCAGGTCTGCCAGGGCTGTGCAGTGCAGAACCTTCAGCTCACCTGAGGCATGCAGAATAGGGACAGTTCTCTCCCAGCAACCCACAACCTGCTGTAACTTCCTTCCCTTTATTGTTGTCACCAAGCTACAACACCCATGGCCTTGCCACGCTGCAGGCCTCTATGATCTTAGAATTTATTGAAAAATAACTTGTAGGGCTGACAGGTGAAATACCAATAAACAGGAGAATAGGAGGGTTAAGCCAAGAGCTAAATGAAAAAGCATACACCATTTTTGGCATATGATTTCTTTAAGTATTTCTATTACAGGCTATCAAATATAGTAGTGTGAAAATAGACTCCAGCCAGAAAGTGCAAATGCATGTAGTATTTATGAATCACAGGTAATAAGAAGTATACACATATTAAGGATGTGAGAGAAGATGCAACACCTAGGGTTTTCATTAGATAAAGAAAGAAAGGATTTTATGATCACCATCCCTTCCACAAGGCCACTCACCCTAACCTCTCACCCTCATACTTACCATTACCCACACCTAACCAACACTGAAATCCTAAACATAACAGGAAACCTCGCACAGAAAACAAAACAAAACTCTTACCTTAACCCTATCCTTACCCTACACTGAACCATAAACCTAACCCTAACCCTAACCATGACCTCTCGACCAAACCGCTCACCCTAATCGCCACCTTCACCCACACCTTAGCATAACCCAAAACCTAAACCTAATCCAAACTCTAACACAGAACCCTCAGCTTAACTCTTGCCATAACCATATCCTCACCCTACACTTAATGAAACCCCTAAGCATAACCCTCACAAAGTCTAGCCCCTAACCCTCCTCCTCACGTTCACCCACACAGAACCATAACCGTTAACCTAATTCTCACAAATCCCTCAGCCTCAACCCAAATTCTAACTCTAACACATACCAAAACTTCATTGTAAAATAAACCCTATGCCTAAGCCAAACCCTAACCCTACCAGTACCCTGACCACCCAACCTCATCGTCATCCACACCTCACCATAACCCTAAACCTCAATCTTGTCCTTATTCTAACATTAAACCCAGACCCTAAATCTAACTGTACCCTACCTTCTCCGTACACTTAACCCCAAACCTAACCCTAACCCTACACACCCCCCTCACCCTAAACCCCCACCCTCATACTCAACTTTACCCACACCTAACCATAACCCAAACCCTAAACCTAACCCAAACACTGACAGTGAACCCTAATCCTAACTCTCGTCATAACCATATCCTCACTCTACACCAAAAAATAATTATAACTTTAACCCTACCGTAAGTCTAGCCTCTAACCCTCCCCTACACCTTCACCCACATGGAACCATAACCGTTAACCTAATTCTCATGTGATCCCTCAGCCTAAACCCAAATTGTAACTCTAACACACACAATAAATTCATCCTAAACCAAACCCTAAACCTAACCATAACCCTACATGTACCCCCACACCCCAACCTCATCGTGACCCACACCTAACCGTAACCCTAAACCTCAACATCGGCCTTACCTTAACATTGAACCCAGACAGTAAATCTAACAGTAACCTTATCCTACCCATAAACCTGACCCTAAACCTGACCCTAAACCAACCCCTTGCTCAAACTAAACCCCCACCCTCATACTCAACTTTACCCACACCTCACCATAACCCTAAACCTCAATCTCACCCTTATCCAAACATTAAACCTGTACCCTAAATCTAACTGTAACCAAAGCCTCCCCATCCACCTAACCCAAAACATAACCCTAAACCTACCCCTGCCTCTCATCCTAACCCCCGGCTGTCATAATTAACTTTAACCACATCTAACCATACCCCAAACCATAAACCTAACGCAGACCTTGAAACTGAACCCTAAACCTAACTCTGGCCATAACTATATCATGACTGTACCCCTATCGCTAACCTTAACCCTAACTCTATCCATTAAATCTAGCTCCTAAGCCTCTCCCTCACCTTCACTCACGCAGAACCATAACCAATAACAACTATCATGCTAACCCTTAGCCTAAAACTGAATCCTAACTCTAACCCACTCCATAATTTCATCCTAAACCTAACCCTACACCTAACCCCACCCATCCACCCTCACTTTTATCATCACCCACAGCTCACCATAATCCTAAATCTCAATCTCGCAGTTACTGTAATATTAAACCTGGAACCTAACTCTAACTATAACCTTATACTCCCTGTACACCTAACCCAAGACCTAACCCTAAACCTAACCCTGGCCCCTCACCGTCATGCACTCCTAATCATAACCCCAAACCTCATACTGAACACAAACCCTGTCTCTTACTGTAACCCTATCCTCACTCTACACTGAACCGTAAACATAACCCTAATCCTAACTCTGACCACTCCGCCAGTCCCCTTAGCCTCATCGCCACCTTCACCCACACCTAAGCATAACCCAAAACCTAAACCTAGTCCAAACTCTAACACTGAACCCTCAACCTCTCACAGTAACCATATCCTCACCCTACACCTATCTCTAACCCTAACCTAACCCTATCCATAAATCTAGCCCCTAAACCTCACCCTCACCTTTACTCAAACGGAACTGTAACCATTAACGTTGCTCTCACACTAACTGTAAGCCTAATCCCATATCCCAACTCTAACCCACACCATAACTTCATCCTAAATCTAACCCTAATCCTGCCCTTACCCCACTCCCTCACCCCCATCATCACCCACACCTCACCATATCCCTAAACCTCAATCTTGCCTGTTAAATTTACATATGTATTTAAATATAAGTTTAAATATATACATTTAAATTTAAATCTCAATTTTTTAGGAAATATCTTGATAATCCTTTTTGGTTTTGAAAGATAAAATTGGCATGATCTGAAAGCTTATTGTTTTTTGGAATAAAAGAAGAACAAAAATTTCTGAGTTTTCTTGTGGCAGTTCTTGAAGGAAGTTGAGAGGACCCCAGAGAAACCACATGGTGGAAGAAATGCTATCTTAAAAGGGGAAGAACAAATTACAGAATGCAGAGGCTGTTATGTTATGGTGTGGTGCATATTTCTTTTCTATGTGCAACATCTCATCTTTTTTTTTGTCTGTAAACCTCTCCTATATGGCCCATCATCCTAATGGAGTTCTTTAGAAAGATTCTCCCACACTCTCCATCATCCCGACCTATGCCACTACTCCTATTGCTCTTTCATACACACACGCATGTGCCTGCCTGTGAGCCCTGCACCACACTTAACGCATTAACATAAACCTTGGTGACAAGGAAGTGGCCTAAACTGAAATTTTACATATAGACATCATTACACTTAATTCCTGTTAATTCATACTAAAATTCATTGAAATGTCTCAACCCCAATTTTTTAAAAAATGGTTACATGTTGTTTTAAACAAGATTTCAATTTAGGTTGCAGATGATACCTTATTGTCCCACAACAGCTAGTAAGTTATCTTAATGACGATATGTTTTAATCAATGAATATTCTGTTCCCCCATTTTTCTCTAATAGCTTTAACATCCATTGATGGTCCTTGGTATTTGCATTTTAAAAGATCTCTCTCCAAGTTTACTTATTAATTTAATATTATATTTTCCAAGTTCTGTCCAAAAGTCTGGACATAATAGAATGATGATTTTTTCTTTAGAAAAACATCTCTATAAGACTTTCTAAGAGTCATCAGAAAATTCCTTCTCCAAGATTTTTTTTTTATCTTATCTAATTTAAGTACATATCTTGACATCCTGTTAGAAACCAAATTGTTTTTCTGGGATACCAAAAAAATGAATTTCAGCTTTATTTGTCCATTGAAGAACTAGGCTAGCATGCCTAAATTTCCCTTTATAGATCTCCAAGACTGAAAGACTCTACCTCTGCATGAAACTCTCAATAAAAATCTATGGAAGTTCTAACACAAAGGGGAATATGATAAGAGACTTGGGTCCTACATCTTTCAGCAAATGCATGTCATTGAAAATCAATACAAAAGAAAATTTTCTAATAATTTTAACATTTGGTTTAAAAAATATCAGCTAGAGAATGCTATATCTAACTTACCCAATAATTATTAGACTATGAACTGTAAAAGCTTCAATTCATTACTTGTTGTTCTCAGACTCATTAAATAAAATGATTTTAATAGAAATAATATTTTTCCCTGCATGTAATTTCTTTCTGCAAATACAATACTCTATTTTGTTATATTTAAAACTCGTTAAAGGGTGTCATTTTCATTAGAGATACAATTCCTAATATGGCACAATACATAAAGTTTGTCAAAACGTTTACATGAGTTACACATATATCATTGTATATTGGGTCTCCTTGTTTCCATTCTTTTCTAAACCTACTTTCTCCCTAAATAAATCTTTTAAAAATACTAATTTCCACATTTCATGATACTGTAAGAAAATACCCAATAGCTTGTCACTGCTCAAGCTTAAAGTTCACATTCTGGGATCTTAGACTTTGGCATCTTACCTCTTCTTTCCAGTCTCACTTTTCCTCATTCCCACCAAAATGTCCTGATTCTCATTTAAACAGTCCTCTTTACCACATGCACAGATAGTGTTCCTAGAAACTAATGAAGTTTAAATTTCAGGGCTTCTCACCTGCATAAGTTCCATTTTATTTTATTTTCGCTAAAGAGACCTTCATGAAAAACTTGATCATCACCTGACCGTGTGTTCGGTACATTAATTCCATTCTCTTGTTTGAAGATAGGAGCCCAGCTCTTTTTGCTCCCTCTTCTTTATGCTTTTCACTCTGAACATTTAAATCTCTTCTTCTTCTACTCTTGTCTCATCCATGAAATGTCTTACAACTACTAAGACCTTCTGACACAATTTTTTTTATATTTCTCCTTTTTTTTCATGTTTTTCAAAAAAATGTTATCATCCTGTTTTTTATGTGTCCCTGTAAACCATCTGAAATAAATTTGGAGCATGCAGGTATAGCTACATACGTAGCTACATACACAGATTAATAGGTTTCACAACAACTTTCCAGCTAGGAATTTTTGCCTAGGCCATGCACTTTGCTCTATATTGCCTTTTTTGTTCTCTAGACATATACATCAAGATGTTTTATATTAAAATAGGCAGTTGGATGAGAATTCCCAAACTTAGGGCTTAATAAGCCACATTAAAGACCATGAACATTCATTATTCACAAAATACTTAGTAGATGCCAGCTATGTGTTAGGTACTCTACTAGGCATAGTTCAATAATGCCTACCAATAATGAACAGGTACAGGTCAGCATATAATGCAATTATCAGGAATCACATCCTTATTGAGGGAGCACCGGGCTATTCCTGTTCAGGTATGACAGAAGGGCATCATGCAATGGGATTACACAGGAAGAATCATGTTTTCTACATTTTTATAAATTTTGACTCTGTCCAAGAGAGACTCTGTGAAATGGTCTCACAACTTCTTCCTTTGTACTGTTTCATCTCTAGGTAGCAAAGGACCCTGATCCTGAAGGAAAGAAAGAATGTGACCTAAGGGGAGAAGACTGCTGCAGAGAAGAGGCAGCCACTGGGCTTCAGATGAGAGAGAAGGAAAGCTGTTTTGTCCGAAGGTTAACAAGTGCAGCGGGGAAAACAGAAGAGTCATACTGACTGATTGATTTTAGCTTTATGTTTGTTTGGTTGCTTGGTTTGATTCTTGTTTTATTCAGACCAGTCATATAAAATTTGCTAGCAGTATTTGGTTTCTGATGGTGAAAACATCAATTCACCTTTAGAGCAAAAAAAGAAGAATTTTTTTGTTGTTGTTCTAGAGGAATCAGAAAGCAGGCAATTAGTATAAAAAATGTAAGGCAAACGCCCACCCATGGTGCTTGGAGAAAACTGTGATGGCACTAAAATCAGAACATAGATCCTGTAGGTTTAAGTGTAAGACTTTCGTTTCATAAAATGTTTTTGGACAGACCTGCACCATTTTTAACAGGGAGGGTACACACTCCATTCAGAGATTATGACCAACCATCTAGTCAGTTCTGAGATGTAGTACACCTACACATTCCAGGTCTCCTTCATGGAGGACTGCCCTGTTAGCAGTTTTAGTATTGTTCCCATTCTGCAATTTCATGTGAAGAAATACCTGGAGGAAATAAAAACATCTCTGTCCAGTCTGAATCTATGGTTCAATTCTGTAAAAACATGGTACTGGGTCTGAGATAAGTGAATACTAGAGGGAAAAAAGGAGACTTCATTTGGGGCTAACATAGTTGGGAACCTGGATGCAGAACCATCAGGACATCTGGATATTCTCATAGATGAGAGTTGGGTTGGGCTGCAACTTGTGAAAATCTGCAGGACCTATACCCATATACAAAGGTCAGTTGGGGCTTCTGAGTCCTGAGAAAAGCTACTCCTGGTAGTAGCCTAGTAGTTCCTGCCTGTGTTATATTTCCATTGATACTGAAGATTCAGACCATTTTTGTTAAAACACAACATACTGGCTTTAACTATGCTTCATATTTTAGAAATCTACAGGTGGGCTTAAGTTCACAAGTTGAATTTTATAGAGATTGAAGAACTAGGAAAAGATAGTAACAAAATGACAATGGTCTGAAGTGCTCTGAAGTATGTAAAAAGAGGTTTAGAAAACATGGCTAATAAAGGTGACAACTGACCCCAAAACAGATATGCAGAACCTGTAAGCATTTCTGAAGGACTTGAGAAAAGGGGTTTCATGGAATAGTGGATACCCCCTGTTTGTAGGACTGTTCCCAGATCATAGTTTGACAGTTAATGGCAGATTGACTTATCTTGGAATCACAGGCTAAGATATGTGATAGCATATCAGTTTTCCAATAATTGGCCCAGTCCTTTCCTTGGTTAATATAAAGGATTATAGGGAAAGAAATGAACTTTGCACAAATCACAGAATTTTGTGTCATATCCCCTGGAAGACAACTAAGATCGAATAAGAACTAAAAACTTACCAAGTTTTAAAATAATTTTAACTTGAACTTTTGAAAGATAATGCATTGACATGTTTTAAATCTTAAAAAAAAAGAGGAAGGGTAATCAATGATAAGTTTCTTCCCTACTCTGCTCCAGTCACTCACTCTTCTAAAGTAACCAGTATCACCAGTTTTTGCATACTCACAAATGTTCTCTACACAGAAAAAAAAATACACATACTATTTCCCCATTTTCTTGCATAAATGGTAACATCCTATACACACTTATTTTGATTCCTTTTTATAAATTTAATATATTTGAAAGATCATCAAATCCTATATGATTTTGTAATTCATTTCCATAAACAATATTCTATTGAATATGCATTCCATAATTAATATAACCATCAATTTATTGGTCATGAATCTGTTTCCAATAATTTGCTATTTCACATAATATGGTAATGAATAAACTAGTGTATATATTATTTTTCACATAGTCAGGACTCTGCAATATTTCTAGAACAGAAATTTTTTTGCTACAGAATATATATAGTCCTACTTTTAGAGAAACTTTTTAATGGGTAACAACATTCCTTAAAAAGAAAACTGTTCATTTTATTAGGAGCTTCATTTGAACTCCTATGATTTTTTGTACATTAAAAAATACTAAATGTAACTGGATAAAAAATTGACATGTGAGAATTCTCAGCCTTTCCACAGCCCCTGGTTTAAAGGGGAGGCTGATTTTGCTTGTTCGGTTTTTTTTTTCTTCCTTCTCCTACCTTCACACAAAGGTAAAGAAATTCAGAGAAAGGCTAGGAAGGAAAGTGATCTACTGAGAAGATATCGGCTGGAGAAGCTAGAAAGTGTAAGAGAAAAGAATACAAAGATTGATGTGTAGGATATGTGACTTTTATGTTGTTTAAGAAATTCAAGGGAAAAACTAGAGCCATTTTAAATTTGTACACTTTTTGTACAGCAAATCATACTTCCTACTATAAAAAAAATTAATTCCATATGGATTGTGAAGATAAAAAGTAAAGAAAAAACAAGAAAACTTTTGGAAGAAACAGGTGAATTTCTTCTTGACTTTAAGGTAGGTGAGAAAATAAAAGCACTAAGCAGAAGGAACAAAAAAAGAGTTGAATTTAACCACATTTAAATTAAGAACTTGTTCTTTTGTCAAAAGATACCATGAAGAAAAATTTAAAAATCCACAAAGTTTAAGAAGATATTTATAATACATTTGATAAAGTACTCATATATATTCATCCTCCTCCCCCATCCCATTCCTTTAAATCAATGTGAAAAATATAAAAATCTCAATAGACTATTGGGCAAAAGTCTTGTACTTCACATAAGAGGATATTTATATAGCCAAGAAAAACATGAAAGGGTACCCAAGAACACACTTAAAAGTTCACATATGTACACACAAATGTCGAACAGTCTCAACAACAGTGATCATAATGAATATGTAAATTAAAGTTATAATGAGAGATACAAACACCCACTAGATGGCTAAAAGTAAAAAGTCAGATTATATCGTGTTGACAGGATTATAGAACAACTAACCTCTCATATATCTTAATTGGGAGTATAAATTGGCACAACCATGGGAAACTGTTTGGTAGTACACCCTATGTCTCAACAATTTCTCTACTTGGTGTAGATATAATAGAAATAGTTCACAGAAATCATACATAAGAATGTTCATACATCAATAATCATAATAACAAAATTATAGTGTGTAAACAGTAATACAGCAATGAGAATGTACAAAGATGCAACACCGTGGATGAATCTCACAATCATAAAGTTGAGTTAAGAAGCCAGATACAAAAGAGTATGTACAGTATGATTCCATTTATAAAATGTTCTAAAGGAGGCAGAATTAATGTATGATATTTGAAATCAGGATACAGGTTACATTTGAGGATGGGGAGTGTAGCATGTGTTAGTAGCAGGGAAGGAGCATGATCACGGTGGCGGGTAACAAGGGCATGCTCATTCATGAAAATTCATCAATCTGGACATGTTCCATCCACTTGTCTATAAGCCTGCTTTACTTAAAAGTTCACAGACATACTCACGAATTTTGAACAGTCTACCCATAGTAAATATTTGAAATGTTAGCCATTATTATTAAAGGTGAGTATATGAGACAATAATTCTCTACTTTCAAGATCGTGAAAATTAACTGTGATGTCCTGAGCCAGCGATGACTGCAGAAAGACATGAGGGGAAATATGCACATTCCTAATAGAAAAATATGGCAAATGAATAATGGACTAGAAATAGATAGTGTGTCTGAGCAACACATTTGAATATTGTTCATCTTTTCAGGGACCACAAGTGCCTCACCAGAAAGAAAGAGTGAGTGAACAAAAATTATTAATGGATTACAATTCCAATCTTTCTCTCTTCTTTATATGCTAAAGAAAGGCCTTTATACTCTTAGTTTGTTGCCCCCTTTCCAAAGAAGATTCTGCTCTTGCCAGATGGTTTGTGGAGTTTTTGTAATGCAAAATCAGTGTAAGGAGAGGCAAACTGAATCTGGGAAATAGTGGATTAAGGAAGGGGTGGTAGAAGGACAACATCCAGATGGCACATGTGTCCTCTAAAATAGGGAGATACAGCTCAGAAGGAAAGATTTTTCTTCTTAGGAAAATTAACATCAAAAAAGAGACAAAGAATAAAATAGGAGAAAGAGAGAGCATGCTAAAAGAATCAGTCAATAGCTAATTTAGGAAAAATTCTCCACGACCAGATTTAAAAATGCAGTGATGCCTGAGTTCAGAAGACTGTGAGATGTAACTGCTGAATAAATGTCATATGGCATGAAAGTAGCAGACACATCTCAGATGTGACCTCTAAACAGAGACAGTACAGCAGAGCTCAGGTTGATCATTCCCAACAGGATTCCCATCAGTTGGGAAAACTATTTGAGCATGATTAATAGAAACAAAGTTTGTTAATAGAAACAAAGTTTTCTAGGTGCTTTCCTCTTCAGTGTTGGGGAAAGGAAGAAGAGATAGAAGAGGAGGCCTCCTTGCTTGCCTGGCCCCATGTGGTAGTAGAGTGGTGTACCTGGATTCACTCTGGTTCATTCTGGGTGTATCTAAGCTGTGGATGAAGTAGTTTCACCCTGGCTGTCTCTGTCATTAAGTTCCAGCTTCTAAAACCTTTAAAGAGATGGGTGCTCAATCACTTGGAAGAAAGCTATCCAGGCTACCTTACACCTCCTACCTGCTCCATTCACCTCTGCACTCCTTCTTGTGGAATCATGAAGACTGTGGAGCCTTAGGGTGAGGTAGGATTAGCTCCATCTTTTTCAAGACAGAACATTGTGAAATCTTTAAGTACCATGAACCTTCCAGCTGTGGATATCCTTAGCCTGGAATTGTGCATAGCTTTGATGCTCAGAAGTGCCCCCAAATTTCAGAGAATAGATGAGAGGTATAGTGTTTTTTTTCTTCTTTTTCATGATAAAAGAGGGAATTGAAAAGGAAAACATGCCACAATGTCTAGGTTTCCAGACTACTCTGCCAGATATCCCACTCCACTAGGGTGGGCTAAGGGTTTTGCAGCTCAACAAACATGGAGTTGAGGAATGGACTATTAGTCCCTACTACTCCCAATATTTAGGAATTATTCTCTTGGAAAACTTTCCTTTATTTTGAGGGAGGATTAAGCAATCTAGAAGAAGAGAGGGTGCAGAATTTTGCAATGAATGCTAAGCTCCTAAAAAAAAGAAAGAAAGAAAACTCAGTTCTCTGTTTATGTTGTTTTATTGAACAGTGGCTGTTAGAGGTAGGGGTGTAGCATGCAGGTGGATTTGTAGTGGGATCACTTTTAAACTGACCCCCAGTAAACCCTCAGGGCAGTGGTTTGCCCTAACTCATGTTAACTTCTTGAACTTACAATTCAAAGTGGTTAGTGTCACTTGTTCTACAAGGCACTGGATGTAATTCTAGAACAAGAAAGATTCCATTCAAAGCCCTGTTACAGTAAATTAATTCCTCCAGAGCACTGGTTCTTGATGCTGAGCAATTTTATCTCCAGTGGACATTTGGCAACCACTAGGTTGTGTTTGGTTGCCACACCCCAGGGGTACCACTGGCATCTAGTGGGCAGAGGCCAGGGCTGTTGGTAACCACCCTGTGATGCACAGGATCACCCCCACAAAAAGTTTCAGCCAACATGTCATCATTGTTGAGGCTGGAAACTCTGGGCTAAAACATATTTCTGTGCTCAATTCTAAAGTGAAATCTAAAAGTTAACAAGAGATATTCATGGGAACTTCATAGTCCTATAAATTCCATGTCTATTGGTCAAGATGGTTATTCTTAAAATACATTAGGATTTTATATGTTTCTATAAGGGTTACAGGTTTCTTATTCCAAAATTCCTATGTGATTGATTCCACTTACTTCCAACATCATTATTTACATCTCCAAATATAACCTAGGACGTATACCTGTATTTTAGGTTGATAAACATTAACTACTAAAAATGGGTTGATCTCTCTTCAGTGAGATTGGCTTCCCCAATTTTGACAAGTCACCAGAATGTGATGATAATTTCAACAAACAGATGGAATATCTAAGAGGAGAATAATCCATACCTTTCATACCCTGCAGAGGTGCCATCAAACCAGCTCAGTTTATTGTTTCACACAAGTAAGAAACTGTAAAACTATGTAACTACTGGACCAGGTGGTAAAGCAACCTAAAGGTCAAACAAGCAAATTGACATAACACTTTAAAATATGCTATTTTGTCAGGTTGAGTGACAGCTCTGTTATGTGCATAAAATCACAGATTTATCTGAATGCTAAGTTACTTGTCAAGGAGTCACTTTACCATTTTTTTTGCCTTGTGTCATGTAAGATTCCTTGAAGCAACTCAAAAAACAGCCCTAATCCATTTGATTTTCTGCCTTCCCATGAGAAAAACTTTTGACAGATGATAAATAGCAACTGCTGACAATCATCAATGTGAAGCTATCATGCCTTTACATTAAATACAAAAACAGAGTTGTAAAGTCACAAGGGATAAGACTTTTGACACATAAGAGACAAATATATAATCCTCAGAACTAAATCACTGTTGGGATCTAAGCAAGCGCAACAAAGCACAGCTGCTTTTAGAATCTCACAAAGTCAAACTGAAACTCACTTTGATGTGTGGAACCTAATGCATGTCCCAACCCATGTGCCATGCTCTTTTCCAGAAGCTGGAGTTAAACTTGCAAACATCAGTAAATGCATGTGCACAAAGGAAATAGCCATTTTATCATACTGTCTTTTTTAATTAAGGCCAAAAAGGACACTAGAAAACAAATAAAAGTACCATAAAACCTAGTTAATTAGAATAGAAGGGCAATTCTGAGGCAAAGGGGTTTGAGTATCAGATGTCTGTCTCATTAAACCTGCACAACAGCTAAGCATGTATGAGCCTTCAAAGAAAAACAGCAAATTGTCTAGATTACTTGTCAATAGGAGGGAATCATCTCCAAAGGTTATTTCCTTTATAGTCTAAGCTGCTCCCTCTTCTGCTGTTGACAAGAAATCAGAGTGGTTCACAGATCGTTCTTGAACTTATGGCTAACTCTTGGCTATTTAATGACATTCACTTCAAGTTCTCTAAGCAATTTAGCAACCCCAGGTACCCTTGGGACCCAATTTCCACCTCAAATTATATATATTTTTGTACTTTGGATTAATGACTGATTTTAATGGGGAAATCTTATCTAATAGGCTGGGAAATAGCAGTTATTTCCAATTTTATGCTATTCTGAATGATTCTGGTAACAAATTAAAAGAGTTTTACAGCATACTGTTTACCTAATTAGTTATACACTGGCCTTTTGGCTTTTATCTAAGCTTGTTTTTCTCTTTTGGCCTAATTTCCCCATGGGAGAAAAAAGGTACGGTGGGTAGAGTTAGAAAGATCACTCCCTATTCTCCAAACTCTTTCCTTTCT
This sequence comes from Smutsia gigantea, assembly GCA_032199065.1. Taxonomy (NCBI): domain Eukaryota; kingdom Metazoa; phylum Chordata; class Mammalia; order Pholidota; family Manidae; genus Smutsia; species Smutsia gigantea. Next base: position 215,194 of record JAVSCE010021057.1, read on the forward strand.
TCACCTACTTGCACACACACAGACACACAGACACACAGACACACACACAGACACACACACACAAACAGATCTGTAGCTCTACATGGGTTATGATGCTAAGCAGAGTCTCCATCACTGAAAATCTTTGAATGGGGCCACATTTTCAGAAAGGGCTTCCATGTTTTGTTTTGTTTTTAACATTCTCTATACCTGTGAGGTTTTTCTATAGTCATTCTACATGTCTACATTTCTAATAGTGCATTTTCATTAATCTAATCATGGTTTCCAAAATCGACCATATAAAAAAGATAGGTTACATATATTAACAGCACACCTAAATGGAAAGAACACCTATGGGAAAGCTGGTGGTAGAGATTCCATCAAGCATTTACATAGATGATTTTATTTAATCCTTCCAATAACCATTTTGGGGATATAATGCCTCAGATTTATAGAAGTTAAGTAACTTATTCAAGTTTACAGATTTACAAAGCCGCAGAGCCAGAGTCCGAATTCTTTTGTGCCTAACTTTTGGTCATTGGTTCCCCTCAGTACCTCTCATAGGAATGGTGAGTTCAATTACTCTTGCTTCTCTATTTTTCTTAATTGTGAAAAGTTTTTATAGTATCTTTACTCAAAAGAGTGAAAGAATGTAAATGTTCAAAGTTATACAGGCTCACATAACACAATCAAAGAATGATGGCTTAAGAAGTAGTTAAGTTTTAGATTCTTTTCTATTTTACCTTTTTACTAAATAATGTTTGCTGCGTATTGTATTGACTAGCTTAATCTTGATGAAATGTACATAACTTTTTTTTAGTTTTTCACACTCACCAATTATAAGCTTGAGCTTGAGAAATTATTCTCTCAAACACTGAAATCCAAGTTGATTAGAGCAATTAGTTAGAATTTAAGTAGGTTTTACTAAGAAGTGGGATGAAGATGTCAAGGGACATTAAACTTCCACGGTTACTTGAAGTGAATGCAAATGACTGGAATCAATATTACCTTGAAGTAGACCATAGGACCTAAGAAAGAAAGTTAAAGGCACTGAAAACCTATGCAATACAGATTTACAAAAAAGAAATACTTTTATTCACATGTAAATAGAAAAATATACAAATTTCATATCAAACTCTTAACTTTTAAGCAAATTGAAACATACAGTTTGTAAATATGTCAGCCAGAAGTGATATCCAGTACTGATTACAGTTATTATCCCACTAAAGCTGAAGAGATGCTATAACTAATAAAGTTGCATACTTTTATCTGAGAATAGTCAAAAATAGACCAGGTGAATGAATCCACCCTAGAATACATTTTGGTAGCATTTATTTACCAAGTGCATCACACAGTTGATAAGCTCTATTTTTTCCTCTTGTAGATCAAAGCAGGAGAGACCTTCACGTGAAAGACACCAGCATTGTCAAAATTCTTAGTCTTTTATCCTCAACTGAACATAATGGCTACTACATGAGAAGTCATTATGTTGACTACATTTTTTTTAAAGTACTCTCTGCCATAACACATCCTGGTCAACCTGATCTTTTTAAGCCAAATAATATAAAGACAGGGATACAATGATACTTAGATGATTATCTTAGGGATAGAGGCATTAATAACTCTAAACCATGTTAGCTGCCAGGGATACAGTCAGTTCAGTCTGCTATAACAAAAATACCTTAGGCTGAGTGGCTTAAACAACAAACACTTATTTCTCACAGTTCTGGAGGCTGGAAGTCCAAGATCAAGGTACCAGAGACTTGGTGTCTAGGGAATGCTTGCTTTCTGGCTGATAGACAGTGGTCTCTTTTTTGTATCTTCACATGGCAGGGGGGGATGAAGCTATCTTTGGTCTTGTTCTTAAAGGGCACTAATCCCATTCATGAGGGTTCCACTCTCCCAAAGGCCCCACCTCCAAATATCATCTCATTGGAGTTAGACTTCAAAATATGAATTTGGGGAGAACACAAGTGCACAGTGCTACAGCATTATAGGATAGTACTTAATTTCTCTATAATTTCACTTTTAAGTGGGAACATCCTAATAAGAAATATAAAATCAGAAAATAATGCTTGTGTAATCTGTGCCTTATCAACTAAGCTGCCTTATCATCTCTTACCCAGCTCACAATTAGAACAAAGGTACTTGTCTCCTTTTGCATTTCATTGCAATGTGGGGGTGGCTTCATTTTCCCATAGTTAAAGCATCTTAATATACCGTAGACAGATTTAAAAGCTTTGACATTTTAATTTTACCTAATAGAATGACATCTAAAATCATAGGAGACAAATCAAATTGTGACAATGTTATCACCGCGTTAGAAAGTTTAAAAGACAAATAATCTTATCCTAGCCAAACCATAATGCAAGATAGCGATGTGCCAGTATTAAAATATTTCACTAGATTTTATGTTCTTGAAGCTTAGGAAAAGTGAATTCGAAGCAACCAAAGTCCCCTAAGAAGAGATCCTAACACCTGTTACACCCTATTCTTTCTCTAGGAATATTCCCCGGTAGCTATGAGGAGGAAAATGGGGCCACTTAATTTGACTGGCTCTGAGTACTCATAAGAGTAAGTTCAAAGGTTGAGTCCTAAATGGGCCAGTTAGCTTCAGATGAAGAAAACATCTGTTCTTCAGTCACATATTGTACCTCCAATAATCCTGGCCAGCTGTCTCAGAAACATTTCAGTCACAGTAGGGATCAATTGAAACGGTGTAGATAGTTCATTGGTTCAGTGAAAACCTATCAACACTGCAGGTAAAAGAGTTCAAAAGTCAACACTCCAGTGATGATCTGTTAGCAATTTTAATGCACACAAAAACTCCACTTTTTAAAATTAAAATGTTATATCTAAAAAATGCCAGCAAAAGCTTTTGTTCAATGAATTAAATATTCATATACAATATTTAACAGTACATCCTGGACAAACAGCATTTCAGTGTTTTGTATTCTCCAGCTGTCATGATGACAAAGCCCTCCTCTTTGTCTCACTGCATTTGTTTTCAACTGCATTCACGGTTTGGATCAAGTTGGCATTTGAAAAACCTAGGAAATGTTTATTTATTACTTTTGCCAAAGAATAAGGCAGGTCATTCACCCTGTGACAGATGGACAACAAAAGAATCAGAGAATTCAGTGACTCACCCAGAGAGACAATCAGCAAGAGTATGAGGCTCAGACCTGGGTCTCTAAAACAGAAAATTTGTATTGTGCCTTAAACTCCTTGTAAACCATTTGTTATTTCAACACATTTAGAATTTGGGATATTAAGCTGTCCATGAAGTCTCATTGTTTAAGAGAATATCTGAGGACCTGACCACTAATCATGCTTAGAGGAGACTTTATTACAAGCCTAAAATTATTTCCTACACACCTAGTCTTTCACTGTTTCCCATAGCACTATCTGTGACTGCCTTTTCAAAAATATTGAACAAATGATACCAAATATATCAGAAACATTAAAAAATTTGTATTGCTGTTTTATGGGATAATCCAAAGATAAACAAACCAAAGTTGAGCTCAAATCTTATTTTCTTTCTCTAAGGTATCAAAAAGGCAGACACAACTCTTAATTTTCTAAAGTTAATAGAAAGTGTGTGTGAGAGATAGAAAGAGAGAGACAGAGAGGAATAAAGCAAAGTATAAGTGGTATAACCCGGGGCTATGGAAAATTCTAAGAACATGTTTTGTCTCTGCTAGAAACAAGGGGGAAACTTAAATCAGATTATGAAGACTACCAAATAAATCAATTAGCAATTTAAAAAACACATTATTCTTAATTAATGTACCCAGATCAGGAGCGTACCTGAATGTTAGTATTTCTGCATCTGATTGCTAGTCTTCTTCAAATAAAACATCAGCCCTCTTTGATCATTTTGTTGAGTGTAATAGGATTCTTGTTATCTATTACCAATAAATTTCTAAGCATTAGCAGTTTATTAGATTATTTTATAATTTTGGTCCATAGATCATTTAACTTAAATTTGGGTGGTTTGTTAAAGGCATCCATCTTCAAATAAATCTGGCTGAGTGCTTACATGGCCTTAACTGCGCTAGGTAATTCTAATGGCTGTCAGCACTACCTGTTTTTTATGGCTTTTTGGGCAAAAAGACAAAGAAGGGCATTCTAACTTCAGGTGGCAAAGCATTTTTTTCAAAAGAAAGCATTTCTTCATATTCATGAAATACCATCTTCGACATAAATGCTCCAGTCAGGCTGTAGAAGAGCTTAAGAAGGTGTCTAGAGAAAGGGGAAATACACTGCAAGCTTAATGTTCCATTAATTTTTGTAAATGTGACTCTGAGTTTCCTCATAAATACCAGATCTTTGAGGAAGGCAACTAAAATGTCAGCCTCGACCGAAAGAACAATTATTAAAATATAAATTACTTGAAATGTACATTTCACAATAAACATGTACACCTTTTAATTTGAAGATGTTCATGCAGTTATTAATTTACTAGACAAACATTTATTTGGCATTGAGATTTAAAAAGATTAGTCCTAAACCAGAAGGGCAACGGATGAGAGAAAAGGCTGACTCCATCCACCGATCTTAAAAGAAACCTGAGGCTTACCTTTATTCTAAAGCCAAATATCCTCCCTCAAGCCCAGAATTCCTTCTACTTTGGCACTAAGCCCAAACAGAAAGGTGACCCTCCCTGTTTCCACATACACATCCTTTAGTTTTCATTTTGCCTTTTAGGGAAGTTTTCATTCTTCTGATATGCTCTTAAGGATTCTTTTCATCTAACATACGAAGTTAGATGAAGACATGGGGGCCATGCCATGAAATTTACCCCTGCTTTCATACACTCCACATGGACAACCTTGTAGTGAAGGGGGGCACAGCTCTCCATTTTATTGTAGACCAGATTATACACTCAGTAAGGGCAGGCACCACTGTACCTCCTTTATCATTGTGTTCCAGAGCCTGGAGTACTGTAGGTGCTAAATAGATATTTATTAAAGAAGTAAACGAATAACCTGTAAAACTAATGAAGTGACAGGGACACACCTACACCAAGGTAAAATATTTTATACAGGTGTATTCTGCTCATCCCCTTCCAATCTCACCTTTCTCTTTTCCCAAAGCACTTGTTTGTAGTTGTTTAGAACCCTTCTCACGGTTTGACTCCTGCAACTGTTGTTTGAGTCTTATTTCCCTGATTAAACTATGATTCCTTGAGGCCAAAGAATGCAGCCTCCTTCCTCTATTTATACAGCTGGGACCTAGGAGAATGTCTCTCACAGAGTAATGCTCAATAAATATTAGAAGGAATTGTACTGACTGGTGTGTACATGTACATTACGCTTGACTGAATTAAGGTGTAAATTTATAAGGAACAAAAGAATGCCAACACACAATGCTAGGCAGTTTCCACATATTATTTCATTAAATATCAAAACGACTCTCCTAAGTAGGTCTCATTAAACACGTTTCAGCTTTGGAGACTCAGATTCAGTGAAGTAAAGCAATTTGACTCAAGCTTTCTTAGTAATAGAAGACTGAGAGTTCAAGTGAAAAGTCTTTCCAACTCCAATGTCAATGCCCCTTCTACCAGAAATGTTTCCTCTGCATTTGCCCTTCAAATGCTCAGAACAGAACTGAAGTATAGCTTTAGTCCTCTTAAATACATAGGTTATATCCCAGTTACTCAGTTTGGTGTTGTCAATATTATGGTGTTAGATTCTTTTGTAAAGTTTACCAGTTAAGGGCTAAATTTATAACATAATCAATTTTTAATATCTTTAGTAACAGCACTTTAACTGCCTTCCTTCACAAGCTTTTCCATTTGTCTGACTAACTCTCACTATTAGAAAGTGTTTCTTAATTTACATTTCCCCCTTTCCAACTTCACAGCGCCATCAATCCAGCCTTTCCTTGTGTTCCCTAATAAACCTCTGCAGTTCTCTTCCTAGACATCTTGATTAAGGCCACATTTGCTAAACTGGATAATCATTCATCCTGAATAATACTCTATCCTCTTAACTTTTAAGTTCATTTGGTTGCCCTTCATCTCACCACTTTAATTTCAGTGATGTCCTCTAAACAGAATATTATGGTGATTTGAAGTATGCATACATACTATTCCAAACATGGCTTGGCTTTCATTATGGTCTGCCAAAATAACAAAATTTAGAATCCATACTCTGACTAGCCATCGCCTCTTTCTTTCTTAAATGCTTTAAACATGAACTTGGTCATTCTATTTTTGCCAAAGTGTTTTATAGTGAGTAATTTAATATATTAATATTCTTGCACAATCATTTCTCTCTGTCATTTTCTCAAGGCAGAATCTATATTGTACTTTTATTTTGATTCTGGCCTTCATGATTGCTTTTTATCCCTGTACTCATTACCGTTATATGGGATCATAACAGTCATTTGGAATCCCATAAACTGATTATACAAAACACAATTTTGTTTTCTCTGTTCTCAGTGTTTTCCAATTCTTAGCTAAATATCTGTTATAAACAGATTTAGATGTTCTGAAGGAATTCCTTACCTAAGTTCATTTTTACACTTTTTAGATTCATACACAAATACTTGCTTACTCAACTAATTTCAATACATATATTTCTTCAATGTATATTTTTTAACGTTTATTATGTGCTGGTTTTCAATCCACTTTACTTATTTATAAGTTAGATATACTTTTTCAAAAGAATAGAGAAGTTTCTCTATGTGTAATCTGTTGTTCCCTATTGAACTTCTGTTTTCAATTTACTACAGTCTCAGTTATTTATTTATGTATCTACCTCTCTAAACCGTCACTCTCCAACATAGCTACATGTGGCTATTCATTTAAATTGATGAAAATTCAATAAAATTAAATTCTTCAATCACACTAGCCACCTTTCAAGTGTTCTATAGTCACATGCATTAACCACATACCGGCTACCCTATTGGACAGTGCAGATTATAGGGCATCTCCCTCATCACAGAGAGTTCTCTTAGATATCACTGCCCTTCAGAATATAGAAATCCCCAAAGGACTACCTCTCTCTACAGGTTCTCTTTCTCTTTGTACACTCCTATTACACAGCAATCGATAAACGTTTATTCAGTTTATTTATCCGGAGTAGTTGATATTAGAGGGTTGGATGATTTTAGTCTAATCCCACCACTTTATAGAGGGCTAGATGATGGCTGCCAGTTCAGAGACGTTAACTTATTTCTTAAAAGTAAATCCAAGAAAAGAACACTGGTCTTCTAAATACCAGTCTGCAGTATTCGTTCTATTAATTCACTCTGAATTCTTTATGAACTCATAAACTATATGAAACTCATGTTGATATCAAAAATCATAGGGATACTCACAGAAAAAGTGTGGTAGCAGATTTGAGGAACAGAGTTAAAATAAAGTCACAAACATTACTGAGGTCCAGCCACTAACCACTAACTATATAATGGTTGCATGTCTAAATTAATATTAGAATTTAAAAAATATATGGACATGTGCATTATTGCCAGTGTTTACTAAAAGGTATATTTTGGCAGGTAAAGATGAATGGGGAATACCTGTATTTATTCATTCAGCAAATATTTATTGAGCATCTATTATGTGTTTGACACTGAACATACCATCATTAGCCACATATGTGGCTAGGCCAGAAATAGCAATTACCCTACTGGGAACATAACTAGGAAATTGCAAAGCAGAGTTGTAAATACTACAGTAGAGGCCAATATGGAATTACATAAAAAGGACCTCAAATCTCATCACGGAGAATGCCAGAAAAAGCTTACCAGAGGGATACTATTTTCATCCATTCCTTCAGCCAACAGTGAATTAACACAGAGTAGTAAGTGCACTGATACTGTGGGAGAACACAGAGATGGACAAGCCAGGACCCTACCCCACTGAATCCTCAGTCCAGCCTAAGAGCCCACACTAGTGAACACAAACATGACAGTGTCAGAAAGAGTGAAGGCCCTTCAGTGGTCTGACCCAGTGTGACCATCACTTGTCTATCACTGACTAGGTTATCCATCTCTGAGACCACACAAGGAGAGTGGTTGATGGAAACAGGTGTGCCAATGATACCACTGAGCTCACCATTAGAAATAAAACTAAATGTTCAGGACTTCTGGTGCAAGGCACAGGACTAGTGTTTTAAAAGTCCTGTATTTTATTTCAAGCAGCAATAATTCATATGGATACTAGTAGAATCTTGTGACACCTGTAAAACATGTGGAATTTGGAAAGTAAGTGATAAGCACTATGTAATTATTATATTAAATTATTATTCAGTGTAGCAATATTTTGTGCTTTTTAAAAATGCAGCAGTAATCCACTTAAAGGCTTTAGAGCAAGGTGATAAGGACAGTGTTCTAAGTTGACTCTGGTATTACTAAATTATGAATTACCAAATGTTTGGTAATTGTCAATTACTTAAATCCTAGGCTGGGCCTTTCCACCAGTTTCCAAGGTGACTTTTATTTTGTTTCTCTTTTAATACCTATAAATCAAGGTAGGAGATTCTGAAATGATACTTGCTGTTTACTTTGTAAAGGTCTTTTGATGACTGGTGGGTTAATATCTATAAGAACACTGCAGTAATTGCATATAAAGGAAAAAAGGACTCCAGAAGATTAAAGTTTTCCTGTGGAGTTTTTTCCAAGCCCGTGTATGTGTGTGTGTATGTATGTGTGTGTGTGTGCTTTTCTCAAATACAAGAATGCATTAACACCCTTCAACCCTCTGGTAAGATGTTGTCGTCAATGAGTTATCAAAAGTATTCACTAAAAATTGTACTGTTTGTTACTTCCTTCAGAATTCTAGTAAGTAATGCATTTAAACTAATGCTCTGTCAAATTTAATAGTTGTAATTGCCTAATTATCTGCTCTAGTGTGATGGTAAAGCCTTTTAACATCTCACTTCCCCCTAAGGAGAATGCATTGCAGTTTTTAGAATACTACCTTCCTCTTCTCTGGGGAATACTCAAGCAAATAATTCATTTTTCTCTCAGCTTAATAAACCTCAACCCCTTCCTCAATAGCTGGTTTTTTCATTTTTGTTTTCTTTTCACTGTGTTTTTGCCTCTCTTTTTAGGTCTCAGGTACACAAAACGTTTTTAAGTAGATTAGCATTCACATTCATAAAATGTTGTTCCTTTGATGTTCTTTGGTTTTGTCAATTACTTTCATGTTATTTCTTCCCAACAGGGCCCTTTTCATCTTTACCTTCTTCCATATTACATGCCCAGAAATATGTCTTTCATTTTTGTAATAATTAACACTCTCCATTCAACTTGTAAGGATTCCTATCACTTCACACAATACAATTAATTAGCATACATGGCCAGATGACCTCTGCACTAAGATGAATCAATCTATATATGAATTTATTATTTGCTTGTTTTGATTTTTTTGCAATTTCAGCTCATTGAACTCAGTATCTAATTGTAATGTGCAAAGTATATTATCAGGATGTTATTTTTCACCTTTGATCTTAAACCTGGACCTCTGAACTTGATTTTTTAATACCTAATCCATTTGAGCGTCCGTGGTGTTTGTTGCACAATGAGACAAAGATGTGATTGATAGACAGGTGCAGGCCTGCACAAAGGATGTGGGGTGTCTCTTTTAATAAAGGATGCAAAAAAGTACAGAGACAAATCTAGAAGGCTAGAAATAGCAAAGGGTGTGCCCAGACAGAGGTAGAGCCTCCTAGGCACTCCGAAGCTCTCTGCAGGGAAGCAGGGCACTCTAACACCTGTCTTGCCTGATCACCAAGCACAACTCAGTCACTAGTACAAACAAGCTCCAAGCATTCTAGAATGTTTGTTGCTCAACTGGGTAAAGCAAAGGTTCATGACTTGAGGAACCTCACTTAGGCCCTTATTTCATTTTTTTTAGAGTATCAGGTCAGCAAGCAAATTGTTTTATTTCTTAGGCAGTTATCAACATCAATCCAAGTCACCCAGTTGGGAAGGTATATGATCATTTAACCAAATACAGGCCTACCTCAGGGATAAGGCAGGTTCAGTCCCAGACCCCACAATGAAGTGTGGATCTGAATAAAGTGGATCAGATGAAGGTTTTGGTTCCCTAGGGCGTATAAAAATTATGTTCACACTATGCCGTAGTCTATTAAGTGGTAATAGCACTATATCTAAATAAACAATGCATATACCTTAACTTAAAAGTATTTTATTTCTGAAAAATGCTAAACACCACCTGAGGCTTTAACAAGTTGCAGTCTTCTTGCTGGTGGAGGGTCCTGCCTCGATGCTGACGGCTGCTGGCTGATCAGGGTGGTGGGTGCTGAAGGCTGGGGGGGCTGTGGCCGTTGATTAAAATAAGGAAACAATGAAGTTCGCTGCACTGATGGACTCTTCCTTTCATGAACAATTTCTCTGTAGCATGTAATGATGTTTGATAGCATTTTATCCACAGTATAACTTTCAAAATTGTAGTCAATCCTTTCACACCTTTATCAACTAAGTTTCAGTAATATTCTAAATCCTTTATTGTCATTTCAACATCTTTATGGCATCTTTACCAGGAATAGATTCTACTTCAAAAAATCACTTTTTTTCAATCTCTGCTCATCCATAAGAAGCAATTTCTCATCTGTTCAAGTTTTATCATGCAATTACAACAATTCAGTAACATCTCCAGGCTCCACTTCTAATTCTAGTTCTCTTGCTATTTTTTTCACCATATTTGCAGTTATTTTCACCAATGATTTCATGAAACCCTCAAAGTTATCCGTAAGGGTTAGAATCAACTTTTTCCAAATTCCTTTTAACATTGATATTCTGACTTATTCCCATGAATCATGAATTAATGACATCTAGAATAGTGAATACTTTCTAGAAGGTTTTTCACTTTACTTGGTCCAGATCCATCCCAGGAATCACTGTGTATGGCAGCTATGACATTACAAAATCTATTTCTTAAGCAATAAGACATGATGGTGGAAGTGACTTGATCCACAGGCTGCAGCACGGATGTTGTATGAGCAGGCAAGAAAACAGCATTAATCTCATCTTACATCTCCATCAGTGCTCTTGGGTGACCAGATGCATCATTGATGAACAGTAATATTTTGAAAGAAATCTTTTTTTCTGAGCAGTAGTTCTCAAAGTGGGCTTAAAGTATTCTGTGAACCATATTATAAGCAGATGTGCTGTTGTCCAAGCTTGGTTGTTCGACTTATAGAACACAGGGAGAGTAGATTTAGCAAATTTTTTAAAGTCCTGAGGATTTACAGAACGATAAATAAACACTGGCTTCAACTTAAAGTCACCAGCTGCATTAGCCCCTAACAAGCCCCTTAGCCCCTTTCAAAAAAAGTCACATCTCTTTTGAAGCTTTGAAGCCAGGTACTGACTTCTCCGCTTGAGCCCTGAAAGTCCTTATAGCATCTTCTTCCAATAGAGGGCTGTTTTGTCTACCTTGAAAAATCTGTTGTTTGGCGTAGCCCCCTTCATTCATTATCTTAGCCAGACCTTCTGGATAACTTGCTGCAGTTTCTACATCAGCACCTGCTACTTCACCTGCGCTTTGATGTTATGGACATGGCTTCTTTCCTTGAAAAGCTCATGAACCAACCTCTGCTAGCTTCAGACTTTTCTCCTGCCCCTTCCTCACCTTTTTCAGCCTTCATAAAATCAAAGAGAGTTAGGGCCTTATTCTGGGCTGCAGTAAACATTCAACATATCTTCCTCACCAAGCTTAATCATTTCTAGCTTTTCATTTAAAGTGACATAGTTGTGACTTTTTCTTTTGCTTGCACACACAGAACATCATTGTAGGGTTGTAACTGGCCATATTTCAATATTGTGTGTCTCATGGAATAGGAAGCCCAGGGAGAAGGAGAGAGATGGGGAAGCAGCCAGTCGGTGGAACAATCAAAATACACACAACATTTATCAATTATGTTTGCTGTCATATGGACACAGGTTGGCACCCCAAAACAATTATTAATGGTAACATCAAAGACCACTGACTACAGATCATCATAAAAAATATAATAATAATGAAAAAGTTTGAAATATTGTAAGAATTGTCAAAATGTGACACAGAGATGCAAAGAAGGTGAATGCTTTTGGAAAAATGGTACCAATATACTTGCTCCACCCAGGACTGCCACACCTTCAATTTGTAAAAACTCAATATCTGCAAAGCCCAATAAAGTGAAGCATGTAAAACAAGGTATGCCTGAAAAAGTTCTTCACTTTCCCTTACTTACTGAATCATCTGGTCCACCCCTACCCACCACCATCTGGTGTGTGCTCATGTGCTGGGTACCAAGTGATTGATCATACTGACAGATAGTTAGGCATGACTTGTATTTATCATACTGGAATGTTCATCTTAAAAACTTGTACCCCAATTATGAAGTGATCTCTTCTACCAGGAGCCTGGTGCCTTTCAGTGAAGGATAGAAAGTGGAACAAATGTGGAACTAAGATTCACAATATATCATGCAACAATCTATTAGAGATAAATAGGATGACAAAAGAGAAGAGAATACTTAAAACACTGAAGTGACTGAGCAAAAAATTAACTTCCTCCCTAAATAACTTGAGTTCAGGCTATTATTTCAATTCAACATGTTTCTTTTACCTTGCTCTAAAATGGGAGCTTTTTAACTCTCTTTCCTCTTTTTCTTCATCAATTGTCAAGCATTATTGTCACACTTAAAAATGTTACAAATTACACTTTCTTTTTTGTTTTTGACTTTATGTCAAACACTAGGAACTTGTGTATTTTCTCATGATTTCTCTTTCAATGTCACTAGGACATCAGTGCTCTGAAAAGGAAAAGGTATTCGAACCTCAGTCTGAGCAAATCCCCCAGAATGTACGCATGACACTGACAGTCAGAGTCACAAATGGCACAACAGAGGAACATACATGCTCACAATATGCCTTTGGCTTTGATTTCTGTGGCCCCTATATTATCATAACTCTTCCATTATGGATGGTTTAAATTCTGAGTTCCAGTTTGTTAAAGACTTAAGTGAATGTGAAGTTCAATATCTTTGTATTGTATCAATCTTACTTTTTCAAATAAATAATATGGAATGACAGAAAATACCACCAAATGAGCATCAGGAATCAGCACAGAATTTAAAACACATTACCCCCAGAGATTAAGCAAACTAGTTCAATAGGTAGTATTTTCCCTGCAATACTGCCTGGTCTCCACAAGAACCAATTCTTAGAAGTCACTGAAACACTTAGATTATAGCATGTCTTAGTTAATGTGCTATATTCATGTTTTAGGGGTAACCCCCAATACCCACTCAAGTATTTCCCCGAAATTTTTGAACTGCCTCTAGAAAATCTATTCCCACTGAAAATGATCAGAGTAAATTCAGCTTTTGTGAGCATATCCAACATGTGAATGAATAAACATATATATACTTCCACATTTTTACATTCTGTGACAACTGAAAGATCATCATGGAAAAGAAGCCCATGAAAAATCCTCTCTAAGGAGGAAAGTGTCTCCTTGGTCCTACAGGATTCCTGCATATGATGATGTCACCTTGAACTCAGCACTACAGACTGCCAAAACAGAAGGCAACAAGCCACCTTGAATGTAAAATAACAATGGGTTTAGGTTCCACCATGGACATCAGATATTGGAATTGTTAAATGCCAATATAAAAATATAAGATGTTACTGATTTTAAAGACGAATGAAAGAGAAACTATAAAAAAATAAAATGTTAAGAATGAAATATATAGTCAAAAGTATAAAATCTACCATAGATGGAGTTTTAAAAGACTGGGGAGGGGACACAACAGGAAAAGAAAAATGCAAAACATACAACTGACCAAGAATTCATACATAAAACAGAAAATTTAGCAGAAGATATGAACAGGCAAATGACTACAGGAAAATAAAAAGAATTAATCATGTATTTGAAAAACTAGCCAACTACACAGGAAATAAGAGAAATAAAATTAACATAATAATAAAAATAGCAAGAGCTGCTGGGAATGGGGAAATGTGAACTTTTTTTGTGCTGTGCTTGCTACCGTTGGGGTTGTAAAGCGATGCAGTCATTTTGGAAAACAACTTGGTGGTAGTTAAATTAAGCATGCATATATATTAAAACCCATTAATTTAACTTCTGAGCATGCACCCCAAAGACACTCACACACAGGTACACAAACACCAATGATCATGAATGAGCTTAATAAGTGTTTATGTGGGGGGAGGTGGAGGGGTAATGCTTTGTGCTTCCTTAAATCTCCTTTCCTTATCCCCCCACCTTCTTCCTCTATCCTCCTCCTTCCCATTCTCCACCCTCCTTATTGTACGTCCTTCCTTTCCCACTTTCCCTCTCTTCTATTCTCCCTCCCTTAACTCTTAAATTCTTTACTTTCCTTCCCTTATAGCATACAGAGCTAAGCCTTTCTGTTTGATTGTTTCACTTTCAGTACTAAGTGAACTACTCCTGCCCTCCATAGATTGTGAGCTTCTTGAAACCAGATGGTACAACAGCATCTTTGTAAAGACACTGCCTGAACATAATGCCTGGTACCTGGAAGGGTACTGAGGCACAAATGTGTAATGTACAAATGCGCAAAATATATTTTTATAATATGAAGTTGTTTTGAATAATGACATACCCACACTTTTATCTACGTGATTCAGAATGTTAGAAAATATAGAAAACTTTATTGGGGAAAGTTTTTATTTTCAGATACATGTTGTTTTGGCTCTAAGTACAGTTAAGGGCAGCTAGAAGTCCCCTTACCTTCAGACTTGGATTATATAGTATAAACATGATTGATTTTATGAAACATTAACGTTGAACTTTTAACAAATGCAGCCATATCTGTAAGCTAAAGAACCTTGGCCTCCTTTGCTAACATTTTCTTTCTATCACAGAAATAGAAATTCACCATAGCCAGGTGATCAACCTACATATAAAGATATATATATATTATTGACAGCTACTATTTTTTTACTAAACAAAGCAATAGTTGAACTTCAAAATATAATTTATTTAAATTGAAACACCTTTGTTTCAAATTTATCCCCAATTAATAGAAGGAAAACCATTTTAAAATTTGATGTGTGTTTTGACAGTACCATTTCAAGGCAAAATAAATATGGAGCAATTCTAAAATCTGTAAGACTGAGCTAAAATGGCACAAAGCCTATAAAATAAATTGTGGTCCTCATATGAAAAGCAAAATATGAAACCCTCTTTGATTCTGAACCAATAAGGACATTTAAAATACACCATTTCCTTACAATGGTTTTCAATTCTCAATCTCATAAAAACTTACATAATTCTCAAAAATTCATAAGATTTTATTGTTAACATTTAGTAAATATATACACTTATCTTTCCTTAATAAAAGTATGTTTTAAATTGCTTTTTATAAACAAAACAATATTTTGTCTTTGCAGAAATTAATATTATCATGACTCATCCATTCTTTGTTTTTCCATTTTACATGATACAGGCAATTAATATGAACCATTACATGTTCTGTTCAACTATTAGTCTAAAGAGCCAGAGAAAGTGAATAATCTAATCACAGATTTGGAATATGGACCCCACGGAACTGAATCCAAAACCTGCTTACTGGTTGTGTGACCTTGACAGTCATTTTCCTCACTCCTAACACAGAGAACATAACCCTTAGCTACCTCTAAAGATTGAGAAAACCATGTAATTAGCACAACCATATTTCTCTGTCTTTCCTACTAGACAAGGAGTAAACTGAGAGTATGGAACATCAACTTTTTAATATTTGTATTCTCACAGTACTAGTTATACAGTTCCGTAGCCTATAGTCAGTGTTTAATAAAAGTTTGGTGAATAACTATTTTTAAATTGACACTCTGATAAACTGCATCCAGGAGAATACTTATCTAAAATGTGATTCAACATTAAATTATATTCTAAGTGAAAGAGATAATATCTGAAACATTGCATTTGGATATATTAGATGCTGTCATACAATTATTCACGGCTTTGAAACCTGTGAGAAAGAACTTGTCACAGTGGAAGAAGCAAGGTCCTCAGAATCACACTCTGCTTGCTGAAGGGTCTCGATCAAGCTCTTCAGTTTCTCTGATCCTCCGTTTTTTTACCCCAGTGTAGAGGTGTGTATTCCCCAGGGTGTGAGATTGAGTACGTGAGATAATATATGTAAAATACCAAGTCCAGTATTTTGGAACATAGTATTTGCTCAGTACATGTCAGTAAATCTCCCCACCTCCCACCATCTCTATACCTATCATAATTTAGACACAAACCCATCTCCACAAAATATAAAAGCTGTCTGTAATAGAGAAACTGGACCTATGCATGATAAGTTAGAGAAAAAAAGTCTGAACTGAGTTGAACATGTCTTTATAGATGTAATCAGAAAATGAATAGACATATGACAATGATTCTTATATCTACACTTCTGCCCCTAGTGGTCCTGCTCAATACATCCGACTTCCTATTTGCATCTCTATTTGGAAAACTCACTGGCATATCAGTTGCATAAAATCCATACCTAAATGCTCAAAGCCAGATCTTTCCCAGTGTGTCCTTCTCAGTGAACAAGATGCTCAATCCAAGTAATGAATTCCTTCTCCAGTTATTACCTCTACCCCCAACAACTTCATACCACTGTTGATTTTTCCTTCTAAACATCTCTTGAATCTGCCTCTTTTCATTTCCATCACTGTCCCCTTTGTCCAAGGTACTGTCATGTCACACCTGGACAAGTGCAATGGACTTGTAACTTGTCTATTAATACCCACTCTTGTCCTTTTCCTGTTTATTCTCCAAAACTGGAGTAATCTCAGATGAACAAAAAAATCACTGCACCCACTGGCATGGGTCACAAGCACCTACATCGTCCAAGCTGGCCTTATTTAGGTCTCCAGAAACATTTTTCCTCCCCTTACTGGTGTCTCCCTTCATTCTGCTCTCTACTTGCACTCAATTCTTCAAAGGTACCATACACCTTCTTGCTTCATAGATTTGGCGCACATATCCCTTCAGCCTAAAGAGTCTTTTTATTTCTCCCACATCTGGCCTCCACCTATTTAAATCCTACTCAGTTCTTTAGAGTTTAGCTTAAACCTTGCATCCACGTAAAAGCCTCCTCTGACCTGCTGGACTGGATCAATTCTCTTCTCTGTTTTCCCAAGTTCTGCTTTTCTTTCATAGGGCTTATCAGTTTGTATTTACATATTTGTGTGCTATTTAATTAATTTCTCCCTTCTATTTTAGACCATAAGCTCTTTAAGTCAGTTTGCTTTACTGCTGCCTTCCTGTTAGGCTCACCACTGCTGTCATAGCACCGATGCTAAATAGCTACTGAATAAATAAATGGACGTAGGAATAGGCTGAGGCTATGACTACTCTTCATCCATCCATTCTTCAAGCCCTCTTCCCAGCCCCACAAAACGTGGGTGATTTTTGTTTGATTTTTGTGTTTCAGAGAAGAGAAATGAGAGACAATCTTTGGAGAATGAAGTATATGGTGGACAATGGAAAACTTTTGCTGAAGTGAGCTCTTTAGGCAGTTCTAGTAACTCTAGTTATTAAGGAAAACAAAGATTAAAGTATGGAATCTGTTTCAGTCTTTAATATTAACTTTTCTTTGCTTTTCTGTTTTACATGAGCCATGTTTTGGTATTAATAATCTGAACTAAGCAATAAGCTAATACTCAAAGTACAGATAGGTAGTCTCTACTCTAATGTCTACCAAAGAAAAAACAGGAAACTATTTCCTATTACCAAGAAGTCAAAGAAGGGTCCATATGTGCTTTTCTTGCATTTGGAGGTATCTATGATCAATCTTTAAGGAATTAGAAAGCCAGTATGACTGCTTAGAGTTGAAATGGCAATGATGAAATAGTTTTAATTTGAGGAGCTGTTTCTGAACTATTAAGAGTGCCTTCCTAGAGATTTGCATTGGCAAAAATTCTTTTACACTACCTGAGCCCAAGAGCCATGATCAGTTAGCAATGTCAGTCCATCCTTGAGTGCCTGCCAGTGGAATGCAAGTTGGGTGGTTGGGTTCACTCCTCAGAGACCAGAAAGTTGATGTGTGTGGGGCTTGGGTTAGCATTCCATTCCTTCCCATTATAGGATTAAGAAATACATTTCTTTGGACTAGGAGCTCACTATCTATTCCCTACCCAGGCCAAATATGCTGTCCATCATTCCTGATTAACAATTTGGAAATTGGCCTGAAACCTGTAGATACAGAAATGCCAAGTGGTTTCAACCAAGATATTTATGAGAGCTCATGACGGGGTTAGAAGGATTTTTATTCCAGTGCCTTATCTTAATCAATATAGTCTCATTTCAAAATCACACCCTGTGATGTAAAAATATCTGAACATGTTTAATGAGCTCAATTAAATATTTAGCTTGACATTGTCAACAGGAAATGGAACATTTGCATGGAAATAAGCACTGTTACCTTTACTATTCGAAGTAAGGCATTGCTCTGCAGTTCAAATTTCTGGTCACACTTATGCACAGTAAATGTCTCTGGAGATAATGTCAAACCTGGCTATCCTTAGGAGAAGGTGAAGAGTGAGGATGCCTAGTTTGCATTATTTATTTTTTCTTACTGTGAAACCCAAGCTCAGTTCCTTATCAGTGTTCATTGAAATATACATGAGAGGGTTTCCTGAAATCAATCTACTTCCACCATCAGTTGTCAGTGTTACCTCAAGTGTGTAATGTCTGCTTATAGATTCTCTCTGTCAACCCTGAAAGCACACATATATTGTTAATAAACATATTTTCTCCTATCTGCTTGTTGTTGTCTTACCTCTGCTTTAAAATACAAAAATTGATTAGAGTTGTGTGGGTGGAGTAATATCTGCCGTGCCAAACCACCTGCAAGCTATAATATATCACCCATGTCTCTGGGGGACCTAACTTACTAATTACTTCTCCAGAAATATACAAGAGGTCACTTGCCTGCTACCTTTCATCATTACTTACCCACCAACAAGCACTTTAATATGGTTGTAAAGATACAAGGAGAAAATGTGTGAGAGACATTTATAAAATCTGGAAGCCAAACTCATCAGTAAAATCTCAAATCACAGTTTAGATATATACAGTGAATGCTGCAGGGAACAATTTGAAAAACAATAGTTAGAAAAAAGATCAACAGGGAGTGGGAGGAGGTTTCTGCCACTCCTTAAAAACATATAAGATATAATTCATTAAAAATATGTGTACCTGCTAGATTTCTTTATAACAATTTGCAAACTTTGTAGCAAAATTAGCTCTCTGCTATATTTTAAAATGATTCTTTGTATACTTTACACGAAGATGCTAAAATCCTTTCAAGATAATATGGTACATGGTGTTTCCTGCCTTAAGTTGGAATGGAGAGAATAAAATTAAGATGTTCATCATTGGTTTACAGTGCCCAGAGATCTACCAGACCCTGAAACCACCAGGGTTGAGCAATCCTATTGCCCTCTCCTGGTGTCAGTCCACCTGTAGTCGTTCCAGGATCTCTCCCCACCACGAGGCAAAGCCCATTACAGAGCCTGGGGTCAGCCCCTAATCAACAGGTTCAAATGTAACTTTTCTCTACCTTTCAGGTACAGGTGGGCAGATATTGGTGGGATGCTGACAGTATCATTGTTTTATAGGGAGGAAGACAGGAAGAATTCAAATTTATGCCATATTGAGAAGTCAAGATACCAACAATAGAAAAGGGCATTTCCCTTTTTATGCTTAAGAAATTAATTTGCTTCTTACAAAAATCACGCTTGTCCTTCATTTTACATTTAAAAAAATTAAGGTATACAGATAAAACTGTCTTTAAAAAAATACTCAATAAACCTCAATGCATGTTAAAAATAGTTTCCAGGACATTTTCCCTCTGATTCTCATATATGAGAATTGACATGTATCTAGGTTGTATGTATACATATGTACGGATGATTTCATGTATTTTCAAAGAGTGTAATTATATATTCAACCTTTTTTTCTGAAGATAAAGGAACTAGCCAGGATTTCTTGCCATTAGTTCTGGGCCATTACATGATATCACCGGCTCCATCAAGTCCTTACATCCCTACAGCAACTCTTTAAGATCTTTATGATCAGATATGTCCCGCATTAACCTTGAACTCACCTTTGGTATGCTGAGTTTTCTATCATACTCATTAACCCCATGATCACCAACATCATACTCATTAACAATTAAGTACCTATTGGGTTTTTGGAGACATGTAAAGCCACAGCTATCTGGTAGCTTAAAGTTATACCTAAACAAATCTAGCAGAGAACATGGAGGAGCCTGATGGACTTTCCAGTCTGATTTAATCAATCCTGAGATTCAAGATTAGCAAGGAGCCATCTCAATCTCAAGAGACCACTAAATGTTAAGTACATGGTCATTATTCCTTAACGTATTAACTGGTTGTTTTCCAAGGTTTAATTTTTCTTCCAAACTAACTCTCCACTCTAGACAAAGAGATCATATATGAAACAAAAAATTACTGTGCAAATAAAAACAAAAGGTTGTTTTTAAGATATCTATGAAACTGAGGGCCAGTTCATTTAATGATAAATTCAGAGGCCTCGATAAACAACAGCATAAATTATCTTCATTTTTATCATTATTTACAATTTTAGCAAAGAATTGTAACAAAAATTAATCCTTAGAAATAAGCAGAATAAGCATTAGTATCTCCAATATATACATGAGTTTTAGAAATAGGTTAGATAAATCAATCGTATTCATATGACTTATATGAATAATTGAATGTAGCTACTTTTAGTCATTGGTTTCTTGCACAAAATCTGATATTTTTATTTTTCCTGTCTAGCATACATTTAGACAGTAATGCTATTTGTACAAGTATAAATTCATATCT
This sequence comes from Smutsia gigantea, assembly GCA_032199065.1. Classification (NCBI taxonomy): domain Eukaryota; kingdom Metazoa; phylum Chordata; class Mammalia; order Pholidota; family Manidae; genus Smutsia; species Smutsia gigantea. The sequence continues at coordinate 236,032 of JAVSCE010021057.1, forward strand.
CAATAATATGAAACTTAAATGGTTTTTGAAATTATAATCAACTCTGCAAGATTTTCATTATGTATATCACAGACTAACTTTGATAGAGAGTGACTGTATTCAGTGTTATCTTGATGGTAAAACTGGTGAGAGAAGAAAAGAACCTGAACTTTGAGAACAAACTCACATGAATTTTTAAGGCAGGAAATCTTAATTTTCTTAATTTTCACTAGATGTGAAGAGTATTTTGAAAGTTTTAGGTAGTTTCATAAAGCAGATTTCCTGTCCTGTACTTTCACTGCTGAAAACTGACAGAGACACCACAAATGGAAAGAAGGTACTCCATTAGTTCACAGTAATTTCCCTTGTATAAATTAATATGAGGTAGACACAGAAATAGCTCTCAGTTTGCCCTGCTGTGGGGGTCTCCGTGTGAGTCTGTGAAGACGCCCTCCACAAGTAACTGGGCACTGCAGACAAAAGAAATCAGCTCTGAAGAGCGGACCCCCCCCCACTCTGATTTCCCACATAAGAAAGTCACTTTTCACTTGTCTCTTCTAGTTTTTTTTTCTCCCTTTTATCTTTTATGCAGCCACAACCCACAAGCCCTGCCTAAGGGTGTATATTGTAAACCATATGGATTGCTGAGCTCTCAGCCCCTGGCTTCCATAGCTTTCTCACCTAGGATACTAATATTTCTACGATTCACTAATACGACAAGAGCAAGATATGCTGCTTCTGGCATCCTTCCATGGAGGGGAGTGGAAACAAAAAAGAGAAAAGAAATAATGAAAGCTGTATTTTATTAGTGAAAAGAGCCTAAAAAGTCAATCCACTTGATGACGCTCCCAAAGTCCGCACTATCAAAAGTGCATCATCTGTTCCAGAAAAGGAATAAAAAGCAAGAGACAAAAGTTCGGTATCTGGGTCATCACATGATTGTAACAGGAAGCTCACGGCTCAGGTGGTCAGCTAATAGTCTGCTGCTACTGTTTAGAACAATAACCCACTTGGATGAGACTCGTATCTCTGCCTCCACCTGCTTTCCTGTCTCTGCAAAATTAAAAAAGAAAAGGTATCTATTTACTGATAGACTGTTCCCAGGTAACATCCTTATAATTTCTACATCCTGCTTAGTCTTGCTATATCTGAAATACTGTGTTCATTCTTTTTAACTTGCTCTTATAAAGTAACCTTGCATCTGAAGAATACTGACTTTGGTGTTTTTTTTTTTGAATACTTGAAGAATATTATTTGTTTTGAAAACAAAAATTAAACCTTTTCTAATAAACTAAAGAAAAGAACTAACTCTCTATGGACCTAGGATTTGGGCTGTTTGATTTGTGCCTTAAGCATTCTACAATAAAATATTGAAAATGCTTAGTAGAGATTTCAGCTCCCAGCAAGACCTGAAGCACAATTTTCATTCTGGCACAAGGGCCCTTTCCTAGGGACAGAGAAATGGAATTGTGAAACAGGACTTTTCTTCACTGAGACAATGAATAATGAATAATGGGCAACCCTCTCCACTCAGTTATTTGTGCTCTGCATAACAAATCTGCACACAATTATTTAGGGGAGAGAAATATGTTATGTTTTGAGATGCCCTCAGGTAGGAACTACATCTCTCTATGATGCATTTTATAGAATACTGACAATTGTTAGGAATCTTACAGGTCAATTTTTCATGCAATGCAAGAACCCCCTCCAACAACATCATTGCCAAGTAGTTGTCTAGTATCTGCCATTTGTATAGTAGAGTACTGAGAATATAGCTGATGATTTTGTAACATCTTTCTATGTTGACAGATACTAACTGCACTAGTTGGGGTGAAAATATAATGATGGGGTAACTGGTGAAACAATGTGTTGTATACTTGAAACTAATATAAGATTGCGTATAAGCTATACTTCAATAATAAAAAGAAAACACCAAGAAAACCCCACAAATATTTATTGAATACTAAGTTTTAAGCAGTAGACTTAGCTCATGCAAAAGATTTTTTAAAAACCAAATGCATAAACCTTGCCCTCAAGATTCTCAATCTAGAAAAAAGAGACCATGTAACCAGTCATAAACCATGCTAAGAAAGAGGTAAAAGGTAATAATTAATTCTAAGTGGTTGGTTGGTAAAGGTCCAAGATGACTTTAAACAAACCATGTTACTTCTTCATTCATTTGCTACCCCAACACCAAACTTCTTTGTCTTGCCAATTCTTCACAAATTCACAGAAAATTGAATAGGATGAACTCTTCAGAATGAGAAGATTTCACCAGATGGAGAAGAGAGAAAAGTACATCCTAAGCAAACAGACAAACAACAACAGCAGAAACACATCTGGAAATGTGAAAATTCTGGGAGTTTTAAATTCATGTACAGACATTCCTTCTAGGGCTACACTGTCTAATATGGTAACCATTAGTAACATATAGCTATTATGTACTTGAAGTTAGTTCAAATTAAAATGTGCTTTAAGTGTAAAACATGTACCAGATTTTTTAAAATCTTTTTAAAGACTATAAAATGTATTAGTAGTATATGAGTGCATAAAAATTTACCCTAAAATTTTAGTGGTTTAAAACACTAACATTGATTATTTCAGAGTTTCTATGGATCAGGAATTTGAGAGAAATTCTTGCTCAGGAATTCTCATGGGATTGCAGTAAAGGTGTCAGTCAATGCTGCAGGCATCTGAAGGCTTGAGTGAGGATGGAGGATCAACTTCCAAGCAAATCTCATTGCTTGGCAGGAGACCTAGTTACTTGCTGCCTATTGGTCAGACTTCAATTCCTTGCCACATCAACTATCACCATAGATAAGAATCCTCACTATATAGCAGCTGGCTTCCCACCAAATAAGTGATCAAAAAGAGAGGGAGCAAGCAGGAATCTGTAATGCCTTTGATGGGGTTCAGGTCAGACCACCACAAAATATGCCACTCTGTCATATGATTATTTTGAATTAAGTTTTCTTAAGAAACAGCTAGTGCAAGAACCCTCTGACCCTCTCCTGTCCCTCTGAAGGCAGGAAATGAATTTCTGTGTGAAGGGTACCTTCCCTTCACCTGGAAGGTGGAAGGCATCCTCATCACCAGAGATAGGGAAGTCACGTCCAAAAAGACTGTAAACAAACCACGTTACTTCTTCATTCATTTGCTACCCCAACACCAAACTTCTTTGTCTTGCCAATTCTTCACAAATTTATTGTATTTTTTTATACAAGGTATAAAAGCTGCCTGCTTGGTCACTTCTCTGAGTCTCAGATTTTTATGAGTTCCCATACATACAAAATTAAATTTGTTTTTCTCCTGTTAATCTGTGTTTTCTCAACTGAATTATTAGACCAGCCAAAGACAATAGAAGGGAAGAAAAGTTTTCCTCCCCTATAGCTTTTATGGCTTAGTCTCTGAAATCAAACACTATGACATCTTCTTTATTCTATCCATTAGAAACTATTTATTAAATCCAGTCCACACTCAAGGAAGGAGGCAATTGGCTCTATGTGTTAAAGGGGAGAGATGTGTGAAACATTGTCCACCCTTTGGTTATACATAATTTATATTCTCCCATGGGCAAAATATGTGTACTCTTTCCCAAGGTGTCCCAAAATTTCATTCCATCGCAGCACTGGCTTGAAATTCAGAATCTTGTCATCATATACAAATGAAGAGGAGCTATGTGGGTATCGTTCCTTAAATATAGCTCAAGTACAGTTCCTCTTCATCATAAGATCTGTGAACTAAAGAGACGTCTGCCATATCCTATTGGTCATACCAAACAACCTGATACAGTGTGGGAAGGGATTACACAGGGGTAATCAGGGCCATGGATCTTCGCAGAGATCAATAGGGGTCATCTTGGAAACTGGCTAGCACATAGGTATCTAATTATCGATTTTTATATTGACTGTATTATTTGTATCATTTGTATCATTCATGTATCTAATAAAATGTATTTTGAATATAAACTTAAACATAATGTATAATATGAATAGGTCATATGTATGCAATATATGTAAATTATATAAATCTATTAAATCAGGAGATATTTTTGCATACTTCTTTTTACTTTTAATGTGGCTACTAAATAATTCAAAGCTAAATATGAGCTCACATTATATGCCCACTGGACAGCACTGTCCTAGAGACTACATAAAGGAGAAAAGATAAGACTGTGAGATAGAAGCAGAAGATAAAGCATGAGGCATCCTGAATCCCCTCTTGGAGCATTTAGATCTTCTTCTGTAAGCAACAAAGAGGCCTTGAGTTTTCAAGCAAGGCAGTAATATTATCAGAGATATGTTTCAAGGTGATAACATTGAACAGCAGAGAGTTAGATGGGTTAGGCTACAGGAGACACTGAAGAGAGATCCAAAAAGACAGTGAATCACACAAGGCTCAAGCCCAGAAAATTTTTATTTAGGAAGATTGATGGGTGAAGAGTAACCGGAGAGTGAAGGGAGGACAGTCAAAAGGGGGAGGCATGATAAAAGAGTACAGCAAATGGACTCTTGCTGTCCTCCTGGGGGTTGTAATCCTGGATTCTAGATGTTTTTTATACTCCAGGAAGTTCTAGAGGAACAGAAAGCCTTCTAGAGCAACTGTTACACAGGGTGCTGGGTTTTTTTTCTTTACTCCACCCAGTAAACATTCTCTTTAAAATAATATTGCTTTGTTATCACAGGTGGCAAAGTCCTCCGAGCAACTGGCAGAGCTCTGATTAAGATAACTTGTCTTTATCCTTTGCCAGCCCCAATCTTCCAGCAGACTTCTTTCAGGAAGGAGGCAGTTGTGGATGAGCAGTTGCGGTGTCATCCAGAGCTCCGGTCGAAGCGTTTATGATGGGCTGCTGTAGACGAGGGAGTGAAAGGAACAGCTGGCTTTATTCAGTAGAAATTGAAAAGGCTTTTAATGAAAAGTTGAAATTACTCTTCCATCTTTAAAAAAATGCTTTGTCAGTACCCCTACAAATGGTGAACTCAGTAGCATTTTGGATTATGTAAAAGATACTTCTTTAAGTTTTAAGAAACACATTTTCAAGTAACTTTTTCCCTCGTGCCAATGTGTTTTCTGAATTTTTATATCAATTCCATGCTATGTTGATTAAATCGCCATTGTCTAAAACCTGACAAGGTTTTCTATAAAGTGATTGTAAAAAATATTAATCATATTTGTTGACGATAGTCAAATTTTCAATACTGCAAATAAAGAAGCCAAAGAAGTAGGGAGAAAAAAGCAATCAGATATACACATGGAATTTTCTAATTATTTTTCCATTTGCTGTCACCTAAAATTAAAAGTATATATATGCTATGATTAAGGCTAACTACGCTTGTAAACAGAACATAGAATAAAAGGAAAGTTTCTATTTTGGTATCATTTCTCCCTTAGCTTCTCTGGTAATCTGAAAAGTGTAGTTGCCAAGGGTTTTTTTTTTTAAAGGTTATTAGAAATTGGAACACGATCAACAATTCTCATAAGACCTAAACAGTCTTATTTACAGCATTGTTAAGACTTGCTCAATTGATTATATTTGATGATGAGTGAATATTTATTTTTCCATTGATGTGAACAGTCTCTTTTTGATCAAGTAATTTTTATAGGCTAGCTATATACTGAAAATAAGGAAGCCACAAAGCAGTTGTTGTTCGAATCCAAAGAGCGGTTCTGTGTAAAAAAATTGTTAAATCCATTCTTTATTCTCGATACGTAGCAAAATAAAGTGAACATCTTTTTAAGATACGTTGTAATTTTCCTTTTCTAACAGATAGTACCTTGCACATTGTTCTCAGGGAGTGGATAAACGAAAAAAAAGAGGAAAGAGCCCTTGTGTACCTGGAAAGATGCACTCACGGCATGGGTCGCTTGCTTTGTTGGTGGCCTCCTTCCTCTCACGCACTCAGCCAGTGCTTACTAAACAACCAGTTTATCTCAGGCATGCACACAGATGCTGGGGAGTACAAAGTTTAATTATAAAACAGTTTCCTCGGTCAATATGATTGCATATATTCCATCAAGGGAAGCAAACATTTGTACAATCATAATACAAAAAACATACTATAATAGTAACTTATATTGGCATAGCATTTAATATGTTGTGGGTCATTTATATACACATTATTTCATTTCATTTAATCCTAATAACAAACCCATTTACTAGATAAGTTATTATCCCTTGACCATCAGTTAATATAGCAGGAAACTGAGACACGGGGATAGTGCCCAGCACCATACAATTTAAGGAGAATGGAAGATGCGGATTGGAGTCCAGTGAAATTTATCTTAAAAAATATATTGAATATTTCAAGACAAAGGAATTTTTTAAGTGAAAATGATATGTTCATAGAAAAGCTGACATAAGAACATATTCTTCATAAACTAATAACATTTAACTCAAGGGGAAAGAGCATTTCAAAGTTAACATGATTAGTCGATTAGAGTTGTTCGCACAAATGGAAGGTCCCGCTCAGTATTTCTGGAGTTGTTGGTGATGATGTTTGGAAGGTAGATTGTAGCTTGTAGGTGAGAAACCTCAGCTGTCATCCTGAATAGACTGGCCTTTGTCCCAAAAGGTAAGGAGAGGCACTTCACAACTGAAGCAAAAGCATAAAGCAATGGGCTTTTCTTAGGGATACAACTTGACTGCCCTTATAGCAGATGGACTGGGTATAGAGTGAGCAGTTAGTGACGCACAGTGGACCAATGAGAGAGAAGAAAACACCAGCTAGAACAATGAAAACAAGGGGAGAAAGGCATGCATAGCATTTGGAAACACCAGCAGATCAAAAGAACTAGCAAAGCCCAAAGGAACGTTTCTCATTCTCTCTGTGCCCAGAAACCCCATATCCAGAAACAGGTGAAAGCAGCAGTTAGGCCCACTGTGCTGCAAATAACTTAAGGTAAAAAGTTTAATGTAAGAAACCCCATATCCACTACTTGATTAGTTTGCCGGAAACCGTGGGTCTGCCAGACAAAATATAAAATCTAAAGATGTAAACCTGTAAAGAAAATCCACAACTGAATTCATTTTGTATAAGGATGTATTTCAAGCTGTAATTATAACTACATCCCACAGGGATTTTTACATTCTGCATGGTCCTTAAAGATGGTTTTTTCAGGTTGAAGTGGCATATCTTGCTATCACTTGGCAGCTTTTCAAATGTGTCACAATTAGGGAATGTATCACTGATTCTAGTATTTTTTGCTACATAGGCAGCCTCTGTGCTCTTCAGCTAACAAAATGGTAGTAAAGGGCGAGGTCCCAGGGCCAGTCATCTTTCCTCAGGGATGGAGCTGGCAGCTTACCAGGCTATCAAACACTTGTTGGGAGTCATTTCTGCTAAGTGGCACTCTTACCCAGAGGCACTGCAAATACTTAGGTTTTCCTTAATAATACTGAGCATTTTGCACCACTTTCTAATCATTAATTAGTTAATCTGAACACCATCCCTATGAGATAGGTGAGAATAATTATCCTCATTTTACAGCTGAGAAAACAAACACTAGAGGTTAAATGACTTTGACAAGGTTATTTAGGGAGTTGGGGAGGCAGAGCTAAAATGCAGACAACTTTCAGACCTGGAAAAAGAAAATGCTCTTTTCTTCAATGCAGAGCACACATAATCCTAGTATATTTAAGCAATCCATATGAGGTACTTGTTTTCCATTTGATCTAGATGACTCGAGGTCTGAAACCTAGTCCACTGAATCATCACTTAGTGATGGGTAGGGACTAATAGGGCAATGTATGTTACTGCTAGCTGCCGCCATGCGAAACTGGCTACAGATGCTGGAAGAAGATGTAAAAGGATTAAAAAGAAGTATCATAGAGAATCACTTTGACACTGAGTTCAAGTGAAAGAAAGTTATTAATTTAATAGCCCTATTATAAAGAGAAATACTCTCAAGAGTTAGAAGTCTAATGAAAGCACATATCAAAATATTAGGAACAAATCAGGACTTATTTTAAACCATGTGATCTTAGTAATACTACAGCCTACAATGCAATGGAATTCATAAATATAGTCCAAAAGTATGTGCATAAATATTTGCCCCAAAATGACCACAGAATTGGTGGATTCCATATACTTCAACATAATTGGTTAAGGACTAAGTTCAAGCTTAAATATTTATTTTAAATTTAACATCTATAGTGTAGATATTTTAAGTAAACAACTTTACCAAAATAGTGGGTTTTTTCACATTGACTATCTATATACAAAATAGTGAATCTATAAAAAATGAAACAGAAGTCAAATATTCTCTTCCATCCTGCTGTTTCCAAATTCATTGTGTTTGCTGAACTATTGGAATTATTTCAGTAGCATTTTTTTCACTTATGGCAATTGTCATATGCATTATAAAGGTGCAATTCCTCATAAACCTAGGCCACTCACTTTCATATTGGCTCCTGTGGGACTAACACAACTACACAATTCCAATGTCTCAGCCTTCACACAGACACCAAGGATGATATGTTGCTCAAGAGTCATAAAAGTTACAATTATTTGACGAACGTAGGTAGCACTTGCTATATTAGGATTTCTTTGTTTTTATGACATATTTCGCAATCTAAAATTTGTGCGTGTCCTAGGAACAAGCAATCTCCTGGGAAATACTTCAGGAAGGTAAAACAAGAAAGCATTCACTGTAAATAGCACATCTAAAATCAATCTTTTATATCCTTTGCTTTGTATAGCATGTCTTTTTAATTTAAATTACACATATTTTTTCCATGAAAAGAGAAAATTTAAACCCAAATATAACTGAGTAAATTCTCAATATTCTCTTTAAGAAATAGACTCACATGCTTCTAAAGCATTAAAAAAACTAAAAATTTTTAAGGACATTTTCACAGAATGGAGTAGGAAGCATCCATTTTAAATCCAATTATAAGATTTCCTAAACACCTCCATGAACCATTCTCCTTTTCTTCCAAGTTCATTTCTCTTTGTTTGCAACTATCTCTTCTCACTCTCCCACCAAAGCGCTATTTTCCTTGTCCTCTGTTCCTCCTTGGCCTAGTTCGTCACCACTCCTCTCCCTGAACCCTTGGACTGCCTCTAGGTTTATCTACCCCTTCTCATACCTTTTGATTTTTACACCATAATTCAACCTTTCTTGACTTTTCTCACATGAATTCTCATCCATCTGCTCAGTAAACATTGAATCTTCCTCTAGATCCAATTTCCTTAAAACATGCAAGAGAAAGAGAAGGTAAATATGTAACATTTGATATTTTCTGTGCTACAAATGGAAGGAATAAAGGAAAAAGAATAGAGGAGATATGAAAAACTAACAGAAAATAAAAGAGAGAAATGTTAACTCCGATACATGTAAAACTAGCAAAGGTGAAACAACTGATAAAGGTCCCGTGGACAGAGAATTTAAAAGCAGCCTTACAAGTCTAGGGATTCGCCTCTGTGAAATCAAAAAGGGAAATGATCAGATATCACAGCAGCCAACATGCCTCTGCCAGTAGGACTTCGCTTCCCCAGCAGGAGGTCTCTCTCCTGTGTTCGTCTCTCAGAATCAGTGTTCACCATCAATCTCCACTGAGCAGGGACAATTTCAGTCTACTGAGCGAATCTTTGAAGACCTACTAAAGAAAATCTCTAAAGAGGGACTTACTGCAGTACAGCAACCCTGACGTTGGCAAAGAAAGGTCACCGGCCTCCCACAGGATGGTAACCCAACACCAAAGCCTTGGGGTGATTTTTTTTTTCATTTCTTCTGCTGTCCACTGAGGGTATCAGATTAGTCAGTGATGCTAGGGGAAAGAACAGCTTAAAAAAACAGAAAGACCTAGCAAATCAGGAGAGATAAAGAGAAAAAGAAGAAAATTCTACTGAGGTTTAACAAGAGAGGTGTATCTATCACTGTGGAAGCAGCAAGAAGGTACATTATTGTCTTCTGCTGGTGAGGTCAGGAGTGATTTGGAGCTAGAGGGTGCGTGTGAGCGCTGCACTTGAACGTGCTGAAAAGAAAATGAAACTATCATTGGGAAGGTCTCATCTTCTTCTACGTCAAAGAGAGACAAGAAGGCTGACAGTTGATAACGAAGCTGTTGGCAGGCTGAAGTTCGTTAAATGTGTAGAGGTTTATTATTGGGAATCTGCAGTGGAGCAAAAAGCCAAAGCTGAATTCACTTATGAGTGCAAGGGTGCACATTCCAAATGAACCACAACAGCAACAGGTGGGAAAGGGCACATAAACACAGATATACATACACACAGCTGGGAAACAAATCAGGAGCAGATAGTAATTCTGTGATAATAGGACTATATTAAAGATGTTTCCATGAATTCCCAAACACATAAGTCAGAGTCCAGTTGAATCCTACATATGAGTAATTGAAGAATATTATTAAAACTTGCGGTCCACAGAAAGAAAAATGTAGTAGGAAATGGGAAGTAGACACATGTTAAAAGACGCCAGGAGCCTCTCAAAATTTAGTGAACATCAGAATTACCTGCAGAGTGGGCTTATTGACAATGGTTTTGTGGCTCCTATTCCCAAGGGTTCTGATTTCAGCAGGTCTGGAGGGGGGCCTAAGATTTTGAGTTTCTGTCACCTCCCAGATGATGCAGACGCTGCTGGACCACACCTTGTGTATCACTAAGCTAAATATGCAGTCCTATCATAGACATTTAGGTTTCCTCTAAATGCAGATTATCAGTCACTGGGAGCCTTCATTTTAGAGCAGTTTGCTGAGACATATGACATTAATCTCTCAATCTGTATGCACCTCAGTTTCCCTTTATGTGGCATTAAGATAGCTATCCTTGATTTTCTAGAATAATTTGATAATTAGGTGCTTTTTAAACCATAGGTGAGGCCCCTAATTACACAGTTAAGGTTTTGAAACCTTTTGAAATCCCAACACGGATAGTGCTTTCACACAAGTGTCCTTGTTATTAGTTTTAAAACTCCTATAATATGAACCAAATTCAGTGCCATTCTGCAATCTATAGCCAATTCACACTTGCCCCAGATAGTAATTATAGAACACTTATGACTTTCCTGTTTGTAAAGGCTGACATTTCTGAGGAAATCAGCAGCTCCCGAATGTCAAGCACGCAGCAGACGCCCTTCCTCCACTACAGCTGTGGGTCTCAGGATAGGAGAGTTTCTGATACTCGAAAAGGGAATTACACAGCAGGCTGGAATTGACCTACAGGGCAAGAGTCATTTGTTCAGTTGCACTTTTCTGCAAAAAAGGAGAACATTTGGGCAAATTTCTAGCAGTGTTTTTCTTTCCCTAGTCTGACCCTGCTTCGGGACACATGGTAAGGAAAAGCAAGTGGACAAAGTCATTACTTTTTTTCCTAAATTTTTTTTTCCCCCCAATAAAGACAATAAGATCTCACTATTTCTAGAAAAATAGCTTCTTTACCAAATGCATCACATAGGTTTGAAAATGTTACCATGCTGATAAGATAATGAAAATACTAAATGAACTAGTTTTGATGATGAAAATACTAAATTCATCTCTTCTTTCCTCTTTACTTGCTTTGCCTTCCTTTCCCATTTTCCTTTCCCTTCTTCAGACTCTTCTATCTTCCTCCCAATAAAATGACATGACGTGATTCAAGTTAAAACTCATCACCATCATCATCACCACCATAAATTGATTCAACATCATTAAGTACAATCATGCAGCATTACCATCATTATTACCTCGGGCAGCCGGAGATGCCAGAGCAGGTTCCTCCCTTCCTCTCTTTCTTTCCCACAGATTCCAAGATAAGAGAATCTTTATTCTTACCATCTACCTCCCTGTTTCTGAATATAAGAGGAAAAGTTATTTCTTCTCTCCATCTCCCTTTTCCCCAATACTATATACTGCCAATATAATTTCTGGTTCTTCTCTTTATTTGTTTCTTACAGCTTCTCAAATAAAAGTAAGTGGGTAAGGAAAGCTGGCATTGGACAGAAGTATAGATTTCACTCAATGATGTAAAGATGTGGAAATGACTTTCTGTGAAGTACCAATGGACTAGATTGTCCTAGTAACTATTTAAGTGAACATGCAAGGTTATTACTTCAAAGCTTCATCTACTGCAATTATGTGTAAGTATGCTTTCACTGAGAAGATCCTGGATGTGATGCTGAAGGGTCATTTCCCAGTTAAAATCATGCCACTCTTTCTATACGAAAATAGTATGTCAACCTTGCCACAACTCACTGAAGGAAAGGGCATGTGCACTCCTTGCAGGGTGACAGCTCAAGTCCAGAGATCTTCTCTTAGATAAATAACTTGTTGCTTCAAACATCATTTTATTTCCTAATTGGTAGTGCATACTTCTCTGCTGGATAAATGGAATGGACTAGGTATGGCATCATCCTTAATTAATTGGTGTGCTACCTACTTAAGAGGGCACACACCACTTGTGTTATTAAACAGTGTCATGTCAGATTTAATGGATGTCATTATGGGGGTTCCTCAGGGATCAATCCTTAGACCATTGTTATGTATGATGTTTATAAATGAGCTGACAAGGCAGTGCTCTGAGGGTAGTGCACATCGTTATGCTGATGATCCAGTCCTGGGTGGGAGTGCTCAGTCACTGAGCGAACTTTGAAGCAGCCCTGTTCAGGGATTCCTTAGATGGAAATTGAATTGTTTTTAACAAGCAAAGAAACATTCAGGCATTTTGTGTAAGAATTCTCCAAAATGCTGCGCATGCAAAGGTAAAAGTTAAATGTTCACGTACCTCTGTGGTCAGAACGATTGTAGAAAAAGCTCTACTGTCGGCTGTTATTGACAAATACATCTACACTTAAGTCATACCAAGTAAATTGTATTCTGAGAGATAGCTCAGAATTTTTGTTTCTGAAAATTTAGACAAGTTTCTGGTATGGGAATAATGGGTAGCAAGGGACCTAATTGGATTTACTGGAGACATTCCCTCTTCCTAAGGGTACGTCCTGACCTCTGCAGTCTGCATTAGGTAAACTTTTTGTGTATTCTCTTTTGTACCTTGTGCTCACCTTTTAGTCTTAGTGGGTTTTCAGCTTTTTGAGGGCAGGGGCATGTCTTCAGCTGTGCAGCCTCAGAGTCTAGCCCAGCATAGGTGTACTTTAGATACTAGGAAAATGTTATGGAATGAGCATGTCAGTTTATGTTTCAGTCAGGAAAAAGAAAGAGAGAAACTGTAGGTATTACGGAGAGAATAGAGCTTAATATAAAAATGGGAATAACAGAAATGTGGGACAGGAAGCTCTTGAAGGCTGCACCTGGAGGAATAGAGAAATAGTCACACAGGATTTCTGCCTGAAACACCGCAGAGTGGAGACGCCAGGGCTCACTGAGAAGTCTGAGAAGCTGGACAACCATGGGACAAATAAGAGCTGGTAAAGGAGTCGGAGGCTGCCAGTCTGATCACCTAGACAGGAAAGAGAGAGCTCCTGGCATAGACAGAGAAGCTACCACAAGTGGTAGATACAATATTCTCAGAATAATGGCCTCCTCTCTGCCTTCTCATTTTCAAACTTTAACTTGGGGCCATATAGGAAAGGGGCTTATGGGAAGTGTAAGCTAGGCTTTTGCTCTACAGAGCAGAGGAGATTTAAGGCACAGAGTGGGGAAAAGGGGGCTGAGTGATGCAAAGTTAACAGGTAATAATCCAGTGCGCTATGTAAAGTTCAAGCATCCCAACACAACGGAATGCTTATTTGCTAAGCATTACCCCAAGTAGAAAAAGACTTGGGCTCAGGACACTATTTAGATTTAAGTTAAATCTAAACAAGAAGGAAAGCACCTGACAACTTGCCACCTTGTATTATGTTTAAACTTAGGGATAATGGAACAAACGTGGGGAAAGGAATAAAAAGTGCTATCTCTGCCAATAAATGTTTCCATGCTGATAGAATAGGAAAATTAACACAGCAAACAACAAATGAAAATGATTAAAGATACAGGGTCAAAAATGATTTATGATTTAACAACTAAGTATCATGGTAATAATGGCAGCTCTCTCCCTTGTGGAGCCTCGTGAACATTGCTGTCATTGGATCTGCCAGAAATAGTCTTGCCTACCCTCACTTGGCAGACAGTGATCATGCTGTTGAAGGTTCAAAACCACCCATGTGGACTCCGCTTCCCATCACTTCATTAACATCACACTCTGCCTTTGTGCAAAAACAAACCACAAATGATTGTACTGTGAGCCAAGAGTCCTTGATTGTTACAGTTAGGAACAATGTGAGTAAAACAATTGAATTTTATATGTCAGGCAATGTGCCGTCATTCCTCTCTGGAACTAAAAATGGTAAGAATGGACCTGGTGCTATGACTTCAGTGAGACAAAACCCAAGAGGGAAGATTAAAAGGGAGAATTTCTTTTTTTTCTTACCAGTCCAAATATATTATTTAAAAATTTTTTTCCTAAAGATTTTTGTTGAAGATAATACTGGAGCAGAATTCTCACCAAAGTTCCATATTGAGAAAATTAGAACATGAAGAATAGTTTGCTTTTGTTCAACAATGATTTGTACCTAAAGAGGAAAGAAATCCCTTTTAGGTAGTATGACCACAGTTAGGGCTCAGTGACTATTTACCAAGAAGCACTTAGTATGTACATGGCACCACATTAAGCCCTATGGGAATACAAAGATGAATCTAAATTGAGCTCCATTCATAATGAAGTTTACTAGCTGGTAAGGGGGAGAAAATAAGCTCACAAATAACTCTAATACAAATGTGAAAGATAAGTGTTATTAAGTTCACTACTATGCAGGCAGAAAGATCAAGGAAGGCTTCATAGAGGTGTCATTGAGTTTTACTTTGTAAAATGGGTGTGATTTGAATTCTCTCCAGTTGGGCTTCTTGTCCCTCCACCATACTGATTTTGTCAAGGCCGCCATGACCCGTAAGTTGATCAGCCATTATCTTTGTTGATATATCAGCGTTAGTGAAACAATTAACTATTTCTTATGGCTTTTTCTTCACTTGACTTCTAAAACATTGTTGCCTTGATTTTTTCTCTGTCCTTGGTTGACTCATTTCCGTCACCATAGCTGGTTCCTCCTGCCCTCCAGCCACACTGTCCTCTTTGCTGTTCTTTGGACATGCCAGGCAGACACCCACCCACATCTTTACGCTGGCTTTCCCTCTACCTAGATCAGTCTGTGTCCAGATAATCATACAACTAGCTCTCTTCAATGTTGATGTGGTTGAATGGAATCCCCAAAAGAGATATGCCCACAGCCTAACCCCCAGCATTTATTGAATGTGTACTTCTTGTAAAAAGAATCTTTGTATATGTAATTAAGAACCTTGAGATGAGAACATCCTGTATTACCTGGTTGTTCCCTAAATCCAGTGACAAAAGTCTTTATAAGAGACACACAGAAGAAAGATACAGAGAGGGAAGGAAAACACACAGAGGAGAAGGCCAGATGAAGATGGAGTCAGAAATTGGAGTTATGAATTCATAAACCAAAGAATTCCTGGAGCCACCACTTGCTGAAAGAAGCATGGCAGAATGATTTCCTAGATACTTCAGAGGTAGTACAATCCTGCCAAACACCTTGATTTGGGACTTCTGGCCTTCAGACTGTGAAAGAATAAATTTCTGTTGTTATAAGCCACCAAATTTGTGGTGATTTATTACAGAAGTCCTGGGAAACTAATAACAGGTGTCATGTTTTCAATGAGCCTTACCTTGGCCACCCTTTTAAAAATCTATTCCCCTCTCCTCAGTGCCCCTGGTCCTTCTGGTTCTGTTTATCCTGCTCTATTTTTATAGCACATATTGCTTTCTAAAATACTGTAAGCTTACTTTTCCCAATATATATTGTTTGGTATCCATTTCCAGCTAGAATATAAAATCCACAATGGCAAGAATTTTTGTTTGTCTTGTTTACTGAAGTATCCCAACTTCCTAAAATCTCATCTGATTCAAGCATATTCTCTGACTTGTTACCAATGGGGATTCCATTCAACCACATCAACATGTGCACATGTAAGGTACACAGTAAATATTTGTTAATTAGAGCACAGTTACAAATATGAGAAAGCAAATGGAATCTTTGGTGAGTAACAAGATTCACAGTTTTGAGTTTACTAATGAACTCTTGGAGTACAAACTTGAAATTAGACTGGGAGAAATTTGGATTATAGAAGATAAGTTGGGAATGAGCAGAGCTTGATTTTGTGTAGGGATGTTGTGTGATCAGATCAATGCTTTGCTACATATACTTGAAGATTTCTTCCTTGTTGAGAAAGTCACCTAATGTAAAACTACTGGCCTCTCATGGCTCCTTTGCTTATTTTCCCCAAGAGAGGAGAAAGAATTTACTTCCCAGAGAGGTTAGATAAAAGAATCAGCTAGACTAGCTGAGTCCATACTCCTCCTGTTTCCTGTCTTGGGGAAGGCTGCTCACAGGATGCATGTGCTTTGCCCTCCCAGGCCACTACTTTAAAGGACCAACTCCCTTCATGAAGAGGCCTGCAGGGTTCAGAGCTGCTTGGGAAAGCGTAGATGACCTGAGTCATAAGAATAGCAATGGGACCTGCAAAAAAGGTCATCTTTCTACTACATTCCACCATAACCTTGTTAGATGAAGTCATCAAAATGGGCAAAAATTCTTTGTTCCTTGATGTCAGATAATATAACGTGAATTTAGCCCCACCATGATTTTTATGTTACATCTCAATTTGACATTAGTACATAGAATCAAAAGACATTCATAAAGACAAAAGGTATGTTCTGACAGTGGAAACCAAGTGTCACTTTTAAAATTAAGAATTAATAATATTTTGGAAACTCTTAAAGTCATCATGACACACTGGTCTCTCTGAAGACAAGTCGAAAGCAACTATTTTTTGAGATCATAGAAGGAGAACACCTTGGCACAAGTCTAAATTCTGTATCTATTAGCTCTTTAATCCAACCAGTCATTTCATGTCTTTTGGACTCAGTTTCATCATTTATAATTTAGGGGAAATTTTTTGCTTATAAGGCTGTTCAGAGTATTAAGTGACTTGTGTTCATGGGAACCCCCATACTTCCATGAGAAAGGATGTCTGCTAGAATAATACTCTTGGTTTCTCTTCCATTCCTCATTCATACAGAGGAAGGAGGAGAGACTTAGCAACTTGGTGGTGTTTGAGAGAAGGAAGTGACCATGTCCTAATTAATCTCTTCTTGTTCCTCTCTTGAAAACGTCCACTTACAGGATACATATGTTTTCTGCTATTCATACTGTAAGCTTAAGGGATAAGTTCCAGGGAGCAGAAGCCTGAAGTCATCCAGTCATGCTATGACTGGGAAGTAACTTTGGCAAATAAGAAGGTAAAGTATTAGCAAACCTGCTGGGGCCATATATGCATTCTGTCCTCAATTCAGCTTTCATCAGTACCAAAACTTTGAATTTTCCTTCCATCTCACTGAGTTTTGTATTTTTGTCATATGGTTCCAAACTTGGGTAGGAAAGAGGCACACATTATTAATAGCTTTCCTCAAAACTCCAGCATCCTCTACAAATGCAAATTAATGCAATTATTATGCAATATCTTTGAGCTGTGCTTGCAAATGACTATTGTATATTTATTTTTGCTTACTTTCTCTGCAGCACAGAAATATCTTTAACTTAGAGATCAAATTTTCTACACCAATAGTAAATCAGAAAAGGTCAGAGAAAAAAAAGAAGTTAAATGAAATACTCAGTAAGTGATACAGATTTATGTGCTTTCTATTGTTCAGGCCTTCAATGTATATACTTCCTTAAAAATAAGTCTTTCTGCTTGTACATTTCTAATGGTTTGGGTGTGTGTGTGTGTTCATGGTTTCCATCAAAGGAATTGTTCTTTCTCATCTTTAAAAAAGAAATAATCAAAGAGAAGTGACTTATTCCATCTTACCCCTAACCCCCTTGACTCCATGCACACCCATGTGAGGTCATTACCACCCCATACCCAGGAAAAGGAAGAAATTGTCCTTTTGTTTTCTTCTTCAGTTTCAAATGGCTAGCAGTCACTGCTTCTTGAGCTTAATCACTAAATAGCATAATATCCTCCAAGCATGGGTTATATGGTTATTTAAGAGAAAACTGTAGTTGTTTTAATATGATTATTGTAGCCATACATTTTGTTTTTATGAGTTTTTATATAGCACTATTACTTGTGTGGTAATCTTAAGGATATTGTTATAATTTGTTTTATGTGTTAAGTATTATAAAAGTCTTGCTAGCATTGCTATAGTTTAAGGTCTGCAAGCATCTCATTTGATTCAAGCATATTCTCTGACTTGTTACCATGGGCTCCACACACAGCTTTTGCTCACTGATTTAAGCCATTTGCTATTGGAAATTTTAGCCCTTTTGTTGAAAGTGAGTCATCTCCAATCTCCCCAAAGCTGTGCCTGTAAGAAACGACCCATGTTCTACGCAATCTTCCATATGTGCCAAGCTTTGTGGCCTTCTGTGTAGACTGATAAATATCACTTCTTTTATTCCTGTATGCCAGCAGAGTGCTTGCTGGTGACCCAACCCTTTTTTATGTTCCTCTAATTTTTTGAGCTGCAATATAAGTACCTTGTCCTTTTTATGTTAAAGAAACCATAGATTTTAGGTGTTGTTATTATTCATAAACCTTGACTTATGCTCTCTGTTTCTCTTGATTCACATAAAGAGAAGACACTCCTTTGAGAGGGTCATTCTGGAATTGTCATGACATCTTATTTCACTAATGAGCAAAATTCAAGCAGAATCTCTACAGCTAACTTCTTATTCTGTGCGTAGTAGCACAAGTGACAACATATGACAGACAATGTGCAAGAATCACTGGGGATAAGAGATCCATGCTTATAGTTTAATTTGTTTCCTAAAGAATTGCTCTATTTTTATTTTATTAGGTGTGTTTGTTATGTTTTAAGAAGTTATTTTTGTTTTTGTTTGTTTATTTGTTTGAGCTACCATATAGAAACACACTTTTAAAGGCTGAACATTCACCAATAGAGGTACATGAGACACATAAAGCACCTAATCACCCAACTGTATGCCATTTAAATTTTAAAACTCATGATATCCATAGCTAGGGAATGCAGAGAAGAAATGAAATTACACTATACATGTCATGGTGAATCATAGTCTCAAATAACTAGTCGTACTTTTTCAATGAAATCAAAAAGGGACTAAGGAGAACATCCAGTTTGGGTTAGGATATAGAAATTACCAAGGTCCAATCTTTCCCACCCTAACATGAGCCAGTTCAACTACCAAATCATGGATTTTAAACCACCACAAAGATGATGAAGCAAAAATAAACTAAATTTCAAAATGGATGAATTTCCTGGAAAAGAACCACAGCTGCTTTCAGGGTTACTTGAGTGGCAGAGGAATTGGGAAGGGTAACCCAGCTAAACTTTCACCAAACTTGTGACCACATGTGGGCTGGTGTGATGGGCAAGAATCACTAAGCACCATAGAGTGTGAGTCTGCATCTACTTGCTAGCTCTTTCCCATGACACTTCACCAGATGTAGAGGTATATCATGCCAAAGGTCTGCTGGGTCTCCTCCTAACACTGTAAATCAGTGGCAAGGTTATGCAGAAGAGCAGAGGGGAATCCGTCTGGGCACTTCATCATCCAGTGAAGTCACTGGTGGCAAAAGATCTAAGAAAGGCCCAGAAGAAAAAAGAAAACAAATTCTTCCAAGACACTCTGAGCCTCAACCCAGTGCAATGCAGAGGTCTTCCAAAGGTTGGTGTGGGAAAGCAGCGTGGAGAGAGTACACCTGAGGTACAGAAAGCCAGGGGTGGACCTGGAGTGAGAAAAGAACTCATCAGTGACTAACAAATTGAATAGCCGGGTGTAACTGTGAGAGAGATCACCCACAACTTGGGACTCTAAAGCACAAAGAAAGCTCTGGAGTCCATCAAGCATTTGAAGCTAGTGGTGATTTGCAACTACTTAAAGCTGCAACAGAGCCCAAATCCAGTTCAATTGGCTGATTAGATTGACACCACAGGATACTCCAGCAGTCTGATATAAGGGAGTGTGACTTTTTCTGGGAAATGAATATCACCCTACTTCAGTCTCTAGTGTTCTGATATACACACTGTATGCTATATACATAAAAATTATGAGAGATCCAAAGAATCAAGAAAATGTCACATGCAATTAATAGATACAATACGATAGAAGTGGACCCAGAAATGGCATAGATGTTGGAATTATGAGACAGAGATTTTAAATCCTTAGTTCTTATATTCAAATATGCTAAAGAAACTTGGAGGAAAAGTCGACAATATGCATGAACTGTTGGGGAATTTGAGCAAAGGCAAAAGAACAACAACAAAAAAAAATAGAAATATAAAAGATATTATCAGAAATAAACAATATATTCAATGGACTTAACATAAGACTAGAACCAGCAGTGGAAATTATCCATGAATTTGAATACAGGTCTGTAAAATTATTCAAATCTGGAATACAGAGGAAAAACATAAATGAGAAGAACTGAGCATACAAGATCTGTGGAACAATATTAAAATATTAAGTAGTCTAATGTATGAATAATTAAAATCTTAGATAAGAGGAGAGAGAAAAATGACACAGGAGAATATTTGACTGAGATTTTCCCAAATTGACTAAAGACATCAAAAAGCAAAGTGAATACCAAGCAGGATAAATTTAAAGAAAAGCACACATCGGGACATCAAAATTATGAAAGTCAAAGAAAAAGAGAAAATTAAAAATTCAGCCAAAAAAGAAAGATATATATTGAGAAACAACAAAGAGTGATGGGTACATTATCAGAAAAAAATGAGACCAGAAGAAAGTTAAGCAACATATTAAAAGAGCAGAAGGAAAAAAAAATCACCCTAAAGTTATAGATCCAGCAATAAATATCCATCAGTTAGGAAGGTAAAATAGAGGTATTTAAAAATATTTAGAAAGAAGCTGAGAAAATTAATGCCCAGCTGACTTGCCTTCTGAGGAATGTTAAAGGAATTTTCCAGGCTGAGGGAAATTGATACCAGAGGAAAGATCAGGTCTTCAAGAAAAACTTACAGCAACAGAAACACTAAATATGTGGACAAAAATAAGACCTTTGCTTAAACGACTATTGGCCAGTTCAAGTAAAAAATAATAACAGTGTGTATATAAGTAAAATATATAACAACAAAGAGAAAAAAAGTGGGTGTCTGGGGAGGAAAGTGTATGGATATAAAGTTCTTACCTTGTTTGTGAAATAATAAAATACTGTTTGAAGGTACCCTGTGCTAAGGTAAGGTGCATATTCAAATCTCTACAGAAATCACTAAAAATAATTAGTAAGTATTGCAAAAAATAATATAAGAGAGAAAGGAAACACCGAAAAAAAACTTTGATATACTTAAATAATGGCAGGAAAAAAAATAACAGAAAGAACAAATGGGAGCAATAGAAAATAAATGCTGATAGTTTTGATTTAAATCCAACTATGTCAATAATTATAATAAATGTAAATGTAAGGGACACTCAAATTAAATGGCAGAGACTATTAGGTTAAATTTTTTTAAAGCAAAATCAATGTATCAATGTATATGCCATTTACAAGATATACACTTTAAATATTAAGACAAAACTCCGCTGAAAATACAAAGAATGAGGAAAGATACACCATGCAAGCACTAAGCATATGAAAGCTGGGGTAGCTATATGAATAATCAGATAAAACGTACTAGAATTAAGCAAATATGATAGACAGAATAATACCCCAACCTGAGATGTTCACATCCTAATTACTGGAACCTATGAAAACATTACCTTACATAACAAAAGAAACTTTGCAGATGGGATTAAGTAAGAATCTTGAGTTTGGGAAATTGTCCTGTATTATCTACTTGGTCTCAATATAATCACAGGAGATTATAAATTAAAGAAGGTGGACAAACACACAGCTGAAAGCTGGCAGAGAGAAGCTGGAAGGTACTGTACTGCCGGCTTTGAACGTGGGAGACAGGGCTTCCAAGGAATGCAGACCAAGGAATGAAGGAGTGCCTGTAGAAGCCAGGAAAGTCAAGAAAAGGGATTCTTCACCAGACCTTCCAAAAGATACCCCGCTAACAACTCATTTTAAGACTTCTGACCCCAAAACTAAAAGAGAATAAATTTATGATGTTTTAAGTCACTAAGGTTGTGGTAATTTGTTATAGCAACAATAGGAAACTAATAGAAAATTTAACAAAGTCCCATAATTCAAGAAGAATATATGATAAGCAAATTTATTGTCATAGAGTAACAATGGACAATCAGGAAATAATTTTTTTTAACTATTGAGAAGATTACATAAAAATATCACATACTTAGAAACAAATCTAGCAGAATATGCACATGACTAAAAATGATAAAATATTGCTGAGTTAGAACCCGAAGCTTTTTGAAGAAAAATAAAATAATTTGGCAACCATGGGTTAGGCAAAGATTTATTAGAGAAGTCACAAAAACACTAATCATAAACTTTTTTCATTTTTAAAAAAAAATTTTTAATTTGTGGGGCAGCTGGAAACTGAGGCAGGGTTTTATGTTGCAGTGTTGAGGCAAAATTCCTCATCTGGGAATCCTCGGTTGTTTGCTCTTAAGGCTTTCAATTTACTGGATGAGGTCCATGCCCATAATACAGGGTAATCTCCTTCAGTTAAAGTCAACTGATTATAGTAACTTAAAGTTACTGATGATGGAGATCGACTATATTTGTGAAATACCACACAGGTATACACAGGTGTGTACTTACATTCACAAATACAAGCAACTAGATGAGTGTTCAATTAAATAACTAGGTACTATTGTCTAAACAAGGTAACACATAAACTCAATCCCGTAGACATCATCAAGAAAATAAATAGTCATGTCACAGCTTCCGGGGGGTGGGGGATTCTCATAAAACCTTTTCCTGGCAAAAGATTAATATCAGGAATACATAAAAATTATTTTAAATTGATAACAAAATAATAAAGAAACACAATAAAAAGTAGGCTAAAAACTTAAACAGATACTTCACAAAAAGAAGATATATAAATAAACCAATAAGTAAATAAAATGGTGCTTGACATTATTTGTTATATGGAAAAAACAATGGTAAAATCACTGTAGAGAACTGTTAATCAATGTCTTATAAAATTAGGTCTACACCTAACCTTTAAACTAGCAATTCCACCTCTAGTTTAAAGGAAACAATAAGCCCAGAAGATTAGTGTAAGAATTTCCATGGCAGCCTTATTCAGAGTAGCCATATCTAGAAAGATCTAAATGCCCATCTGCAGGGGAATGGATAAAATCTTGGAGTATATTCTGCAATGTGAAATATTATTGAATAATATAAAGCAATGTACTATTGATACATGCAACAACATGGATGAATCTCAAAACATGTTTAGTGAAAGAAAACAAAGCACATACTAAATGATTAGATTTACTTGAAGTCCAGGAAATGGCAAACTACAGATCTTCCTTGATTTACCATAGTCTTTGATATCCAACAAACACATTGTAAATTGAAAATATTGTAAGTTGAAAATGTATTTAATGCCCCTAACCTACCAAACATCATAGCTTAGTCTAACCTAACATAAATGTGCTCAGAACACTTACATTGGCCTACAGTTAGGCAAAAACATATAACATAAAGACCATTTTATAATAAAATGTTGACTATCTTGTGTAACTTACTGAATACTGTATTGAAAGTGAAAAACAGAATGGCTGTAAATGTATCGTTTGTTAACCTTTGTGATCATGCAGCTGACTGGGAGCTCTGGTTTGCTAGCTAAAATAACCAGAGAGCATTGTACCGCATATCACCATCCCAGAAAATGATACAAATTTGAAATTCAAAGTTGGATTTCTACTGAATGTGTATCATTTTTGCACCATCGTAAAGTAAAAAAATTGTAGGTGAACCATTGTAAGCCAGGGGCAGTCTGTAATCTATAATGATATAAACCACAAGGTGATTACTATGAGGAGCAACGAGAGTGAACTGTCCAGAACAGGAATGAGGGAACTTTCTAGAGTGAAAGAAACATTCTGTATCTTGTTTGGGGTGCCCGTTACTAAGGAATATTCACTTTTCAAAATGCATCAACCTGAATCTTTATGGTCCCTGCATTTTACTGTTTGCAAATTAGCCCTCAAAAAAAAAGAAGACAGGGGGCATAATATCTTGAAAAGGCATTCTAATGCTTTATAGCAGCAGTTTCCAAAGTCTTAGATTAGAAAAAGAAGAAAAGAAGACTTAAGAGGACACTGCTTTTCATCCCCCAAGAAAATTGTACACTGCTTGACACCATCCCTTCACCTCTAGAGACAGAGTAGAATAAAAATAGTAGAATCACTTTTCTCTGAAACAAAACAGAACAAGTCTAATCAATTTGTGTTGATTATAGGTAAGGAGACAAAAGCTTCACACACAGCAGCTTTGTTAAATTTTTGCTTAAACTTTTACACTGACCTATACTTCAAAGGGGAGTTATTTGAAAATGAAGGTATTTGGGGTTTTATTTTCTTCTGTTTTTTTTCAACTATTTCATGCTTATCCTATCTGAAATATATAGTATCTTTAAGTTTGACAAAAGCAAGACAAAGCTTGTTAATCACACATGGATACCAAGGGAATGGTTTACTTCAATGCTACCCATATGTATGAAGACACAGTTCAAACATGATAGCAGTCACACAGAGACTAAATGCTAAATTGCCTAGATTATTACTTGTGGACTACATGTAGGATTTTATTAAATTTAATGGAAATGTTTCACACAAAAAAGTTCATCCTTTGAATGAACTTAGCACTGTACAGTGCGCATGTCTTATACTACACATATGTACATTCATATATATATTTATGCATATATGCTCATGCATACATGATTAGTAACATAACATCTGACATTTTGAAGAGTTGAAATTGCTGGAATGTTCTACATCGTTTTTCAATGATGACAGTAGCAAATCTTCTGACAGAGATTGAAGAAAGAGTAATGACGCAGATATTTATTTTGGAAGATATTTTCTAGGGAGAGGGTTTTAAGCAAAGATATATTACTTAAATCCTAGAGCTGAAAGGATTTGGGGTCATCTGGTTCATCATCCTTGCTCAAGCTAGAACTCTTTCTACTACATTGACAGATGACCAACCTGTCTCTGCTTGAATTCTTTCAGCAACAGGGAAGTTTCTACTTTGGAAGTCAGCCCAATCAGAGTCCTCTTTTGAGAAAAATGATTGTAGAGTTACAGATACTGACTGTTTTTAGCCTGTTCTTATGAGTTCTGGAGCTGAAAGGTTACACAGTCAAAATTAGGGATGCAAATAAAGTTGGGGGAAGAAGAGCCAAGATAGCAAAGAGGAAACCAAGATACCAAAAAAGAGAATGAACAGAAAATAATGAGCAGAGAGAAACAAAGACAAGAAGCAGGCAGTCCTCGTCAGAGAGAGCTTGCTTCACCATCCAAGCTTTTCCAATTTTCTATGCTTGGGTTTAAGTATTTCAAAATGTGTACCATTTGGAGTGACAGCCTACTAGAAAATATAAAGCCAAGCTAAACAAACAAACAGAATTGTCTAAGATAGAAGCACATATTACCTCATCACCCGGCACCAGTATTGGGGATCTATTTCAGGCAGGCAGAAAGATATTTGGAGTCTCAGGAGACGGAGCCCCAGAAACAGAGGCCAGGAAAGGACTTTTACAGTCTGCCGAGACCACTGGGATGGGACCCATTTTTGTCAGTATTCCGGTTAAAATAAGGACCTTTTAAGCTAAAAGTAACAAATATTATCTTGTGTAAGAGACCAGTGGTTTGAGAATATTATTCATGTATTCAAAATCCTAAAAGGAAGGAGAAAACCATGGAAATTGTAATAATAGGAGTTGGCCAAATATCCTTAGCAGCCTGGTCATGAATAAGTGTAATGATCCCAGATTCGAAAAACATGCAGTCCTTAGACTTGCCCAAGAAAATGTGTTCACCTCCTTCATTACATCTTCAAGTAAATTCACTGTTTTATAAAACAAACATTGTGCATTAATCTGAAAGGTGACTTTTTCCTTAAGCCTCTTCCTTGTTGCTCACTCTTGACAATTTTGGGGTGCTTCCTCCTTATGATTTTACTCTCTACCTACCTTTATTTCCCTCTATAGTATGTATACACCGTCACAGTTGTTGACATTTTTTTTCAGGTTTCATCTCTAGGAAAAGAAGTTAATCTCAAAAGTTCCCTACTGCTAACTTAAAAATCCAATTCCATCATATCTATGGATAAGAGTGCGTTGGAGTATTACTAAATGATGTGGAATAGATGGATAAGCTTCAGATATTTACTAGAAAATTGGAGTATAATTCTTTCTCCAAAAAAAGAAACCTAATGGTTATATTTAAAAAAAAGTTTTGTTAATCCCTATAAATTACCAAAAAATAGAAAAGTATTAAAAATAAAATGTCTGACACATATTAAATCTATCTCAGTTACAGCCACATGTCAAAGCCAGTGGGGAATAAGCTTATTTATTATCTTTCCACACTTAAAAGAAATTCTTTATTTAAATGAAAGAAGGAAGCTGAGCAAACCAGCTCTTAAAAGGTTTGTCAGGCCTTCCATTTTAATATCCTTTTGATTTAAATAAATGTCTTACTCTAAAAAGAACACCATTCTCAGGAAGTTTCCATCAGATGTAAACTGGCACTGGTATTTGACAAGGAATTTGGGAACATGTGTCAATGTTTAAATGTATATAACCTTTATTATCTTTTTTGTAGTATATCCTTAGATGATAATTGAACAAATGGACACATTTATTTATATATTTTCCACATTTGTGTGTATGTTTACATCAACATTCACTGAAACAAGCTTATAACAAAAATTTGAAAACATCCTGTATATCACTGGTAAGGAGCCAACTAATAAAATGTAGTCCATCAAATCAGTGGAATACTGTTCAGCCATTAAAAAGAAAAAGTATATGTTTAGTCACTGACAAAGAAAAGGTTCTTACTAAGTTACCATGTGAGAATAACAGTTATAGAACAGCAGCTATAGCATGTAAAATGGTGTATGCGTGCACACATGCATTCCTTATGCACAAAGAGAGGTGTAAAAAAGGTAATTTTAGAAATGGTAACAGTAGCTATTTCTCCCTTAAGGGAATGCAAACAACTTTTAATATCTTTAAAATTTCTTTGTCTTTTAATAATCATAAACATGTATAATTTTACCAAAGAAGAACACTATAGCATTGTTATTTTAAAATGAAGACTTTACCTGTTGCAACACAGCAAAATAGGCGCAACTTACGTGAATTGAGCATGAAGAAATTCCATATGAGTTAACTTCATATGAACAGGCCATAGTCTCATAATAATGCTTTTGATGAAGTTTATTTTATTGAGTGTGCAATTCTGCTTAACTGAAGCATCTTTTAGCCACTTTCAAATAAAAGAAAGTAATATATGCTTAGAATACTTTTGACACCTGATTGGGAAGGGTACAATCTATACCTACATAAAGATGAAGAAATAAAGATCTCTTTGAACTTTAAAGCAAGGGGAATTGGTGTGATTTTTTTTCCCCCTATATACTTAAGAAGTTACTAATTGATTTTTGAATCAACATATTACTATATTTGCTTTATTGAAACAAATTAAAATATAATACTTGGGACATTTTTTAACTATCAATTCCACTTTAAAGTGATTAGCTAAGAGGCTACCTTTCGCTATCTTGTTAGGTTATTCAAAATTAGGTTTAATGGGGAGTGTATATTCTGAAAGGCATGTCAAGACAGGGTGACAGGCTGACACATGCTCTGCCCAGTGAGTGAGACTATTTGAAAGCAGGACTAAAAAGGAAAAGCCAGGACTTGGTTGACTCCATATCGGTAAAATTTTTTATGAGGGGTTTGTTATATGGGTGTGGGATAGATGCATCAGTGCGCCAAAATGTAACTTAACTAAAGGCCCTTATTTTTGCACTACCATGTCATAGCTTAAAACAGTCCTTATTTTCTCACAGTTCTGTGGGTCAGGAATTCAGGCAGGCCTCCTCCGGGCAGTTCTTTGGTCTCACATGGTATTAGCTTGGGTCACTCACGTCAGTTGACAGCTGGGGATAAAACATTCAAAGTGGCTTCACTATGTGTCTGGTGCTGTGGATGGAAAACTGAGATCTCATTCCCTTCTCTGTCTCTATCTCTGTATCTCTCTCCATGTGGCTCTTTCTGTGTGGCTAGCATGGGCTTTTTTATATATTTCCCACATATGATCAAGCAGATCAGATGGTGTATGAATTGTCTGTGGCAAAAACCGACAAGGTACTGAGCCTTTGGCATGCCCTGTATAGGTAAATCACAGTTCACATTTTTAGGATTTTGGAGCAAAATCATGCTGTGCACATATTTATTCTTCTTTGAGAAACAGTTTCTGGTTTCCTACTGAGAC
Source organism: Smutsia gigantea (assembly GCA_032199065.1). NCBI lineage: Eukaryota > Metazoa > Chordata > Mammalia > Pholidota > Manidae > Smutsia > Smutsia gigantea. The sequence goes on from JAVSCE010021057.1 coordinate 264,439, forward strand.
CCAGTAGAAACTCAACACTTGGTCACAGGACACCAAGTTACGGTGCAATCTGACTTTCCCATTACAAACTCAGGGTTGTCTCACCCAACCAGCTGTTTAGGCCATTCCCCCCATCATCAGGTGGAAGTGTCTGTACAAGACTGAGCTTGAGCAAATCTCAAAAGCATAATAAAAAGAAGCATAATAAAAGCATCATAAAGTTACATGAGGTGGCTCAGATTTCCACTGTCCCTAACAACTCCATTGTTTCTTCTTTTTCAATGCACACCTATGATTTCATGTAGTTTCATATAACCAAATAACGAAAGAAGAAAACTTCAGGTCTTGTTTACAGATGGTTCTGAATAATACGCTGGCAACACCTTAAAGTGGATAAGCACAGCACAAAAGCCCCACTCAGGGGTCTGTTTGAAGGAGAGTAGTGAGAGAAAACCCACCAGTCAGCAGAACTTCAGGTGGTATACCTACTGTTCATTGTGCTCGAAAGGAGAGATTTCCAGATGTATGGATTTACAGTGACTCATGAGTAATGTCCGAGTGGTCAGGAACTCAGAAGAAACACAACTGGAAAATCAGTGGCAAGAAAGTCTTTGAGGAAAAGGTATGAGCATAGATTTCTGTGATTGGTCACAGAATATAAAGATATTTATGTCCCATATGAAGACTCACCAAAAGCACCCTTAGCAGAGGTGGGTGTTAATACTCAGATAAACAAAAAATCTGAGTGTCAGTAATTCATCTTCCCCACCATCCTTGTCCTTGCTCCACAGGAGTACGAACAAAGCACTCCTGGTGGCAAGGAGGGGGGCACACATTGTCTCAGAAACATGAACTTTCACTTATCAAGGCCAATCTGACTACAGCCACCGCCAAGTATCTACCTGGCCGACAGCGGAGACCAGCACCTAGACTTCATATGTGAATTGCCCACATGGTAGAGATCTCCAAGCTCTTAGCACAGTGTCAGGTTGATTACATTTGACCACTTCCATCACAGAAGAAACAGAACTTTATTCTCACTGGCATAGATACTTACTCTAGATATAGATCTGCCTTCCCTGCCTGCAACACTTTTGCCAAAACCACCACTGTGGACTTACAGAATGCTTCATTCACCATCTGGGATTCCACCCAGCATTGATTCTCAACAGGAAACTCATTTTATAGCAAATGAAGTGTAGCAGTGACTCATGTTCACGAAATTCACTGGTCTTGCCATGTTTCCCAACACCCCGAAGCAGCTAACCTGACAGAATGATGGAATGGCCATTTGAATAATTAGCTGCAGCACCAACTGGATGATAACACCTTGCTGAGCTAGGATAACATTCTCCAGGATGTGGTCTATACTCAGAATCAGTAACCAAAGTATGAATTTCTCTCATACTTAAGAATCCCAGGTCTGGAAATCAAAGAATGTAAATGGGAGTAACACTTTCCACTATCAGTCTTAATTATCTATTAATGAGTTCTGTACTTCTCATTTTTGCAGCGTACAGCTCTGTTTGCTTTAGAAGTCTTAGTTCCCAAGAGTGATGTTTCCACAAGGGATATAACAGCGGTTGCCTTAAACTGGAAGCCTTAGGCTCCTGATGTTAGGGAACCAAGGGGAAAAAGAGTGTTAGTGCTGGATCTGGTTATTGGTCCTATTAATAGAAAGTTGTATTGCTTCTTCATAATGAAGGCAAGGGGGAATATGACCGAATGCAGGTCATTTGGGGCACTTCTCCAGTGTCCTATGAAAAACGTTAATACAAAACTTCAGCAACACATAGGAATTCAGGTAGGAATACTAATGTCACAGACTCCTCAAAATTGAAGTTTTGAGTCACCTAACAGGCAAAGAACCATGACCGGCTGAGGTGCTTGCTAAGGTCAAAGGAAATCTGAAGTAGAAAAGGAAGGTTATAAATGTCATCAGTGAGGACTGTAATAGTTAGATGAGCATTTCCTCCTTGTTTTGATATGCATAGTTTAACATATAGTAACTTCTTCTTTTGCAGTCTTTTGTTTGTTTGTTTTCCTGTCCATTCCCCTTCTGTCTATAGCTTACTACTTTCCTTCCTTTAATGGAAAATAAATTTATTGGTCTGAAGTAATGTTGGGCAAAATACCATGATCGTGAGTGAGACATTCCAACGATAAAGAGAAGATGGTGTCAGCAGCAGAAGTGCACGCAGCACAGGTAAATCCATATCCAGGAAAATTTTTATTCCCACTACATCAAAGGGCTGCCCTTTCCATGATGGGAAAAACTAATTGAACAACCTTAATGAAGCAAACTGCTGCTCTTGGGATTGGAGCTGTATAAAGGGCTCAGTGCTGGTCTTTGATATTGGGCAACGTAATCTCTCGACAGGGATGGTAACCACATCAGCAGAGGTGAGAGAAAGTCTATGTTTTCGACCCTATATACAACCTCATACCTGCTGCCGTGGCCACTTTGTGGGAGAGCACATTGAGCAAAGGTCCCGCAAGAAGGAGCCACTGCCTCAAAAATTAGGACTATGGAAGTAATTTAGCCACTTCCAGAAACACTGACAGAATTAAGAAATTGAGAGACAGAGTAAAGAAAAAGATAAAGAAAGAAAAGAAGAAACAAAGGAAAGAAAGAAGGGGACCGAGGGCAATTGATCTGAGTTACATGAGCATATAAAGATTCTTCGGAGAGAAGAAAGGAAACACAGTTGCCAATTAGGTTATTACACCGCTTTAGCTAACCAGAGATCACAGAAAGCTTCCAGGATCTCTAGTGGGAGCATTTCAGCCCTGAAAAATATGTTCCTTTTTACTTTTCTGTCCACCTAATGATACTAGATCTGTAGTCCTCCGAGATACAGCTTGATTCAAGTTTTAATTGTTTCACACATATGTTACAGCTGTGGTTTTGGCAGATGTAAACACAACAGCATTCCACTGACAACCAAATAATTTTTGTGAATGAATACTGATTATATGTGCACTGCAGTTTATCAAACACAATGGGTTGTTTTGCCCTATTAAGAATATTACATGAAATTTGAGCTTATTGAAATGCTTTAGCAATATCTTGTATTGGTAGCAAAGCAACAGACTTCCAGACATTCTTGATTCTTCAGCTGACTGTCACTGACTCTGTGAGCCTCGGCAAGTCATTTAAACTTTGAGTGTTGATTCTCCATCTGTAAAATGGGGTAATTAAACAGACTGTAAGATGTTCAGATGAAAGGAATGATGTAAATGCAAAATAATGTACTCATCATTAGGAAGACAAGATTATCTACTGATAGAAAGTAAGTTGCACTAGAAAAATTACGGTCCAAGGAAAAAAATTTTAAGAGAGATTCTTATAATTATAAGAAACTAATTTAACTAACTTATTCATTAAGACAGGTACATGTATTTTATCCTGTATATTATCTACTCTGCAAGATGAAGATACTATATTTGCAATGCTTTAATGATAGTAGTGTCTCAAAAGATTTATAATTCCCATGAGAATTTTAAAAGCATTGCTCAATAATTTCTTTTAAATGCTTAAATTGCTCTCCACAAAAATTAATTTATTCTGTTTCTATATTTTGTTATTTTGTGATTAACTATAGATAAAAATACACATCCAATTCTTTTAGGTTCTAATACAATTTAGTTTCTGAACTCATCAAATCAAAGCGTGGCAGAGATTTTTTACACAAGATTTAAATCCACGTTTTGCCATTGGTAAATCGTACCAATGAGATTGTAACCTCACAATCACAGATTCCAAGCAAGCCTCATCCAATTTTGATATGTACTTTAAGGCATTCTTTCAAGTAGTTGCCAAGGTTTTTTTGTTTTGTTTTTTTCTTCAAGCTGTATCCCAAAATTGGGTACTGATTTTAGGATTGACAAGGACAAATTATGAAAATGGGAATTTAAATACCTAAATATAATAAAATAATGAAGATTCTCTGCACGATTTTTCTCTGAAAAGCATATTTAAGTTCTGTTGAGTGCTTTTTAAGGCTAGCTCTTGATCGATATTATTTACCAACTACCTAAAATTAAAGATACTAAAAGACACAGAGAGAGAATAAGAAAGAAAAAAAAATGTCTTCAGGGAAAGTATAACTTTTTACCTATATTTCTAAACCCCAAAGCAGCTGATTCAGTTGTCCATCCCCATGGACTGTAAACACCTTCTAGGAGTTCTAACTTTTAAATAAAATGTTTATGTAGAAACACTCCACTCTCAAAGTCTTCTATTCCTTTTCTACAGACTAACCACAAATAGGTATATATGTAATTGACAGTGACATAATTTTCAAACAGTTCCAACCTTAGAGCCACAAAGAGATCAAAACTTGGAAAAACCAGGTGTGAACAGTAGCATCCATAGAGGTGGTTCCAGGGCAGCCTTTTGGCTTCTTGCTCCAGTAAAGGGAAGTGTATGATTAAAGCAGTCTTAGATTTTTAAAGAAAGTGATTAGCTATATAATTGTCCCAAGTTTCTTACCCAAAGGGGCTAATTACCAATAGGTTCCCTTTACAAGGCCAGAGAAGAATTGTATTCTCAAATGTATGTGGGCACAGCTAAACAACGTTGTGGGTAAATGCAAAAAGGAACAATAACTTAAGCAAAATTAAAACTGAAATAGCTACTTGTATACCTCTCCTGGGTATCTTCTGAATTTCTGGCTATTAGCATACCTCCTTCGGGGATTCACTGGCTGTCATGAAAGAACCTGCCTGATACATGACCTTTTCCTTGTGGCTAGAGAGAAATGTAAGGAATATTCAAAACCACAAAGTTCAAGAGATACAGCTAACTTCAGAATGAACTGAGTGAACAATGACATATGAATTCAGTGTTCTGAAAGAAGTCAAAAGTAGGGATTTAAGGACAAAGAAAATTCTTGCTAAGTTATGAGGTGGCCCAGATGATTGAATTAAAAAGAGATCCAAGAGTCAGCTTGAGATACATGAGCAAGGTTTAACTCCCTGGGAAAGAGAAAAGCAAGGGTCTAGCAAACTGGGGAGAGTTCCCAGGGGTCCTGAATGAAAATCATAAATAGGACCACGTCATGGACATAAGGGATGAAAGCTAAAGCTTGATGATCATTTTGATATTCTTATTCAGTTCTCACAATATCAGAGGGAGGGAAGTAATATCCTTATAAAACTGAATATTAGCTACTAATACAGCTCGTAAGAGACAGAACCGGCATTAAAACTTTAATCTTTCTGAATTCACAGTCCATGACTTTCATAAATATCTTAATATATCAATTACAATTTAGTCTCTGCAATAATTCTTATAGGTAAATATTTTTAATCACAGTTTTACAGATGAGAAAACTGACATTATGTGATCTGCCCTAGGCCATATAAAAATAATAAGGAGCAAAAAACACAATCTTTTTAGGTACCAGTGGAAGGTAACAGAACACACATGCTGTTGGAACTAAAGATCCTAATAAAATACCATACTTTATTTTCAGAAATGCAAGGATTGGTTAGGAGAGAGACTTCAGGCGAAAAGACTTCAGACATGAAGCAGATGAAGACTGACAGGTGTATCCACCTCTTAGGAAGATATTTAAATTTTTTTCTTAAACAAGAGAAAAAAATGACTGAGATTTATGATACCCTCTCTCTATAGTAGAAGTCAAAAGATTAGCCATTCAAGATATGCAGAGGTGCTGACAATTGTTGGGTAGAACTGCCTATGAGAGCAATCAGTACTCTGGTAGGAGGTCTGGGGCCATAGAGATGCTATGGATGAATGGGCAGTTGGGAGTGAAGCCAGAAAGCAGAATCAGAAACTGGAAGTGAGGAAGATAGCCACTCCATCAGTGAAACCAGAATTACTGATGAGAAATGAAGCTTGAGAATATATGGGCAAATGATAGAGCCGTCTAGGAGCACTGGAGATAAGGGATGGCACTTTTTCCTAGACAGCCTCTAGACTATGCAACTATAATGGGCCAAATGCACTGGGTTATTACACTAAACCTCACAAGGAATTCATACAAGTTGACAAATATATCCTTATTTTCTGTGTTCTAGATGCTAACACACAGCAGTGAATGAGACAAAGTCCCTATCCTCAGAAGGCTCATGTGCTGGTGTAGGAGGCAGAAAATGGAAAAATAAATACATGAAATGGTGTTCAATGATTGTGCTAAGAAGAAAACTTAACAATGATGGGATGGGAAGCTTAGGGCCTTGCAGAGTGAACATTTCAGGAAGAATTTCTCTGAGTTAGGGACATCTGAGCATAGGCATGAATAAAGTTAAGAAACCAGCCCTGCACATATCAAGGGGAAGAGAAACAAAAGGAGAAAACCCGGGAAAAATAAACAAACTTCTTTTTCTAGCAGCAACAAGAAACAGAATGAGCAAGGCAGGGGGTGATAGCAGAGGTTTAAGAGAGAGGCAGGATTCAGATCATGTAAGGCCATGTAAATAAGGAGTTTCCTCCAAGTTTCAGCAAGAAAGTGACATCTTCATCTGACACTTTCAAGAAAGTCAGTGGTGGCAACAGAAAGTAGTTACCTGGGTAGCCTACGTGCAAGAGGCTGGAAGGCTTAGACAAGAGTGGTTGTATTGGAGATAATTGTCTTGCATGTAGTGTGTTTACTGAAGGTGAGTGGAAAAGAATTTGCTCATCAGTACTGGGGATGTGGGAAACAAGGAGTCAAGGATGACTTCTGGGTGTTTTGGCCTGAACCCCTGAATAAATAGAGTTGCCGTTTATTAAATGGAATTGTTGGGAAAAGGAGCAAGTGTAAGATGATGGTAGTAGGGAGGGGCAGTGAGGGGTGAACAAACCACATTTGATCATGAGCTCAGTACTGGAAATGTTCAATTTGAAATGACCCTTAGGTATCTAAGCAGAGGTGTGTTACAGAGTCTAGAGTAAAGATCCAGGCAAAAACTATACACTAAGAGTCATCAATGTACATGTGGTATTTAAAGCCAAGGGACTGGAGACAACAGAGGAATATTTAAAAAGAAAGTGCTATCACTAGAAAACCACTGAAACCTGAAAGGGTGGGCTAGAGACCTCATTGCGGACCTCTGGCGAGGAAGAGGGTGTGCCGGGAGTGGGACCAAGTCCACTTGTTTATTCCATACTTTTCCAAAATCCTTTAATGTACCAGTGCTGGCTTAATGATCTTCATAATCTTGTGAAGCAAGTATTTATGAGCTTTTATATGTAAGAAAACCGTTTTAACAATTACACACAACTAGTGAATTATAAAACACCTGTATCCTATGAAAAGTTTAAGAAATCACTTAAGAACACAGGCTCAGAGGATGAATCAAATCTAGATGCAGCCAATTCTGGCTCCGTCGTTTACTGTGTGACCTCAGGCAAGTCAACAAAACTTGCTGTGCCTCAGTTTCTTTATCTATAGGATAGAGGTAATAATAGTGCCTCCCTTTAAGGGTTGTCGCATTAAGAGTGGTCATATTTTTTAAATGCTTTGAAGACTTCCTGGCATGTAATGCTGCAGCTAGGATTTTTATCTAGGTCAGAAGCAGCAGAGTGGAATGTTTGGAGTGAGGGTTCTTCTGCCGGATTGCCTGGCAGCCCATTTGGCTCTTTCATTTATTGACTGTTGGACCTTGCCCAAGTTAACCCACCTTGTACAAGAAACCTATCTCAGTTTCCTCATTTATATATTGGGCCTACGAAAAATGCATGCCTCATGGGATTACTGAGATGACCAATACATAACATACCGATAGCATTTAGAACAATGCAGAACACATAATAAGTGTTCAATGAATGTCAAGTATTGATACCCACTATAGATTCATTCCACATTCCAATATACCCCAACTAGCTTCAGACAATAGCTATAATGAAAAACATAACTAGCACACCTACAAGAGATCAAATTTCACAAAACCCACATTACAGATACTTTTATGAATCAAATCTATAACAAATCTATAAATATTTAGTGGCTGGCTTAACACTAATCACCATTAATGGTTTCATTGCAAGGCAATAAACACCAGGAATTTTCATGAGCAGTATTGTGAATAGGACAAATGCTTTTGTTCATAAATTGGGTAGTGACCTCAATCATTAATAAACAAATCAGGGCCAAAGTGGCAAGAGAATGTAAAGAATAATTTGGTAAGCTATCCAATAAATTTATTCAACACAAATAATCAGAACAAAAAATTCATTCTTAATCCTGCCATGCTAATGGCTTCTGTTACAATGAAAATGATTAAATCAAATTTGGCTTAATTTGTTGAGGCTAGATGCAGTTTTCCCCAATGTGATAAATTACTGGAGAGCAAGTCAAATAATGTGCTGTTTACAAGAGCTTTCTGTTGCATGAAAGTGGAATGAAACAAGAAACAATTCAAAAGTTATTCAGCAAAGTTATTCAGCACACAGTTCAATGAATTCAAGAAGGAAAAAGTATTATTAAAATCTTATATACCTTTACTACTGTTGATCTGTTGTTAAAGAAATAGTTACTTTTAAATCAAGGCTTGTCTATATCGAAATCTTCCATGTCATGGCCAATGAGGGGTTCTTGGGACAAACCCATGTCTGTGATCTGGACATTCCTGCAACTCTAAAGATTTCATAGAATCAGAGAAGGCTTCTGCTGTGAGACATACTGGAAATAGTTTATTTCAACTTTCTCAATTTATAAACTAGTCAAATGAGGCCCAGAAAGGTTTCATGACCTCCCCAAGTCCTACCTAGGACCAAGCCAGAGGTCACATGAAGTTGCTCTGTGTACTTAAGAGTCCAAATGGGAAAAAAGAGATGGAAATGAGGTGGGCAGAGCGAACAGAGAGGTGCTAGTCTCTCAGCCTGCAGTATCCTTAATATTCATAAAACACAACTTTCTAAAGTTCTTCTTTCTCCAATTAAGTAGGTATTAAATTACTATCCATGACCTAACATCTCTGTCCCAACTTGTGTTTCTTTATTATTTTAAAAGTTGTGTGAGGATAGAGCTGTTTGGGTTTGTGAGCTTTAAGTATTTTTCAGAGATTATTTCAATAAACTTGTCTTTTTTTATCCTTTCAGACTTCCAGAGAAATTAGTGGGCAACATCTGTATCTTTCTGTCAGAAAATAAAAGAGTGGGAATATAATTGGAAATTGTAGGAAAAGAGAGTTGAAACACCTGCAAACAAAACAGAAGGAAAGACCATGGGGGGTAATGAAGGGCCACAGCAGAAAGGAGAAAGATAATCAGAATGACTTAGAAATTTTCACTTGGTATCGAAACGGAATGCGGTAAATTTAATCTGTCATGAGGAAGCTGGCCTACTAGACACTGGCAAAGGGTAATTAAGGAGTCACTCTCCAAAGAAAAGTATTTTTATAAGTGGAAATCAATGGGTGCATTTCCCCCGCCACCACCGTCTGCCACTGAATCTGTGGTTTTGCATTTCACCTGAAGAGGCTGATTAAATCACTGGCACTTGGAGCAGAACAGGGTCTTGTAATCTTTACGCTGTGCTGTGCTAATGGGACCAGCAACTGTGCAAGGGACAGTGAGATCTGAACTTCTGTATTGACAGCACTAAGTGGAGTAGGAAGAGATGTGTGCTATCTGAAAGTATTCTGGTGCCGGGCACTGGTGATGTCAGTTTAAGGTAAAAGACAGTAGGAGGAGACTTGCCTAAGGTCAGGACCGTAAGAGTGAGGAGAAAAGGTGATTTGTTCATCCTCACCACGCTAACCCCTCCTGAGATGAGAGTCCAGACTGATATCCTAGGGTCCAGGCTGGTTGACATTTTTCTCAAATTTATACACTAGTGACATAGGCAGAGGCAAGAATGGAACACGGGTCCTGTCTCTTGTCCAGGGTCCTTTCGGTGGTGACAGAAGCTCTAATCCTTGCACTGGACCTCTGGGCTTAGGTCATAAACGGGTCTTTTTTGAAGTCAACCAGTAACTCCATATATGTTAGATTCACAATAAGAGTTTCCCAGGCACCAGTTTGTAGAAATTGACTGTCCTTATTAATGAGAAGGCTTATCTGTCAATAGCATATGCACAATTTTCTTTATCCAAAATAGTTAGTTCCCAGATACTCTCAGTTCTTCAAGTCTGCCCCAAACAACACTGTCCTTCTAATCCATTCTGACCAGCAACATAGCTTATATTATTTAACACTATGCAACATAGATGTACTATTTCCTCCCTCCCTTCTCCTTCCCTCTCTCTCTTTCTTTCTTTCTTTCCTTCTTTCTGCCATGTATACAAGGGACTATAATAAATACTGTCTTAGTCCATTCAGGCTATTATAACAAATTAATACAGACTGGGTGGCTTATAAACAAGACATTTATTTCTTACTGCTCTAGAGAAAAGGAAGATAAAGAACTCCAAGATTAAGGCCCAGCAGATGTCTGGTGTCTGGTGAGGGCGTGCTTCCTGGTTCATAGAAGGCTGTTTTCTCGTTGGACCATCACATGGCAGGAGAGGACAGGGAGCAATATGGTTCTCTTATAAAGGCCCTAATCCCTTTCATGGGTTTCATGACTTATTCACCTCCCAAAGGTCCCACCTCCAAGTACACTGGGGGTTAAATTTCAACATATGAATTTGGGGGCACATAAACATACAGCTCACTCTACTCCCTTTTTTGGGGGTTTGGGTTCAAAAGTCACCAAGTCAAAGTTTCCATGTGCCAAGAACCAGTATCCAAACTAATTGATGGCACTGTATTTAAATGTCAACTCTATGAACAAATCTTCAAATGGCTAGTCTAGATTCTACTAATTGCTTTTTAAATGCATTTTCAAATTAATTTGGCATGTAGAAGAGGTTTCTGGAAAGTTTTATGTTTTATAGAAAGCAAACCACAACCTTGAATTGTAAATTTCTGGATGATCATAACAAGTCAGTCCAAAAATGCAGGATTTGCAATGAGGTTATAACATCCTGCTTCCACATTATAACATGATGAAGAAGCAACACATTGCTGGGACATCCTTGACCCTGACCCTCAGAAACCATTTTTCTTGTAAACTAGCCTTTACTGGGTCAGAATCAGTGTCATGACTGCACAAAATAAAGGAACGATTTGGCTTGCAAGGGTTAGCTGCAGCTAGCTCAGATGCTGACAAATTAGAGGAAATAAAATCTCAAGTTGTTGAACTGTGACTTTGAATCACGGTAGAGCTACCATTAAAATCCAGATCGAGACTTACAGTAGCACTTCTAATGGATATTACATCTGAAGAAGCAGAGTCAGAGCAAATTCTCTTTACTCTTTCTCCGGGAGGTTGGTACTTAGTTAATAGTGCTAAATACAATTGAGGAGGTAGAGCTGGGAAGGCAGAGAAGATGATACATACGCAAAACGTTGTGAGCAGGGTCTTTCTAAATTGCAAATCTAGAACATGCCACAGCCCTCCACCCTCACTTAAAATCTTTTAGTGACTCCTGTTGCCCTCTAGATAAACAGAAAACTCCTTAGCCCACTGTAATCCCTGTTACTTCTCCATCTCATCCCTCACCAATTCTCTTCCCTCATATCTTCAGCCACATGGTTCTCAGCCACAATGTGCTCTTTTTCACCCTGTGCCTTTTCACCTTGTCACAGAGATGCCTGCCTGTCTTGCTGAGCGCTGCTGTAGCTCCCCTTTGGTGCACCTTCCATACTGAGCCAGCTAAAATCACATTTCCCTTTCCTTTCAGCCAGTGTGCTAGATGTGTCAGAGGCTCCATCAATCAGATGCACTAGAAAGAGAAGAAAAGAGGACAATTTTTATTCAAACAGGAAACAAAATGTCCAATAATAACCTAAAAATTGGTCAATTTCCTATTTTTAAAGAGGACTTAACAGCTAAAAGAAACATTTCTTTTAAAAAAAAATCAGCAATTCTAAACACAGTTCCACAGAAAAATATCAAGCCTCTGAATTAAAGAAAAGGTTAGCACAACTGTGTCATCATTCATTCATTCTTTCAATAAGTATTTGTCGGTTCTCTTCTATGTGCTCAGTGAGAGAACTGTAATCAATACATGCACTGTTGACTGAATATCTACTTAGGATGAAAGAATAAGTTATGCTGTGTTGTCAAAGTATGCCTAAATCTCAGTAACTTGGAAAAACAAAACTTCATTTCACATTCATGCTAAAATTGGACCACGACCAAGGACTTTGCTCTATATCTCTTTACTTGGGATCCAGGCTGACAAAATAGAGACCATCTTGAATATTCCCATTCACTAAGATGGCAAAAAATGTGTTCGGAAGGATGTCCCCTCTTAATATGATATGTCATTCTTTCATTTCCAACTGATTGGCCAGGATCTTTCACATGGCCCAATGCAACCACAAGGGACCCAGGAGATACTTAGAAGGAAAGCCAACCTGAAACATTTAACAAATATCACCAAGGTCCACTACATCTGCCCTTCTGGGTCATCAAATATTTGGGTCATCCTCCTTTCTGCATGGAAAATATGTTCGTCTTTACCTCAAGGGAGAAAATTCCAAAATTCCATATAGTCATGGCATCAAGCTCTGGGCTATGCATGGTAGTTTCTACACTGAGGCTATAAACGTCAGTATGCATATCACATCCAGGTTGGTCTTCTGTTTACCTGAAGAACTATAAATGAAAATGACAAGTTATCTACTTCTTCCACAACCAATGTGAAATGGTGCAACAGGGACAAGATAACTGCAATAGACACTCCTATTCAGAAAGGGGCAGAGGAGAAACATAGATGTTGATCCACAGCTCTCTACCCTGGAATAGGGGATGTTTCTTTGACTAGCCCTAATTCTGTCATGGGGGAAAGGTTCTCTAGTCCAGGATTTTCTGTGACCTTTACATCTGATCTTGGCCATTATGCTCTCTGGAAATTTTAAAATGAGATTGGTGAATAGGCCATCCTTGTAGGCTGAGCATTGTATCCAATCCACTTCCTGACTACTGAAAATTGGAAGCCCTGGGGTCATTTTAAATATCATACAGTCACAAAAATCTGTTATTTCAGGTTCTGATTTCTTCTTAATTGGTGCCTTTCATTTTAGTTCAGTGGCCCCATGTGCCAATAGCCTCACCAACAATTCTCTTCAAAACATTGTCTCATTCTCTCTTGACTTAGTTACACAAATCTAGAGGTTATACAACTTGGTGATGGAACCATACCCTATTCTGCTCCTGTCCTTGAATGATTTTTCTTTGAACTAAAAAGATTTATTAGACACTCCTTAATCCTTTTAGAAGCTTTAGTAATAGATGTGACAGTCATGTCCTTGATTTTATCTTTGTTTCTAGTATGAGTGTTAATAAGTCATTGAAGCAAAAAACATTTCAAAATTTTAGCATTTACTGTTTGGAGTTTAGAAAGAGTTGTCTTTCCAAATTTCTGGACTCTCTCGCTTTCATTCCTACTTGCAAACGGACCAATTATTTACTAAGCTTGTCTCTTTCTTGTATTGTCTTGTCAAATGGTCCCAAGAGCAGTCAGTATATCCTATTAACATTCTAATATCCAATTATTTTCCCTAAAGCTACAAACTCATTAGGTATGCTATCTTCTTTCCTTGTAATCCTAAGAAACATCTTACCAAAATTTCATCACCTCAAAACATGGATGGTCTTTCTTCTGGCCCATAATACCAGTTTCTTTGCCACCTGTAAACTGCTCCCCACATTAAACTAATCCCACATATTTAATTTTTTCTTTATTTCAATAGCACCTCACTCCTCATACCAATTTCTTAAGTATTCAGGACGTGTTAGTTTAAACTGAATAGCAAACTGCCCCCCCCCCAAATCTCAATAAATGACAACATAAAGATTTTCATGTTCTTTATAAGGGGGAAAATATAGCACTTCCTCTTTAGTTTTTCCACTTCCTTAGTGTAGAAGACTCACATGATTTTTCCCTTAGGTCATTTCAAAAGTCCCTCTCTCAAGTCTTAAACTCATGTACTACAAACTGCCATGAGAATGACCTATGTATGACATAAATCTGTTTATGATCTCTGAATTTACACCTTTCAATTCTTCCCAGTCATATAGAGAATAATTTTAACATGTAAATTATTTCATGATATAAATACTGACTGCCTCTCTAGTTCATCTTTGACCATTTATTAGTATGTACCTATGGTTCAGTCATACAAAAATACCCTGATCATTCTTGTCCCCATCTAGAAGGCCTTTCTCCTCTTTCTTCCCTTTTGTTAATTCCTACACATTTTCTAAGACTCAACTCGAACACAGAGAAATTATTCAAGATCCCCTTTGCAAGTTGTGTTACTTGAATGTCTTCTTCTTTTATTTGTATCCTATGAATGACTTTATCAAATTGCTCATTGCATTGTATTTTATGGTTTATTTTTGTTCCCTGGAGTGGACTTTTAGCTCTTTGAAGTCAGTGTCTGTCTCATTTGTCTCAATTCCTAGAACAGTGACATACACATAATAGATGCCCCTTCTTCATTAATTCATTTAGTCTATATTTATGGAGCACCTACTCTGTCACTAGGCACTGTGCTAAGCTCAGAAACAATAGAATAGTTTGAATAACTTTTCCTTCTTTAGCTTAAGACCTCTTGCCACTGAGTATAGTTGATGACATTTCCTGAGGACACCATAAAACTCTTCTGAAAATGTCTGATTGTGAAAAAGAAATCTACTTTAGGTAAATTGGGTTGTTGCCTCATAACCATATGCTGTCTAAAGCTTGCCCTTGACCTCTAAACATACCAAGAGTGTTATGGTTCCATTACACAGGGGTTTGTAATGTGTTTACTGAATCCAATACATGGCACAGGACAAAGTTTCCTTTTCCTATTATTTCTTCCTCCTGGGCACCATTTGCTTTTACTAATGAAAAATTAATTTAAGAAATTTAAAGGTGCTTTTATATTTAAGAGGTTGTAAAATCTTATTCTTAACTATTACACTGATTTAGTTCTGAACACCTGGACTACAGATTGTAAAGTTTTAAGGCTCTTTATCCTTGCTTTAGTAATGGGTACTTTCATGTCCTCTGGATTACTCCAATACTTATTATTTTTCAGCTTTTTCATATTGCAAAATTAACTTAATGCAATATCTTATGTTACCTGCAGGGCTATGCCTTTGTGTTGATGATTTTATAAAATTATTTAGTCTTTTTTAATAACTTCTGTCTGGGAGGTTTGCCTTGCCACATACAGAAAGGAAATTTCAAAGTTTCCTTTCTGCAAAATTTGTTATTTTTACTTGGAACAATTAAATACTCTAAAAAGAAAGAAGGGGCATTCTACATAAATAAAAAGAGGTTGTAAAAATTTTATGTGTTTGTTAACAGCAATGATGCAAATGGTAGAAAGAAATGTTTATGTTAATATGTCCCTAACCCAACCTGGTGGAATCAAAAATTACTTCTGAGGTCTTTTTTTACAGAACATGAGCTATGTAGAGGTTGTATACCGTGATGGGGAGAGATAGCAGTTTAGAGTCAGGGACACCTGAAAAAAATGGAGATTCCGGCATATATCAGCTCTAATCCCTAACTCCTTGCAAACCACTTACCCTTCAGCCTGAGTTGTCTCTAGCACAGTGTTAATAATCCTTGAATTTGCAGGTTGCTGCAGGATTAGAAATGGTCTAGATGACACACAGTAGTCACTTGCAAGGCATATTATTTTTTCTATTTTATTTTAAGAATTAAAGAAAATTATTCTCTCTGAACTATTATAATTTTGCTTTGTCATTTGGGGGTTTTCCTCTCTTTTCTCTCTTTTTCATCTCTCTTTTCATGATTATTATTTATTTAAAAAACAGAGAGAAGATAAATAATAATGTTATTTTGCATTCTAGCCAGTTATAAATAACCTCATTATAATAAAACCTTCAATATGATCAGTGAGAATTGATTTTTAAATAATAAATAAAGGGAAACATTGTAATGTGCCAAGAGTTTAGGGAGCGTGAGTTGAATAGAGTCCACATGGTTAGCGACCTGGAATGGAAAGGGCAGGGCCCTCCTCAAACTTCAGTCTAAAATAATCAGAGCATTTTAGAGATTGTGAATCATGGAATAACATGGTAGTAACCTTGGCCACAACTTAGCTTAGCTGAGAAGTTAAGTAGTGATGGCAACCGGTCAGTGCACACCTGGACTTGGAATACAAATAAGATACAAGTAAAACTGACAGACTTACAAGTGCTACTCTTAATTGATGCCACAGAACAGAGAAACTTAATGAATCATCAAAAATCCAATACAATGACCTCTTGATTAACTGCAAATGCAGAGCGGGAGATATGTGGATAATATTTTTAAAAAGTAAACAACAATAAAATTGCTCTATGCTGTTGAAAAGCAGACAAACTCTACAACAGCATGATACATGCTCAGATTCTTACACACTCTCAGAGTTGAAGCCTGCAGTTGTCACATCATATTCTCACATTCTAAGTGTATATGAGGAAAATAGTCTAAGATTTTCACTTATAGAATTTGATTTCCACTTATATCTTTCTTTGACTCTTTGGAGTGTAGTCTATATTTCATGGGTTCATCAATTTTTAATGTATATTTCCTCTGGGAAATTAAATACTGATTTCAAGGTTAATTACCACCAATTACCAATAATTAGAGGCCTTAGGACCTGAAAGCCTTAGAAACACTGGTCGGAAAATAGGAATATGGTCCTCATCGTGCCTTGAAGTGATGTGGACTCAAGCAAGATATTTAGCCTCTCTGGACTTCACTTTTATCATTATTGAAATGAAACCTTGAGATCTTTCATACAGTTCAAAGACTTCAGTTTTTCAGATTATTGGTCATGTAACTTAAATATTATAAGAGAGGTAATAAGAGAGATACTAATAACACTGTCTACCACTCAATCAGCGCTGAACATGTCCAAAGCCTTGTTCGACACACTTTATGTCATTAAGTCATTTAATCATCACAACGAATCTCTGCATGTACCCCATTAGCCTTGTATGGGTGAGGGAACTGAAGCACTGGCATGTGGAGTGACTTAAGTCACTCAACTACTAAGACATAGAGTCAGAACTTGAGCCCTCATATCTCTCTCGAGAGGCCATCTCCTTGTATCTCCACTGCCTAGGGAGAGTGCAGTAGAGATAGATGAATAGATGGCCTTGAATGTCTGAGAGAAGAATTTCTATGTGATTTGTGAAGAAACAGAGAGCTATTGAAGAATGTTGAATAGCAGAATGTCTTTTGACCCAGTCTGGACCCGAGGAACAGTCTGCAAAGAGTATGGCCAATGGAAAAACGCAGAGAAGAGGCAGACAAAGCAGCTGAAAGAGTATCCCAGTGACCTGGATCAGCAAAAGCTAGGTCATTCATAACCAGATGTAGAAATGAGCAGTTAAACTTGCCAGACACTGAAGATGTAGAATATAAATGTAGTGTAAGTCATAGTCCATGTTTTCTAGCCTGATAGCAGGGAAAATGATGGCATCATTAAGAGATATAGAGACATTTCTTGAGAAATAACATCTGGGGAAAAAAATGTTGAGGCAGATTTGGTAAGAAGCTGGGAGCTTGTTTGGAGAGATGTTGGCAAAGAAGATGGTTGGAATTGAGGGATCATAATTTAGCCAATGCAAGGAGTGAGTCAGAATGATGACAATGATGGACATCAACCTGCCCTCTGAGGCTATGACCTGGACTGATCATGGCTTCATGCTTCAGCAGGATTGGGGTGAAGATGGTAGATTGCAGAATTGGAGAAAATGTGAACACAATAAAATGTCCATTTTTGTTCTGCTTTCACCATATTTTGTTCTCTGGTCTGAAGAGAAAATGTCAGACACATAACAAAACAATATATCAGGAGGACCTCAGTTCGCTTTCACAACACACAGAAACAAGCTCTACAGGCACTGACTTCTCCAAAGGTGGGTTATAAGTAATCCAAACAGTGGCCAAATGGCCAGAATTGAGGGACTTGACCAGCATTCTGTATGAATTTCCTAACCTTTATATAGCATTTCAGTAATAGATATTAAGAATGTTAATTCCCACACTTAAGAGAATCCTGGATGTATCGTTCTCTTTCAAGACACCAGTCACAATAACTTTTAAATTTCCTGCATTGAAAAAAGCAAAAAGCTTCATGCAAAATCTACAGAACAGGATTCTGATCTGCCCTTTGAGTAAAAAATCTATCAAAAACTTCCACCTTTCTTTTTATGAAGTTTGCTTGTAGTCTCACACTTTTGTTTGAGTGACATAGTGCCCCCTGGAAAGGTCAGTTTTTATTTTCCTCGGTGGAGGAATAAACTAACATACACATTTTATTCATTCAACTATTATTTATTGCATATTGAACATCTACTAACTGTACACTGCTTTGCTGGGAAAAGAAATGTGCATAAGGACATATGACATAATGCCTGCCTTTTATGAGAATTAGAGGGAAACAAACTAAAATGTGAGGAGCACATTAAAAATGCCTTATGTGTAGTATAAACAATACTATGGAAAGGGAAAGGATCATTTCTGCCTACAGCAAACTGCTCTATATACTCTCAGAACCCTCTGCTCTCTCATACAATCCAAGTGTTCTAATAAACACGTTCTCTCTTTGAATGAAACAATGCCCAACCCCTAGTTCCTTTTTTTTGCCTGGTAGACTTCTACTGCCCCTTCAGTACCCTACTGAAAAGTACCCCTTCCAGAAGACTACATTAAGATACGTGCTACTGTAGTTCTTTATCATACTGTATCATACTATGTATATAATGTACAACTATATGCATTATATATTATTTCACGTAGTAGATTTCTATTTTACTAGGGCCAATGCCATTAGCTTCCTCATCATTCTGCACAAAGTCAGGAACATGGTAAACATTAAAAAAAAGTTTGTAGAATGAATGCAGAATCCATTTTCTTGGATCTTAAAGAGTGAATAGGACTTTTACAATGAGAGGTGACAGGGAGGACTCCAAGAAGGGGGAATATGTGTAAAAACACCTGACCTTTTAGAAGAATGAAAAACAGAGATAAAATTTCTGAAACAGGGAATAGGTAAAGGTAATAGGACATATGATTCAAGGATAAGCAAAGAAAGATATTGAAAGAATTTAAATGCAAGAGTGAGAGATTTGGCCACCAGAAATCTCTTTCACCACTCCTCTTCCCCGCACACCCAGTCTTCACGCACCACTGGGTGATAGTTTAAGATAAATCACAGGACTTGAGGAAACATCCAAAGAGCTTAATAGGGATAGAGAAGAGCCAGGGAACACTTTGAAGAATGGCCTGTGTAGGAAGGGAGAAAAGGAAGACAAATCAATGAAGACAGAGGGGGAGGGCTGTCAGGAAATGAGTCATGAAATTGCAGGTACATGCAAGCTGAAGGGTTCTAAGAAGGAAAAGAGGCAAATGTGCCAAATTGGCAAAAGCGGTGAGGACAATTCGCTGTTAGAAAAGGCTACTGAATGTGGCAACTCAGAGCTTTAGGACTGACTGACCGATGACACAATTCAGCAGAATGGTCAAAGCACGAGACAGGAGAAAGGTCTCAGAAGGGGCAGTGAAAGGAAACCTGGCAGAGGTGTAACACTCTGGGAAATTGTCTCCATAGGCCAGCAGAGGGAATGGGATGGTACGTGCTCCACACTGTGGGAGTGTCTGTGCGCTGCTCCAGGCCCCATGTGTGCTGATGAGCATGTATTTCATGTGTTGTCAGGAGCTTGAGATTTTGGAGATGTGAAATTCTCCCTTATTGACAATCCCTTTGTTCTTTATCTTTCGTAAGTAAAAATGAGAAAAGCTCTCATATTCACATTCATTTATTCTGCAAACATCATTAGATAAAAGAGAAATAAAAAGGGAAGGAAAGGTGAGAGCGAATGAGAAAGAGAGTGGTTGGTTTTTCATTCTATTTTTTTCAAAGAGCAAGAAGCCCAAATCAATTCACAGTTAATCTTTCAATATTCCTACTATCTGGAAGAAAAAATGTAGTTTTGGCATGCATCTGATCTGTATGCTTTCCAAAGAGATTCGCAATACAATCCCACTGTCTGCACACAGAATCAGTTTACTACTTATTTGATATGAAAAACCCCCAAAGTAAAACTACCACTTTGGGGCCCCCCGATTGACTTCAGTGGGAAGGTTTGAAGTGTAAAATAGTGCTTCTGCTTTTACACCTGGACATTCACCCTGTATGAACTGGCTTATTCTCTCCCCATGCAACCACACCCTATTCACAGGTTCTAGATAATACTTCTGAGGCCCAATTCACTCTGTGTTTGGAGACACTACTTAGAATCAAGGTTTTAGAATTAAAAATGACTAAATAGGACTTGTGCCCCAACCACCTCATTAACAGATAAAAACCCAAGGCTCCAACCTTAAACTCAAGGTGATACAGCTAGTGATTCTCTGCCTCACTCATGCTCTTCCATGTGTGTTAGAGATTTCCAGCTCTTTTGACCATTCATCTGTCCTTCTAGTCTTGGTCTTTCCATTATATTTTCAATCAGGAGCATTTTATTCTATTTATAGGTCTCAGTTTTCTCATGTGTTAAATGAGTGCATTGAATCAGATATCTACAATGCAGTCTACCTAGAGATAGCATGAGTCCATGACCATTATGAACTCAACTGTCTTATTCATAGGTATTGCTGTTTCACGTAACAGAAACCCAATCAAGCAAGCATAATTAACAAGGTATATTTAATATAGGAACATAGGGCTATCTCTCAGATCCCAAGGTAAAGAAGTTCAGGGGCTTCACCAGGAACTGGGACTATCAATGGTCTCTATAACAAGTTTGTAATGATTTCTTCTGTGTCTCTGAGGAGTCCCTGCATTCTTTATGCCTGCTAGTTTCTGAAGGTTAGCCTTACTTTTCTTTCCCTTCAGATAAGTTCTCACTGCTTCACCAGGGCCAGCACATAGCTATCCAGAGTGGTAGCCTTCCCACTCTGCTCAAATTCTACTAGAGCCTAACCAGCATCTCTGAATCCCAAATCCAGGTCCTCCCAACAAAATCTGATCGGCTCAGCCTGGGTCAGATTGCCTACCCAGCTCAATAAGCTGGGGCCATTACGGCAAGGCAGAATCCACTTCATCTTCAGAGGAGGGCAATTTGGTCTAGTCAGCATCCCCAAAGGAATGCTATATATTCAGAGCTGCTAGAATCAGGTGCTACTTGATTATCAAGAAGATGACAATGATTCTGTGGCTGAATCAAGGATGCTGTAAGCAGATAGCCCAGTATGAATGTCTTATTCTCTCTGGGTTTGACCACAACTTACATCAGTAATATAGATAGGTATTTCCCCTACTTAGCTGTCTCAGATTGTCTGTATCTGAAAGATTCCATGTTTAGGCCATGAAAAAGGCTCATGTGACAAAGAAAAGCAAATTCGAATTAACAAATTTTGAATGAAATTAATTAGAATGAAAATAAAACATAGAGCCAGGAAATAAAGAAGCAACAAAAACCTCTCTGGAGAGAAGAGTAAACCCATAGCAACAACTAAAGGCATCCCACAAAAGGGAGTAGTCTCCAGACATGGGAAGAAGTGCAGCTATGCCTTTGGGAGGGCCTTGGTTAAAAGGGATTAAGGTAAATATTTAGGATAAAAAAAGAATCAACTAGAACAAGACAGCCACGAATTGACTGTGATTTCTCTTTGAACAGGAGCTGGTTTGTTATTATAATGAAACAAACCCCCTGCTGGCACCTTTTCCGTGACTTGTTTCCAATCCTACTGAGATTTTTACCCTTCAAAAGAAAGGATGTGAATTATTAGACTCTTGGCAGGGGGTACAGAAAAATCTATGTTGCACTAGGCCCAAGCCAGCAGCGGTGGATTAAGGTGGGATTGAGTGGACTAACAATTGTCAGCCCCACACTCAGAAGACAGCCTCCAGACCCTGTCGGCATCCTCGACAAGGCAGCCTTCCCCGGAGAATCCCATTTCGTGGCTTCCATTTCTTCTTTATGTTTTTCTTTCACCTCCTTCAATTCCACTGGTGAGTTTTAACAACCTGTCACCAGGCATAGTTTCTTCAAATGTCACGTTGTTAAAAGGTGTTGAGGTGGGGAGAAAAGTATCCTTTACTAGTTTTGAAGAAAACACAATGTTGGGGCATCTTCCTTTTCTTCAGTTGTACATCTTGACCTGTTCAAAGGAATCTGTTTAAATCAGTTTGAATCAGGCTGTGGCAGAGAGCTTGCCGTATGGCGTTTTTATTTGTTATTCCTTAAAACAGGAGGATAGCATGTTTCATATTCTGTTGCTTCACCCTAGAGATTTCCCAAATACTATTTTATGAATAAAGAGAACGTGACAATTTTGAATTCTTTATCTTTAAGTGGACATAATTTAGAAGCATCTCTTCCGTATTATCTATACACATGTGTATATGTATGATATGTAATTATGCTATTACTGTATTTATGCTTTATCAGAGTTTATATCAGTTTGTTCTGTGTCCAAGACAAAGGCAAATGATTTGAATAATTATCAAATTCATGGACCAGAGTTAAGTTAAAATCCATATCCCTGGATACTGGGCATAATCAAGGAAAGTTTCTCAAGTAAGCATTTGGGGATTTTCTCCCTAACTTTGAAGCATTTATATGATTTTTTTATACCACTATTAACCATTTGTAAATAAAAGTATGTTTTGAACAGGTACTTTCAGCTATGAAAGGTACTAAAAAAAGCAAAAGATACCTTCTTGAATAAACATTGCCCTTAAGACAAGTAGAAATAGAACTCTGGTTTTTCACTTGAGTGATCATACTTCTCCCATGAACTGACATTAGCCATTTTCAATGTTCACATGTCATGGCTGTCATGTAGAAAATGGACCCATTTGCTGATCACCATATTTTATATAGGCAAGAACTTTGGAACTCTTACCAAAGTGTAAATACTTCCCAAATTCTTGGGATTATTTTCTCTAACTTGATAAAAGCAAGGCAAAGAAAGCATGCTCTAATGAAAAACACTTTGATGTCCCTCTTTCTGGATCATCAAAGACCATGTTTTTGAACAAACACTACTGGAGCCTAACAAATGTCCATAAATCCCAATTCCAAATGTCTTCTGGATTAAATCTGATTGGTTCAGCTTGGTCAGGTTTGTACGCAGCACAATCAGCCAGGGCTGGTATGGCAAGGCCAGAGCCCCTCCATCTTCAGTGATCTGGTCTAAGTAGATCTCCTTAGGGATTAGACTTCCAGGGGCAGAATTTCTCCATTTGGGATCCGTTTATTCAGTTTACACTGAAATTTCTTCACCCTAGCATTAAAAAGAAAAATAAGAAATTTTAAACCAGTGGTGTTAAAATCAGCAACTGAAAATCATCACCAAATTAAGATGCTATGAAGATGAAGCAACCTTCCCCAGCACTGCAAGAGTTTCATGTATGTGTACACAGTAGGAGCTTTACAAAGGTATCAAGGAGATACTAGTAACAGGGGGCTTTTGTTTAAATACATAAAATTTTGGTAACTCCTAAAAATTCAATACTTCATTAGTAAATAGCCCAATTTCCTTTGGAATGATAGTATATGGAATTGCAAGTCATTTGGTAAAAAAAAAACTAAATACATGGCTTACTATTTTAATTTCTCCAGACACTGGCCTAACCAAGGTCCCAAGGATGGTAGTCAGGAAAATAGTGGTTTAGAGATAGAGCTCTATAACTAGTTTCATATCTGACAATTAAAAATGAAGTTAGATCTTGGTTAGATTCTTTAAGTGATAGATTTTGTGGGGCCCCACCCTTGATCCACCGATGAAAAAGAAGGAAAAGCAAGAAAGTGGAATTATGAATTTTTGTTGTCCTTTTTTTAAAGTCTTTCCTCCCTCTTTTTATTTCTCCCCTCCCCTTAATCAAGCATAATGAATATAGAAGGAAAAAGAAGTTGTGATTGCTTATTAATTGATTATATAAA
Source organism: Smutsia gigantea (assembly GCA_032199065.1). Classification (NCBI taxonomy): domain Eukaryota; kingdom Metazoa; phylum Chordata; class Mammalia; order Pholidota; family Manidae; genus Smutsia; species Smutsia gigantea. Next base: position 288,330 of record JAVSCE010021057.1, read on the forward strand.
TCTACTATCTACCTATCATGTTATATGAAAGTTCTTAAGAATGGCTTTTATCTTATGTGAAGCATGGTATCTAACTTGTATAGCTTTGTTTATTTTTGCTGTATTTTAGCTTTCAGATGCTAAATGCCATGTATATCAGGAAATGCCTTTGCCTCAGCCTGCAGAATCAGACTACTTTTCAATTTCCTAGATTTTTGCTGCTAACCAGAGATAAACTTTGCCCTTTTTACACACCCCATATTAGTAGTCAGTAAAGCATCCTGAAGTTGTGTCAGTTAACAATAATGATACTTCTCCAAATTGACAACATCAATAAAGGCCTCTGAAATTCTCTTGTACCTAAAATGATGGGAATGTTCCAGACCCGTGATGTGTGGTTTGATTTTGGTCTCAATACTTGGTCTGGAATGGGGAAAGATACTAATTTACAAATCTACTTGAGGAGAAAAATTTCTAGTAACAAAAGAAATAAAATGTTAACCAAAGGTTAACAGCTCTAAAAGAAATGATTATTCACTGCATACAATATATTAAAGCATACATTACATGGTAGTCCATCTAGTGTATTTAACTTTTTGTTTTTATATGTTACCATGAGAATTAGAAAATGTTCTTAGGAATCTCATCAATTAATGGTCAATAACAAAGTTCAGTCTTCAACTACTGAGTTGTTAAATTAAAACTCTGCAATTAAGTCAGTGGTGAATTAGAATTCTATGTAGAAAAACAATCATTTTACATATAGCTTTTCAGAAAGTAATCCATTACTTTTGCTTTAAATAAACCAGATCTTTTGGATAATGCGTGGACTCCTGTTTGGAAAGTTGCTGCAGAACTAGAATTAAATTACTCTCTCTCACTTCTCTTTCTTTCTTTCTCTCATTCTCTTAGCTACCATGCATGGAGTGTTTACTATTTTTAAGACATTGCATTTTACAGCTAATTTAATATCTAATTTAATTCTCAGAGTACCTCCTCGAGTAATTATTATCAACCTCATTTTTAAAATGAGAAAATCAATACATAAACAGGTAGGAGCTCATTCTTCTAGCATATGGAAAAACTGGAATCAAAATCCATGTTTGTCTGGCTCTAAAACTGAAATCTTAACTAGTGAGTAGCTTTTCTCAAGAGTGACAAAAGCAAATCCCTTGCATTTGCCTGCAGAAAAAAAATTTTTTAAGTCCTAAAGGCTAAAGACTTATGCTTTAAATTTATGTAGGGAGGAGAACCTACATTTCTTTTCTTTCCCTTAAAGGAGGTTTGGGGGCAAGACATGAAACTGACAACCAGAGAAGAAGAAAATATTGATAATATCCCGGGTGGTTGAATGGGCTTCTAATTTTTTATTACTATTCAGGAAGTGTCACTCAAACTAGAATCCTTTATTGCAACGCTGCTGTGGATCACTGTCATAAATTTTCTGTTTGTACAATTTTCCCTCTCATATTGTCAAGTATCTTGTGGTTTTATTAGTGGCTTGCCTGTAATTAGATTCCAGGTACAGACTCACGCTCATCTTTCCAGTCAGGAAATCAGAAAGACCATATCACTTGTCTTCTGCTATCCCGGTGAATTCAGTTTGGGATATAAGATACGTTGTGGTAATTTCGTTTGTGGGTTGTCCAATACCCAGTGACAATGGACTCTGTTCTCCTGGCGTTCCCATGACCTCCCCTCACTTGGGGTTTTGCTCCACCTGAACGTTCATATTTTTAAGTGATAATCTCTCCCATATTTTGGGAACTATACAAATTAAAACCAGAAAGAAAAAAAAGCCATAGTAAGTGCAGCTATTTCATTTGCCTCCTCAATAGGCTCCAGTACCTCAAAATATTCCTTATATCATTATTGTAATTCCTGGCATCGAGAGAAGGGTTTAATTTTAAATAAAGTATGTTTCCCATGAATTAAACCCCCAGAGACCACTTATCGTTTCTTTTTCTGAAATCCACAGGTTAATGACATTTCTTTCTTTTTATCTGTAGTCCCGCTGGCCGAGTGTACACTGTAAAAGGGCCGGTCTTGGTGTCACATGCTTACTTTCTTCCTTACTCCCAAATGAAACTTTCAAACGATATGACTTTGGTTCAGATAATTTTGAAAAATCTGCCAGTGAATCTGATACTGTCACATTTATGTACATCCTGTTCCCAGGGGCTGTCAAACACAAAGAGTAAAGAAGCCTGGATAAACATATTTTACCACAAGAAAGGCCAATAACACCATTATAATCTATCAGATCATGAGGAGGCTATCTTTTAGCTATGTAAGAAAACAGGTTTCCTTTTTTTCCTTTCTGTCCAGAGGCTCACAATTCATGACACATATACACTTCAGAACAAATTAAGGTAAAAAGATGCTCAGATATTAATGGAAAGCTCCCATTTTGTTTTGGCTAATTAAAAGGGGTTTTAGGAGAAAACTAATAATAGTCCACAGGGAAGGAAAGGCCATTAAAGTCATTGAATATATATTAGCAATTATCCTACTTTATTTACAAACCACTTTTCTGCTGAAAACTGGAATGCATAAAATACATAAATTGTCATAAAATAATAAATATATGTAAAATTCATGAAAACCTGAAAACAGATTGTGAGTATAATGATATTATTAAGAATTAAAATAATTCAGTACTTTTCAGTGACTAAAATATATGAGATAAGCTTTCAAATAATGTTAAATAAGTAAAGTAGGATTGTAATTTGATGTAGCCTTAATTAGATTCTCCTCATTCTGATCCTCATTTAAACATCTTCTAATTCTCTTTTACAAAAAAACATAGATCAGAAATTGGTATAAGGCTATAATCAACTAGAGAAATTCTGGTTGTTGGTTATTTCATAGGGGATGGAATATCAAAATGGATTCCTGCAGGTGAACATATGAACTTTGAACTTCAACCAATGTTAAAAGTGTAGTCCTGGTCTAGATATGCTCAGGGTGCACACTGGCATATTTATTGAAAAATGGAATAATCCCAAGAATCCTGATTATTCAATTCCTTGCCTGGAATTTGGGTTACAATATAGGAAAATTCCTGGTTGGAGTCCCAGAGACCAGACTAAAGAATGACACTGTCGTACATTGTAACACTGATACTGACGTTAGTAGATCCAGATGTCAAGCACAGGGTTAAATCTGAGCACGTTTTCATGAAATTAAGACCTGCTCTGAAATGAACTCAAATGTGCATACTCATTACCAAATATGTAGGAGCAATTTTAGTACATAGCATACTTTCTGACTACAAAAAAAAAAAGATGTGTTTTATATGTAATTAAAGAAACAAACTATTCATGAAAGATAGGTAGCACGGGGTGAAGGAAGGAAAGCTTGATTTTTGAAATTAAAACCAAACTGGGTTGTAAGTTTCTTGACGTCTTTAGTCCTACAGTTTTTTCTCTATAAAATGGGAGTGAAAGACATCTACTTCATAAGGTTATACTGATGGTTAAAGAAATGTTTATTCATGAGGCAATTGACGAATGCTGAGCACTTAATTGATTGTATCCATTTAAAACATTTAAAAACTTGGCAGTATATTAGATGTACTAGATAAAGTCTAGATTCCTTTCTTCTAACACCATGCATCAATTTGCTAAGTGCCAAAATAATATATTTTGAAAATAAGTATCATAGGAACCCATTGAAGATTAAGACAATAACAAAGTCTTCGAAGACAGTGTAAGGCTTAAATAAGCAAATGGAAGAAAGTATATCAGGAAAGAAAATATATACAGGAGGGAATTATTTAAATGTTTAAGGAATAATAAATGACAAGTTAGACTAGAGGCAAAATAGTGTGAAATGAGGTAGAGAACATTAAGATTTGAGAATAAGCAGTTGGATAAATTTCTAGTTTTTTATGAACATCACATAGAATATGGATGGAATTTTAATCAAGTAGAAAAAAATATATGGAAAAGTGCTCCAAAGTGCTTTATAATAAGATATTAAAAAATGAAGCTTTGACTACATCAAACTACAGAGCTTCTGTATAGCAAAGGATCCCATCAGCAAGACAAAAAGGCATCCTACAGTATGACATAATATATTTGTCAATGATTTATATGATAAGGGGTTAACATACAAAATATACAAAGAATTCATATGCCTTAACACCCAAAAAACAAATAACCAGGTTAAAAATGGGTGGAGGACCTGAACAGACACTTTTCCAAAGAACAATTACAGATACCCAACAGGCACATGAAAAGATATTCCACATCCCTAATCATCAGGGAAATGTAAATCAAAACTACAAGGAGATATCACCTCACACCAGTTAAAATGGCCACTTTCCAAAAGACAAGAAGTAACAAATGCCAGTGAGGATGCAGAGAAAGGGGGACCCTTCTAGACTGTTTGTAGGAATGTAAATTGGATCAACCATTGTGGAAAGCAATATGGAGGCTACTCAAAAAACTAAAAATCGAAATACCATTTGACCCAGTAATTCCACTCACAGGAATTTACCCAAAGAAAAAAAGATCCCTGATTCAAAAAAACAAATATGCCCCTATGCTAATCTCAGCACTATTTACAATAGCCAAGATAAGGGAAGCAACTTAAGTGTCCATCAGTAGATGAATTGATAAAGAAGAGGTGTACATATACACAATGGAATATATTATGCAGCTATAAAAACAAAATAAATCCTGTCATTTGCAACAACATGGATAGAGCTAGAGGGTATTATGCTCAGTGAAATAAGTCAGGCAGAGAAAGGCAAACACCAATTGATTTCACTCATGAAAACAAAGTGAAACAGAGGAACAAAAAAAGCAGTAAACCCATAGACATGGAGAAGGAACTAGTGGCTACCAAAGGGGAAGGTTTGGGGAGGGTGAGTAGAGAGGGCAAAGGGGATTAAGGAGCAGTATAATCCACAATCACAACATAGGTAAGTCACTAAGTTGGTAGTATAGCATGGAGAATACAATTAATGACTTTACAACATCTTACTACATTGATAGTGACTGCAATGGAGGAGGTGAGATATTGATAATATGGGTGAATGTTGAATCACTGTTTTGTATATATGAAACCATCGTAAGACTATATCATCTGATACTTCAGGAAAAAAAGAGAAAAAGAAAAACTTCAAAAGAGAAAACCAATGAATCCAACTTATGTTCTTTGAAAGGATAAATAAGAGTAGTGAAACACTAACAAAAAGAGAAAAAAACATGATCAGAAAATAAACACACATAAGTAATAAATATTAGTATTGGAAAAGAGACATTAATACAGAATTTACAGAGATTAAAAAGATATTACAAAGCTATTATAAGCAATGATAAGCCAACATGTATGAAAACTATGGATGAAAAGACAGATAACTATAAAAACATAATAGCAAAATTGATGAGAAAAAAAAGAAATCTGAAATCTTCTGTTAAAGACATTAAACTTGGAATGAAAAACTGCCTCAGTAGTCATGAGAAAAATACAAATTAAAACCAAAACTAGCACTATTCACAACCAACAGAACTGTTAAAGAGACAGAAAATAATAAATGCCCTGATATGAAGCTATGGGAACTTCTATATACTATGGGGAGTATATATTTGTGCAACCACTTTGCCGCATGAAAAAATAGGGGTAAATTTCAAACGTAAAACTGAATGAGAGAAGGGTAACAACATAGTTCATACTATGAGATTCCATTTTTATTATGTTTAAAAATAAATGAAACTAATTTATTTCACCTTTGTTGCAGAAGAAAGGAAAGGTTGGTTAGGAGGGCATATGTATGGAACTTTTAGGATTCATGTAATGTTTAATTTACTGACCTGATTGGTAGTTAAATGTTTATGTTCACTTTTATCAACCTAATTACATTTGGGGTGTGTACTTCAATAAAATGTCCATAAAATAATAATGTTAGATATGATAGTTATTTCACATATGTTGAATTCCATTACAAAATTCTCTGGTCCCTTCATTATAAAACAAGTTGTAATTACCTGAAGAGAATAGGTTGTTGTGAATTAATCATGAGCAAATGAAGCAGTGAATTATCCAGAACAATAACAAAAATAGCAGCTCAGAATTTCAGTTGAAGTAAGGTTACGCCAGGTTTATTAAAGAATCAGAAATATATATATATATATATTTGTTACAGAAACAAGAAAAGAAAAATCAAAACTAAGGCAAATATTAAGAAGACATTTTGCACAACTGTGACATAAAAACTGCAGAGTTTGATTCCTCTAAAAGACAGAAAGAATAGAACTTGTGAATTTAAAAGAATCGATTGAGACATTGTTGTTCTTGCTAATTAACAAGTACGTGTTAATGTGGCATTTAACACTTAGATTTTAACTACAGAAGAGATGAAAATAAACTGGCAAAGGCTGGGCTTAAACTGTAAAGAGGCCTTAGGAAACCTGTACATACATTTATTTATAGCACTGCCACTTTTTCCATCTAAGTAACTAAACCCCCACCACTTTCAGCCAAAGCTGTGGTCTCATTTAGCTCTCTAGACTGGGGCCAGATCCATGAGATACATATTGCTTAGTCCAGTCTAGTCATGAATTAGAGGTTCTAGGCTCCTTGTTAGTAAGTGGGCTTAGGAAAGGTGGTGTTGCCTAATTTTACCAGTGAGAGTGTTTCATAGGAAGGCTGCTCTGAGAGGGGGAAGGATTAGGCTTTTATTTTTACCTGACCCTGAACACTGTCATGCTTGGGGTGCCAGAACCAGCTTGCTTCACAAGGGGAGATAATCTATATTCTGAGAAGAAAGAATAATATTACCGTTGAAATATAACATTAATCCTTCATAAGTCAGCCTACCATCCTTGACTGCAAGATAACACATCTAATGCTTTGCACAGCCATCCCCAAAGTACTATGGTCCCCAACTCAGCGGCATCCACACCACCTGGGAACTTGTCAGAAATGGAAACCTCCATTTCCACCCCAGACCTACAGAACCAGAAACTCCCGGCAAGTAACTTGAGGGCCCCTTAACATTTGAGCACCACTGTTTAAAGTCATTTTGAGTTGGGTTTTCTGTTACTTAGGGCCAAAACTTCCTATTTGATATAACACATGGTAGCAAGGAAAAATAAATGGTGATTATGAGAAAAGAGAGATAGAGAAAAATCATAAAAAGCAAAGGGTAAGAAAAACCTGGGACTTGGTGAATTTTCTTATATGTCAATTATGCCTCACTCAAAAGACCAAGACTGAGTATATGCCTCATAGTCTACTATATACCTTAAGGACCTCTGTGTCTTACAGTAGATTCATAAGCTACAAATACTTCAGGGTCTCAGCATCATCCTTGTTGTTGGAATCCTTGTATTAGGATTCATTACATTTACTGTGGCCTCCAGTATTAGAGAGTCAAGGAAATGAGTACTTACAGCCCTGCTTCTATCTCCTCTTAGAAATCACTGAAAAACAATGAGCATAACTGAGGAAATAAAATTTTAAATAGTTCACCTTTCCAAAATTACTGGACACTATAACCTGAAACCTCAATATTTGCTGAAGAACTGCCAAGTGCATCAAAGAACAGGCAAGTGTGGGAAAACTTCATCAACTGAGAAAGTCTGTGAACCCCAGGCAAAGCCAGCAGAGCATAGTTTCTTAAGTAAGGTCTAAACCCAAGGAGCAAAAACAATGATCTTTTTTGCTTAAAATATTTTCTGTTTAAAACAAAGAAAATGGAACACCCAGGCTGGTAGGAAAATGCCTGATGGAACAGTGGTTTATCAGGAATTTCACAAAAAAAACATGCAGACATGTTTGGCATGACTGGAGAGATTGGAGACAGATTGGAGGAGGGAAAATTGGAATTTTGGAGCTCCCCATGGCTGTTGATCTTTATTGGTTCTAGAGAAGTCATGATTAAAAACTTCTCAGATGGCCAGTGTGGCAACTTGGGTTTCCTTTTGTGCTAAGGTGAACCCTACTACCTTACAGGGCTACCATGATCCCTTTCTCACAGAAACTTCCTGCAGAAAGCCAGGCCAGGAATAACACATCTTTTCAAACAATCAAACTAAACTAGTACAGAATCGCCCCCAAAATACTAGAAAGTAATAAATGGAGGCTAAAAACAATTTTTTTAATTAATAAAATAGCCAAAGAGTTCAAAGCAAATAAATAGGTTTTAAGGAAAGTATATAATGGGTATAGAGAAATAGGAACAGAGAGAGCTTAGGCAAGAAGTTGAGGAAAAAAATGATGAAAAAAAAAAAGACAAATCCCCCCCCAAAACAGCAAATAGATCACAACACAAAGGAAAATATTGTGCTATAAAGACAAAGCAAGCAAATGGAGGTCAATATTGAAGAAAAGTGCACAATCTATATAGAAACAATGAGTTTCGAAAGCTGTAGCAAAAATTGGAATGAAAAATACTCAAATATATAATTCAAGAATACTTACTAGAAATATAAAATTAACCTACAGAGTAAAAGGTAAACACTGTCCTGGAAAAAATGGATACAAAATGATCCACACTGAAACATAGGACAGTAGAGTTGTTCTTCTAAAACAACAAAATAGAACAAACAAAACCTTTGTTGGGCCTCCTCATGTCAGAAAGAGTCGCCAATTGAGTGAAGGTTCAGGCTTGCCTTAGAAAGACCTCTGTTCAAGACTTTTTCAGTGATCATGGAAATTGGCAAACACAATTCTTCAAGGAAAGAAAGTATAATACAAAAACTTTAAATCGGGAAACTGTGGATTCAAACAAAGGAACAAGACAGGCATTTTTATATGTGCAGGAATTCCAATTTCCAATGAGCCCTTTTTAAGGAAACCAATGGAGCCATGAAAAGATTAACTGAAAAACTATGGAAAAACAATTGATTAGAACACTGAATTCGTTCAGCTGCAAAAATAAGACCAAACATCTGAGTAATTATGGTTATAAAATCAAAAGAAAATGCCACAAACCACAAAAATATATTAACAAAAAATTGGAGGCAAAAGGAAGAAAAAAGATGAAGAGCAATATAAGCAATTTATTTCATCTTTAATAACCAGAGATTAAAACATATTTTTAAATGATAAAAATATGATAGAAATGCAACTATATTTAAATATGTAAAGATACAGAGTAGAGGAAATAAGAAAAAGATTATGTTCATCTGCAATTTCAAAGTGGAAATAAAGAGAAGAGATTGGGAAATTATAGCAATTTTGTTATTGCACAAAATGAGGATTCAATAGTTTCTTCCTAACAGCACAGAATAGTAAGTATATTGTATAAAATTATGGTATAAATGTAATCACTAAAGGAACTGACAATAAAGGTGCAAATTACAATTTGTCAGATAGAAGCTACACACAAGAAAAAGCCACAGGGAAATGTACCATATAATAACACACACAAAAAATCAAAAAGCCATAAAAAGTGAAAGCATAATATACAGGACTATGAAAGAACTAAGCCCAAATAAATATGTTACTTCAAAAAATATAGATAGGCTAGACAATACTGTTAAAAAAAAGGAATCAGATTGAACAAAGCTTATAAAAACATAAACCCAGAACAATGGTCTCCAGAAGATTGAAAATAACCTGGTGGGGAGAGTCATACAACACAAATGCAAACAAAAAGGAGGCAGGATTAGCAATTTTCATACCAGACAAGTTTATATTCCAGGCAAAAAGAAAAAGAGCCAATACAAGCAAAAAACTGAAAATTATTAGAACTGTAAGAACTAGAGAGGAAACAAAAACTCTTAAATTATCTCTTATTGCCAATGGTAGGACAGTGTATCTAGAAAACCAAAGAGAATTATTGATAAAACTAGTTCACACACCAAAAAGAATTCATTAAGGTGACCGAACTAAAATTAATATATAAACATATATACCTATATATGTATTATGTATGAGTATGTAAAATCACACACATACACATAGTTATAAAATAACTGGCTGAGAAAAAAAACTATTTGATGTTATGAAGGCTAAAGTATTTGGGAGGGTGATACTGATGTCTGCAATTTATCTTAGAATGCATCAAAGAATAAGATAGAATGATGAATAGATAAAGGGATGGATAGATGTGTAAATACAAAGTAAAGCAAGTTTAGAAGAAAATTATGTTAGAATATGGGTGGTGTATATGGGTGATCACTGTAAAATTATCTCAACTTTTCTGAACATTTGAAATTTCTTCAGAATAAGATGAAAAAATTTCAGGGTGGGGGGACTAAAAGAGCAGTGAAAGACAGTAACTCTACCAGAAATTAAAACATATTATAATGCCTCTAAAATTTAAAAAATAATGTGTTATTGTTGCAAGAATATATATGCCAGTGGAACAGAATAGGATGTCTAGAAATTGACTCAAGTATGGATGAAAGTTTGGTATTTGATAAAGGTGACCTCTCAAATCACTGAGAAATGATAGACATTTTAATAAATGGTATGGGCACAACTAGTATCCATTTGCATAATAGATAAAATTGGATCCATACTATGATACATCATAATAAATTCCAAATTGATATTGTATGTGCATTAACTAGTCGGCCTTCTTCAGAGAAACAGAACCAACAGGATGTATGTGCACATAGAGATTTATTTTCAGGAATTGACTCGTGCACTGTGGAATATTGGTAAGTCCAAAATTTAATGGAGGAAGCTAGCAGGCTGGAGATTCAAGGAAGAGTTCCAGTTTGAACCCAAAGGCAGTCTGCTAGCAGAATTCCTTCTTATTTAGGAGAGGTCAGTCTTTGTTCTATCAATCCTTTCCACCTATTAGATAAAGCCCAACCACATTATGGAAGACTTTACTCAAACGTACTGATTGAAATATTAATCTCATCCCAAAAACACCTTCACAGAAACATTCAGAATAATGTTTAACCAAATATCTGGGCATCATGGCTCAGCCAATTTGATATACATAATTAACCACCATAATAAGTAAATATATAAAAAAATTGAAATCACACAGGAACTTGAAGAAAACAGGATTGAATTCCTTTATACATAAAATCTAGATGTAAAGAAGAAAAATGTTAATAATTTTGACTATTTAAAACATTTTACATGGAAATAAACATTATAAGCAAATTTGAAAGCAAGTGACTAACAATGAATGAATATTTTCAATATATATAGCAAATAAAGTGATAATCTTTCTGATACATAAGAAATTCCTAAAACTTGAGGAAAAGGCCAAAACCAAAAAAAAAAAAAAGTGAGTGAGTAGAATAACTCACTGAGTTCATGAAAAAGGTATAAAATTGCCCTTACATGTATAGAATATGTTCAAGCATAATGAAAGAAATTCAGATTAAAGCTAAACTGTAAAGACAGTTTCTCATCTGTCAGATTGAAAACAATTTTCAAAAGCTTGTGAATACACTATTTCTGCAAACTTTGGGGAAACATTCTCTTTATACTATTGATGAGTGTGTAAAATGAGGCAATCGCTATAAAGGATAACTTCACATATCTAACAACACCATAAACACATTTACCTTTTAATTTTGTAATCTCACTTTTAAAATTTTTTCTTGAAGAGATAGCTCCAAAAATGTGTGGGGAGGAGCCTTATATACAAGACTTTTCAGTGCAGCATTATTTGTAATAAAGAACACTGGAAACAACCAAATGCCCAATTATAGGAGAATGATTGAGTAACTATGGTAATTCACGACCCAGAGTTCTCTACAGATGCCTTTTTAAAAAGATCCTTAAGAAAAGAGGTTGTCATTTCCTACACGTAAGTTTAGATTTAATTATAAACACCTTTATTTTTTCAGAATGAAATACAGAAAGGATAAACCGAAATATAATAAAGTGGTTACCTACAGGGATGGATATAGATGGGCTAGGGAATGACTCATAATATTTTTAGTACACTTATGTGTTAGCATCCAGTAAGAAAACAGAAACCACGTGAATTATATTGACAATATAATTTAGGAGCTAGCCCAGATTAATTTTGGAAGAATGAAAAGGTAGCCATGGAACACAAAGGAACAGAGACTGTAACTACCTGAAGCAGTTCTGTTTCCAAGGGCTGGGAGAACAAAGAAGACTGGAGCAGGGTATCTGCAGAGTTGGAACGCATTTCTCTGCAGCCTGGGGCCCTCTCCAGATAATGTTACAACCTCAGGAGCTCTGAGGAGGGGTGCCGTGAAGGAGGGACTGAGACCACTGGAAGTGCGGTTCTTACAGCTAGTCTGAAAGTACTAGGAGAAGCTGTGAGCTGTGAGCTAGAAACAACTGTTACTAGAAGATCTCTGGGTAAAGAATTGCTGCTGATAAAACAGAAAGAAACAACAAATAGTCCTCCTTCTTTTCTCCGGTCTTCATGGCCCTATGGGAGAATCTAACAGAATAATAGGTGGCAAGGGTGAAATACAGTTTAGAGAGTGCCAACCTCATAGAGAAGAATATGCACTGAGGTGTTGGGAGATGAGAGAAAGCAGCTTATTAACTAGCATGGCCCACAGCTACATGTATGTGAAATTCTAACAAAATAACAGTTTTACACCTTAACAATTTCTTTTAAATTTACTAAGATTTTATGTAGCTGTCCTCATTCAAATATGAATACTCTCTCCTTCTCCCCCAAAAGCATAAACACAAAATCCTTTTTGCATAGACATATATTTCTGGACAATGTTAATTACTCCTCAAAAGTGATCACAGTCAAACTTGAATATTATGTAACCTGAAGAAAAGGAAATTGGAAATGAACCACCACCAAGAAGTCTTACATGAACTAATGAGAAGAGAAGGAAATAAGAAAATAAGAAAAAAATAAATTTTGAACAATGAAAACATTTTATATATTCAAAAATAATAAGGATATAATAAAACCAGGAAAATTAACAACACACAGTAACTAATAAAACTACATCAAATGGACAATATAAATTCATGGGAATAACAGAATTAATTTAAATAACTTTGACCATAAAATTTTAGCTGTACACCTGGATATATTCTTACTATAAAGATAACAAAAATAACTTGCTCTTTACTCAGTGGGGTGTGATATGGAAAATTTTGTTTAAGTCTATTATGATGGTGATAATGAAAGAGGAAGAAGAGGAAAAAAGTAGATAGATAGACATAGATAGATGATAGATATAGATGATAAATTATAGAGAGATGGATAATAGATACAGGTAGATAATAGTTGATGATTGATAGATAATAGATAGACAGATAAATAGATGATAGACAAACAGGTAGACAGCAAGGTAGAGTCATTGAGTAAACAGATTGGTATTATTTGGGAACCAGATTTCTCACTGAGAGAGGAAAGTGTGAGAAAAAGATGGGAAGAAGCTGGATGTCTCTTTAAGAACACATGATTTTTGTTTTTTGCACCAGACTTCGGTTTGTAAAAGCCATTCTGTTTATAAATACCGTTTGGAGATATAACTGATCACAAATGTGGGTAAAGAAACAGAATAACTGTTTGTGCCCCAAAACGATTATAGGTTTTAGGAAGTTTCCACTGACTAAATTTGAGGAAATCTAAGCATATAAAAAAATGTTAATAAATTGTAACATACCAAATTTTTAAATATATGAATCCCTCCTCCACCACACACACACTCACACACAAAAGGAAAGAAAAAGAAAAACGGAAGGTTCATCTTTATAGAAGAATTCAGATAATACATATGGAAGGAAAAATATAAAACCACAATTTTGCAAATGCCAACATAAAATTAGATGGAGACAAGAATGTTCAACGGATGCTAAAAGCATTAGGGAAGGTTGTTGCAAACATAAAATCCAAAGTCTTAAAGATTTGGTGAAACAGAATTCCTTACAGATCATATTTTAATTATAAAGGATAATAAATACCGTCATAGTGAAGAAGTGTGACAGACACTACCTTAAGTACATTGACTTGACATTACCTAGAAAGAGGGAAAATTACCTTATGTGCCTTCCGCTGCAGTGCACTGAGGACACAGTATCACATACTTAGTATTATTTCAAAAAATGTTGAATATGAACCTATTCATGAGGAAACAATCAGGCAAACCCAGATTGTGTGACAGTCTACAAAACAATTTTCCTGGACTATTTAAAAAAGTCAACATCATATGATTAAAAAAAGAAGAAGAAAGTGGGGAAGCTGTTGTAGATTAAAGACTACAGAGAGAAACAAATGCAGCACGTGATCCTTGAGGGATTCTCAATGGGGAAAAGAGCTATAAATGACATTATGAGAATGCTGGGAAAATTAGAATATGGATTGTATATCAAATGATTGTATAGTATCTATGTTACATCCCTTGAGAATGACAATATAATGGCTATGCAGTAGAATGTCCTTATTCTTGGAAAATAAATGCTGATGTATTTCAGGGTGGTGCAGTATAATACCCAAAACATATTAAAAGTTTTGCAATTTGCACATGTGGGTATATACACACATGCACACACACACACACACACACATATATATACACATAGAAACGTATGTGTACATATGTGCACACACACATATGTAAGATAAATGTGGCAAATGGATGAATTTAAGTGATGGTCATGACTGTTCATTATATTTTTCTCTCATCCCTTTACAGGCAACCCTAAAACCACAGTGGCCCTTCACAACTGTCCCAAACTGGGGTAAGTTGACCAGGCCTTTATGACCCTCTACTTACATTATAAGTCATCTGATGGCAGCTGTCCTGGAAAAACCTGGGTCTGGGTGGGGTCAGTCTCCAGCTGAGGCAATTCCAGAGGGGGATTCCTGAAAACCTTCTGTCTAGGGCAGGCAGCAGCTGGGCCAACAAGTGCCCCTTATAAAGGCATCTGGGCATCATATCACAGTGTCCACCCACTATGGCTACTTCAAAATACATAAAAAAAACTTCAGAAATTTTTGCTGGAGGGGATATTATTTCCCTAGCCAAAGAAAAACAAATGGGAAGGTGGGTCCTCTGCACCAATGTGACTTCTGATAACACACTGCATTCTCTCCTAGTATTGCTATTGTTGCTAAGGATTTATTTTTTAAGCTCTCCATCTAAACCAACTCATGTTTAGTGACTCTTTTCACCCTGAAATTATGTGCCTGGTTTAACCGAAAGCAATACAGTGATATATAATCTTAACTGAAAGATAGCATAGCAATTTTCATCTGAGAAGGTCAGGGTTAACCTTCAACACCCTCATTCATATAAGGAAACATCTTTAACTTGTATCAGCATATTTTCATTAAGTTCACATTGCCCTTCAAGGTGCAAAAGGGCTTTCGTCTCTTAAGAAGGCAACAACTAATTAGAAAAAAAATTGCACAGATTAAGTTGCAAGAAAGGCACAGCCATTTCTGGCAAGGATTCCAAATGATCTAGAAAACACTCAGAAGGGCAAAACAGAAACCAGAAACTGGTCTCTTTCACATGAGACATTTCACAGTGCAATGGCCTTTTTGTTACAGTTCTATCATAAAAGGCTGCGTGTATACGTGTGTGCCCACCTGCATACACACACACACATACACCAATTTAAGGGGTGTTCTTCCTGGTGGCTCAGCGGCATGGGGTCTATAAAGTTCAGTTTGTGTAGGAGAGTCACAGTTGCAAATGATCTATCCTTCTGCTCCAATAGCATAAACCATTTTTCATCATGGAAATTCCAAGTTTCAGACAGTCAGAATAGAACCATCACACAGTAAATGTGACCTGAAAGTTCATTAACTTATTCATTGGCTGTTTAGAGGTTCGAGATTATAGGTGATACACAAGACATGCAAAACAATGGGAAGTGCCCAAGGTTCCATTGTCAGACTACGGGTCCAGTTTTTCCTTTTATTTAGAACAGCATAATGACTGGCACATAATAGGCATGCAATTAGTATTTATATAAATTTTAATGTCTCCCCAAGAGAGAAAACCCTGTCATTTTTTGGGACATATAAAAATAATGTTACTGATTAAAATGTTCTAAATGTTCTGAGCCATTTTAATGGGTAGACTCTCATTAAAAGAGTTTTGTTTAACTACTGATGTTTTGTTCTTCATAAGCTCTGCCAAATTAATATTTTCCTACTTTTTTGGATAATATTGCCCAGCATTGTTTAACAAAATAAAATTATAAAAAATAAACACATTAAATGTTTGCTTCATATCTTGGTCCAGTGAATTTGTGTAACATCTTCTGGTCATGCGACCCATTTAGAAAATATCTTCAATTTTTTTTTCTTTTTTTCTCCTAAAACCCCATAGAGGATAGGGGGGAACATTTCTGATTATTTTTCAGCCTGACATCAAATGCACATAAACTCATACTCAATAGTTGTCAAATTGAATCTATTTTTCAAATTTACCTAAGGTAGTAGTTATTTATATAAATTGAATAAATGTGCCACATAGGAACAGGAAGGGGAAAAAGTCAATAGATTGGAAAATTCTTGGACATACAGATCTTAAAACAAGTTGCAAAAGCTATTGAAAGGTTAATATTTGTGAAATAGCTATAGCTTTAATTATAAATTCAGAAATTACTGAGGTTGACAAAACACCTCTAGGGCAATTTGAGTTATCACTATTTACTTTCTACATTTATTTGGTATTGCCTGGACAGGACAGAAAAGATGAGTTGTTTGAACTTGAGTATGAAAAGTCTGTTTTCTATCAATTAAACCTGCTCCTTCCCCCCTACCCACCCCGCCGCCACCATTTAAAATGTTTCACAACATGGTACTTGTTCAGCTGCATTTGATTTTATTTTTAACTGAGTTTTTTTTTTTGTGGTTTCTGGTTTTTTCTCTCCTTCTTGAGATATTCATTTGGAGTCTCTGTATCAGGAAGCAGAAGTGTTATCTCTAAATGAGACACATATGCAAGAAAATCAGCCAATGTTGAATTTCAATGAACTTGGTGGTTCTAATGTCATGAAAACTCTGTCAAATGTTAACGAAAATTATAGACAGAATTCTTAATAAAGCTTTCAAATCACAGCCTTTTCTGTCAGCATTTGCTAATAACCTAACACCTATGATCTATCAAGGTACTGAACTGAAAGTGAGCCCCCAAGGAAATATCATGACATTTTTCAGCCAGTAGAACAATGATATGAATTTCCAGTTTTGAGCATTTCTAAATTTTCCAATTGTGTGTTTTGAATCTACTGCATGGCAAATATGAAAAATAATGGGCAATGAAAACATTCATTCATTTGATACTTAGAAATATTTCTCTTAAGGTCATTGTTTACTTAACAGTTCTCTTTTCACATTAAGAAAATCTAATACAAAAATTTTTCTAAGCTTTTCTTTACCCAAATGCTCCAAGCGGAAGCACAATAAATGCTATTTAATAGCTTAGCTACAGCACTAAAACTATATTTTAAAAGTCTTTTGCATTTTGTGTGTCAACACCATTACACTTCCCTAAAGACAAACACGTAATCTAGGTAATGTACAAAAGTGTTGCTTGCCTTAAGTCTAATCTTTTAAGACTATGCAAATATCTGTGAAAATTAACATTCGAAGGGCAATGGATGCCTTGGAATTCTTTCCAGGGTTTGTTGGGTTCAGAGGGCCATCACTTTTCATTAACTAAAATCAACCTCCCATGTGCTTCCTTCTTGCTTCAGCTAATGCCTCCTGTATTCTTGAGTGCTCAATACTGGAGAGGTGGAACCGTGAACAGAGACTTGAAACCAATAGCAATTCTAAGAACCCAAGAACTGTCATTAACCCTACCATGTTGGGCCCAGTAACAAACTATTCCATGACTGCTGATCTCCGTCTTAGCCATTACTTACACAGTTGTGAGGCAAGATCTGGAATGCAGAATAGCTGCTTTCAACAAGCAGATGACAGACTTGAAAAGCCAAGTTATAATTGTCTCTCCATAAAGAGCTGCAAGCAGAAACGCTGCACCATTGAATTCGTACGTTGTAGGGGAAGGGGCTTTATAGCAGCTTTTTCAGGCACATTCACAAAATAGACATACTATTTTGTTCTGACAGAATGGGATTTCCTGTAAATTCTGTTCACGGTTGTTTTGGGTATTCACTGCACCTAGCTCAGTGCCTGATACAGTAAATAGATGCTCCAAAAGTGAGTGGGCCAAGGCTCAGGAATCACTGATTCCAACTGTTTGGGTCTCTTCCTTCCTCTGATAGTCTTGCCAATTTCCTGAAGCCAATCGTACCATAGTAAACATCTTCAGATAGATATACCGGTGTGTGCGTGTGTGTGCATGCTTGCGTGTGTGTGTGCATGTGTGTGTGTGTGACTATTATGAAAGGGACGTAGCAGTGATGAATATCCCAGCCAAAAATATGAATTAGCATCTCCTGATAGTGCTTTAAGGTACAGCTGTTAAAGTTATGCAACTTGAAATCAAAAGCACAGAACAATGTAATGTTTAGAAAGTTAAATTTTCTCAGATTTGAGTGTATTATTGGAATATTCAAAATTTCAAAATTCCATTACTAGTTAATATGGATTTAGGTTTTAATCTCCATACTACTGGGAAGACCTGGGAAATTATTGAAACCAAAATAATAATTAGATTTTAAAAGACCTTAAGCTGAAAATCAAATCATAGACTGGACTATAAATCAAAGAGAATACAAATACTTAAGTACAAGCTAAATATATCTTTATAATGCAATTTATTTAGTAAACCACAATACAAATACAATTTGATGCTCATTTAGAACATCAAATCAACTTCACAGTAAAGGTATTATTTAATTACATTTCTTATATCCACCAATAAGAGGGAAGGAATTGTCTTCCTCTACTCATATTTAAGTGTCAATGCTTCCTACCTTTTATTTGTAGATGTTTTTTGCTCTCTTCATTTTACATTAATCAAGGTAATTGAATTTACTTTCACTTGCCCATATTCCTAAATAATTTCAAACTGATCTCCTCCAAGAATTCTTGTCTGTGATTCAGGCTTATCTGTATCTCTAAACATCTCTGTTTGGATGTTCTAGAGGCTTTAAACTCACCATGTTGAAGCTGGCCTCATCATCTCCTGCCTAACCCCTAAATCCCGGTATTTTTTCTATATTTTGTATCTTATTATCCACTTAGTTACTCCAAATAGTGCAAAGTCAACTCCAACCACTCTCCGTTCCTCAATCTCTGTTCACACTTTAATCATCAATTCCTATCAATTCTACCTCCGGAAGTTCTCTACTTTATCCACTTCTGATTCAGGCCATCACTGTCCCTGGGCTGGCCAACTGCCACACCCTGTTAACCACCCCTGCTTTGATCTTAATTCTGCCCCTGACCCCTCCTCCATTCTTCCTTTTCCCTGCAGCCAGAATGATCCTTACGAAGGGCAAATCTAATCACTGTAGCCCATCAGACAGAATCTTTCAATGGCTCTCCAGTGCCCTAAGATTTATTAACATAGACCCACAGTCTGACATTCAAGCATTTCATCATCTTTCCAATTCCTTTATATCAGTGACTAAACTTAAGTGATAATGAACTGCTGAAATAAGTCCATTATTCTCTGTTGTAGACTGAATCATGTTCTCCCCAAATCCATATGTTGAAACCCTGGTGGGACTGTACATAGGGCCTTCAGTAAGATAGTTGAGATGAAATGAGGTTATCACGGTGGTGCCTGAAACCTGTAGGACTGGTGTCCTTATAAGAGGAGGAGACACCAGAAGCTCACATGTATGGAGGAAAGGGCATGAGATCCCATCAAGCAGGTGACCCTCTGTCAAGGAGAGAGGCCTCGTAGAAACCACCCTGATGGTATCCTGATCATGGACTTGCAGCCTCCAGAGCTGTGAAAAAATAAATTCATGCTGCTTGAGCCACTTAGTCTGTGGTATTCTTTTATGGCCACCCTCCTTCCCCTCCGAGCCCAGAAATCCCGCTTCTACTTTCCTGCATCACTTCCATGCTCCCCTCAGCAGACAGGTGAATTTCTGCTGGTCTTTCATGCCTCAGTGAAACTATTAATACATCTAACAATCTTGACTCACCCTACTCCAGGCAACACAGGATTAGTTGCTCCTCCTAGAAGACAGGCATGGTAGCCCCTCATTATTGTATTTAAATGACCTAGATTTAAAATCCCATCTAATTGTAAATTATTTGTGAACAGGGAATGTACTCCAGTCAAATTTGTTGAACAAATGAATGAACAGTATCTAGTACATAGTAGATGTTCAATAACTGATAAATAAAAGAAAGACAAGTTATATCAAAAGGTTTCACCAAAATGGAAGAGAAAATCCATTGACTATAATTAAAGAGCTAGGAGTCATCACAAAAGTTGAGTGAATGAACAAGTCAAAGGAAAACCAAGCACTTCAGTTTGATGTCCAGACATATGGGTAGCACGGTATATATAAACAATAACAAGAAACATAACAAAGCACAGATCAGACAGCATATTTGGGATAGACATAGACATAAGTAATTGTTCTACATCAAATAGCCATGTGCATTTGTGTAACAGTACAAATTGCATCTCCTTGGTTTCTTTTTCCACCACATAAACCTTTAGGAAAATGGTTATGAAATAGACCTTTTAAGATTTCATAAGATATTTCCTGTTTGGTCCTTCTAATGGTTCTATTAAGTTTCTTCAAAGGGGCACTTTTCTACCAGAGAAAACTTGAAAGAACAGAACATTTATTACAAAAGCAATTTCCTTCCCCCGTTATTTTCTGTATTCCCTTGGCAGTGTTTTTCGACACTTTTACTTGAAGAAGAGCTTATTTGGTCCTAGACCAGTTTCTCCTGCCGCTTGAACCTGTAGTCAAGTCTCAGACCTTTGTATGTGATCCCCAATCTGCTACCATGGAAATGACTACAATCACATGAGTACATATTTCATTGCAAGTTGAGGTCAGATACTTAAAAAGAAAAAAATTAAAGCAAACTCATACAAAATGTATTTTAAAATACATTTTGTTTCTTTCCTTTAATCCACTCAAAGAAACTGAACTGGTTCTCATGTGGGATTTTTCATATTTACAGGAAAATGTTAAAAACAGAGATAATGTTGATGCTGATTCCTTATCATTATATAATATTGTAACGTTTGCAACAGGCTGGTTTACAACAACCCTGAGAAGAGAGAAGGATAATTTTAATATCCCCATTTCACAGATAAGAAAACAAACTCAGAGAAGTTGACTTGCTTAATTTTTTAATTATAGAAGGCATTAGAGCTGAGTCATTATAGAAATGTCTGGTGCCAATTCCTCTGTTTTGCAAGTAAGAGGTTTGATGTGGGTGACCTTTTCCAGATGAACCTCTCCCATGACTGCCGTGGGACAGAGCTGCGGGAGCACCTGGGCTCTTCTGATACCTGAGCTGCACACCAGGAATAAAGCCAGTCTCAGGAAAGATGGGTTTATTATATTTTGGCTCCTGTTTGTGAGATTTGAAAGTAATCAAATGGCCCCAAATCACTGTGGACGTCAGTAAAAGAGCCTCCCTGGGAGATTCAGACAGCAATTAACACAAAGAATCTGTAGATGATTGACACCTTCAAGTGTCTTTTGAGGCCTTTCCAGTGTCTCTACTCTCTGGTTTCCAACACCATGTTTCCTGCTTTTCAGTCTTCCAGGATGTCCGTCTGGGAGGACAGCACATGTCCTACAAGTGGGTTTTTCAATGTCCTCCAGTTTTGCATCTTTTTTGCATTCCCTCATCCTCCTCCCACTGGAGATTTCAAAAATCTTGTAGGAAAGGAAAATGAGCTCGTCGTCAGAAAATGGTCATGGATTCATGGGGTCAGAAGGCCATTTGCATGCCATCATATTCCACACACCATCCAAGGAATATGGTAGTGCCCCCTTATCCATGGTTTCATTTTCTGCTGTTTTCGGTTACCCAAGTTCAGCCCCAGTCTAGAAGCAGATGATCCTCCTTCTGGCAAGCCCTCAGGAGGTCAGTAGTAGCCTACCTTATGTCAAGATGTCTAAGTCATTCACTTTACTTCTTCTCATTACCCAGACCTTTCATTATCTCACATCATCACAAGAAGGATGAGTACAGCACAATAAGGATACTTTGGGAGAGAGAGCAACCACAGTCACATGCCTTTTATGACAGTATGTTTTTAATTGTTCTATTTTATTATTCAGTATTGTTAATCTCTTACTGTGCCTAATTTATAAACTAAACTTTATCATTAGCAGGTATGTTTAGGAAAAAACATAGCATATATAGGGTTTGATGTTATCCAAGGTTTCAGGCATTCACCAGGTGGCTTGGAAAATACTCCCTGTGAATAAGAGGGAACTACTCTACTTTTATGAATACTATTCCACTAGTAGCCTGACAGAAATGTGATTTTTTTTAATTGTGTATGTATTTCCCACACAAGGAGATACACAACACAGTTTGTTTGTTTCTATTTTAGCTGAACTCAGTATCTATTCTTTTTTTAGCCCCTTCTTCCTCTCTGATCCCTCCCTCCAACCCTGGCCATAATGTCAGAACCTCTCTCTCATGTTAGGAGTCTATGTAGCAATCAGGCAGAGTTTTCCATCCCGCAAGTCAAAAGCAATCACTGTAGCCCCTTCCTGGTACCTCTCTAGGTACTTAGGTTACTCTGAAGTTTATAAATTGTTTCCCTTTCTATCCAACCACTTCTGCCTCAGTAGTTTGGATCTCATCAGCTAAGGAATAACTATCATTTTGTTTTCTAAACACACACTTCACATATCACTCAGCAGATTCTACCTGCTCCGTAGTTGCAGATGCTTGGAAGGAAATGGAGGCATTTTCCATACTTTTTGTTCCAGGGGAGTGCTGTCTTTATGAAAGGACACCACAGGTGATTTTCAGTGCAGGATTCCAGGTCCTCTACCACAGCTCCCCAATGTCCACCTCAGCCTTTGAACCTCCTTCCTCAATACCCGCTTCCTACTTCATCCTCCCTCCCGCAGGCCCATACTACAGCCCTTTCAGACAGGACGGCCTGTGCTTGCTCTCTGAATGGCCTTTTAAGGTTGCAGTTCCCAGGCGCTCATGCTAAAATTTCCTGGGGCAGAGAACATTCATAGTTCAGCAAATGTTTTCATAGTAAATGGGAAAAAATCCTTCCTCTACTCCTAATGGACTTCCTTCCGCATTGTGCTTCATGGCACCCCTGGATGTGTGGGGAGACTGACATTGCCAGAATATTTCTTTTTTACAGCTTTTGTTGCTTTGATGGCTTTGATTTTATGGCAACTTTAATCATGTGTGTCCTATTCCTTTACCTCTGGCATTTTGCAAATATTCCATTTCTCTATCACTGCTACCATAACTGCCTTCAACAAACTGTGATTCATCAAACAATTTTCCCCATGTCCTTCTACTACAGCCACAGGGGAAACCCCCAAAAGGAACTGCCTCAAGCAAACAAGGTTATGTTAAATGCTCATGAGTGAGAAAAATCTATTAATTAGTAAGGGAAGGAGAAAGGGAAGAGGAAGGGAGAAAAATTACTTGTATAAGTTAATGCAGCCCCAAGACACCATGGGCAGTAACTTATGTGCTGACACTTTAAACAGGCTTTATGAGTCTGTTTACTCTGTTCATGGCTATTCATGAAAAAAAGGTGCTATCAAGCATAACAACACAATGTACATGTGTTATCTTAAAGATACAGCGAGTTAATAAATCTCACCTGAGCTTTAACAACATTGTATTTCCCTTTCTTGTATATTCATAGAATAATGGAAGTGGAAATGAAAAAAAAAAAAGCTGGAGATGGAAAAGACCGAATAGGTTATCCATTCAATCTTGCTCTGACAGAGGATCGGTCTAGAGCAATACATCTTAGGTTTTGTCATCGGGAAATGAATGCATTCTCTGTGTCATAGCTTGCAACCACTTTTCTTAGTCATTTAGTTCTGAATAGTGAGTTCTTAGACTTGAGGGTTTTTTTCCCTTAAAACCAGAAATGAAATTTGACTTTGCTCATTTTCTCACCCCCTTTCTCATTCAAATTCCCAGACCCTGTATAAACATTTCCTCTGCTGTGTTTATTTACACTCTTCTAATATTCCTTGGAATATTCCCTGGTTCCTATTACTCATCCAAGATAAATCCAGGGGTTGGTTCTTCTTCTTTCCTGAGAGTCTGCCCCTAGGAAATATACATCACCTCCCCATGCCAACTGTTTTGTGAGTACTGTTTTCCCAAGAGGGTGAGATTAGGACAATGTCCAGATCTTTGCAAAAAGAAATGCCTCCCTCAGCCACCCTACTTCTAGCACTCGCTAAACTGGGGAGAGATTTACTTACGGGCCCCTGCAGCTATCTCTCTTCACCCCAGCAGCCATTTCTGCCTTTTGCACATTTATATGTCTGATTTATTTGTCCCACTTT
This sequence comes from Smutsia gigantea, assembly GCA_032199065.1. Lineage (NCBI taxonomy): Eukaryota > Metazoa > Chordata > Mammalia > Pholidota > Manidae > Smutsia > Smutsia gigantea. The sequence goes on from JAVSCE010021057.1 coordinate 312,630, forward strand.
ACACTTAAATCTTACTTAGCAGTAAGCCCTGTTTCTATCCCAAGACAGTGTGGTCCATTTTTATTACTTTTCTTTTCTTACAAATATTGGCGTTGTTTTCAAATTTCATCAAAGTGTTATTTATTCCCGCTAATAGATCATTAGAGATTTCTTTCATTGTAAGTGAAGTTAATGCTCTAGTTTACTATCTCTCCAAATTGATCAACTTGTGCCATTTTAAAGCATTGTGATGGTTTGATTGCAAAAACTAAGCCAGTTCTCAAGTTGTTGGCTTTGAGGTCACCCCCAAAAAAAGAATAAAAAAGAAGATATCATGCTACAAAATATTTTTCTGGTCATTATCATTATCAAAAATAAGTAAACACCTAAAACATATTTTCGAGTCTGTGTCATTGATGCAAAAAGATAGAGATTGCAACTGCCAATCATTTATTCACTTTTTAACTCTAGATCTGGCATAAAATAGATGTTCAATAAATTCAGAATTTAACATGTATTTTCAGATAACACATTATTTGTTCAAAGTCAAATAATTTTAAGTGTGCTAATTTCGTTGCCTAAAACATTTAGCTTTAACCTCACAAACATGAAATACAGGTTTAGAAAATGCCTGTGCAGAAATCCAGAAATTATGCTGTGCAATTTACATGTATTAGAATCTAAACTTTGCAAGATTCCTGCAAGTCAAGGGTGCAAACTAGGGGAAGGGAGGCAACTTGCCTAAGATCACAAAAAAGGTTAAGGGACAGGAACAGAATTAGAATACAGGTGTAGCTCCCCAACATCTGGCAGGATATGTAGATTAGGAGTTGAAAGAAGAAAGGATCAGAGCCAGGAGCAGAATGAGAGAGCCCTGTCAGTAGCCCAGGTATGCACAGTGCTACATAAGTGTGGTACGTATTGGAAAAGTGACAAATTGGATATAGGCATGATGGGGAACTGCAGTGATTACACTGGAAACAATAAACAGAAGCCTTGTCATAAAGACCTTGCTCTTTGTTGGCAAAAAGAATTTAGAGTTTCTCTACTGGAAAACAGTCACTTAAAGACCACAAAGACTAGGGAATCCCTGTGACTTATAACTTTATGAACTGGTTTGAAGAGAATAAGGAGAGTTGAAGAAGCCTGCTAAGAGGGATTATGCAATAGTCTGGGTAAAGAATGAAGAGGCCTTGAACTAAGGCAGGGGCAGTGAGTGCAGAAATAATGTATAATGCTAATTAATGCACTTGTGTAGGGGAGATGAGTTAAAGGGAGAGCAGCTCACTGCTAACTGAGTATATGGTGATGCCCTCCACTGGGGTAGAAATGTGGAACCTAGAGACTGTTACAGAAGAAAACACGTATTTATAGGGATAAGAACATTGAAAGAAGGGAGGGAGGGCTGGATGAGTTTGTTTGGAGACCCTAAATTCAACTTGGTACATGTTGAGTTTGAAGGATACATCCAGACCAGTAGAATATTGATGGCTGAAGATCATGGGATTGGATGCAGTTGTTCCCCCCAAATATAAAAAGTTATGTTCTCAGCTGTGAAAATTTTCCAAAATATGTATACCCAGGTTTTACCTTACATACTATGATTCAGTAGTTCTGAGCTAAAGCTTAGGCTACTAAAAAAATAAGCCAACAACACCAAAAATCTTCCCTACCCTAACAAAATGTCTCTGTAAGACCTCTGCTGGGTGGATAGAGCCCCAAAGTCTCTACTTACCACTGTTCCAGTGCTTTGGTAGACAGTGTGTTACAAATTATGGGTCACAACCTATTGGTTGCTCATGAAATCAGTTCAGTAGTAGGCTGCAATAAATGCTTTAGTGAAACTTAGCAAAATAGAAAATATCAAAACTAATTGCACATAGGAAAATAAGTACTGCTTTTAATAGTTTCATATGTTTTATATGTATGCATTTGTGTAGATACATGTGTAATGTGCAGTGGTTCATAATATAAAATTAACTTTTCTTTCACAGTGAAAAAATTTTGAAGCCACAGTTGTAGATGACAAAAATTAAAACTTATTCTTAATAGTGGAATAGAATTTATTAGAATTTATTCTTAATGTCAAAGTGGTCAAATTCTATGAAGAAACTGGGCCAGATATCAAAAGATAGGATTCTATTTCTAGTTTTCTTACTTATATATTATGGTTTCCTGTGCAAGTCAAGAGTTTGAAATGACTTTATTTCTAAACATGGAACATAATAGCACTTGTAAACTACACCATAAATAGCAATTTAATAAGGCCACTAGGTAAAGTGCTTTGAAATCTGAAAGAAATAGACTATAAAAAATATCACATGAATTCGTTTAACTTTTGGAAAAATGTGTCTGAGTTATTTGGAACAACTCTTGATTGACTCGTGAATTTCACAGCATAGCTTCCTCCTTCCTATTAAGTAAGAACTTTTGAACCATATCCTTTCATTTACAACTAACTTTCACCCAGGTGATCATTTGGGCTCCCAAAGGAAGTCTATGAGATAGGAAGGGCAAGCTGCTTCATTCACACTTTATAAATGAGAAATGAGCTAAATGATTTACCCAAGGTAAATACATAATATACTACAACATAATGCCTCTCAAATATTAACTGATGTTTCTGATAAAGCCATTATTGCTTCAATTAATATTCAATAAACACTAATCAACTCTTCTGAAGCTAATGAACTTACAACATTTTATCCTCCATCTAACACCCAATGAAGCCAGTGTTGTAGACACATACTCTAAATAACCCCATTTTGCTAAGAAAAAAAATTGTCTTTCACATTTTTGTTCAACCCCTCAAGGGAGATGAATGGTTGCCTATCCACAATTTTCCCATTCTTCCTCACTAAAGAAACACCAATTTTATCCACATATCTATACCTCAGGAAATATAATTTTTTTCTCAGCTCAGAAGCATATCCTGAACCCTTTTAACTCTATCAAGTTTATACCATTCTCCTTAACATAATTGTCTTACAAATGGACATATGACCTGTTCTGGCCAATGAGGTCTAAAGAGGGATCTCCTGAGTCTAAGGGGAGAAGCCTATAGAAATACAAAGAAGAGACTGCCATTTTATTCCTCTAGATGCTGACATATGCAGAGGTGACTACTGAACTGTGGCAGCCACACTGCAACAGTAAGAACAGCTAGCCTGAGGACCCAGGCGATTCCCTGAAGTTGTGGCAACGGGAAGATGGACAGAACCTTAGTCTCTGGTGATGCTGAGTTGCTGAACTACTGGACCTTTGGAGACATCCTATATTAGAATTCTTTTTATGTTAAATAATAAACTGTCTCTAAAGTTAAGATTTTTAAGCTTATTTTTTTGATACTTGCAAATGTATCCAAACCAATAAAATTTCCATTACATTTGGTTTATAGATAAAAATTTTGAGACTAAATATCTTAAGTTTCTACTTAGCTGCTTTTTGTTTACCATTTTGCCAATAATTTTAAAATATTTTAATTCTGTGCTTTTTTATTCAGTTAATCTAGAATGCTATTTTTATGCAAATTACATTTTTTTCTTGAGGGACTATTTTCCAAGATTTTTTAATATATTTTGAAAATACAGTGTTTTTATAAACCATTCAGAAACACATCAGATAAATAATGACATCCAATATAAAAATATTCATATGCTAATAATCTCTCCTAAGTGTTTAATTTTGAAAATATTTAGTTAAGTGATTTCATACTTTTTTGACTTAATAAGCACATGTGTTACACCTGTGTGTAAAACAGCAAACGTGTTAGAAAAATGTAATCTAACCAATGAACATAGGAATCTAATATCTTCTGAAATTTTATTCAATATTGCTTATGTGTTTTTATTCATATGTTTCTGGTATATTATCCATAGCTTTTATTGGTCTCAAAGGATTAAGAATATGTTTATGATAAAAGGAATCTTTTACTATCTCTTTACTATTTTTGAATCAGACTGGCACAAGCCAGCAGCCATTCATTCAAATAAAGAATGATTTGATCTCTGACTTAACACTTCATCTAAACATAGCTTATGCACATAGTTTTCATGGCATAGCTTCCATATATATAAGGCTGTATCATTTGGTGGAGGCTTAAAAATACTAAAACCATTAGATGGTTTTTCAGAAAGGAAGATATAAATTAGTCAATTGAATTTTTAGCTCTGCACCACTTCATCCACAGCAATATAGAGTGGCTTAATTTCCTTTCCAATACTCAATAAAGTAAGCATATGAAAAATGTAGAAAAAAATCTTTGGAATGGCACAGTATTCATAAAGTTATACTGATACACTTTGGAAAAGTAAGCCTAACACATTTATCATAGTGTCTACCATCCAGAATTTATCTCTGAAAACTCCACACCACCCCTAAACCACCTACTTTTAAGCTGTAACTATAAAGGAGTGCTCTTTTCTCTAGAATTAAAACTTCCATTTCTCTGTGCCTCTGAACATATCCTTCCCTCTTCCACAATGGTCTCTCCTCTCTCCTTCACTTGTTGTCTGGTGCATGTCTCACTACTCAACACTTGTTCCAGGGTCACCTCCTCTGAAAATAATCTCCTGAAGAGTTGACACTCCCTTTTCTTTGCTTTCATAGGACCCCAAGAACATACTCAACAAATATTTATTCAATGCCTACAAATATTTATTTAATGCCTCTAATCACTAGGAATACAGGAGTGATCAAAACAACACGCTTGCTCTCACTGAGATAGTATTCTAGTGGGAGTAGATTGATAAGCAAATGAGCACATCATATAGGGCAGAAGTAATATGTTCTCTGAAGAAAAAAGAAATCAGGATAACTAAAGAGTGATAGGGGTGAAAGACAGCTATTGTAGATAAAGTGGGGAGAAAAATCCTCCAGGAAGGTATAACAACTGAACAAACGCAGAATTGAATGAGGAAGACAATGACTGCTTAGAGGAAGAGTATGCAAGGAAGAAGGAACAGTAAGTGTACAAGACTGCAGGTGGGAGGAAACTTGGAATATTTAAAGAAAAAAGGATAAAAGGGGTGGGGGAAGGGCAAGAGAAATAGGAGATGAAGTCAGAAAAGTAACCTAGAGCCAACTCAGTCTCTTGGAAGCTCTGACAAAGACTTGTGGCTTTTATTTTAGTGAGATGAAAGCATTGTAAATTTTGTGCAAGAAGTGACTTGACCTTACCTTTGTTTCTAAAAGCTTACTCTAGAGGCTTTGAGTAGAGTATAGGCTTGTCAGTGAGGAAGCAGAGAGACATAAAAGAGGCCCCTGCAGTTGTCCAGGTGAAAACTGGTGGTAGCAGCTTGCCCTGGGGTGACTGGAGATGTAAAGAACTGAAAACTATGAACACTGGCGTCCTTCTGAGGAAGTTTGCTGTAGAAGAGAGTAGAGAAATGGTTAATTCCCTAGAGGTTAGTGAGTCAGTAGGTAATTATTATGAGGATATATTACTGCATACATTACACTGGTAAGAAAGATCCAGTTAATAGGGAAATGTTGATGATTCAGGATTGAGAGCAGCTAGCTACCTGCCATGTCCTTTAGTAGGTGAGAGAGTGTAGAATCCAGGATACAGAACAATGGGGTGGGCTTTGTGGGCCAGAGACAAAGCCTTCGGCTGTAGTGGATAGGGGTGCAGAGTACTTGGGTACAGATACAAGTGGGGTAGTAGATTTGGTGGTGTACCTATATGGACAGTCTTTTTGGCATCCTATAGATGGAGAGAAGAGAGGAGAGGGATGTGGCAAGAAGTCGCCTCAGATGTGCAAGACGTACTTAACTGAACAGAGTCCTATTAGGCTAGCTGGTCAGCACTGAAAGGTCTTTGATATTTTGGGCATTGAGTGTAAAGTGAGATCAGTCAGCACGAACACGTGAGAGTGAATGCAAACAATTCTTGTAATAGTGGACCAAGAACAAACCAACTAAGGAAAGAAGTGAGGACATAAGTGGTAACAGTGAGTAGGGTAAAGGGTGGGACTGAAGGTTCCAAGAATTACTGAAGCAGGAGAACCTGAAAGAGTGGCCTGGAGAAAAAGCGGTCATTAAGAAATGAGACACCTGAAGCTGGGGTTTTGGTAGTTCTTGCTGTACCCATGGGGGGTGGCCATGCTGTGGTAAGGTAGAGGTCAAGCTCATAGGAAGTGTTCTCTTGAGTGTTCTATTCTTAGAAGGGGGAACATACTACAGTAGAATATTAGTCAATTCACAGGATCTTTGGGAAGGCCTAAGCACAGCCAAACAGAAAAAATATTCAAATTACAATGAAAAAAGCTGCTAACAAGATATAGTTTTCCACTGTTGCTGGGAACCCCAGATTTTCCTGCCTGTGTAGATCCCAAGGTCCTCCTGTTGGAGCCCGTACATCACTGGCTATCTCCTAGTCACCCTCACCAGAAAAATGGATTCTGCATTGTGCTTTTCCTTTTTCCTGCAATATGTTTCCTAATCAAAATCTTGCCTATGAATGTCTAATAGGAGAAATCTAGATGTAAATGAAGTTTGAAAATTAAGTTTCTGGCATTGTCGTTGGAGACTGAGATCTCATAAAGGAAGAAATTCCCTAAAACTAAGAAGGGTATTCAGAAGATAGTAGGCAGCCAATATTATAACAATAAACTACAGCTATTTATAATTTGCTGGTTTATTCCCAGAATTTTTAACAGTATACAATAAAAATAAGTATATGATGATTTTTGTTTAATAAATTGGTAAATAAATAATATTTTATGCACAGCCATTTGTTATTTTTTTGACAGCTAATCTCCATGGTAAGCTATACAAACAATATAAAGTAGACTGGGGTGTCAGAGTATTAAATTGGGGTATATTAGAGCATTAAACTACTGCTTTCAATCTGTGGGTTTTTCTAGATATTAAGACTTTTTGAGGACCTAAGTCATTTGAGCTCCTATTCATTTCAACACACCTGTTATAAGAGGATGCTAGATCTCTGGTAATGTTTGAGACTACAGAACAGAATGAGTATTCATTCATTAACTTACCTTTGGGCTCCTACTATGGTAAGATATTCTTCTAGATATTGGGCAAAGAGCAATGAACAAAAGAGATAAAAATCCCTGCTGGTGGGATTTACAGTTTTAGAAAAAAGCATGTTTTCAATAATGCAATTACCTGTAAGTAATTACAACATTAAAGTATGTTTATGGAATGACAGAAAAGCATAAGAAGAAAATAAAATCACCTATAATAGCACAAATGCAACTCATGTGCATTTTGATACATATTCCAGCAGTTCTTTTCTAAACATGTAACCATATTTTAACATAAAAAACAGCATATTGCTTAAACATAGTATTCTATATTGACTTGACATTAGTTTATGGATATTTGCTTATATCATTATGCAGTTTTTATAACATTTTAAAACACATAAATATTATTCTGTCATATAAAAGTACCATAACCAGGCCCCTTTTGGTGACCATTTAGTGTCCAATTTCATTATTGTGTTATTATATGCAATGCTTCAGTGAACATCCTTGTACATGCCTGTCTGCACATTTACCTGATTACTTCTTGAGAATAATTTCATAAATGTGAAATAGCGAGGTCAAAGAGTCACATTTGAAGATTGTTAAAATATATGTCAAACTCCCCTCTGGAAAATAAAAGTGTACCAATTTCATTTTCAGCTGCAGCACGTATGAAAGTGCCCATTTCCTACACCCTATCAGAGTCTACTTTTTGACTATTAATCAACTTCTGATGATTCAGCCAGTTACTCTCACAGTAGGGGCAAAGGTAATTGGAAGGCTGTCACTAAATGATAAGTCAACAGATTTTTTGATAGACATCCTTTATCCACAAGGATTACCCTGTGCCCGGTGGGATCCTTACCTGTTTCATGCTGATAGGGTGGCTTAAGAAATTTCTGAAAGAAGAAAGGAAAAGAGGCTAGCAAATGTGTCTCACCCTTTCCGTTATTACCAATCCATGTTTTCATTAGTAAACAACATTAACTGCATCAAAAAAGATATTTAAGTAACATTGATACTGACAAACACAATTTAGCTCTATAGATATGTTTGCACCTGGTACATAAAGCTAATGAAGACAAATGGAATTACAGTTGGATCACATAGTATATACCATTAAATAGTAAACACTGAGCAATTGAGAAAAAATGTTCCATCTCTCGAAATGTCCACATCCTATCCAGACATAATCTGTAGAATCTAAAGAAGAGATGATACTTAAGTGATAAGTCATTTCCTTAATGTTTGTTCCACTTCCCAAATTGCATTAATTAATACCTATTGATGTGCAATAAGTTTCAAGACCATCACAAACATTAGCTTACCTGATCCGGATAATGTTAGGATTAATCTTCCCATTGCATTGTTAAAATCCAAATAAAGTGATTACAGTTATAGCTAATAAAGGGTAGATTCTGGACTTGAAATTAATTTCATCTAACTCTAAAGCCATATGTGAGCTTAAGCTTTATGTCAAACTTTATTTCCTGAGATGTGGCCAATAACCACTTAACACCAAGGATAAGAGGAAGGTCCAGTGAAACAACCCAAGAGGTAATTGCCTCTAATTCAGAATTAGACTCCCCTAATTCAGAAATCTGCATTACATAAGATCCCATGGAAACTTGCAGAGCCAGGCTGAGCCTGTGTGAACTAGGAATGCCACTCAAGAGTGTACAGCCCTTACTTTTAATTATTGGTGCTGGCAGGACCACCCCTCTCTCCCTGCCTAGCCTAAACCCACTAGCCTTTAAATCCCCATATAAGGAAAGCTGTTCACATCCAGAACAAAGGTTAGAAAACCCCTATCCTTAGTCACAAGTGATACCTCTGCATCTTTATAGACCCACAGGATAGATGCCAGTTATAATCTGTACGCAGACTCCTATTTAAAGTCCTCTTGTTGCCTATTAACTATGCCCCACTGCCTGCCTGAACTCGTCCTCACTAAACAAACCCTGCCTAGTTTGACTCCAAGACTGGCTTTTGGCTTCCCCGTTGGCCTCAGCCTTTCCCATCCGTTTCCCAGAGACCACACTTCCTCCAGCTGTATAAACTGACCCTTTGCTGGCGCACTAACTCTGCCTATGTCTCAGCAAGCCAGATCTTTATGTATTCCTTAGAAAATGAAAGTTCACTCTGAACTTCCTTAAGATTCAGCCTGAGCATCTTCTGGATGAGAATACAGTACTAACCAAATTTCTATAAATTTCTTACTGTAACCTCCTTAGCAATTCTAAGGAATAGATACTTATTTTACAAGTGAGAAAGCCAAGGAACAAGGAAATTAAGTGACATGTCTAGCTTTATACGTAATGGAGCCAAGATCTGAATCTAGGTCTCCTAAATCCAAACTAGCATTTTTCTACCTTATAACATTGATCTGGAATCACTCAGACCAGGTCTAAACAACTTTTGAAAACAGAGGTTTTTTTCCCATGGTTTGATCTGGTAATTTTCAGCTGAACAAAATATTCCTTGTCGTGCCCATATGTGGGTCCCTCACCCATGGTACGCGGCCAAAACACCGACAACACAGGTAAGACACGCGGCCACCACCTTGCACATAAACTTCTATGTCAGAGATGAAGAGACAATTAATAAATAGAAGCAGATTTAGCTAATGCTTAATACTAGATGGAGGAGTTAAATGAGCTTTGCAAAACTTAAAATGCACAGAAAAATTATAAAAGTGTAAAAAGAATTTTACTGCCTATCTTAAAACCCACGCAGTCCCCTCAGCAAGAGATATCCCAACATGAGTCCCATGCAAAACTATACCAATTAGTAAGAGACCTTAGGCATCTCAACATGTAAAGTGCATTCAAAAGGAGTGTGATTATATAGCATACCATATTTTTCCCCAAAAAAGAGAGAAAAGAAAGATTCTGCTTTATAGTTCTTGCCTAATTGCCCTCATAGACTAATCAGGAAGAATGATGCTATCTCCTCTCACTAACCTTTTGATCTGCTCTCTATCATGGTTTACCTCATTTTCTCAGTACCACAAAAAGAATAAAACAAGGTGATCAAAGCTGAAGGCACCCCTTTGCCATTTTCCCTGACTTGACATACTTTTTATGGCTAAGCTGAATCATGTAAGATTCCAGTTTAACAAATCACGGGGTGACTACTGCTGATTGCTCCAGAATTTCTTAACAAAATGCTCCTTTATTTAGGTTAAACAATGTTTTTTCTTAAATGCATTCTAACAGTTATGTTAACTGATTACAATTAAAATTCTAGTTTGTGCTAAGATAGTATTACTACTGTGTCAACATACACAAAGAATCCTGGAGTTGACATAGCTAGTTTGCAGCAAGAGTCAGTTCCTGAGACAGTCCTTATGCCATGCAAAATATTACCCCAAATTCTATTAGGCTTTAGGTAGACATTGTGTTGTATTATAAATATCAATACTATTAGTTCTCAAGTTTGCACACAAATTGTGTAATCACTCAAGACACTGCAGGGGTTACTTGAAAAATAAATGTGGCATCATTTATCATATTGATCCTTGTCTATAAACAAAGAACTTGTATCTTTTCTCTGTACAGCATTTTCCTAAATGTCATTCAGTACTAACCAGAGAGACAGAATAATAACATTTTCAGAATCAAGATTAGCATTTTAAGATGTGAAGAAGTAGCTTTTAGTTCTTGTCTGGGGGAAAAGAGGACAAAGGAACTTTGTCAAAGCTCTTACTTATCTGAGTCTAGAAAATACGCTGTGTTATTCTTCTTTTTCTCCAACATGAGAGAATGGTCATTTGCTTACCTGTTTTTGTCTGATTGAGTAACTGTTCCTACAAGTTTGAACAAATGTAAAGTTCTATACCTCTACATTACAGGGTTTATATGACTTGAATGGACCTTGGTCATTCATGAATCTATACTAATGAACTGAAGTCCAGAGAGGCCAAATGCAACTGATTCTACCTTTCTTTTACTAAATATGTGACTTTCCTAATCTTACTAGAGGCCTAATGAGGAGTTTTGCTAAGAAAAAAAAGAATAAATTATGAACATGGTCAAATATTATTCACTAACTTATCATGCTTGAATAAGAAGACATTATATTAAGAAGTGCTTTTTTTATCACTGTTACTTGTTGTGTACTACACTTGATAAAGAGAATATGTCTTTTGTGCTGTGCGTCCACAATTCTTCACACCTGTAGAGCTACTAAGTCAAAGAAGCTGTCTAATTAGAATTGGAAGAGATGGATGTATTTTAAATGGCCCAAAAATATATTATGGCACATGTAAATTTCTCTTCCTCTTTGATTCCACATTTCTGTTGGTAATTGGAAACTGCCAGAAGTCATATCAAGATTTTAGAATTCTCTCATGATCTTTTCCCATCATTGTTCCAATTCATAATAACCAAGGTAGATGTTGTTTTCCATTTCCAAATTCAGTCAGAGCACTGCTTCTTTATTATCTTGAAGAAATGAAACATAAACATAGTTTTTATCAGGATGATTCTCTGACTGATCTTAACCTGTCTTGTTTTTTTTTCCTGGACATTCTTTTGTTCTTTGATTTCAGGGTGAACAATCTTAAATTCACTTCCTAGTCTTCTCTCTGGCTTTTCTATCTCATGTTCCTCAGTTGTGTTTCTCAGGACTCTGCTCTTAGTTCTTTATTCTTCAGTCTTCCTTCTGAGACTTTCAATGATTTAAATCACTACTTCAGCTATTCTTTCTGTATGGATGATTGTGCTGTCCATGTAGGCCAACCCCTGAATTTCTGGATTGGTCATGCAATGATCGCACCCAGGTATTCCTGGTGGCCTGCTCCTCCAGATCAGCTCTCCTACAATTGAATTATTCCATTCATGGAGACCTCAGAATCCTTCACTAGATTTTCTGTGTTCTGGCTAACAGATGACAAAGAGACGTGTGCAGGTATTTTGTATTTTGTTTTTGTTTTTGACGCAGTTTGGAAGTTACACCATCACTTCATGCCTATATTACATTTGCCAAAACTCAGTGAGACAGAGAATCTAAAATATAAAGAACATGTATAGGATGTGTGCATGGTGAAAGGCTGCCTAGCATGGTAGTTAAGAGCACAACCTAGGGAGCTAGGAGACGAGAGTTTGAATCTGTCTTCACAATGGGCAAGTCTCATAACCAATTCAGGTTCCAGTTTTCTCATATGTAAAATGGGACTAATGATACCATTGAGATCAAAGGATTATTATGGTCATTAAACAAACTAATGTTTTCTTCAGTGCCTTGCTCATAGAAACTCTCATTCAAGTGCTCGTTAAATAGGTAGGTTATGTGCTAAGGGAAACAATAAAGCAGGAAAGAAAGAGACATAGGAGGTTTTTAAAATTGTAGATCAAATATCCATTAAATGCCTCACTGGAAAGGTGAGATTTGAGCAGAAAGTTGAAGAAGTCCGAATGCAAATTACTTTTACATCTTGAGGGAGTAACATGCTAAGCAGAGAGAATCGCAAGTACAAAAGTGTAGAGGCAGGAATTTGCCTCGTATGTTTGACGAACTCTAGGAATGTTAATGTGGCAGCGAGAGGTGAAAGTCGAACAAATTCAGAGGGGGAAATTAGAGAGTAAAGTACTAGTGGAGGGTTTGCACACAGGAGGATTAGGCTTTTTGCTTGTCTTTTATACAGGTTCATTCTGGTTGTTACATTGAAAATAGTTTGAAATGAGGCAGGCCATTTATGAATGAAACCATTTATGAAGGCTTGCAACATATGAAAGATATTGGTGGCTTTGACTGGAAAGAGAGTAGAAGGATGGTAAAAAGTAGCCATATTTTAGATCTTTAAGTTAGAGTCAATAGATTTTGCTGTCAAGTTAGATATGAGGTGTGACACAAAGAGATGAATCAAGGACTGTACAACACCTTTAGCCTAAGTGGCTGGAAAATAGAATTATAATTAAATGAGATGAGAACTATTACAAGAAGAGTGGGTTGAGGAAGAAGATCAGGAATGCGATTTTGGATATATTAAGTGTGAGATGCCAGTTGTTTCTCCAAGCTGAGCTGTAAAGTACACAACTGAGTCTGGAGTTAGAAGGGATAGGCAGACTGAAAATGTACAGTTGGGAGTTATCAATGATAGAGAGCAGTTAAGAACCACAAGAGTAGATAAAATAATCTAGGAAATGAGCATAGTTTAGACAAATAGAGAACATATCCAAGGACTGCTCTGTGGAGTACTCAAAGGTTTACAAGAAACCAGCAACAAACATAGAAGATGGGAAGGACCCCAGTCAGTGGAACTGAAGGAAAACCAAGGGCATGTGATGTCCTAGAAGTCAAGTGAAAAAGAAAAAAAAAAAAAACATTTCAAGAAACAGGAAGTGATCAATTTCATCAAATGATCGTCTTTATCAAATAAGTTAGTTAAAAAGAGAATAAAAAATTATGAGTTAGATTTAGTAACTAAGGTCTTTAGTGAACTTGAAAAGATGAGTTTCAATGGAGTCAAGGCAACAAAATTTGAGATCAGGAGAGAATGGGAAAAAAAGATTTAGAGTGAATATAATTTTTTCAACAGGTTTTGTTATAAAAAGAAAGAAATGGGATGGTAGATAGAGAAGTTAGGTAAATAAAAAGAGCTTAGTTCTGGGGGTTTTTTAATGAGAAAAACATTTATATTATAATGGCAAAATCCAGTAGAGAAAAAAAATGACAAGGCAATTTAACTCCAGTCACATTAAATTCCAGTTGAATTCTGGAACCTATTCTTTTGTTTTGAATTACACCTTTTGTTTGAATTACACTTTTCCTGCTGCTCCTACTTATCTATCAGTTTTCTCAGTCCAATCATTAAAAATAAAAACACAACGCATGTTTTTCTCTGGCTTTTCCACCATCAATTTTACTGACACCCCCATTTGTCTACCAAGAAATTTAGAAATCATGTGAATCTTTTTCTAAAACATTACTTCTACCCCTCACCTTACACCAAAACTGGATTTTCCATGATGTGCCACTTCTCCAGAAACTCATGCAAATGGAGAAAGCTCAGGGTTTCAGGTTCAACTTAATCAATGGTTAGTCAATCTTGATTCATTTATCTGAATAGTTTCAGGGGTCCATTGGACGATCACTTTAACTATATCATTGTTACCACAAGCTTAAACTCTCTTTCCTCCCTTGTTCTGCCATATTTACCTCTAGTACTGCACCTGCGAATTAGATCCATAATAAAGGTTTCCAATCTCAGCTGAGAATAAGTATCACTCAGAAATCATGTTACTTATTTCTACTCAAAAATGTTTCCGTAGTCCAAGGAGGCTGCTCAGTTCTCTCAGGTTCCTATTTTCACGTCTCCTTCTCATTCTAAGATTATTTGGTTCACTCACTATGCCTTTACTGAGGCCCTGCTACATGTTTAATTATCTGCCTGGCAGTAGCTATACAATGGTCTTTGACAAAGATCTCATAGTCTCAATATTTTTCCCTGTTTTCAAAGGAAAATATAGGATTAAAATAATAAATCAAAGAGAAATAATGGAGCAGAGAAGGATATAAACACAATCAAACAAACAAAAATAACCTCTAATATAATTTGGTTCATGTTTTAACAGAAGTTTTAAACAAATTGAGCACAGAAGAATAAATAACCCTGCAAAACAAAGAGTCAAGAAAAGAAGGACAGAGAGGTGGTATTTGGTTTGAGACTTAAAGAATACCAGACGTTTCACAAGGTCCACACGACAGAAAGTAATTCTAATCAGAAGGAATTTAAAAGCACGAAAATGAGGCAGAAAATCATGGCTTTCTCACGATAAAACTACTGAATTCAATGTGCCTGGAGAGAAGAGTATAGTACAAGTTACACCATTTGGAGCACTTCTTATTTTTTTCTTTAATTTTTTATTAAGATATTATTGATATACACTCTTATGAAGGTTTCACATGAACAGACAATGTGGTTACTACATTTACCCACATTATCAAGTCCCTCCCTACACCCCAATGCAGTCACTGTCCATCAGTGTAGAAAGATGCCACAGATTCACTGTTTGCCTTCTCTGTGCTACACTGTTTTCCCGGTGAACCCCAAAGCATGTGTACTAAACATAACACCCCTCAACCCCCATCTCCCTCCCTCCCAATCCATCCCCCAACACCCCTTCCCTTTGGTAACCACTAGTCCCTTCTTGGAGTCTGTGAGTCTGCTTTTATTTTGTTCCTTCAGTTTTGCTTCGTTGTTATACTCCACAAATGAAGGAAATCATTTGGCACTGGTCTTTACCTGCCTGGCTTATTTCACTGAGCATAATATCCTCCAGCTCCGTCCATGTTGTTGCAAATGGTAGGATTTGTTTTTTTCTTATGGCTGAATAGTGTTCCATTGTGTATATGTACCACATCTTCTTTATCCATTCATCTACTAATGGACACGTAGGTTGCTTCCATATCTTGGTTATTGTAAATAGTGCTGCAATAAACATAGGGGTGCATATGTCTTTTTGAGTCTGAGAAGTTGTATTCTTTGGGGAAATTCCAAGGAGTGGGATTCCCGGGTCAAATGGTATTTCGATTTTTAGTGTTTTGAGGAACCTCCATATTGCTTTCCACAATGGTTGAACTAGCATACATTCCCACCAGCAGTGTAGGAGGGTTCCCCTTTCTCCGCATCCTCACCAGCATTTGTTGTTCTTAGTCTTTTGGATGCTGGCTATCCTTACTGGTGTGAGGTGATATCTCATTGTGGTTTAAATTTGTATTTCCCTGATGATTAGTGATGTGGAGCATCTTTTCATGTGTCTGTTGGCCATCTGAATTTCTTCTTTAGAGAATTGTCTCTTCATATCCTCTGCCCATTTTTTAATCGGGTTATTTGCTTTTTGGGTGTTCAGGCATGTAAGTTCCTTATATATTGTGGATGTTAACCCCTTGTCGGATATGTCACTTACAAATATATTCTCCCATATTGTAGGATGCCTTTCTGTTCTGTTGATGGTGTCCTTTGCTGTACAGAAACATTTTAGTTTAATGTAGACCCATGTGCTCATTTTTGCTTTTGTTTCCCTGGATCGAGGAGATGCGTTCAGGAACAAGTTGCTTATGCTTATATTCAGGAAATTTTTGCCTATGCTGTCTTCTAAGAGTTTTATGGCTTCATGATTTACATTCATGTCTTTGATCTATTTCGAGTTTACTTTTGTGTATGGGGTTAGACAATAATCCAGTTTCATTCTCTTGCACGTAGCTGTCCAGCTTTGCCAACACCAGGTGTTGAAGAGGCTATCATTTCCCCACTGTATGTTCATGGCTCCTTTATCATATATTAATTGACCATATATGGTTGGGTTTGTATCAGGGCTCTCTGGTATGTTCCATTGGTCTATGGGTCTGTTCTTGTGCCAGTACCAAATTGTCTTGATTACTGTGGCTCTGTAGTAGAGCTTGAACTTGGGGAGGATAGTCTCCCCAGCTTTATTCTTCCTTCTCAGGGTTGCTTTTGCTATTCAGGGTCTTTCATGGTTTCATATGAATTTTAGAATGATTTTCTCTAGTTCATTGAAAAATGCTTTTGGTATTTGGATAGGAATTGCACTGAATCTGTAGATTGCTTTAGGAAGGATGGACATTTTGACAATATTTATTATTCCAATCTATGAGCATGGGATGTGTTTCCATTTATTGGTATCTTCTTTGATTTTTCTCATGAGTTTCTTGTAGTTTTCAGAGTACAGGTCTTTCACTTCCATGGTTAGGTTATTCCTGGGTATTTTTTTTTTTTTGATGCAACTTTGAATGGAATTGTTTTCCTGATTTCTCTCTCTGCTAGTTCATCATTAGTGTATAGGAATGTAACAGATTTCTGTGTATTAATTTTGTATCCTGCAATGTTGCTGAACTCAGATATTAGATCTACTAGTTTTGGAGTGGATTCTTTAGGGTTTTTTATGTACAATATCATGTCATCTGCAAACAGAGACAGTTTAACTTCTTCCTTGCTAATCTGGAGATGCCTTTTATTTCTTTGTGTCGTCTGATTGCCATGGCTAGGACCTCCAGTACTATGTTGAATAGAAGTGGGGAAAGTGGGCATCCTTGTCTTGTTCCTGATCTTAAAGGAAAAGCTTTCAGCTTTTCTCTGTTAAGTACAATGTTGGCTGTGGGTTTTTCATATATGGCCTTTATTATGTTGAGGTACTTGTTCTCTATACCTAGTTTGTTGAGAGTTTTTATCATGAATGGATGTTGAATTTTGTCAAATGTTTTTTCAACCTCTATGGAGATGATCATGTGGTTTTTGCCCTTATTTTTGTTGATGTGATGGATTTTCGAATGTACCATCCTTGCATCCCAGGAATAAAACCTACTTGATCATGATGGATGATCTTTTTGATGTATTTTTGATTTTGGTTTGCTAATATTTTGTTGAGTATTTTTGCATCTATGTTCATAAGGGATATTGGTCTGTAATTTTATTTTTTTGTGGTGTTTTTGCCTGGTTTTGGTATTAAAGTGATGTTGGCCTCATAGAATGAATTTGTAAGTACTCCCTCTTCTTCTACTGCTTGGAAAACTTTAAGGAGGATGGGTATTAGGTCTTCACTACAAGTTTGATAAAATTCAGCGGTGAAGCCATCTGGTCCAGGGTTTGTAAAATTTCAATCTTTTTGAATTTACTGAGGTTGTTTTTGTGGCCTAGTATATCATCTATTCTTGAAAATGTTCCATGTGCACTTGAGAAGAATGTGTATACTGTTGCTTTTGGATGGAGTATTCTGTAGATGTCCGTGAGGTCCATCTGTTCTAGTATGTTGTTCAGTGCCTCTGTCTCTTTATTCATTTTCTGTATAGCTGATCTGTCTTTTGGAGTGAGTGGTGTGTTGAAGTCTCCTAAAATGAATGCATTGCATTCTATTTCCCCCTTTAATTCTGTTAGTATTTGTTTCACATGTGTAGGTTATCCTGTGTTGGGTACATAGATATTTATAATAGTTATATCCTCTTGTTGGACTGACCCTTTTATTATTATGTAATTTCCTTCTTTGTCTCTTGTGACTTTCTTTGTTTTGAAGTCTATTTTGTCTGATACAAGTACTGCAACTCCTGCTTTTCTCTCCTTATCCGTTGCATGAAATATCTTTTTCCATCCCTTCACTTTTAGTTTGTTTATGTCTTTGGGTTTAAAGTGAGGCTCTTGTAGGCAGCATACAGATGGGTCTTGTTTTTTTTATCCATTCAGTGACTCTATGTCTTTTGATTGGTGCATTCAGTCTACTTACATTTAGGGTGATTATCGATAGGTATGTACTTATTGCTATTGCAGGCTTTAGATTTGTGGTTACCAAAAGTTTAAGGTTAACTTCCTTACTATCTAATAGTCTAACTTAACTCACTTAATATGCTATTACAAACACAATCTAAAGGTTCTTTTTTTCTCCTCCTTTTTCTTCCTCCTCCATTCTTTATATATTAAGTATCATATTCTGTACTCTTTGTCTATCCCTTGATTTTCTTCAGGAGTAATTTATTTAATTTTGCAGTTGCTTAGTAATTAACTGTTCTACTTTCTTTACTGTGGTTTTATTACCTCTGGTGGCAGCTATTAAACCTTAGGAACATTTCCATCTATAGCAGTTCCTCGAAAATACATTGTAGAGACCTTTTGTGGGAGGTAAATTCTCTCAGCTTTTGCTTATCTGGAAATTGTTTAATCTCTCCTTCATCTTGCCAGATAAAGTATTCTTGGTTCGAGGGCCTTCTGCTTCATTGCATTAAATACATCATGCCACTCCTTTCTGGCCTGTAAGGTTTATCCTGAGAAGTCTGATGATAGCCTGATGGGCTTTCCTTTATATGTGATCTTATTTCTCCCTCTGGCTGCTTTTAATAGTCTGTCCTATCCTTGATCTTTGCCATTTTAATTACTATATGTCTTGGTGTTGTCTTCCTTGGGTCCCTTTTGTTGGGAGATCTGTGCATCTCCATGGCCTCAGAGACTATCTCCTTCCCCAGATTAGGGAAGTTTTCAGCAATTATCTCCTCAAAGACACTTTCTATCCCTTTCTCTCTCTTCTTCTTCTTCTGGGTCCCCTATAATGTGAATATTGTTCCGTTTGGATTGGTCACACTGTTCTCACAATATTCCTTCATTCTTAGAGATCCTTTTTTATCTCTGTGCCTCAGCTTCTTTGTATTCCTCTTATCTAGTTTCTTTTTCATTTATCATTGCCTCTACCATATCTAATCTGCTTTTATTACCCTCCATTGTTCTCTTCAACAATTGGTCTCCAACTGGAATTCATTCCTGAGTTCTTGAATATTTTTCTGTACCTCCATGAGCATGTTAATGATTTTTATTTTGAACTCACTTTCTGGAAGAGTCATGAGGTCAATGTCATTTAAATCTGTCTCAGGAGTTGTATTAATAATTTTACTCTGGAACAAGTTCCTTTGGCCTTTTATATTTGTATATGGCGCCCTCTAGTGCCCAGAAGCTCTACTCTCTGGAGCTGCTCAGCCCCTGGAGCAATGTCAGGGATTGCAGCTGAGTGGTATTGGTGCCTGGGGGGAGGAAAGGGCTATTTCCTTTTTCCCAGCTGCTAAGCCTGCCTCCACTGCCAGAACCAGTGGCCGAGCACACAGGTATAAGCTTCTATGCTTTGCATTTGTAGTTGCTGTAGACGGGGCTTCCCTCTGGCTGTCCTAATGCCAGGGTAGTGTTTGCTAGTTTGCGAGCCAGGTGGGGCTGACCGGGAGAAAGACGCAGTAGGCTGCATATCACGGAGGGGGTCCTTCAAGCTGTGTAGCCAGCCAAGGTGCTGGTGCACCTGAAGATCAAGAAAGTTCCCAACCTGCTGGGCAGAGTTCACCCAGACAATTTTGTCTACCTGTCCTTTCTCCTGAGCAGTAAGCTCTGTGTAATCCTTGCCCCTTTAGCAGCCCTCTTGCTGTTAGGATGTCTCTCAGACTGCATGCCTTTCTTTTGTCCCAGAGAAGCCGGATATGGATCCCTGCTTTCCACAAGTGGCTGGAATCTCAGTCTCTCTAGGTGTTCTGCCTGTCTTAGCTTTCCAGCCCTCTAATCACGAGAGTTCCATCAAAGCACAGTGAAATGTAGGTTTGTGCTCCAGAACAGATCTCTGGAGTTAGTTATTCAGCAGTCCCAGGCCTCCACTCCCTCCCTGCTCTGTTTCTCTTCCTCCTGTCAGTGAGCTGGGGTGGGGCAAGGGCTTGGGTCCAGCCAGGCCACAGCTTTGGTACATTACCCTGTTCCATGAGGTTTATTCTTTTCTCCAGGTGTATGTGGCACAACCCTCTTTCCTGTTGCTCTTTTAGGATTAGTCATATCATTATATTTCGTATTATATGCGATTTTAGGATGAAGCCTCTGTCTCACCTCTTGTGCTGCTATCTTTGATCCTCTCTCCTGTGTCATCTGGACCACTTCTTTAGTAATTTGAAAACCATGAAAATTTTTTCAAATAATGTGTAGAGACATGTATTTATCTGATTAAGAAATACTACTGGGAATTATGTAGAACACAGATGGAAGAAAGGACAGACACAACACAGTTAAATGGAAACTAAGGCAATTGTCTAGAAAATAAATGATGAAGGTCTCTAGAGCCATGTTGTCAGAAAAAAAAAGAAGAATAGGCTTAGAAAATTTTTATGAAAATACATTCAGAAAAATTGCTGATGGATTGTATTTTGGGAGATACAAGGGAGAGGCATCCTGACTGTCCTTTTAGCTTGGGTAATTGGGGTATACTGGCACATCAGCTAAAATAATGAACATAGGAAGCTTTGAAATACAAAGTATGGAAAAGCAACAAACAGGTTCAGTTTGAGATGCCTATAAAACATCTGGGTACATGTGTCCAGTAGACATTTGGAAACTCAGATCTGGAACTTCTGGGAGATGTTGGAGCTGGAAATATTTATTTAGATGTCATCAGGATGTAGGTGCATGTTCAAGTTGGAACAGTGCACTAAATCCTCTGAGAGAGTGTCAAGTAAGTACAAAGAGGATACCATGAAAAAGATATACACTTTGAAGACCATTAGGGTTCTATCCAGAATACAGCCTCTTTACCATCTATACTTGTCACCTATTTCTTCAATCTTATAAACCAATAAAAACTGACAAGGCTTAGCTCCTGAACTTAAATCTTAAAAAGTAGTAGTCCCTAGCTTTTTTTTTCTCCTAGCTTTCATCTCCTTTTCTCCTTTTCAAAAATTTATTTACATTTTCAGAGTGTCAGATGATTTCTTCAAGTCTCTCTTCTGTAATAGCTGGCAGACCTGGTATTTAAATGTCCAAGTAATTTCATACTATAGAATTCTTTCATCATTTGCTCATAGTAACACTGTTTAATTTGAAGATTCCATGATTTTAGTCCATTATCACCATTTGGTTTTCCTAATGGATACAAGTACTTTATTCTCAGAAGTTAGCTCTCATAGGTGAAGGCTCATGTCAGTGAGTGATTCCTCTATATTTTTGTACCATATTACCACATGTCTGTCCTTCAAGTGCACAATACCTTGTGCAGCATTTTTTATTATAAATTTTATAAATAAATTCATCTGTGTCACAAGGTGCATAATCACATAAACAATCTTTAACAAAGATTACACCCTGGAATAAGTACACAGGTTTACTGCTAAATGCAGGTGGCTCAATTTCAACAATAAATAGTGAGTTGAAGCAGAGGCAAATAAGAAACCACTGCAGTGGGATATTTTTAGACTTTCATTTGAGCACATTCAGGTGAAAAACCATCCTTATTAATGGATTAGAAAGTTAATTGATCTGAATTATGCCTGAAAATAGTGAGAGGAAATGGAAAATAAGGCCACTCATATATTTAAGCTCTATGTACTTTTAACTTACACCATCAGCACTTAATATTCAGATAACTCATCTTAAAATTGAAAGAGTTACAGGGTTATAATTTTTATAATTTCTCTTCACTAATACTTTATATATTACATTTAAACTACCCCGTAAAATACATCCCAAGGATTTCTGCACCTCACAAACTTTATAGAAATTTCTTGGCCAGTGACTAAAATACTGGCTTATTTGAGATTGAATATAATAACTGCTCAATGGGGTAAGCAATAAAATTACTCTTACTTATGTGCACTCTCAAGGATTTTTAAACTCCACATATTTTAATAATTTTAAAAATATTTTTCAACCTAAAATTGTGTTCTGGGTTCTTACCAATTCTTAATCTAAAGAATCTTTTATCATTAGTAGATTTTGCAATTCATCCCTTCCCCTCTTCCTTCTCTCCTCACTCCCACCCCAGGTTGTAAATATACTGAAGCACTCTGCTCACAGCATAGTTTTCAGCGTATCCATTTACCTTTCATCATATAGGAAATGGCCTCGAGATTCTTATTCTTGGTTTTTTCTCTTATAAATGGTTTTTATCCCCTAATAGTACCTTCAACCTCTGATCTTTTATGATTTACTCTTTTAAAGGTTTTAGGAAATTCCATTAAAGTTTTCATCAATTGTATCCTGTAACATTTTATGTTTTTACATTTAAAGTTTTTCAAAACAGTCTTGCAGATTAGTGAAGCCAAATTACTTTAGAGATCTGTTCTCCCTTACTTGTGAATGGTTATGCACAGCCACATTTGATAACCAAATTCTGCTCATGTCACTGATTCTGCAAATATATCCATGAGGAATGGGTGAAGCAATGTTGGGTTGATGACTGCAGAACACAGACTCTATGAAGACCCAAGACTTCTTCTGTACTATTTTCAGGATCAGTGATTTCAATATTATGCCATCTGACATTCCTTCCTGCCAGTATGCTGCCTTCCTTTCCAGAAGATACTGTTTCTCCACCCACACTAAATGACAACATTCCCTTCCTTCACCAACAGGTGTGCATCTTTCAGTTCCTGTGTTGGATGTCACAGGCCTCAACCAGGTGCCTCCCACTCTTCCTGCCAATGCATGGGGAATGTGGAGGAGAACGTAATTCTCTCAGTTGTTCATAAGGGCTCAAATGACGGGCGGGTTTTTCTACCCCTGCTGCTCTCTAAACTTTGGGAAGTATCAAGTGAACCATTAGCCATTTCATGATATTCAACTTGGGTGCTCATGCTGGGACCAGTTGCAATTTAATGCCTTTTAAAATGTATGGTTATGGGTTATATTGTATCTAGCTCTATTGCATTTTTCTGCCATATTACCATTTTATGATGCCATTAATAATTTATTTTCTTTATTTCATTATCCCATCATAATAACTGCTGTATTTCCATTACTGTTTTCTTATTTCTTTTTATACTGGTTGTAAAATTAGCAAAAATCTTTGATGCTGTCTTCAAAGGTCAGCAGGGCCCCTAAATTGCCCTCTGCAAACTTGTCATTATGAACACCTGGCTTAGGTCCTATTGGGTGTCTCCTGTCCATGTAACAGTGCACAATGGGTTACTCAGTCAATTCATTATTTTTTGAATTGATAAATTGTATATAATATGTAAATTTAGTGATCAGATAATGGTGTTTAGAAAATGAAACCATTTTTCCTGGCAACATAAAAAAGTGATCATTAGGGAAAATTAATATATGCAAAAGTCTAAATTCCTCAGTGATATTATTTAGTAATATCCAAATAAGGTCAAATCACATAATATTGTGGATGGTTGTAACATTAGCAGTTTAGTGAAATCCATTTTAAAAAATTATAAATTAAGGATCAGAGGAAGGGAGAAGTTTAACTTTTATTAACAGGAAGAGAACCACAGGAATGAGAAAAAGATACCCTGAGACCTGGTATTTAAATTTATTTGAGATTAGCTTCTTTCTAAACTCAAGAGGCATTCCACTATTAGAAAAAGCCTTGATTAACAACAGTTCTTTTATTTTACTATTTCTGCCTTTAAATTTTCCTAATGGAGAAAGTATTCTGATCTACAGCAAATGCTTAATCATATGCAACGTTCGTGAGGAGAGACCATGTTGAGCTCACTCTTGCTGCTCTAGTGTCCTGAACATCAGAGATTCTCAGTAACTATTTGCTGGATAAATCAGTAAATAGGAAATATGTGTCAGTGTGTATAAAATATCGCATATTATTGTAAGAGAATGAAACTGGATTACTGTCTAACCCCATACACAAAAGTAAACTCAAAATGGATCAAAGACCTGAATGTAAGTCATGAAACTATAAAACTCTTAGAAAAAAATACAGGCAAAAATCTCTTGGACATAAAGATAGGCAACTTCTTCATGAACATATCTCCCTGGGCAAGGGAAACAAAAGCAAAAATGAACAAGTGGGACTATATCAAACTAAAAAGCTTTGGTACAGCAAAGGACACCATCAGTAGAACAAAAAGACATCCTACAGTATGGGAGAACATATTCATAAATGACATATCCTATGAGGGGTTGACATCCAAATTATATAAAGAGTTCATGCACCTCAACAAACAAAAAGCAAATAAGCCAATTAAAAAATGGGCAGAGGAGCTAAACAGACACTTCTCCAAAGAATAAATTCAGATGGCCAACAGGCACATGAAAAGATGCTCCACATCACTAGTCATTAGAGAAATGCAAATTAAAACCACAATGAGATATCACCTCACACCAGTTAGGATGGCCAACGTCCAAAAGACAAACAACAACAAATGTTGGTGAGGATGTGGAGAAAGGGGAACCCTCCTACACTGCTGGTGGGAATGCAAATTAGTACAACTATTGTGGAAGGCAGTATGGAGGTTCCTCAAAAAACTCAAAATAGAAATACCATTTGACCTAGGAGTTTCTCTCCTAGGAATTTGCCCTAAAAATGCAGCAGCCCAGTTTGAAAAAGACATATGCACCCCTATGTTTATCGCAGCACTATTTACAATAGCCAAGAAATGGAAACAACCTAAGTGTCCATCAGTAGATGAATGGATAAAGACGATGTGGTATATATATGCAATGGAATATTATTCAGCCATAAGAAGAAAACAAATCCTTCCATTTGCAGCAACATGGATGGAGCTAGAGGGTATTATGCCCAGTGAAATAAGCCAAGCAGAAAAAGACAAATATCAGATGATTTCACTCATCTGTGGAGTATAAGAACAAAGAAAAAACTGAAGGAGCAAAACAGCAGTGGAATCACAGAACCCAAGAATGGACTAACAGTTACCAAAGGGAAAGGGACTGGGGAAGAGGGGTGGGAAGGGAGGGATAAGGGGGAAAAGGGAGGGATAGGGGGGAAAAGCACACATAATGTAACAGGGTAGGTATGGGGTGGGGGGATATGGGGAAGGCAGTATAACACAGAGAAGATAAGTAGTGATTCTATAACATCTTACTATGCTGATGGACAGTGACTGCAATGGGGTATGTGGTGGGGACTTGATAATAGGGGGAGTCTAGTAACCATAATATTGCTCATGTAATTGTATATTAATAATAGCAAAATTGAAAAAAAGAGAGAAAAAATATATATATCACATGTTATATATGTCATGTTAATTTTATATATAACCGATTAACACAAACATCATATTGCATGTGCAGTACTACACTTAGAAGAAAGATGGCCTTTGGATTTTTGTGGAATTGTACCTAGGTTTGTTATACTGACATTATTTAAAAATCATACAAGCAAGGATATACATTACTTTGTACACCAGGATATCAAATTCTGTTTTAATATTTTCCCCAGAGAATACATATGAGTCAAAGCATATCTTTTCTGAACTCTCTACAAAAATAGAAGATATAATAAATTTAGTTTTTCAATAGTACATGTCAATGCATGTCAAATATCTTTCTGATCCAAAGCCTAATGCCCTACTGGCTACAAACTAAGGAACTATCTATACTAATTAGCAAATAAAATACACATCTAATGGGGCTCTTAAAAGATATGGTATGATACAGCACATTTTATTTTAGCAAAGCAGCCAAAGATAAAGGAAAATAGTAGTTCGTCTCGTAATTGATCATTATGTCACCTACCTTTCCTTATACAAAAACCTTGATTGTAAAGTATTTGCTAAAGGCCATTTGATTTTCCTCAGATGTGAATGCCAGATCTAATTAAAGAGGACATTTAATTTCTAGTAAACCTCCTTTCTTTGTGTGTTTTATGTTCTTGAACTGATTTCTACTCTGGTGTTGATTCCAGATCTTTGAAATTTTAAGCAATTAAAAAAATTAAAACAATGGGAAATTCCATTTAAATAACCTATTATTTTATCTAATCTTTGGGTTAATGATATAAATGTATTGTTACAAATGCACACAGAGTGTGAAGCCTCACTATAAATCTATCATGAAGGTTCACACCTGAAAAAATCTTATTTATAAACTCCATTGACAATTAGCTACTACTTTCTAAACAATAGATTTTGAAAGGAAACCATTTTATATCAAATTCCAAAATATATATTATATCATTTGCCAGTTCCAGTTTATACATTAAGGCATGAAAAATATATTTATAGATTGGAAACTCACCCACTCAGGTACCTAATAATTAGACCAGTGAAAGCTGGAAACCAGAGTGATCTACACTGAGATATGTATTATTTAAGTGTGCTTTGATTTTCTTATAAATTTGAAACTCTAAATGTAAGATAGGTGCTCATATTAATAAAGAGAAATAAGATCAAGAGTGGTGGAATCCAAGTACAGAGGCAATATATCCTTCCATGCATCCTAACTGGAAAAAGATAGCATGTTTAAATTGAGAAAATTAGAGAAGGATTTATGAAGATATTTATAAAGATATGGGGTGAGTAGCAGTGCAGAGTTGCCTAGGTCTGACAGGAAGTGCGGAAGAGTTGTCAACCTGAATGAGGAGACAGAACTATGTGAAAAGGACCACGTATCCTGATGCAGACAACCCTGGCAACTACATAGAAAGGCAACTGAGGAAAAATATTCCTCGTACTCGATGTCTTCCCTTTTCCCTTTGGCCAAACACATTCAGAGGCCAGAAAGCATGGAGACACAGTCCATGAATAAAGCAGAACAGGGTAGAGAAAAGAGCAAATGAATCTAGAGGAGCCAATGAAGATATTGAGCACAGAAGGGAACTGAGAAGGCCATCCATCAAAGGACCAAGAAAGTAGGCAAAGGAAATGTATGATGTCCAGGGAAAAGCAATAGGTTTCAACTAAATAAGCAAGAAAAATGAATGAGAAGCCATTACACTCTCAACTGGTTATAACAATAGTGTATAAGCAAGAAAGCATCTAAAAGAATAGTGGAAGAAATTTTCAACAAATTGGTGAAGGAAGGGGAACTAAAAATTATAGCATAAGTGGGCTAGGTAGTTTTTTAAAATAAATGATATCTTTTAATTCTGATAACCTGCCAGTGAGAAAGTTATGATTATAACAATTTTAAAGATACAGAAACTATAACCCATAAGGAAACCTGCAGATCTATCCCCATTATAAGTGTACCTGTATATATTAACACTTAGTCTTCTCAAAAGAGTTTAAGCAAAAAAGCAAAAATTTCCAAATTTCCTTTAGGTTAAGCCCAGTCTGGTAAGGAATCACTGCCTCAAAATTTTTCTGACCTAGGAGGAATGGATAGAAACTTGTGTCCTCTTAACAGCAACTTCCACAGCTCCTTTCTACTAGGATCTCTGGAGACAGTGAGTATAAGATTGTGCTGCTCTGTATGCCAAGTCACCTTCTACTAGATTCTGCTCACCACATTCAAATGGAACCAGGGAAAGTAAGTCAGGCATATAATCTTATGTTATGTATGGAACCCACTAAGCAATTCTACTTAGACCTAAAAAACTAATCACTCTACTCTTCTTCCAACTTAAAGTTAGCTGTCACAATCACATACACTTCAAAGTTATTTCCAACATGTTTATACTGTAGCCATGGTAGCATATACTTGTCTTATCAAGTCCCTTTTATCAGCAAAACTAATTTCATATTCTTTTGCTCTGGCTTTACAGATTTCCTTAGAATTCCTCCATCCATAAACACAGCATGCTCTCTGAGATTTTAATAATAATGGCAGCTACCATTTAGAGTGGGTCATGCCCTGGACTAAGGACCAAGATATGTTCTATCTCAGGAATCATCCCAATGGATCTGTGAGGTAGGTAATATTAGTAGCCCCATTTCAAAGCTAGGTAACTGAGGCTTAGATTAAGCAGTTTGTCATTATTCCTACAGCAGGAAATGTTAAAGATAAGCTTTAAACCCAGGAATTCTGGCTCCACAACCTGTGTGTTTAACCAAAGCCTTCTGTTGCTTCTCAATGTTTTGAATAAAACTGTTCCCCACTCCCCTTCCATTGTCTCCCAGGCGCCTGACAGAAAGATGTGAGGGTTGCTTTCTCTGCCTTTCTCAGATAGTCACATTTTCTTGTTCCTCCCGATGGATTGATTTATTACTTTCCCCTTATCCCCTTTCTATTTACGAGCAGCTCTTCTATTCCCAATTACTTAGGACAATATTAAAGTATCTCCCAACACAACTTGTTTGTATATAACAAAATTATATATAACTTTCCCAGCAATGCCAACTCAGCAACAGACATTATCAGACATCAAGTTGTATTCAAATTTGTCACTGTAGCCAAACCACATTTAACAAAATTGTACATGCAGGCAAATGGTTGATAAGTATTATTTCATCAGGTAATCACCCATAAGGGAAATAATGAAGGACAAAATGCACCAACTCAGGTGACTACACTAGCGATGTGAAATTAAAACCAAAAATATTTGAGTCCTAGAAGCACTAAGCAGACTGGTTTCAATATGGAAAAAATCAAACCTTCTTCACTAATAATTAAAGAATCCTGTGTGGAATCTGAGACCTAAAGGCAAAAATCATTTTATTTGAATTTTCAGTATAATAACGTTTGCAGTATAATAATGTTTGAAATAACGACTAACCAAACTCAGATGTGAGAAGAGATGGCTTCAGAAACACCAGACAAAAGAAAATGAAAGACTTTTAGCATTTTCCTAAGAAGACACCAAAATTTAATAGTTTCACTTTGGTACGGTATGTACAGCAACTTAAAACTCCTATATGTACACATTTTCTTTACATCCATGATAATACACGAGTAGGATTATTATTTTGGTTTCCGCAGCTTTGATTCTGCATTTGTATCTCTTTTCTCAAGCATAGTTAGCATTCAATGTTTTTGCTCATTTTTTATGTTGTATCACATGTAATTAGCATAGGTACTCACAGGACTGTGGGACAGCTGGAGTTACTATGAAGCTGGTGACAAATTTTGCAGCCAGCCTGACATTGATTTAAAATGCATTTCAGACTGATGAAAGCGGATAGATGCACAGTCCCTGAGACTGAAGTTCTCTGGTTCTCCACTGAACAAAGAACGCCCGGGGAACTGCAGTGCCCCATAAACGTGCTTCAGCTGTGAGGTGACATTCACCATAAAGAATCATGTTGGGTAGGTACAGCTGAAAGAACTGGATCATCGCAAAGCCACACAGCACTGAGGTTTGAAAAGAGTAGTTGGGTGGCTCCTGTTGTTATGTGAGTCAAATTAGAGCATCTGCATTGTCGTTCATTCAACAACAATTTAAGATCTCTTTATTTTTTTTTCTCAAAATGCCTAGATCTTTCTAATAAATGTTTTCCTGGAACCTTAAAAAATTTATCCTCCGCCAGAACTTTTCACTAACTTGCTATGCAAAATTAGGCAAGTTGTGTGTCTCTTTATGATTCAGTTAATGTATGGATTAAAAGGGCTTTAAACTCTAAAATCCAGACATACAGTAACAGATTATCACGAGAGGAAATGTCCCCTATTATTCCATGGACATAGTTGGCAAAAGCAGTTCATTCTGCTCTATGAGATTTTTTGGATTATAAAACATACTACAAACCTTGGAGTACGAAAAAAGGCAATCTCCCGTGGTTTTCACAATTTGCAGGGGTATATCTCAAAAGACTTTGTTTTTGTACTTCATTTCCATGGTGAGTGGGCATTCAAGCCACTTCCTGTCTCTTTCTTGTAGGATTTCAACTGAAAGAGAGAGAGCAGAAGACAGCTAGCCCTTGTCCCTTGGCAAGACAAATAAAGGTTTTAAGATCGAACTATGAGGAACCAACTCACAACAGACGGCTGTAGGAATTCTCTGTAACAGATCTGGCTTTCTGTCATTCAGAAGCATTCTCATGCTGTGGGACATGCTATTTGCCTCCAAACAGATTTTTCCTGTTACATAGACTTCATATTGACATAAAACAAAGAAGAAATATAGCTCACTAGAGTTGTCATATTACCCAACATATTTAAACCAGATCTAATGGTACAGAAGGGGAAAGATAAGCAGGGGGGGAAAAATGCACAGTGAGAGATACATGAAGTGTGTGCTCTTTTGAATTCTGAAGAAAACCAGGGCTTAGGGTTTGGGAGCACTTGGATGCTTTGTGTGAGCCATTTTATCTTGTTTTTATTCTCTTTCCCATTTTTTTAATTCCCTCATGCTCTAATGTACCTAATTCACAAAGATACACATGCACGCGTGCACACACACACACACGAACACACAAAACTCAGTTCAATCCACCTGCTCATTCCCTATCTCCTTATGTTGCTGAAACTGGTCATCATCTGTCAGCATGTTATGTGATCTATGACAACATACTCAGGTTGCAGGGAACTTCAGCCCGCTCCTTGTGTCATTCAAAAGATAATGCTAGCTCCTTTTAACTGTTGTGAAAAACTATAGAAGAAACCCTTTGTTAAGAAAACTATCTACAACCCCCTTATGTTAATCAATCATTTTTTAAAGATCTATGTGTCCTTTGACCAACAGTAGTTAACTTTTATATCAAAGAAAAAAATTCAAATATCTTATTGACATTCTGCTTAAATACCCCACGATGGTTAATTTTAATAGTGACCTGGAAAAAAAAATCATTTTACTTCCACTCTCCAGGCTTATCATTTGACTTTTTCAGAGACACTAGAATAATAATACGTGGAAGAAATAATACACTTATCAACTAGAGAGTCAGATTAACTGCTTATCTTCTAATAAAAGTCTATTCAAAGAGAAAAATGGGTGGAGACAATAATGGGCACTGAGAAGTAATTATCTTGTCCTAAAGATCAAAGAGAGGAGGAAGCCAGCATTAGCAGGAAGTCCTAGTATGGAAGATAACTTATGTTATTGGCAGCATTATATTTATGGTGATCTCAACCCGTTGATTATGCTTTTCAGTCAGTAGAAGAACCAGAAACCAAGCAGAATAAATTTCAGAACTACTGAATAGAAAGCATAAAAACAACTATGCTTCTCTGTTTCCTCAAGTGTTCTCAGCAGTGTGCTGTGCACATAATAGGTTATTGTCCATCTTCAAATCGAGAAGATACTACAAATTGTGTCTCTTTTATGTCTTGATAGGCAACTGAATGGCTGAGAAGCAGCCCTGAGTGGCAGAAGTCATCCTGAACTTTCCATCACGTGCAAGAAAGCCTCCATCTAATACGTCAGTGTCTTCAACTGTGCAAGACTGCTATCAGCATCATGTAAAATAAATAATGTGATATCAATTACAGCATCTTCATTCACTGAGCACTTAGATAATAAACCTACACAAAAGATTTCACAAGCATTAGGTCAGTTAGTCATTAAAACAAACCTGTGAAATTCATAATATTGATCCATTCTTTCAGTTGAGAATAGTTAGGCTCAGAGAATTAAAATTCCACAGATTATATAAATGGGAGACTAGAGAGATTTGATCTCAAGGATTTTAGGTGAAATCCTGTGTAAGTGATATCCGTGAGAATTTACCTAGTCATGAAATATACAAGGAGAGGGTTCTGTTCTCCTAGCTTCTCTTCTCAAATGATAATAATGATTTTTGGTGATAAATTCTGCTGATAAGAAAAATCTTCCTCAATTGAGTCCTAAATTAATGGGATACCAAATCACCAAAGTTAAGTTTAAGTAGGAAATTTGATGAAAACTTGGAAAAAGGAAGTTTTGTTTTTCACAGGTTCTTTAAGAAAACAACAACAACATTGTTTTACCCTCCATTAAAAGGCTGAGGGGAAAGGTCTTGCTACTTTTCTTTCTTCTTTGACCTTGAATGCTGCTGATAATTGCCTTTGCTGTGATACTGTGCCCTCATTTATCTAAAGATGTGACTTTTAAAAATTAAAATCTTCAGTGGAAAAGGTGGTATTAGGCTGAGTAAGGTCCCCTTCTTTCAAAATCCAGTTAAAGGCATTTATTTAATCTCTCTCATTCAGGAAAAGATGCATATAAACCCCTTTGACCAATCTGCTATCTACTTAGACCGAGAACATGAAAGTCATTCCCTCTCCACTTACTCAGTCCAGCTCTGAAAGACACAAAGGTCTGTTTGGGATGGTTTTTCCCATAGGTCGATAATTGAAATGATTTTACTTTGGCTGTTCAAGCACTGAAGTGTCATAGTGATGAGTGTCATAAGATAAATATAGGGATAGCTGCTTACAGACATCTTTTTTTTTTTTGGCAATCTGGTGTTGCATATGGATGTCTGGAATAAGTAATGTAAATTGGTCCCGTCTAATTTACATTTAAACAGGGGCTTAAGAAGGATCAGAGAGCACCACTCTGCCTCAGAAAGCTACAGCCTAAAAAGAGTGACAGGGATTGTCATCTGCATTATAATCATTACCGAGTTCTCCAAAAAAAGACCCTTGTTAGGAATGGATCCGTCTCTGCAGGGGATATCCAAGACTGTGGCATTTGGATAAATTATGAATCAAGGACTAATGCCAAAAATCCAAATTACATTTTTAAAAGAGGATGTTACATTAAAGTAGTGATAAGCTGGGTAATTACAGAGAATTTATATATCTTTAACATAATTAATGACATGAGACACTGAAGTTTGAAATTTAAAGTCCATCTACTTTAAATTATGCTTCTAAATTTACATATATCATTAGAATGAAAATAAATGTAGAATGGTTAGATTAATAAGTATAAACCAAACATGGCTTAGATATTTGTCCATTGTGAATATTACAAAAGAAAGCAAGAATTGCCTCTCATATTAAGTAGATTCTAGCTAACTGCAGGGTATTTACTAAAACTAATATTAATATTATCTTAGTTAACTTTTCATATATAACAAGTGCTGGGTAAATAAACCCTGTATGAAATCTGAAATGCAATTTATAATGAATTTGTGCTAATGATATTTAATGTGCCTAGTTAAAATGAGAGCTTTATTGAAAATAAATGTTGCTAATTTACTTCAAAGGGAGTTACCAAACGTGTAATTTGATAGTAATTTAAGAAATAAAATAGTGCTAGCTAATGTAAGTATGATTTACAGATTTCCTTATGAAAATACAGTACATATTTTATGTTTTTCTTAATTGTTTACCAGCAAAAACTTCTAAGACTCTATGGGCATCCCAAAATTCAAATAACTATTTGAGAATACAGTCATTGGATAGTATTCTCCCTTTCTTCATAGCATTAGTGTGCAATCAGTCATCCTGGTTTTGTTTATTCCATTAGGGTCTGACTCCAACACTAGACATTTCACTAGCTGGTGCACAACGGGAGACAGGACCCCTGTCTGGTTCTGCTCACCATTACGTCTTTTGCATTTAAAACTATGTAGGAAGTAGCTGCTCAGCAAACATAAAAGACTGAATGATTCTCCTGCTTTAAGTTTTTCCTCTCTAATTAATAACCTGATCCCTTCATATGGTATAGTACAAGCTGCCAGTAATTTTTGAGCATGTCTTTTAGCTCTACTCTCAGAGATAGAGTCAATTAAGCTGTTGCTCCTGCTTTAGTTTGAAAACCTTGACTGACATAGCTAGCATCAGGTCCTAGTCCTAGTTCAATTGATTCTGATCAAAGAGGCCATATCACAATATGCTTCTGAATATCTGCACCATTTTCTGAAAGGGGATAGCACACTGTGCAAAGAAGGCATTCCAACTAGTGTCTACTACAACATCCAAGCGGATATACATATCTAGGTCTCAGAAACTAGTCAATTGAACTTAAAATAAGTGAATTAAATGATGATAATATAATAACCAGCTACTAGAATCAAAGCATGCTGGTTAAATGTTTTACCCACGTACTTTCATTTCATGTTAATGATAATCCTGTGAGGTAGGGAATCCTTGTATAATTATCCCATTTCACAAATGAAAACTTGAGGCTTAGAGAGTGTAAGTGATTTGCTGAGAATCACACAGCTAGAAAATGGCAGGGTGAACTCAAAACTATCTAGCATCAAAGTTTGTACTCATCACTGCTATAAACCCTGCCTTCTTAACAGCAAAGCTATTTCAGTGTATACAGTAACTCAAAACTTACTAGATGACCAGCTGTATCAGTGTGCAGTTGCAAAGGAAAGAATCTGCCCAGCAATTACACATAGAGCCTGTAATACAAAGGGGCATGTTGGGAGGAGGAAGAAAAACTAGATGTATACAAAAAAGTGGTGGGAGGGGTATTTCTGTTTAATGGTAGTGAAGGAGAAAATGTAAATAAATAAGATTCTGTGAAGTTGCACTAACTATAGCTATGCACACAAACATATACACACAAATATATAATAACTAAACAAGGAATTTTCAGGCCACTCCAATCCTATGTTTGTTGGACATGACCTATCCTGGGGGTAGATTAAAGTCCCTCTCCCATGAGGGCACAAAAGGATAATGCATTTACTGATCAGAAAACTCTAATTAAGTGTGCACATTTTATATTTTCTAAGTTGAAAATTTTATTTGATGCTCAAAAGCATTGTATTCTAAATCTACTGAAGATAAATCTCTATAGGAGAAAATACAAATAAAATTTCACATGTTAACATTTTATTTTAGGCATTCAGGAATAAAAGATAAAGGAAATTAATTTTCTATAAATCCTAGTACATTATGAAAATGGTACATTAAATTTTTCATATTAAATTAACTATTTAGCACATTATGAAATTTAAAATAACATTTCTGTTTTAAAAGATTGTAAGTCATTGAATTTGAATATAATTTAATAAAGGTATGCAAATGAATTAGTATACAAAGTGAATCTGATCAATTTCAGAATACTACATATTATGATGTAGAATATTTGATGTAGAATACTATTAAATCCATACTAATATAGTTCCCTTTAAAGCATTTTTTCTCTGTTGTTGGGCATATGACCGAATGCTTTAATTTATTCTCTAAACATTATCTTGACACTGTTGATTTCTGTAATTGTTTTTTGAATATTTAACTATAGAACATTTCAAGATTTTAGTTTCATGAAGTATGTGATGCACAATTAAATTGTTTGACTTCATAAGATATCTTAAAATGCTCCTGTAATTAAACCAGAGAAGTACTTATGAATCAGATACTGTTCTAATTGTCATTTATTCTAATTCTGACCCATTTACAAAATGAAATGAATGTAAATTTTAAAACTCTGAAAAATTTAAAGGAAATAGTATATTTATGAATCAGGTTTTAAGTATCTACAGTGGAATATTCAAAAGAGCCATTTCTTTCAAAATACAATAATAAAGTCATAGATTTTTAACCTACCAGATCTGCTAAAGACATCTTTGTACCTCCAACCATTCCATCAGTTAGCACTCATGTATTAAGTATCTTCTATCCAATAGAAATATTTCTGTATAGTGAAATCTGGAGAAATATTCAGTTATGTGTTTGCTCAGTTGACATCTGACTCCAACAAATT
This sequence comes from Smutsia gigantea, assembly GCA_032199065.1. NCBI lineage: Eukaryota > Metazoa > Chordata > Mammalia > Pholidota > Manidae > Smutsia > Smutsia gigantea. Next base: position 348,292 of record JAVSCE010021057.1, read on the forward strand.
TTTTCTAAAACGTTAATATAGGATATTTTAACCAAAAAAATAAGCGTTGAGGCAATGAAAGCATCATGAATACTGAGCAGGTGTCAGGTGAGTGACCCACTCCACACCACAGTGCCTCAGTCCAGCATCCGGGCATTGCCCATCAGCCCCCACAGTGCACAAACCTCGGTGTTTGCATCCCCAATGATAAGGTTCTCTTTTTTCTCATGTTCCCCTTCCTAATAATTCATCCCCCCACAAACATCTTACAACCAACAAACATCACAATGAAGCTTATTCTAAACACTACACCCAACCAGTGGCATTCAATTAATGCTTGCATGCATTCATGATGTGAATTGATATAATCAAGCTTCAATTTTCCTTTGCTTTTTAGAACTTATATATTTAAATTCTGTCTCAATACCAATCTACTTGGATACCCTATAAGCACTTTTTAGTTAACATCTTACAAACTAAATTCACATCATTTCTACTCCCTAATCCACACCCTTGTGACTATCTGCATCCCCTGATTCAGTGGCACCAATATCTAACCATTGCTCAAGGCAAAAGTCAGGAGCTATCCTAGGTGTTTTCCTATTTCTTTTCCTCACTCCACATTTCTCACCCCCAGCATGTATCAGTCACCACATACTGACCGGCTTTGCTTTAAATTCATCACCACTAAACTCCAGTGTGCTCTTAGCAATCCTACAGCATCTTGCTAGTCAGCTCACTCTCTCTCCATGATTATTTTATTATTTCTCCTTCTCCTCAAATCACCAGTACCCATCCCCAGTATTCATGCTTAGTGGATAACACTGAGAAAGAGAAGCAGTCTAAAAACCTTCTACAAGCTCTTGCCTCTTGTACATCAGGACCCTCCACAGTGAGTCTCCTGAAACCGACCACTCTATACTCCAGCCAGTCTCCTTTCCTCCTCAAATGGAGGGCTCAGTCACCTGCATCATCAATTTCCTCCCTCTCTCATTCTCTCTCTCTCTGATTATTCCCATTAATATACACACTTGATATAAAAAAAAAAGACTTCTCCCTAAATACCTCTCCAGGTACTGCTGTTTCTGTATTCCCTTTCTAACAACACTACCCAAGAGGATAATCCACTACTGTCTCTAATATTTCTAGTCTGATTCTCTTTCTCTCTCCTTTTTTTCTACTTATATTTTATCAAAGTTTTGCATGATAAGTAAAAATACATTAAAAAAAACAACAATATCCCATTTGCTCCTCCTCCATGGAAAGAAACTTTACATTATTTAGGTGAGTTGTTTAATGTCTGTTATAGGCTGAATTATGTCCCCCTAAAATTCCTTTGCTGAAGAATGTGTTTGAGTTTAAAGATAGGGTCTTTAAAAAGGTAATTGAGTTAAAATGAGATCATTAAGGTAGACCCTAATCCAATGTGACTGGTGTCCTTACAAGAAGAGGAAATCTGGCTACAGATGGGCACAGTGAGAAGACCATGTGAGGACACAGGGAGAAAGAGGCCATTGCATGCTTGCATGGGTAATAATCTTACTATGAATTGCTGCCAGTTCAACATCTGTAAGACATCATTTACTGCAAAATGACCCTAATTTTTAGATATGCTAAATTGTGCAGATTAGAATTGATAAAATTCAAATATCTTCATTTCGGTTAGATCAGTATTCAGTGTTTACTTATTAGATTCATATAGATGCTAACCATCAGAGGCGAACTCACTAGGAAGTTAATGAAGGGGTCTTCACTGGATAGGCACCTCCAAAATACCTGGGAGGGGCCTAGCAATGTGTTGCTTGATGGTATTTTTTGTAAAACTTGCAAATGTAAGGTCTTTTAATGGCAGTGAGTTGAGTTCATTGGTCCTCTCCACTGTGACATCATATATACTGTCTGTCACCTTACTCTTCATGATTGGTTAACCATAATCATATTAGTAAAGTAAACACTTATGAGGATACATTGAGTTTGGGTTTAGCGGAACATCTTATGTACTTTGCTGTCACTTCTGTGTACTTTTAAGCTATTGCTATATATCCTTTTAAGTTATTATTGCTACTGTTTACCGTGCCAACTCACCAGGCATAACCTGAAGTGCAGGGTGAATTTACTGCGATATGAACAGAAGCCAGGGTGACAAGCACTGGAACAAGGAGGAGAAAGAGAGTGAAATATATGGAGTTTGAAGTTTGTCTACATAAAATCACACATGGAGGATTCAGTTGTCAACAAAGCCTACTCAAAATACTGCTCTTCTATAATGGCACAATCCTGCTACTGACAAATATAACATAAAATTTATAATATGCTACTACAGTAAGGACTTTGTCAACAAACTGTGTGAGAGTTTTTGACTCAGAAAGTAATGAGGATCAGTCTCCACCTCAGAAAATTTGAAATGTCCTGAATTCTTTCTGTTAATATATGGACAAAGCTTGATAGCGGTTTTTCCCAAAGTTGAGAAAAATTTGAAACTTCACTTAACATCAGCAGTACTAAATTGTCTAACTGAAGGAAAATTTTCTCAATTATCAGTAATAAAGTACAAATTTTGATTAACCATGCTAAAGGAAAGACTGAATTACCTTTCTTTCCTCTCCCTATAGAAAATGACATTACAATATTATTTTCATAAAAAGAGATCATAACATATACAGCTAAAAATGTAGGGGAAATATATTACAGAGGTGTATATGAAGGCAGTTCATTAATAAAAGTAATGTTTTATTTCTTTGCATTTTGTGATGTTTGCAGTATTTTGGGTGTTTTTAAATTTTGTAATTTTCTGTGAACTATTTTATCATTCTAAATAAATATTTACTCATATCTAATTTTTGTAACTTTATGCTCTATTTTTGAAAGAGAATTTCCATAATTGTATTCACTTTCATCCCAGTAAACATAGAATTCTCCCCAGCTATGATTACTCTTTGTTCCTTTGGTCTCAGCAAATCTTCAGAACATACCGTGCTCCTCGTTCAGGCTTTTGCCCTTCCTCTTCCCTGTCAGCACGTTCTTTCCAGTCATAGCAACATGGCTTGCCCTGCACTTCTGTGCAGTGATCAAAGATCATATATTAGTAAGACTTCACTCACCAGCCTCCATAAATGGTACCTCTACCCACACATAGGTTAGCTGGATAAAATACAACACACTTGGTTACATTTAAACATCAGATAAAAAAAAATGTGTAATTTTAGAGCAGAAGTATGTCCTCCAACATGCATGGAACATACTTATAGTAAAAAATTATACATTGTTCATCTGAAATTCAAATTTAACCAGGTGTCTTTTTTTGCTAAATCTGGTAATCAGACCCCCATAACTTCTGTCCCCCTATTCCACTTCACAGTAGTTATCACTACGTGGTACATTACCCTTTTACCTTTCTGTTATTGTCCATCTTCCCTGCTAGAATGTAAGCTCCATGATGGCAGGGTGTTGTCGGTGTTGTTTACTGCTGTATCCAAGCATCTAGACTGCTGCCTGGCACATGGTAGGCACTCAACGAGTATCAATGTTAAGAATCAATAAATATGCAGTCTAAATCTTTCAACTTGACCTCTTAACTATTTCTCAAAGCCTCTCTTTTTTACTGTGCTAATAATTCCTGTTGTAATTAAGGTCTCAGACCTTTGCTCTTGTGTTCTGACTGGTCTTCCTGCTTCCACCACTGCTGTTCTGAAATCGATTTACTATAAACAACCATCCAGACTGAACTAAAACACAACATAACCAAACAACTTACCTGACAGGCTCAACAGGACCCCATCAGCTGGAGAGAAGAAGCTGGGCACTTATGCATCGTGCCCGTGGCCTTCTTCATGGTGCCCTACTGCCCTCTCCATCTCACCTCCTGTGGCCCTCCGATGGGTCCCCATCCAAAGCCTACCTCTTGATACCTCCATGTCAATACTGATGTGGTTTCTTCTGCCCATAGCATGCTCCCCATCCCTTTTTTCATCTAATTCTTTTATATCCTTAAGGACTTATTTTAAGTATCATTCTCTGCTAGGAATCACCCTTCCCTTAAATCCATAGGCTGGACTAAGTGTGTTTTCCCTGTGCTTCTGTGCAAAATTCTGTCATAGTATAGTTTATATTGTATTAAAACCACCAATATTTTTCTCCAACTAGAATTTACTCACATACAAAGATAGCATGGTATTTATCTTTCATTCAAGGCACCTAGCATAATGCATTGCATAAATCACCTTCCGTAGGTGTTTGTAAAACTAAACAAACTCAACTAAGTTATCCAAATTAAATACATACTTAAGTGTATCACATGGAGACTGCTAACCTGAGGTTACTGCAAGATCTACAATGCCCAGGGGGTCTAATAAAGAAAAAAAAACAGTATCAGTAGATTTTTTTCAAAATAAGAGGAAACAATCTGTGAACAAGCTATGTCCAGAGATAGCAGAAGGTTCCAGATCAGTGTGATGATGGAATCCAGAATGTGATCATAAAGTGGGGATTAAACAGAGCTGAGTTTCTTCTGAGGGAATCGAATAATGACGTCAGGTGGGCCCACCATGGTAAAATTGCTGGGCCCCACAGGAGGATATGTTATGCAGGGGAAAGGTGAGAGGCAGATGCTAAAATCATCAAGCTCAGTGTCAGTGGATACAGAAAGGAATAGACATTAGCACATTAGCATTTACTGTCTGGAAGTTTAGAAGTGTAGGGCTTCAAGTGAAGAGAAGCAGAGTGACAGGTACTGGAGAGTAGTATGCAGTCTTCCAGCTGGAGACGAGAGACAGGCTCACCCTACTTCCACCCAGCTCAGGAAGAAGGAGATGAACAGACTAGGTGTTTATGGGAATAAAAGAATCATCTCACAAGAATATATTTTGATTTCTAAAAATAAGTTTTATGATGGTCCACATAACACATTTTCTTGTCCAAATTCCACAAGAGTTGTATAATCTTTCTTCAAAAAAATTCTTTTCACCTTCTTCAAAAATAATCAGGATGGAGTCAGGGAGGCAAAAGGAGGAAAATGAATAAGGAGAACAGGAAGAGAAAATTAACAAAGGAATCCTCGTGGGGAAAGAATTACCCCTCTTCAGTGCCTGGACAAACTCTCATCAGTATGGTAGCACATGGCACATCAAGCTGAGCGAGAAAAAGAGAGGATTCCCTAGTGACAAAGTGACTGTTCAGTCTACTACTCAGGAATTCATAAACCTACTTCACAACAAAATTTGCAGGAAGCTTTAAAAAATGTCAGGATTTCTCTGCCCCCTCCTAGCCCCCATTCCCACTGAATCTGAATTTTGCATGCAAATCTCAGAACTTAGAAATCTCCTAGATCTCTGTGTTACTAGGTGTGGTCATTGTTTGTGATCTACTACTCTAGTTCATGTCAGTCTTTAGCAACTGGAAGTTCATGATTATATGCTCATCCTAAATCCTAAATCCTCTTCACCTGGTAGGTCTCCCTAAGACTGATGGGGAGAAAGAACTTCTTTTGCCAGTGACCTAGGAACTATAGTTGCCTTTCAATTCACAACTTCACAGAACTTGTTTTTTAAAAAATGAAAATATACCACTATGACACACAATTTCCTCTCTGTTTTTCTGGTTCTCTCTTTTCTTTCATTAGACTCAATCATTTAACAAGAATCAATAAAATAAATTCACACAGTATTTCACCAGACAGGAACTCTGGTTTTTTTTGTTTTTGTTTTTTTTAGGACTTCTCACTGTGCACCTTGCTCCATACAACTTTTTCATTCTATTAGGCTGGTCCAAAAGTGCTCAAACTGTTTCCATAAAAAAAAAGCTCCTGAATTAAAATAACTTTGTGAAAGAAAAAAACTTAAAAACAGTTGTATCAAATGAATGATGTCGAGTAGAAAAAAAGAAAAATATATTGTCTCTTAAGAGCCTGAGAGGTCATCTAAGCAGTACAAAAATGTAATCTTCCATCAGATTGCTATTCAACTTAACTACGGTTAAGATTTGTGCATGTAAAATTAATATTCAGGATCCTGGTGATTTAAAAAGCAGCAAGTGGCCACCATTTGAATTCATAGTCTTGTAATCCATCTTTTCCCATGAAACAACTAAGTACAGTATGATATCAGTGATCCGGTTTCTAGAAAGAGATAAATACAATGGCAGTATTTAAAAAATAATAATGCATATGGAACTTGAATTATGTTAATACTAAGGGGGAACTACAAGGCTTCCATATTTTAGTCCCAAACCAAGTAGAAACATTCACTTAGCTCTTTAGGTCTATTAGGAATGTCATTGCACACAGACCAGTGTCACATTCTTAAAACATTCTGAGCCTCGGGCTATGCTCATGTCTGTCATAGTCTTGTATGGTCGGAAGTGGAAATACTAAATTCTTGATGAGACCTAGACTAGTTTGACTGAAGCTGCACCGATAACACCCCATTTCCACCTGCTGCTCCTCCCCATTTTTGCTAACAAACACTGCCCAGGGATATAGGCCCAGGGAAATAAAAGAAAAGGTTGTCTTCTCCAAGCCTCCACTTTGGTCCAAAGAAACTCTGAATCCTGCTTTCTACATCTCAGTGTTTGTTCTCCACGAATGTCTAATAGAAGCCACACCTCCCCAGGGTCCAACAAATCTGTGCGGGGGCGCCGCATCCTCCTTGAACTTCCTGGCTCCTCTGTATTGGGCACTGCTGTGTCGGGTCCCTCTATTCCACCTTCTCCATCCTGCCTTGTCACTCTCGCCAGGAAGCAGCTTGGCAGAGTAGAAAGACCTCAAACTTTGGCCTCAAACCTAGACTCCATTACTTACTCACGGGCATGGAACCTTAGGTAAGTTATTCAACTACTCTGGACTTTTTTTTGTGTATTTGTTTTCCAAGGTATTAGATGCATTTTACTTACAGGATTGAAAGCATTCAATGAGAAAAATTATGAAAAATACCTAGTACTGGGACTATCACATAAGTTGAGTCTGGTAGGTCTTCCATTCTGCTGCTGCCATGGAAACAAGGAGAGAGTCAATGTCATTGAGGTGGTGTTGTGCTGGTGGGCTGCATCAGGCGCCTGACAGGGTGCTGAGCCGACCTGTCTTGGCCTCTGTGAGAAGCTCTAGCGGCTTCACCCTCTTGAGCCTCATATCAGATGTGTACAGTTGCTCATTGCCATGCTTCTGCCACACTGGATTTCTTAAGGTGCAACATTCTATTTTTTTTATTGAGGTATTATTGATATACACTCTTATGAAAGTTTCACATGAAAAAACAATGTGGTTACTACATTTACCCATATTATCAAGTCCCCACCCATACCCCAATCAATCACTGCCCATCAGTGAAGTTAAGATGCCACAGATTCAATATTTGCCTTCTCTGTGCTACACTGTTTTCCCCGTGATTCCCCCCACACCATGTGAACTGAACATAATACCCCTCAATCCCCTTATCCTACCCTCCCCACCTGCCCTCCCCTTTGGTAACACTAGTTCCTTCTTGGAGTCTCTAAGTCTGCTGCTATTTTTTTCCTTCAGTTTTACTTCATTGTTATACTCCACAAATGAGGGAAATCATTTGGCATTTGTCTTTCTCTGCCTGGCTTATTTCACTGAGCATAATATCCTCCAGCTCCATTCATGTTGTTGCAAATGGTAGGATGTGTTTCTCTCTTATGGCTGAGTACTATTGCATTGTGTATATGTACCACCTCTTCTTTATCCATTCATCTACTGATGGACACTTAGGTTGCTTCCATATCTTGGCTATTGCAAAAAGTGCAGCAATAAACAAGGGTGCATATGTCTTTTTGAATCTGAGAAGTTGTATTCTTTGGGGAAATTCCAAGGAGTGGGATTCACGGGTCAAATGGTATTTCTATTTTGAGGTTATTGAGAAACCTCCATATTGCTTTCCACGGTGGTTGAACTAGCTTACATTCCCACCAGCAGTGTAGGAGGGTTCCCCTTTCTCCGCATCCTCACCAGCATTTGTTGTTCTTAGTCTTTTGGATGCTGGCCATCCTTACTGGTGTGAGGCGATATCTCATTATGGTTTTATTTGAATTTCTCTGATGATTAGTGATGTGAAGGATCTATTCATGTGTCTGTTGGCCACCTGAATTTCTTCTTTGGAGAACTATCTCTTCATATCCTCTGCTCATTTTTTAATTGGGTTATTTGCTTTTTGAGTGTTGAGCTGTGTAAGTTCTTTATATATTTTGGATGTTAACCCCTCGTCGGATATGTCATTTACAAATATATTCTCCCATACTGTAGGATGCCTTTTTGTTCTGTTGATGGTGATCTTTGCCATACAGTAACTTTTTAGTTTGATGTAGTCCCATGTGTTCATTTTCACTTTTATTTCCCTTGCTCGAGGAGATACATTCAGGAAGAAGTTTCTCATGCCCATATTCAGGAGATTTTTGCCTATGTTGTCTTCCAAGAGTTTTATGGTTTCACGACTTACATTCAGGTCCTTGATCCATTTCAAGTTTACTTTTGTGTATGGGGTTAACAATAATCCAGTTTCATTCTCTTGCATGTAGCTGTCCAGTTTTGCCAATACCAGCTGTTGAAGAGCCTGTTACTTCCCCATTGTATGTCCATGGCTCCTTTATCATATATTAATTGACTATATATGGTTGGGTTTATATCAGGGCTCTCCAGTCTGTTCCATTGGTCTATGGGTCTGTTCTTGTGCCAGTACCAAATTGTCTTGAGTACTGTGGCTTTGTAGTAGAGCTTGAAGTTGGGGTGCATAATCCCCGCAGCTTTATTCTTCCTTCTCAGGATTGCTTTGGCTATTTTGGGGTCTTTTGTCATTCCATATGAATTTTAGAAATATTTGCTCTAGTTCATTAAAGAATGCTGTAGGTATTTTGTTAGGGATTGCATTGAATCTGTAGATTGCTTTAGGCAGGATGGCCATTTTGACAATATTTATTCTTCCTAGACAGCATGGGATGAATTTCCATTTATTAGTGTCCTCTTTAATTTCTCTTAAGAGTGTCTCATAGTTTTCAGGGTATAGGTCTTTCACTTCTTTGGTAGGTTTATTCCTAGGTATTTTATTCTTTTTGATGCGATTGTGAATGGAATTATTTTCCTGATTTCTCTTGCTGCTTGTTCATCGTTAGTGTATACGAATGCAGCAGATTTCTGTGTATTAATTTTGTATCCCGCAACTTTGCTGAATTCAGATATTAGATCAAGTAGTTTGGGAGTGGATTCTTTAGGGTTTTTTTATGTACAATATCATGTCATCTGCAAACAGGGACAGTTTGAGTTCTTCCTTGCCAATCTGGATGCCTTTTATTTCTTTGTGTTGTCTGATTGCCATGGCTAGGACCTCCAGTACTATGTTGAATAGAAGTGGGGAGAGTGGGCATCCTTGTCTTGTTCCCAATCTTAAAGGAAAAGCTTTCAGCTTCTCACTGTTAAGTATAATGTTGGCTGTGGGTTTGTCATATATGGCCTTTATTATGTTGAGGTACTTGCCCTCTATACCCATTTTGTTGAGAGTTTTTATCATGAATGGATGTTGAATTTTGTCAAATGCTTTTTCAGCATCTATGAAGATGATCATGTGGTTTTTGTCCTTCTTTTTGTTGATGTGGTGGATGATGTTGATGGATTTTCGAATGTTGTACCATCCTTGCACCCCTGGAATAAATCCTACTTGATCATGATGGGTGATCTTTTTGATGTATTTTTGAATTCAGTTTGCTAATATTTTGTTGAGTATTTTTGCATCTATGTTTATCAGGGATATTGGTCTGCAGTTTTATTTTTTTGTGGTGTTTTTGCCTGGTTTTGGTATTAGAGGGATGCTGGTCTCATAGAATAATTTGGAAGTATTCCCTCTTCTTCTACTCTTTGGAAAACTTTAAGGAGGATGGGCATTAGGTCTTCAGTAAGTGTTTGATAAAATTCAGCGCTGAAGCCTCTGGTCCAGGAGTTTTGTACTTAGGTAGGTTTTTAATTACCAGTTCAATTTCATTGCTGGTAATTGGTCTGTTCATATTTTCTGTTTCTTTCTGGGTCAGCTTTGGAAGGTTGTATTTTTCTATAAAGCTGTCCATTTCTTCTAGGTTACCCAGTTTGTTACCATATAATTTTTAATAGTACTCTCTAATATTTCTTTGTATTTCTGTGGTGTCCGTAGTGATTTTTCCTTTCTCATTACTGATTCTGTTTATGTGAGTAGACTCTCTTTTTTTCTGGGTAAGTCTGGCTAGGGGTTTATCTATTTTGTTTATTTTCTCAAAGATCAAGTTCTTGCTTTCATTGATTCTTTCTACTGTTTTATTCTTCTCGATTTTATTTATTTATGTTCAAATCTTTATTATGTCCCTCCTGTTGACTTTAGGCCTCATTTTTTTTTCTTTTTCTAGTTTCATTCATTGTGAGTTTAGACTGCTCATATGGGATTGTTCTTCTTTCCTGAGGTCGGTCTGTATTGAAATATACTTTCCTCTTAGCACCTTCTTCGCTGCATCCCACCAGTTTTGTGTTGTTGAATTATTGTTGTCATTTGTCTCCACATATTGCTTGATCTCTGTTTTTATTTGGTCATTGATCCATTGGTTATTTAGGAGCATGTTGTGAGGTCTCCATGTGTTTGTGAGATTTTTCATTTTCTTTGTGTAATTTATTTCTAGTTTCATACGTTTGTGGTCTGAGAAACTGGTTGGTACAATTTCAATCTTTTTGAATTTACTGAGGCACTTTTTGTGGCCTAGTACATGATCTATTCTTGAAAATGTTCAGATGAACTTGAGAAGAATGTGTATTCTGCTGCTTTTGGGTGTAGAGTTCTGTAGATGTCTGTTAGGTCCATCTGTTGTATTGTGTTATTCAGTGCCTCTGTCTCCTGACATTTTCTGTCTGGTTGATCTGTCCTTCAGAGTGATTGGAGGGTTGCAGTCTCCTAGAATGAATGCATTGCATTCTATTTCTCCTTTTAATTCTGTTAGTATTTCCTTCACATATGTTGGTGCTCCTGTGTTGGGCGCATAGATATTTATAATGGCTATATCTTCTTGTTGGATTGACCCTTTTATCATTATGTAATGTCCTCTTGGTCTCTTGTGACTTTCTTTGTTTTTAAGTCTATTTTGTCTGTTACAAGTACTGCAACTCCTGCTTTTCTCTGCCTATCAGATGCATGAGATATCTTTTCCATTCCTTCACTTTAAGTTTGTGTATGTCTTTGGGTTTAAAGTGAGTCTCTTGTAGGCAGCATATAGATGGGACTTGTTTTTTTATCCATTCAGTGACTCTGTGTCTTTTGATTGGTGCATTCACCATTTACATTTAGGGTGATTATCGATAGGTATGTACTTATTGCCATTGCAGGCTTTAGATTCGTGGTTACCAAAGGTTCAAGGTTAATTTTCTTACTATCTAAGAGTCTAACTTAACTCACTTAATATGCTATTACAAACACAATCTAAAGGTTTTTCTTTCTTCCTCCTCCATTCTTTATGTATTAAGTATCATATTCTGTACTCTTTGTCTATCCGTTGATTGACTTTGGGTTAGTTAATTTAATTTTGCATTTGCTCAGATATTAGCTGTTCTACTTTCTTTACTGTGGTTTTATTACCTCTGGTGACAGCTATTAAACCATAGGAACGCTTCCATCTATAGCAGTCCCTCCAAAATACACTGCAGAGATGGTTTGTGGGAGGTAAATTCTCCCAGCTTTTGCTTATCTGGGAATTGTTTAATCCCTCCTTCAAATTTAAATGATAATGTTCCTGTATAACATATTGTTTCAAGGCCTTATGGCTTCATTGCATTAAATACATCATGCCACTCCCTTCTGGCCTGTAAGGTTTCCCTTGGGAAGTCTGATGATAGCCTGATGGGCTTTCCTTTGTATGTGGTCTTATTTCTCTCTCTGGCTGCTTTTAATAGTCTGTCCTTATCCTTGATCTTTGCCATTTTAATTACTATATGTGTTGGTGTTGTCTTCCTTGGGTCCCTTGTGTTGGGAGATCTGTGCACCTCCATGGCCTGAGAGACTATCTCCTTCCCCAGATTGGGGAAGTTTTTAGCAATTACCTCCTCAAAGACCCTTTCTCTCTCTTTTCTTCTTCTGGTGCCCCTATAATGCGAATATTGTTCCGTTTGGATTGGTCACACAGTTCTCTCAATATTCTTTCATTCTTAGAGATCGTTTTTACTCTCTGTGCTTCAGCTTCTTGGTATTCCTCTTATCTAGTTTCTATTTCATTTATTGTCTCCTCCACCATATCCAGTCTGCTTTTGATACCATCCATTGTGCTCTTCAACAATTGCATCTCCAACTGGAATTCATTCCTGAGCCTTGAATATCTTTCCGTACCTCCATGAGCATGTTAATGATTTTTATTTTGAATTCCCTTTCAGCAAGAGTCATGAGGTCAATGTCATTTAAATCTTTGTCAGGAGATGTATTAATAATTTTACTCTGAACCAGGTTCCTTTGGCATTTCATATTTGTACATTGCACCCTCTAGTGCCCAGAAGCTCTACTCCCTGGAGCTGTTCAGTCCCTGAAGCAATGCTGGGGGTTGCAGGGAAGTGGTATTGGTGCCTGGGGTGAGGAAAGAGTTGTTACCTGCTTCCCGGCTGCTATGCCTGTTTACACTGCTTGAACCAGTGTGCTGAGCACACAGGTATAAGCCTCTATGCTTTGCATTTGTAGTTGCTATAGACAGATCTTCCCTCTGGCTGGCCTAACACCAGGCTAGGGTTTGCCAGTTTGCAAGCCAGGCGGGGCAGACTGAGAGAAAGGTGCAGTAGGCTGTGTATCACAGAGGGGGTCCTTGGAGCTGTGTAGCCAGCCAGGGAGCTGGAGCACCTAAAGATCGTCTAAGGAGGGAGATTTCTTTTTCCTCCTTAAGTATGAGAGTCTATATGGCAAAGGTCCCAACCTGCTGGGCAGTGTGCACTCGGACAATATTGTCTACCTGTCCTCTCTCTTGAGCAGTAAGCTCCGTGCAATCCTTGCCCCTTTAGCAGCCCTCTTGCTAAGGGCTTCCTTGTTAGGAAGTCTTACAGACTGCCCACCTTTCTTTTGTCCCAGAGCAGCTGGATATGGATCCCTGCTTTCCACAAGTGGCTGGAATCTCAGTCTCTACAGGAATTCTGCATGTCTTAGCTTTCCAACCCCGTAATCATGAGAGTAGCATGCAAGTATCATGAAATGTAGGTTTGTGCTTCCAGAGCAGATCTCCAGAGTTAGGTATTCAGCAGTCCTAGGCCTCCAGTCCCTCCCTGCTCCATTTCTCTTTCTCCCACTGGTGAGCTGGGGTGGAGGAAGGGCTTGAGTCCCACCAGACCATAGCTTTGGTATGTTACCCTTTTCTGTAAGGTCTGCTCTTTTCTCCAGGTATATGCAGTCTGGCACAGTCCTCATTCCTGTTGTTCTTTCAGGATTAGTTGTATTAATTATATTTTCATATTATATGTGGTTTTAGGTGGAAGCGTGTGTCTCACCTCTCATGCTGCCATCTTTAATCCAGAGGGGGGTGAAACATTCTTACGTGGCTCTTGCTTTCACCAGGCTCTGCTGATAAGTCTGCCCTGGTACTTCATAGGACTACTCTTTCTCCTTAGGTCTCATCTGAAACATTTCCTCAGAGGAGCTTTTTCTGACTATCCCTATCTAAAGGAAATCCTTCTTTGTATTTTTTACTCCAGCATCTACTGTTTTTCTTCTGAACCCACACCACTATCTATAATGATCTTATTTATTTGGCTGTGTAATATAATATAATCTCCCTGAGGGTCTTTGTATCCTTTGTATCCCCCATGCCCAGGAAAGTGCCTGATGCATGGCAGATATTGTCATTTCACTACAATCTCAGTTTTAAAGAAACCTTTAGGGCTACATTCCCACTTAGATAAAGCTCTTTTCTTAGCTTCGAAGAAATACATAGTGAGAAAGTAAATGAAATGTTGGTGCTGTGATGCTCTCTTAATGAATTGTCAATTATATTATTTGCAGTGATATTTTCATTAATTAAAGAAGGTAGCCTCAATTCAATAACAGCACTTAGTACCTTCACCTTCCTTTTGCTTGGTTACCTCAGCTATAAAGTGAGGAAAATAAACAAAGGCATATCATGTGTATTAGGAAGTTTAAATGAGTTTATATATGTGAAGCGCTTGAAATGGTACCTGAAACACAGTCAGTGATAAAAATAGAATTTCCAGAATGATACTTACTTCAGTCTATGGCAAAAACAATTCCAAGTTCACTGATTAATTCCTTTTACTGCAGCCATGGATATAGGGAAGGGCAGAATCTATACAGGGTTGATCCACAGTGCCCTGCAGTCACACACAGGGTTAAAGAGAAGTCTGTAATTCCTATTCAGGGAGAATTAATATAATTTGATACTTAAATTACTTGGCAAGATGAGAATGTTGTTCCACTAAAAGCCCTGGAGAGATTATAATCTCAGAAAGTTTTGGAGGAAACTGTAATTTCACTAGCAACATGTGACTGTCAGTAAGTGTTTAAAATCCATGCTGACCAAACTGATTGGAGATAACAAAATATTTAAGGATCTTAGGTCAAATGGACACCAAAGATTCCTAGATAAAATCCATGCCAGTTGGGCTTACGGTAACACATAAGTCAGCTGGTGCCTCAATTTGTCTGTCATGCTTTCAGCTATATGTTATCATGACCCTTGAATAAAGATTCACTTCAGGACAACCACTAGTAAGACTTTTTTAATATGAACTCACTACAAATTCAGAGTTTTAAACTGACAATAAACTCAGTGTGTCTGTTTATAAAGATAAAACGTTTAAAAAAAAAAGCCAGACCCATGTTAGTAGAAAACTAAAAATAGCAAATGGTCCCATATTTATATCTCAGTAGTCAGAATACAAATAAACATCCTTGGTGAAAACACATCAGTGCTTCCAATTAAGGCAATATAATTGCATGCTTTGAAGTGGAACAATGGAAAAATCTGACAATCCATTGTATTAATATGAGACACAGACTTTAGAGACATATAAAAAATAACATTTAATCTTTGTAAGGCATCTGCTTCTATATACTTTTTGCATAACATTTATGTATTGTGTGTAAACACACACATTAGATAGATAAACAGATAGCTGGATAGATAAACATATGTTAAAGAGCTAGATGAAATCTGGTGCAACCCACTAATTCACTTTAGGAAGCCATTTCACTGTTACTGCTGCAAGTTCTATTGTTTTCTACAGTTCCATTGTTTTCAAGAGGTGGGAAAAGGCTTTACACATGTATTCTCAGTCAATTAATTTATGTACCAGGCACAGATCTCAAATGACCATTATCTGCAGAGGACAAAGTCTGAAATAAACTAGAAAGTGGCGCAAAAAATGAGAGCAATGGTTTTTATCCTATGTGTGTCTGCAAGTGCTTTATTTCATTTATAAAGTGGAATGCAATATATAACTGTTGAAGAAAATAGAGCAAGTCAACTAATAATCTTTTGTAAACAACTATTTGTAACATGCAGGTGTTTTCCCAACTCTTCATGAGATTGTGCAAAACTGTTATTTAATGATAGTTTTCAAATATCACTGTTTAGCTCCTTTGTTGTCTAAAACAACCTAAACAAAACTAAACATTATTTGTAAATTTCTTCCTTAAGAGTCTTGGTTTTTGGTGCACTGACTCTGCCTACAACAGTATTTGACTATATAAAATTTAACCAAAACTACCACTCAGATCTTCTACTCAAAAAAGACCTAACCCTAGAGTTAAAGAAAACTAAGAAGGGGGTGCATTTAAGTAACCAATTAGGTGAATGAATAATTGACATCCAATACCAATGGTGGTATTTTTTAGGATTTTGGAAACTCCTTTACAAAATGTATTGCAAGACAGTGGTTATATCATATTTTAAAATGCTTCATTAGAACATTTTGGTCTAGATCTGGAAATTAAGTGGTGGAAAGTCAGTTCTCAAAGAGAGGAAATAATTAATTATAGTTACCTTACACCCAGTTACAATTAGGTTTGTTTGTTTTAATTCCTATCTCTCAATCTCTGCCACAATCACAGCAAATTCGCCTCTTATTTCCAAATGTTTTTTATCCTTAAAAAAACTTCAACCACTTTGTAGTACCTAAAATTAATTTATCTGCAGTATCTGAACCATCTCCCATTAGAATCAACAGCCCTATAAAGCCAATATGTTATGGTATTCCAAGTTGGAGTAACTTTCTATAATGTAAAATGTTATGACATGAAATTGATTTATTCATAACCCACACTGCTTTGGTTGTGAAGTATTCGAAGTTGTGGATGTCGACGCTTTAGTAAAATGCACTGCAATGAACCTAGATATATATTTCATCCAACAGTCCCTAAGAATTTCACAAAGGTACCTTTGAAACTCTTCTGGTACTCATGACTGAAGTGTCAAATCGGTCTGACAGTCCTCAGAATGAAATCAAAATATCCATCAGTGCAGATGATATGCAAAAGGCACGCTCTCTGTGTGGCCATGTGCACACTTCCTGTGCGGCTTGCCAGAACCGTCGTGGTGACTGGGCACTCGGGGTGTTGTTGTCCCTAGTCAATCTATGACATAACAGTATAAGTCCATCCACAGAATTTTGGGCATAGGTTTTAAATATTGAGTCAAAAATGTAATTGCTCCATAGTAAGTATGCATCATTCAAGAAACTGAGTCAAGAGGAAGCATTATTAAATTTAACTTCTAAAAAAATCAATAAATGCATAATTTAGGATTGAAGTGTACTGTTTCTGCTCTGATTGTACCTAGTGTACCATATCATACTGAGGTTAGATGTCCCTTCAACACAGATGGTTTAATACTACATATACATCTATATAGGTATCTACCTGTCTATATAGCCCAAAAGGGAAAAATAATCATTACAAATTGTCCAACATTTAGTTTTATATGTAGCTGGAGATAAATATTGAAGAAGGAATATCATTCCTTCTTAAGAAAGAAAGATTATGAAGTTAAAATTACTTCTAAAAATAATGAGGGAAATAGGTAAGTCATGTCGGAGCAGCTGCCATTTGTCAAATGGCATTGTTGTGCCAAGGAAGTTCAACATCTACCATTCTGCCTACGACTACCCTGTACAGTTTTCCAGGGATTAAAACTTTGTGTTTCAGACTCTGTAACATTGGGAAATTCATTTTGCTGGTTCACTTAGGGGTCTTTGTAAATTCTGAGAGACATTTGATGTGTGGTGGCAGGTTTAGAGTCAGGTATTTGAAAGCTTTGGCACTTCTGGGTGAAGCCACCTCAAATACTAAGAGGGAATTACAGTGAGGAAAAAATAATAACACATTAACTTTTAATTCATTGTTGTCTTAGAGCCTGAAGGCCTCTGAGGGGTTCAACAAAAGACCACTAAGAATAACATGTTCAAAATACACTCCAAAGAAGAAGAAAGTAAACAATGAGCCTCATATAGTTCAAGGCAAGGCACACTTACAGTATGTAGGACCAAAAATAAAAAGGCTAAAGAGAAACTAAAAAGCTTTGAGATTGGCCTTTAGGATGGTGCATATGAGAAGCGGAAGAATTTCTAGCTAAAGCCTTTCAAGATCCAACAGATTATACTTTTTGATGACCAATGGTATCATTCTGACCTTGACTGCTGCTGTAGGAAATAGCGGGGCATTCAAATATGGCCATGCATTTGCTCCACGTCAGTCAGGCACCGAGGATAATGATGGCCCAAGAATAGAGGTCCTTTTGCTATATTCTTTTTTCTCTGTGGGAGGAAAATCTGAGAAAGATTTTCTATTATACCCCAAATAGCATTCTTTGTGGCAGTCCATAATAGTGGGGAGAGGGAAGAGGATATTAAATGAGGAAAAAAAGTTTACCTAGGGAAATATATACATAGAGAAACTTCAGGATTTTGCATGCCAATATAGTTTAGGATTCTACTAGGTACTTTATCTATGTGAGTTTATTAAATTCTAAAAACACTCAGAGGTATGAATCATCATTTCTATTTTGTAGACATGAAAAAGAGGTGGGGAGAGTTAAGCCGTTCAGTGACTGAGGAATGAAGGCAAGATTACACCAAAATCTGTTGAGTTCAAAGTCCCAGTCTTCAACCATTATTTTTTCTATCCATTATTAAATCTAAAGAGTTCT
The DNA here is from genome assembly GCA_032199065.1 of Smutsia gigantea. Lineage (NCBI taxonomy): Eukaryota > Metazoa > Chordata > Mammalia > Pholidota > Manidae > Smutsia > Smutsia gigantea. The sequence continues at coordinate 366,406 of JAVSCE010021057.1, forward strand.
GGGATCACCTCTAGTAAATCCTATAATTTCATACATCTTCTCTAGGCAAATATTATCTAGAACACCCTGAGTTCTACTGTATGCTATAGGGAGATATCCGGCCCTTAGGTGGTTATTAAGAATCCACCTATGACGTGCACCCACTACCAAAGCTGCACCCAACTCTTCTACCAGTTAGGTTCCAAAGAACCCAAGTGATGAACTGACTTCCCTCTGCTGAAAAAGGTCATAACTCTATCAACCTGGTGAAGAGAATTAGACCACAGCATTACATCCAGAATATGAAAGTTTTCACACTCATTAAATCATAACCATGACAGAAAAACTCCACAATGCCACTTGAGGAATATCCCCCAGATGTAATTTAAATGAGAACCATCTCCCTAAAAGGTCAAACTCTTTTCTGATATTAGTTTAATGCCAAAGGGTTAACCAAAACAATCAAGGAGACCCCCACCTACAATAATCAAGTAAAGTGGAATATTAAATTGCCATTTATTTGGGACATTACTTCAAGTCTGATAATAAAATAATTCTGTCCTCAAAAATGATTTACTGACCAGGTAGACAGCTCTCATCTAAAATTACACTAATAATTTCTTAATTTTCCTGCAAAAGAAAAATACTGTGTTAACACTAACACCTCCTTCCATTTAAATGATAGGAGAATTCTGATAAAGTCTCAGTTTGAATGCAATAAGATTAACCATTCACAATAGAAAGCCATTTCAAACACAGTATTTGGGAGGGATATTCCATCACACAGCCGAGTGCATTCTCCATGCTAGACTGAAGCTTGGAACTCAATGGGAAGTTACTGACAGCTCTCATCTTCACAGCTACCCATGGAGTTTGTGAACAAGTCAGTTCTCCTGATAGGCAGATAGATACTCAAAGAAGCTCACAGTATTCCAATGAACACAATACAAGAAATGCAACCCCCTAAAAACCATTCCCTCAATCCTTTGAACTAAGTAAATGGACTTTTTAGAGGCCATCCACCAAGTATGTTTAACAAATTCAGCCTTATGCTTTTTATTACCTTCAATATAACTATTTCTAGTAAACAAGTAGTGAAAAGAATTCAATGTGCCAGAATATTTCCTAATTCTTTTTCTTTTTTGAATTGCAATTCTCACTTAACAATTCTATCATCAATTATGCTTTCAGCACCCTATTAAAATGTATATAGTATAATAACATGTACTACCTTGATTAATTCTCAAAACAACCCTCTACAACAGGTACCATTAATCCTTTTTTTTTTTGCATGTAAGTAAACTGAGGCTCTGAGACATTAAGGGACAGGCCCAGATTATACTGCCTAGGTATTGGCAGAATGAACTTTTTCCACTTTAATAAAAATCTACTTTTCCAAAAAGATAGAGAACTAACCTTAGAACTGAAATAAGAATGAATAAATTGCTCTGTTTAATGTGAAAAGTATCTTTTTAAAATTCTGTGTACTAGAGTAAAAGAGTTAAACTGAATTTTTTTAGGCACTTCAGCCTAAGTCCTACATAAACATCTGAGAGAGAGATTCTGAGAAAGTCTAAATATATAAATATGTATATATTAAGCAAATCATTGCTCAATAGACAAGGTAGGCAGCCTCCTTAGTAGAGAAATTTAAGCCTGAACTAAACCCTCTGTCAAAATTCTGACTGTACTGCCGTCATCACTGCACTCATCACCAGCATTTCACAGTTCCTTCAATTTCCACCATGAGTCATATTCTTGAGTTGAGGCAGCAAAGACTCATTAAAACTATTATGTTATCGGATGAGGCTGAGGATGCATCACATTAAGTCATTAAAAGCCATTAATATCATTCTAGAATTCTGCTTAACTAATTAACTATAATCATCTAGCAGGTCCTTAAAGAACTAGATCACCTGAACAAGAGCTGGGAAGTCTAATCTTAGAGGACGGAGAAGGGAAAAGGGAAGAGCTTTCTTGGGTTTGGTGTTCCTAAAATACACATTTGAATTTATTCTTCCAGCTTCTTCTCAGGGCTGATGGAAATGACTATTGAATGTATTAATACACACAGCATTGTGATTAGACAAATATTTTCGCATTGTACAGCATACAGAACAGCTTTTCCTCAGCAGAGCCCTGCCTCCCCACAATGATACTAGATTTCCAGACCTTTGGGGATGGTTCTCATGGAGTCAACCATACGTGACTCTTCAGAGAACCTTTCTGTCACCTTTGCTTCTTTCAAGCTCTATTCTCTGTGATGCCGGGGTTCTTGTTCATGAAGCCAAAGAATGAGCTTAGCAAACAGGCAAGGTAGGAGAGCAAGATACAGGCTTTTATTTAGAGATAGAGTGAAAGGACAGAGCTCCTGGCTCACGCCAGGAAGGGACAAGAGAGCCCGAGGTGGTGCTTTGTCTAGGGGTTTTTACAGGCAAATGAGGATTTTTCAAGAACATGAATAAAAAGGCTTAGGGGTGTGGACTTGTACCACTTGCCCTGCCCTCAAGGTGGGCTGGGTTGTTCTCTGCTTGCTAGGGCTGTTTACAGTAAAGTCACGGGTTATGCTGTGATACCCTTCCCTATTTGTAAAACCACTCAATCATTCTAGGAAAAGTTGCTCCTGGCCTTTTGACTTTTAACTGCCCTCACTGAAGATGTCTATATTCTTAGTCTGGTATCTTGATCCTAGAGGATTAGTGCGACCTTGACTTTGCATAATGCTTAACACAGCTTTTCAAAAGGGACTTCTTTTCCCATTTTATATTGCCCTGACTGTAAATATCCTGCCCTGCTTTTTCTGGAGGCCCTCACCCTACTCTGACTACACCCATGGTCCCTGTCTCATCTGTACTCTTTTTTTCTAACAGGGGCAAATGAAGTGGAACTGCAAGCTAAAGGTGTATTTTTCATTTATAAATAATAGTTACCTATTTGTGGGTAAACAATCACCTAAATATCAAAAAAAGTAAAAATAAACAAATGTACATCTATGAGACTGCTGAGATGGCTTTATACTCTTTCCAATCTGCAGAAATATTTTGTTTTTTTCTGATCTGAAAGGATTTCTATTCTATTGTTTTCCAAACTCTCTGTACTTTGGAAAGGAACCATGACCTGAGGTGGTGGTGTCTTCAGAGATTAGGAGAAAGGCAGTCCTCTGCTATCAGTCTTCTGATCCTCTCCAACAAGTTGCAGGCAGTTATGTGTCGCCTTTGCAGCTTGGTGACTACAAATAATAGGAGTTGAGATGTCAAATATTTCCCTAATGGGCTCAAGGTCCAAAGTAAACACTGAACTGCAATCACAATAGTGAGGCATTTCAGTGTGTCTGCTTCTGAATGGGTTAGAGCTGTTATGTCTCCAAAAACATGTGCGTGATTGTTTGGAGGAAAATAAAAGACAGAGAGAGACAGAAAATGAAGATAAAGAGGAAAGGAACCTCTTTCTGTAATAAAGTAAGAGGATTACCATTTTTAAATTATTTCTATCACTTAGGTTTAGAAATTCAGCCCTAGTCTGTGATGTCTGAACACTTCTAATTCTATTAAATTCTAAGAAAATGGAGAAAGAAAGCTGGAGACAGAAAGATTCTTTGGAAAGCAAAATGATACCATAAGCCTTCCTCAGAAATGACTAGCACATTGGTGGAAGCTTTGGTATTTTTGACAAAGGGGTACCTGGCACCCTCTAAGCACAGATAAACACAGGTGTTACTTTTAAACACAGCCAAGCCTCATCCCCCAGCGAATGCCCCAGGTTGCCACCTGTTCTGTCATGCTGAGGTGAAGGTGAGCCAGGCAGTGCCTGTAATCCCAGCCTGGATGACTCTGACTGCAGTAAACTTCCTTTCTAAATAAGTAGTTAACCTGCACAAAGATATTGATGGTACTTGCTACCCTAAAATTTAGAGGAATAATATGGTGGTTAAAGTCTATCATTATCATAAAAGAACTACAGTCTCATAGCTTTGGTTAAAGATCTATTCTAACACTTTCCTGGAGTGGGGAAATCAACCATGATATGGTCTTTAAATCATGATACCATTACAGCAGCAGTGTGGACATTTTAAGTTAGCAGATTGCATTAGAAAATAATTGTATGTCATCCCTCCTTTTAGTCCAAACAATCACAATAAGCAACCTGTGATACTGTGAACACAGGTATTTGAATTATGTTTTATTAAACACAAGCTTTCCAATCCTTTGAATCAGCATGTTGGCTTGGGAGCAGGCTTTGCCTCACTATTTGGAGGATGGACACATTTGTGCTTGTCTTTTTTTATTGCTTTGGGGATTTTCCCAATGTAAATCCTCTTGGACCTCAACTCTCCACCTTTGTGGAGACGTACTGTAACTGACTCTTTGTTTATGATCCTGTATCCAGTTTGTTTGTTTTTTTAATGGGAGTAGTCAGATTAGACATACTTCTAAAGGACCTATTGTGCATTGTGAACATTGCATGCTTAATTGCAAAAAGAAAAAACAACAAACCAGCTGCTTAATTTATGGATATCAGCAACAGGGCCAGCAGTGCCAACATGGGAAGTGGAACTCTCATCCTTCATAAAGCTGGTGAGACTTTCTCCTGAACTTCAGACCGAACAAGAATCTTTGTTTTTTTCCAGTTACTTTTTCAAACAAATAACTTGAGTGCTTGTGGAAGGTGCTTGCTTTCCTCAGGGAAGTCCTCTTTTTCATTAGTGAACAGGTTCAACAGAGGGAGTGGCATTTAGGCGTTACGACTTGCCCCAATTCCACTAGTATGCATTCAGCTTAATCTAGATGCTTTCTTTTTAGGGATCAATAAAGTTGAGCCTGCCTTGGCCTATGCATTGACATTTTCTGTTAAAACCAGCAATTGCAATGGTAATTTTTCAGAATCAGCTAGGCCTACATTACTTCTCTAAGTATTACCTTGTACAATTTTGACTCATTTCCTCCTGTACTTGGCCCAGAGCCATCAATATCACAGGGACTTCTCCATACCCTCCAACCAAAGCAGAGTTTGTGTGTCGAGGATGACAAGGGCCAGACCAGCGCCAGCAGCACTCCTCTTGGCCTTGCCTTAGCTTCCTCCTGCTGTCTTCCTTTCCTTTAGCAGAATGCACCTTCTCCCCACCTAACAGTAAAATGTTTGGAGGGATTGACTGGTGAGATGAGAGAGCTCAAAATGATCTCTAATTTGATGTACCACAGTCTTTCCTGAACATTCCGAGCACTAAACACTTTCTTATGAGGCTGTCTTTGGAGTCTCAAGACTTTGGAAACTTCTTGAGTTAAGACTGTGTGGAATAATAAGTAATTACTGTCTTAGAAATTAAGTTCTCTTGGGTTGGATCCAAAAGGATTTGCTTTAATTATGAAATTAGTTTCAGAGGCGAATAGTCTGAAGGTGAAGTTTCAGTGTATTGTGAGTAGATGATCGTCAGCACGAAACAATGTTGGAAGAGTAAGTCATGAGAAGTACCTGTTCAGCAGGAAGTAAATGGAGTCAGAAAGGAAAGGCATGCACATGGAAAATGTTTTTGAAAATAAAAATGTCAGTGCCTAATGATTCATTAAACAGAGCAATTCCATCCTAAATTATTCCACCAGAGCTTCTAAAATTCCCAAGTGCAGCAGATTTTTGGTTACTAGCAACTGAATCTGGATTCATGTCCACAAATTGAAGATAACATGCTCTCATATCCCATTACTAATTCCTTTAACAAGGCTTTCTCTGAATATTTTTCACTTTCTAACCCTTTTGGTTCCTGAGATTCCATTTAACAGAGTAATTTCATAGGAGACACTTCAATCATTTCTTTCCAGTTATGTGGGATGCAGCTGGTTAATATGATGTGTCAATTGTTATTGTCATGTTTTCTCCAGCAGCCAGTTTTCTGGAGCCACATTTGGATTTGTGATGAAAGAATAGTATGCTTTTGTGTACTTAAGATGTATATAAAATGACAACCTGACTATATATCTAGAAACCCTATTGAAGAATAGGCATTTTTTCACCCAGTTAGATAATGTCAGAACCTAAAATGAAGAAATGAATCATGATACTGACTTTAATCTAAATTTAATTTAAATTAATTAAATGTTACTGACTTTAATTTAAATATAGGATATACTGGGTTTCCTGAACTGATCACACAATAGGCTGCTATTATATTGGAATACTCCTATATATGCAGTTTTTAAAAAAACTTACCACTGGGCTAGGAATTGTGGGTCTTGTTCTAGTTCTGTCAGTAATTAGCTTTAGAAGCTAAGGAAAGATTCAGCTTCTTAGGTGATTTTTCATTTCCTCATGCCCAAGTTAATAATGGTAACTGACTTAGATTTTTTATGGGGTTGGTATGAAAATTAAATGCTACCATATAAGGAAAAGCACTTTGATAAAAGCACCATCCAAATACATAGAGCCACCATATATGCCTAAAAAATCTGATTGTTGGACCAAAACCCAATATTTATGAAATTTAAACTGGAAACATAGTATATTAGAAATGCCACCTTTTTATTTGACCTTAAAGAGAAGTTAATGGTAAGCCTCATCTGATTATGACATTTATTCATTCAACAGATCTTTACTGACTGCTCATCATTTCTCAACCATTTTGTTAGTTATTAGTTACAAAGGAATGAATATCATATATAAATTTTCCTGCATGGAGCTTAAGGTCTACTAAGGGAGCTGGATATTGAGCAGATAATCACACGAATAATATAACTGCAATCATACAGTGTTATGAAGGAAGAGTATGTTTTGAGAGTATAAACAAGGCCTAAACTACATTTCAGGTTTTAAGGAAGTCCTCTAAGGAAACGATCTTAGCTGAGACCTAAAGGCCAAGTAGGAGTCACTCAGAAAAACGCAAAAGGTAAGACTGCTGTCCGAGAAAGCAGTGTGGATGAGACCTTGACCCATAGAAAATAAGGGGCAGGATAGAGGTAGTTAACATTAGAAATACAGGGAGAGGTAAGACCACACATGAATCTAGATGTCAGGAATTTGGAATAGATGGAAAAATCTTTAATATAGCAGAAAGAAATCCAGAATTGTAAGTATAAACTCATGATTGCTTTTTATCTGAGTACAAAATTAAAAATGTGTCATTGCAGCCATTTAATATTAGACTCTTTTGCCCTGGATCGTATTTTCACACCATGCTCTCTGGAGTCCTAGACTACTCCAGAACTGTCTCAGCAGGGGCTTAGGTGGGCTGGGAGGGATGAGGTGCAGGGAGGAGGGCAAGGAGGGCCCTTAAACTAGCAGCATCATATCTCTACACTACAACTGCCCTGCCCTCTGCCCCAAGTCAGAGCAGGCACACACTTAGTTTATTTATTGGGCTTCTACACAGGAATCATTGGAAGGAGTATTCCGAAGTCAAAAAAGACAGTGAAGATAGAGGTAAGGGGAAAGATATTATTGCCATTAGCAATAAGGTTATTTATATATAGCCTTCATCCACATTTTCTTCTTCTTTGCCTAGAAGAGTTTGTGTTTTGTTTTCTAAAAGCTTATCATTGTTTTCTCTGCTGACTTCTTGCCTACAGGTCATCACATTATATCAGATCATTTGTCTTAAAATGGAACTACCTACCTAGTGCACAGAGCCTCAGGAAATCGGTGATGCCTCGGGAGGCAGGCTGTGCATTCACCCTTTATGGAAGGGGGAGCCTTCTTTTTCCAGTGGATGGTGCTAATCCACCTGGACTGTGGTGGTACTTCCTCGGGCTCTCCTTTTTAAGGTTTTAAAAGATTTTTATTGCAGCTTCCAGGGCTTTGTTCAGGATGGTTGATGGTGTTCTGAGACCTAGGGAGAGAGGAATCGCAGCTATTGTGCATATTGTACCCTAGAGAAATCTGGATACTGAGCTCAGAGTTCTAAAAGACAGTGCCAGTGACTGCTCACTGGTTCACAGGAAGTAAGAGGGACCCACTCCATGCCCTGTCTGTCAGGTTAGCCGAATGAAGGCTGACATTGACATAAAATGGATGCAGGCTTGGCAAGCCTGTGAAAGGTAATCAAGGAAAGGAAAGTATAAGGCTTCAATTCCAAAGGATTCCATCCCAGGATCTCCAGAGAGGACAGTGTTGCTGATCCATTTATTATTTCAATCTACCTTTCTCAACCCTGGTGAAATGCTACCTTTTAGCCTCTCTCTACCCAGACCTGCAAGCTGGCCATCCCATGCCAAACCATACATCCAGGAAGTTGCCAAATGTTACCATATATTTTGTGGGAAAAAGCTTTCCAAAATTACTATTCCTAGTTTAAACTTGTTAAAGGAGGAAAGGCATTATAGCAAGCAAAGAGAAAAGAGGTCATGTCGATACCCTACTTGGAGAAACTTCCACATGAAACCTGGGAACCATTCCAGGACCAGCCAGTTTAGACTAAAACACTTCAAGACCAGTTGTAATGTACAAATTGTATGCTGTAGTTTTAAGATCTCAATAGGCAATATGGCCTACCTCAGTCACGTGGCAGAAGAGGAATGCTAACCAAGTATAGCACATGCTTTCCAAAAATTTTCCAGGCCCCCTTGAAGATAGGTTAGGGCCATTGACTCTTCAGGGTATTGACTGTAACTGAAGAGATACTTCTGATTCAAGGCACTTAGGAGTGGGTGTCAGGTGAGTTCTCCACAATCTCTCTTCTGCTTACTGAGAAACCAGAAAGCCAGCTGGTATGCTGAAAGCCTGCATGAATGGAGGATGCCCTGGCACCATCCAGGTGACCAGATGAGGGGGTCACTTTACAGTGGTTCCCATTAGAATTTCACCAGGGCTACCCAGCCTGGGTCAACTAAACAAACATAAGAACTAATTTAAGGCAAATCTTCAGTTAAACCTCTTGATGCTTCAAGCTCCCCATCCACTCACCACCATATTTCTCCACATTGTCATTCTCTTGTGTCATGTGATTTAGTCCTCTTCACACTCCTGAGCCTGCTTTCTCAAGGATTACCAGTAAGTGGGGTGGAAATGCAAAACCAACTATTTCTTCTTAGTCTTCATCTGGTTTTACCTACCTGAACTTCTGGCATTCAGCTTTGAAAACCATCTTGGTTTTGTTTTGTTTTTGTTTTAATTTCCTTGTATTTTTGTGACTCAGTTATTAAATCAATAATCGGTAGTTGTTGAGCAACTATGCACACTAAAACCGCCCATATCCCTTGGACTCTGTTCCCTCTACACTTTCTCACTGAGATATCTTGTAGCTTTATCCATAGATTCCTTAAACTCCAGTTTTCTCCTAATCTGTAGAATGGGAATACTAATAATACCCTCCCTTTCAGTTGCTATGAAGATTAAATGAGTATTTATGAAGGGGCCTATGATAAAGCATGAATTATAGGAGTTGCAGAGTCAATCTTCCTTACTGCTGTTGTTGTGAAGTGACAACTATCCAAACAACTTGCAGTCACTACCTGCAGTCTTCACCTTTCCAGCAGTTTCCAGTCTTAACATTTTTAAATTCTAGGGGACATTGTGAATGGAACATTCACATTCACCTCAATCCTGATAACTGAGACAATAGTCCCTCACCTCACCCTATGACAACCTACCACCCACAAAAGGCTCTGCTTTTGCTAGGGCTTCTATTAATTAACCCAGTCATCAAGGCTTTAAGTTACATTTCATTCATTGACATTCCTGTTGATACCTTTTTCCATTTGATTTTAGTAAAACTGCAACTAAATAATAATTCTATAATTGGCAATGTTTCCTGTCAATTCAAGATTGAATCAGATTCAACTCCTGCCTCCAGGTAGGCAAGTATAGAGTGGATTTGTCAAAAGAACAAGATGAACAAAATTTGAGAATTTTGCAAGAGAGGCCTGTACATTATCGCAATGTGAGGTTGTAATCAGAGAGATAATGATTGACTCCCCAGGAACTGGAGATACTAAGATGGAGATTTTAATGGGGTTAAGGGCCCAAGGAAAGTGGGGAGCTAATACATTGTTGTGATATTATCAGTGAGAGGAACACTGCCTGGGCCTTGACAAAGGCCAGCTTTGACCATGGGAGAGGGTTGTTAAAAGGGAAAAATTTGTCTTAAAATATTGAAAATCATTGTCAGGTTCATCGTCCACATCTGTGTGGTGACAGGAGTCATGGTGGAGAGGACTGTGAGATAAAGCCAACTTCTTCAACAGGATGTGGTAACTAGAACACAGCAGATGATAATTAGAGGCTCATCCAGATGGCATAAGCCTCAGAGTATTTTATGTAAAGGTGGCTTAGTGAAGCAATGAGAGAACTAGGAGAAGGCGCTGTATGGGAGAATTCTGGACCTCCACCTTTTTGTAATGTCTACTACTACCCCAAAACCTTACCATCCATGGCACTAAAGTGGGCTAGAATTAAACACTAGATGTGTCCTTTCAAGGGGATTAGTTGCTGAAGTAACTGACATCTCATGTTAAGAGTTTCTCATATAGAAAGAGGATTTCAGCGCAGATATCAAAGGCACATTAGAGAGATTTCTAGGAAATTGATGAAGCTATTAAAATTATTCACCTTAAATAAATCTCTAGAGTCTCCTTCATTGCTTCTAACTTACACAGGTCATTTACCAAAACTAACAGAGACCACCCACAAGGAAAGCAAAAAATTGTATTGGCTCCAACTTAGTCGTGTGGATAGCATCCAAAGGTTTCCAGCCCCCCAGATTTCATAGGATTGTGAATTTATATAAACCACCAACATTCTGAGGTTAGTGGTGCAAGGAATAAACAGAGAAAGCTGAACAGATAATTCAAGCTGTGTAGCAATTTGGAAAAAGTAGTTCTGTCTCAGATTAATAAAATGAAAATTGTGCTTCTAGAACTATGTTGCTTCCTGTTACTGCCAAATCTCTTTTGCATTTGTATGATCAAAAACTCATAATCCTATTTAATGCACACAAAATTGGATAATAAAGTTCTCCAAGTGTTATTGTTAGTATCTGCTCACCAGTACCAACACAGAGGGAAAGCTGCATTTATATAAGATGTTATAATATTATAAACTTCTGAATGTTTTTAATATTTTTTTTCAGTGTTTAAAATATGTCCAAATTGAGAATTGAAAAGTCATTTCTATCAGATAGAATAGGCATATGTATTACATAAAATAGTAATGTGATTAGGTATTGACTGCATGAGAAAATAGAATTGTTATAATTTGTGTTTTTTTGCATCAAGAACTGAAGAAATGTTTGACTACAAAACGAATAGTTGTTCAGAAATGGTATCTTGCTTTTCTTTTCTTCCACAATACTGTGTTTGGGCTGTGAAGTAAAGTTTTATAATATTCTAATGCCATAGAAGGAGAAGATTGTGTGTGTCTGGATGAGAATGTTAGTTAGGAGAGGGACAGAAGGCTGATGGTGATTAACAGAAATTGATAATACAATATTGATTCTCATTTCCTTTCTCATCCCCAAATTGCCATAAGACAGACCACAAAGAAACCTCTTAAGACAGCAAAATGAATGCACATAAACTTTCATTGAATCCAAATGCAGCACATTAGAAGAATCTCAAGGGCAAATGTTTCCTTTGGAACATGAAATTGATACAATACCAAGTGTATTTTTTTATGAACCCTTAAGATAATATGACTCATAGAAATCCTATGAAGTCAGATGTAAGTGGGGAGGGAGAAATCCTCTCCAGTTTCAGCTTTATGTGAATTGCCACATCATTGGACTGGGAGAGGGGGTAAACCTTCCTTTAAAAAAGGGAATGTAGCATTTTAAAAATGAATCAGCAAGTTTTGTCTGATTTTGTTTTATTTCTGAAGTTTAACAGAATTTGAGAAGTTCCTTTAATTTCAAGAAGAACATACCTAAAATTGAACAATGAATGTCATGCTGGCATTGAGTACTGCAGATGGAAAGGGGAAAAGGTGAGGTGGGATGTGGGGAACAGCATTCCATAATGTATCCCCTGCTCAACGTTACTGAACTATTATGTGCCAGTTGCTTGCCACCTATTTATCATATAGATTATGCATATACCTCTTAGACAATGAAGAAGAACAGATATAATTTCTTTTTCATCTCACTCTGGAGAGGAAAGAAGATTTGTAATTGTTAAAGACATAGCTGTGTCCTCAAATAGCTTCGGGAATGTTAAACCAAGGAAGTCTGACCGTCTGATGCTGATTTTCATGTTATTCTGTGCCACTCTTATTTTACTGTCTCTAACGATTGATTTCATGATATCCCCAAATCCCTGCCATTTTGCTTTGTCGTACACACAGTGGTCAGCACCCAGGCTAAGTCTTTCCTCTAATTCCAGAACAGAGAAAAGAAAGTTTACTGTTTAAGAAAATTTAGCCCACTGAAATAATCTGTTTACAAAGGAAAAAGCTGAGAAATACCTCTAAATTTTTTTTTAAGCACAAGGTAATCACCATGGAAGAGCAGAAAGAAGAAAACAACTAGGCAACATGAGACAGAAAGTGGAAAGAAATAGAGAGAGGCCAAGAATGATATAATATCCTACAGTATTAAATTTTTAATCTCTTCTCAGGTCAAGTAATTCCTTGCTTGTTGGACAGTGTCATCCTAATGCACCCAGTATCCTGATGACTTAATGTGACCCACAGTTTCTCTTGGTTACATACAGTTTTCTAGAAATCTGGGTCCCTGTGAGAAATCACTACACTAGGTTTTTCATGTTGTCAAGCAAAGATTAGGTAATTAATTCCTTGGTATTTGTTTCCTTCCCCCACAGGTTTATGATCTATTTCTTTTCCCTTCCTTAAAAATTATGACTTCTAACACATATGCTGGATAAATTTACCAATAAAATATGTTTTATGAGAAGAGACAATTGTATCTATCATTTCACATTAGTCAAGGTAAAGCCAAAGCTTCAAATATGAAATTATTTTGACATTTATGCTAAAAGTATCCCAAATTTCCCATGTTTTTCATGTAAGAAATTTAGAGGAGAGAGGAAGAGAATGCTGAAGGTTAACAAAAGACAGACTTCAAACAATATTTAAAGGACTGGAGTTACAGAAACTCTCCATTAGAATTCAGGAATCTCCTAGTTTTAAGTGAGTTTCCTTATACATCTGGGGCTGTGGGAGCTAATACACAAGGGCCCAGGACAAAGTGATTAAATAATACTGTCTATGCTCTAATGCACATGCAAACATTTAGCTAAGGATATGTATGCTTTTCTTACATCAGAGTGTGATATTCCATAGACCTACCATACGGCTCCATTATGCAGAAGGATCCACTAGAGAACTCCTGTTATGTAGCAAAGCTGAAATATCTGCCTCTTTTATGCAGGCAATATTCCATTTTAAAATGTTTTCCAATCTGGCTCAGAATAACCCCCTCTGTGAACCAAATGTGTTCGTTACCAAATATTCTCCATTGTTTTCCTCTAAGGACCGAGACAGCCTCCAGGTGTTAGTAATGACCTAATCATACAAAAGCCAGCATACTTATCTATTCTTACCCCCAAGAAAACATGGATGTGTTTCCTTCTTGTCTACTTTGCCTAAACAGCCTTCATACATCCGCTGATTATATATTTGTAAATCTCTCCTTTTATCTCCCCAACAGATGCACGCTGTGATGAGAAATGCCGAAGCACACATTAGTTGCAATGATGGTTATCAGCCTAGCAGAGGCTGATGGGCTTCCTCAGATCTCGCCATGGAACCAATGGAATGCCAGAAAATGATTGGCTAGGGAGCTCTTCCACACTGTCAGGAGCATTGGAAAAAGGCTGCAAGAGAATGATGAGAAAAAACCTGGAGAATGGCAACTGCTTCACTGAAGCAATCTGTTACATTCCTCCTCACAGAGTGGGACGCCTGGCCTGAGATGAGAGGAGAAGTAATAGAACTGAGAGGGAGCAAAGGAAATAGAAGCCGAGGGGAGCAGGCAGAAAGTGAAGATTTATAGCCTGTATCATAACCACTCTAATATTTTGGGCTTCTCCTGAACGTAATCCAACTTCCATGTTACTGAAATGTATTGTTTCCCTTATGTATTTGTAGAAAACAGACAGAAAATGAGTAAGAAAAAATGGAAAAAGAAAAAAAAAAGAGAGAGACAAAAACAGACAGAACCAGGAATCCAATTCCTGTTTCTTCTGCTTTTGTCAGACCAAGTAAAACATTTAAAATCATCAGCAGCTATTGCCTGATTCCCATCATTTTGAAAGTGGCTATTCAAAGCTTTTAGAGAAGGCCCTGGTCCCTGTACCAGCTGCTGGCCAAGCTCTGACATATACTAATAGCACTTCAGGGACAATGCCCTTTCGATGACCATCAGGTACCAGTGCTTCTAAATTGGCCAATTTTGAGTGTCAGGAGGCCAGAAGACATACAATCACATAAGAAAAACACTTTAATCCGGTCATTATAAGGTAGGAGAAAAACAGAGTGGCTGAGGTGTTTATGGGAACATCTGTAATTTCAGCCTAGGTTCATTCAGTCAAGAAGATTGTTTCCAGTCTACTAGAAAACACTTCCAATAAGTTTGAATTACAACCTCAATATTTTTCTTCTTTTTTTTTTTCAGGTTAATGTGAAATAAAGAGATTTCCTCCATGTCGTAGTTATTTTTGCTGCCTAAAACCAAGGAGTATCTTCCCCTCTGGAAACAAATACATTGTTTAATTTTAATCTCTTATCAGACTGGTAGTGACAAAATTGGTATTGAATTTTTCCTTTTCATTTATTTTTCTGCAATTGATCACCGGCTTTAACAAGATGAGAAGATAGATTTCAGCTGCCATCTTCCGTGGTGGTTTTCATCCATTAGTTTTCTTTTACTTCCTTCCCTCACCCCACAATCCCCTCCTCTTCTGTTATATCCGCTACGTCTTTTACCACAAGCTCACATAATTCCTGTCTTGTGTCTTCGCAACATCTAATTTGTTATGATGTATTATGCATGCAAATGTAATTGCAGAGGAGGAGTTAAGCAGAATGGCAGCTGAAAGCAGCATGATTTTTTTGACTCTGTCACTCCCAGAAAACAGCATAAAGAGATCTAGCACAACTAGGTGTCATGATGAAAACATTAGGATGTCAGGATATCAAATTAAACACTAGAACTGTCCTACTGAACCCACTTCATCTGTCACGAGCAATGAGACTCCCAATCAGAGAAGAAAGCTATATGAAGTCAAGGCAATTATTTGTCCTAAAATCTACCTTTAAATTTTATATTGTGAAAAATAAAATGAAAATTGTATTTTCAGCACAATACTTTTGGGTGAGAAATGTGTAAACCTCCTTTGTTACACTATATAATTAGACCACTTATTTGGGAAAATTCCTCTTAACAAAAATAGTAAACTGGAAACTAATTGAATAAATCTTAATGGCCCCAACCACACTCTTACAAATTAAGGGATTTTACTTTGACCCTATGTTTGAAGAACTAAACTACAATGATATGGGAAACAATTTACCCTTTCAAATCAAGTATTGTAGAACACAACATATGCATTAAGAGCTGGCTAAGAGGATTTGTTTCTTAAACTACAGTGCTAAAAATCATCTCAAAATTGTTCGTTTAAATTGCTAATAGGAAGTCTAAAATATGATCTCAAATGGGATCCTTTCATACAGAATAGATTTCAGACAATAAAATTTAACTTTAAAAAATTTATTGACCTGGTATTCACCTGGTAAAAAGTGAGAATGGAGCCTTCTCAAACCAGGTGTTGATCTGGGCACCATCCCCGCAAACCAGGCCTTTGCCCTTTGCAGACCCATCGTTACAAGTGCTCATTATTTCCAGACACCCAGAGGTGTTGGGAAGATATTCACAGAAAGGGATTTATATACATGAGGAAAGAGTCAATAGAGGTGCATTAGTGTTTCTACTTGTGCAAGAATAGAACTAGGAAATAGACTTAATTGGCACCACATATTTACCTATGCTAAGGCCACTGTATGGACAGGACAAGATGAAGAAACGTGCTCTCTCAACATGCAGCAGAAGATGGCAATGAGCAGCCTAGGATGGGTGCTGAAGCAGAAACCAGGCCTAAGCTGGGGCTCAATGGGATTCTGAGATGCTAGGATCCAGGCTGAAGACTTGGTTCCTTCTTCTACTTCTTTCTCATTCTTTGAAATTTGTTTGTTTACTTATTTATATTATTTTAGGACAAAGAGTCAGTCTTATCTTCATTATCAGCCTTGAAGCCAGGCTGGCACAACAGCTTTATATCTGGGAAAATGCAAATTTGGGAAAAAATCCAGACAAGCCTTGACATTTCACTACTCCTTCTTATCCATGTTGTCCCTGCTTGGGCTGAGAATGAGCCTCCTCACACGATCCTGGATGCACACAAGTACAAAATGAAAACCTATTGACCTGGTGACCTACATTTTCAACATTTCTGCTGGTATAATAACAACAGAGGAGACCACCTGCACTTCCATTTCTTTGTTACATGAAGTCTCAGAAACTCATTTTCAACTTTTTCATTCTTACTCTTATTTATGGAATAAATGCTGTCTAAACACAGCATCACAAAGAGAGATTGATTTTGCTACTTGAGACAAGTTCCAACATTGTTGTGGCTCTGAAGAAAGGGCTGCTGATATGTCACGGTGTACGATCCTTGTCAGCCTACTAAGGGAGTGACGCAATGCTAAACCGAACTGAATCTGGGAGGGGATAGAAGGAGTCTAGTCTCTTGATTGGCTTGGGATCTAAAGCACTGGACATTGTCTTGCAGGATAATAGAACTCAGCCTCCTAGACTTCTGGTTGTCTGACAGCCTTGTTCCTTTCTCTTAAACTCAAGTCAACCTTTGATCTGGATGAAAGGGGGTCTTGCCACCAAAATCTAAACTACAGACAAAACTATTTAAACCTTAGAGATAATGACAGTCTGGGCAGCAGGATAGCTCATCAGAAGGAACCACTGAGAGAAAAACACAGCTGGGCTCACTTATAAAAGTGTCTTTATTTCCCTCTTGGCTTCCTTTCTCAGTAGGTCTACCACTCTGGTTCCAGTGATGTCCATAGCAGCCCCTCTAGTCTTTGTGAGCCTCCTGCTAGTGAATTCCTGAACTACTTTCATGGAAAGAAGGAGCATTCAGTAAGATTAAGATCTAATAACATGCCAATGATAGTATTCAAAACCCTCTCCTGAATAAAATAAGTCCCTCCATATCTGGGCTTCTGCCTAGACCTACAGGCTTATCTTCTAGTTCTGCATGCCACCCACTCTAAATGGCACTAATGACAAATTTATTGTTAAGCGCTGAATTGACAATGTTATTTAACAGCTTCACAATTTCATTTATGCTGTGTCTTCTGTGGAACACCACCATGCTTTCACCCATCCTTCTTCTTGGCCAAATCACTTCCAGATACTTTACCTGACTCTCCAATGAGAGTTAAGGGTGCATCAGTGATTTGCTGCACATAATTCCATCAGAGCCTCTACCACACTGCCTTGAAACTGCATATTCATTGCTCCTGTACTCAGACAACCCTCAGGAGTCTAGGGGTATCTCCCCATTATACCAGAGTGAGGAAGAGGAGACATTTAGAAAGAGCCCAGCAACAACTACTTGTGGACAGATGGGGGGTGGGAGGAAGGCAAAAAAAAAAGTTTAAAAAACTCTTTTACATAAGTGATTTAAAGGTCACAGTTTTATTGATGGTGAAGTAACTTGTAAAAAATATAACTAAATTAATACTTAAAAGTTAAATTTTAAACCATGCTGCCTAATGTTACTGTGAAGGGTAAGAAATACAAACTTCTGTAAGAGCATTGATGGCTATATATATTAAATATATATTTAATAAAATTATAGTTAGAATGGTTCTGCCACTAATATCAGTAGAGGAAAAAATCTCTTTTAATAAATGGTAGTTGGACATCCATTTGAACAGAGTGAACCACTAGCCACCTTTAAGAATATTTATCACCTGCCTTGTTAGACTTAGATGCCATCTCGTGCTGGGAGGCAAACTGGTGAACTCTGTGACTTCACTAAGTCCTTCTTAGCCCTCTGATTTTAGTTCTTTGATTTTCTATTTATGATCTTCCAGGGCAGAGGAATGGAGTTGATTTATTCACATTAAGTCCATTGATATATTTTGAATAAGGTATAAAGGAGGGTTTTGAATGACTCCCCACTCATCTGAAGGTCTGTGACCTGTGAACTGCCTCAAGGCTCTCTCTTCAACCTCTCTTTGGGGTATTCTCAAGCTATTCAAGCTCTTTCTTAAGCTCTCCTCTCTTTGGATGAAATCTTCATTTTTAGTATTTATGGAATAAGTCTCTCTTATACCATGCATGTGTCTACCTCTCTAATTAATATAATAGGTATCTCTAATAAATAAGCAAATAAAGCTGTAAGCACAGAGCTTCATCTAGAATTATCTAAATGTTCATTGAACATCTGTGATCTCAGTGTGTAAAGCACATAGCCCCCAGGTAACACTACCCTGTGAACTGAGTTAGCTCACATATTTTTCTGAGCCCATCTGTACTTGTCAAGTAAGGGTCGATTCAAAAATGTGCTTCAAGGAAAGCTTTTCTACATCTTGAAGTGGTGATTTCACATTTCCCACTCTAGACTACATAAACTCACAACTACCTGCATGCATTCCTTTTTTATTCCTTAAACAGTAATTCTGCTGTGATTGTAGTAATTTCTCTAGAAAAGCTGTTTCTTGCAATTTGAGAAGAGGGTCCTTTTTTCCTCCTCTGGAGTGTTGCCTTAAGAGCCTATGGTTATGCTGCATGCAAGATGGACTGAAGTGTCCAATGGAGGTGGTATTACAGCTACTCAGAAAAGGAACGTTATTGGGTAGCCTTTTAAAAAAGTACCAGTTAGCTGGCCTGTAGAACCAAATAGCTATATTCCTTCTGCACTCACATTGTCAAGTTTGTTTCAATGAATCCTGTGACTGAAATAAAGTAGGGAAATAAAGCCACTTAGTTTCTTTAGAAATAACACCCATAAATTGAAATGAAATATCACTATTCATGAAAATAATCCTTTTTGCAAGATGATTTTGTACTAAAGAAGAGTATTTTGTTTTGTAATTTGTATTTGAAAACATAATTTGGAATTGTATAATGGGATTTTGATCAAAAGTGTGAATAAGTTTTCTGCAAGTGACTACAAATCCTTATATGCACTCTATTTCAATAGTAATTATTTCTCTCAATCACAGTGTTATATAATTCTCATTCTTACAGATAATAGAGAAAGCTACAGTGATACAACTGTACTGACAAAAATTATAAAACTTATTTTTTAATTTTGTCATAAAGAAACGCTAATTGAAACAAACAAATGTATATTTTCTTTTCTGTTATTGCTGTATTCCTCCAAAAAAATAATAATCCAAGAAAGTTAAAAAGCATTTATTGAATGTCTATTGTGAATCTGGCACCAGAGTAACATGTTTGAAACAGCTCAAAAAAAGAATTGTGCAGGGGAAGGGGAAGACACTACCATCTTAAGAGTCACCTTTATTACCTCTATTAATGCTGATAAAAATTAGCAGTGTATATTAATCTAGAAGAAAACATGGATGCTGTAGCAAACAACTGCTAAATTTCATGGCTTAGCATTAAAATTTAATTCATGACTCACATAGCAGTCTAATTCCAGTGTCCTTGGTTAGCATGCAGCTTTCTACATTTTAATTTCCAGACAAAGACATTTTTATAGTGTGACTCTGCCTTCTTCTAGGATCTTGAAAGGATCCTCATTCAGCCAGACAAGGAGAAAGACAAGAAAGGTCATGTACAAGAAATATTTAAGGGTCATTTCTGAAATCCATGCCTATCACTTCTGCTTACATGTCATTGGCTAGAATTCAGCTACATGGCCACATCTATGCAAAAGAGGATAGGAACTGTAGGCTAGCTGTGTACCTAGAAAGACAAGGAAAACGATTTGGTAAGTAGCTAGCCACAAAATGACTTAATAGGAAGAACACTAGATGGAAATCAAAAGCCAGAATTTTAGATTTTGTGGTACTCAGTATACACTGTGCGGTACATTTTTAATAGTTTTGGGCCATAATTTTTACTTAAGTGAAGTCAGGCTTGACATTCTGGTACTGTGTCCAAAAAGTAGAACAAATTTATGGCAGCACAGTGAAGTTGGAAAGAAATTAAAAATACAGTTGTTGCAAATCAAAAATGCTATAAGTCTTTGCCTAAAACATACTGAGTTATAATTGACATACAACAACCTGCACCTATCAAAACTTAACAGTTTAAGTTTTGACATATATATGGTCATGAAACCACCAGATCAAGATAAATATATCCCATGTCCCAAAGGTTTCTCCTGTTGCATGGTAATTTTCTCCTGTTGCATGGTAATTTTCTACACCCTACCCATACATGCTGCATTTCTTGGCAACCACCAATCTCCTGTCATTATAAATTAGTTTGCCTTTTCCAGAATTTTATACAAATATAAACATATTCCTTTTTGACAGACTTCTTGTACTTATAATAATTTTTGGATTCATGCATGTTACCATATATATCTTTAAAAGGTCAATTCTTTTGATTGCTGAATAATATTCCATTGTATGGATATAACAGTTTGCTTATCCATTCATCTGCTGGAGGATATGTGGATTGTTTCCAGGTTTTTGCTATTAAATAAAGCTGCTTTGATCCTTTCTAGGCAAATATTTCTATGGATATAAGTTTTCATCTTTCTTGGATAAATACCTAGAAATGGAATGACTGGATCATATATATTGTCATTAGTTACTTTTTTTCTTTTTCTGCCTTTTCTAGGGCTAATGTTCAACATTTATGATTCCATTATATCTCTTTTATTAAGTTCTTATTCATATCTTTTTAAAACATTTTTGTGGTTGCCATAAGCTTTTTCAATATTCACTTTTAAGCTATCTGAATCTACCTTCAAATAATATAGCACTTCAATTGTAGTGTTAGGATTTTATAAGACTACATTCCCTATTACTCCCACATTTTTTGCAGTAATGTCATATTCTTAAAACATATATACTAAACATACATTATATTGTTACTATTTTTTATTTAACTACCACCATCTTTTAGAGATAGGAGCTGTAAGAAAAATATGAATTTCATTTTACCTTAATTTATTCATTTTTCAACTTATCATTTCTTGTGATTGCTATCATAATACTTCTGCCTGAAAATCTTCTGTAAAATGCTCTGTAAAGTAGATCTACTAAGAATGAATTGTCATTTTGTGTGTATCTGAGAAAGTACTTCTCTTTCAGTTTTAGAGGATATTTTTGCTGGGCATAGAATTCTGGGTTGATAGCTTTGTTTTTTCACTTGGCATTCTGAAGATGTTGCTCACTTGTCTTCCTGCTTCCACGGTTGCTGATAAATGTCTGCTGCAGTTATTTTATTATTCCTCCATAACTAATGTATTTTTTCCTCTGTCTGCCTTCAAGATTATTTCTGTGTATTTCATTTTCAGTGGCTTAAATATGAAATTCTTGGATGTGATCTTATCATATTTATCCTATTCCAAGTTCTCTTATCTTCTTGGACTAGTTTACATAATGTTACATTATCAGTAACTTTAGAGAATTTTTAGCTTTTATTTCTTCAAATTTTCCTATTACCCCATTCTCTCTCTTCTCCTTCTGGAATTTCAGTTTTGCCTGTATTAGGCCATTTAATATTGCCCCACAGCTCTCGGATGCTATGTTCTGTTTTTCTTTCTTCTCCCCACTCTTGTGTTTTGTGTTTAGTTTGCATGATCTTTTGCCCACTCTTCAAGTTCACCAGTTCTTTTCCTTGGCTTGTCAAGTCTCTTGATGATTCCATGAAATACACTCTTTATCTATATTAGCAAGTTATTTTTTTTCTTGCACTTCCCTTTCATTCTTTCTAGTTTCTATCTGTGGAAATTATGCATCTGATATTTCATTGTAATCTAACATTTCTATTAGAGCTCTTTACCTATTTATACGTTAATTTATTTTTAAATTTTTAGTCACATTTATTTTAAATTTTTCTCTCAAAGAGTTCCAACATCTGTGTCATAACTGAGTCCTGATATAATGATGGTTTTGCCTCTTCAGAATCCTTTCCCCGACTTTTCAGATGACTCATAGCTTTTTTATGAGACACAGACATCTTGTGTAGGATAGTAGATATTGAAATAAATACTTTTATGCTTATAATGATCACATCTTTCTCCTGATGGCCCATTAGTGAAGGGATTATGTTGATCTAGTCAGGGGTTGGGCTGATTTGAGATTTATGTTGCTCTGACTGGCCTCATTCACCACAGGCTTTAAATTTCCCCAGTGTATCTTGGCTTTAGGGTTCGGGATGATTGCTGGAGATAAGTTTTAAAGTGTTTATTCCTCTCTTTGTATTGTGTTTTCCCACTGCACTTGTCCCTAGAAAGAATCTGTTTCTTGCAGGTCTCTCAAGCTGTATTACACCTTATTTTCACTCAACACTTATTAACCTTAATCTTAGGCCAATACAGCATCTGTAAGTCCAACCAGAGTGTGTCCTTCACAAATTCTCCTGCCTCTCTTCCTGCTGTAGTGTTGAGCCTGTAACTTACTACCTTCTTCCCCATGGATAGTGCTTCTCAAAAAATTCCCTTTCCCAGATTGACTAGGCTCCCACCATGGACCTAAAGCAACTATTTTTATGTTGCTCTTTACCTCCACCACCCACTGTCAAAGAGTAAGACTTTTGTTCCAAAAGGAAAAATAGGAAAAATGGTTGAGTGGAGTTTTGGCAGAGGCTGCTCTTTCCTTCTCCCAAGAGCACCATGAGAAAACCTTGCTCAGGACTCTCCCTGTCATCCCTCCTAGTGCTTTGTGAGGTTAAGGCTTTTCTTGCAAGAGTGTGAGAATCTTATATTTGAAGTGCCCAAGAGCTTTCCACTCTCATACCAGCCCACATTCTACCTTTAGCAATTTGTTGGCAATTTTTAACTGTATCTTCTTACCAGCTGTTTTAACAGCCAGTGGTGTCTGCCTCAGATAAACAAATGTTTGGACCTATTTCTCTCTGCAGACACATCACTACAACAAGATTTACCATTGCAATTCTCTGGTAAATTCAAGAAAAACTATTAAGCAACTTTTCCCATTGCATTTTCTTGTTGAAGTGTTCTTTCTAGGTCTCTCCAACTCCAAGCTGAAATAGCTCACCTGGTTATAGAATTTCTCCTTGACAGTTTTTCTTCTTCAAAATGTTGCTCCACTATCTTCTCACTTGCACTGTTTCTGAAGAAAACTCTGTTGCCGTCCTTTTTTTTTTTAACCCCCTCTCTGTAAATCACATGTCTTTTTATCTGGCTGCTTTTAAGGTTTTCATTTCATCACTCATATTTTGAGTAAAATAGATTATCTTGTGCCTTAGTACAGTTTTCTGCTTGGGATTCATTGAGCATTTTGATCTCTGGGTTTATAGTTTTCATCAAATTTGGAAATGTTTGCCATTATTTCCTCAAATATTTTCTATCCTCTTTCTTTGGCTACTCTAACTACGTATACATTGGGGTATCTGAAGTTCTCCCTCATCTCCCTGTTGATCTGGTTGTGTTGTCTTTGTTTTCTTTAAGTCTTCTCCATTTCTTTTCCATTTTGTATACTTTATATTGCTAGATATTAAAATTCACTAATCATTTCTTCTGCAATGTCTAATCTATTATTAATCCTATCTAGTGTATTTTTCATTTCAGATGTTGTGAACTCAACCTCCAAAATTTTGATTTTGCCCTTTTTTTCCATTTTTCATGTCACTATATAACATTTTCAATCTTTGTTTTTGAACATATGAAATACAGTTATTATAATTGCTTTGAAGTTCTTGTCCACTTCTAACATCTCTTTCAGAGCTGATTTGGGTTCCCTAGATTACTTTTTCTTCATTATAAATTTCATTTTCCTGCTTCTTTTCATGCCTGGTACTTTGTTGATTCCATTCCAGAAATTATGAATCAAAACTTGTTAGGTGCTGGGTATTTTTATATTCCTCTAAAATTCTTGAGCTTTGTTCTGGGATTCAGTTAAGTAATTTGGAAACAATTTGATCCTTTTGGGTACTGCTTTTAAGATTTGTTAAGCTGAAGTAAAACAGTAGTCTATGTGTAATTTTTCCCCTCTATTGAGGCAAGACCCTTCTAAGTATTTACACAATTTTCCAGCCTGGCTGGGAAATAAGCAATATTCTTGGCCCAGTGTGAGCTCTAAACACTGTTGTTTCTAATGTTATCCAGTAGTTCTTTCCTTGGCCTCCAGGAGTTTCTTCACACATATTTACTGAGCAGTACTTTGCTAAATTACTCAAGGATGGTACCCTGCAGATAGAGGGCAATTATAGGGCTTTCCTTACTTGTTTCCCAACCCTTAGCAATCACTATCATTCCTTCTCTAATGTTCAATTTCTTAAAAACTACATTAATATATTTTGTCCACTTTTTCAGTTATTTCAAGTGGGAAGATAAATCTGAGGTCCTAATACTCTATCTTGATTGAAAGTAAGAGTCTTATTGACTAAAAATATATGTTCAACCTTTACAGAATACAAAATCTCCTCATTAGAAATACCCATGACCTAAAGTACTCATAATGAAATAATGACATGGTGTAGTTTTAACATTTATACTAATAGTTGACTTTTGTTTGTTTATTTGTTTGTTATGCAGCAAACATTCCCCTTTTTCCTATGACATTATACTAAAATTCCTTTGGAGAATCTGCCTTCCTGACTAATCCACATGGTTTTTTGAAGCCCATTCCTAGTTTAGAAAATTGAAAAATAGCATTTCAAGATTTTTTTTGCTATTATTAGTGTACAATTACATGAGCAATATTATGGTTACTAGACACCCCCTATTATCAAGTCCCCACCGCATACCCCATTACAGTCACTGTCCATTAGCGTAGTAAGATGGTATAGAAACACTACTTGTCTTCACTGTGTTATACTGCCTTCCCCGTATCCCTCCCCACTACATTGTGTGCTAATCATAAAACCCTTTTGCCCAATTATCCCTCCCTTCCCACCCATCTTCCCCAGTACCTTTCCCTTTCATAACTGTTAATCCATTCTTGGGTTCTGTGAGTCTGCTACTGTTATGTTCCTTCAGTTTTTTCTTTGTTCTAATACTCCACAGATGAGTGAAATCATTTGATACTTGTCTTTCTCCTCCTGGTTTATTTCACTGAGCATAATAACCTCCAGATCCATCCATGTTGTTGCAAATGGCAGGATTTGTTTTCTTCTTATGGGTAAATAATATTCCATTGTGTATATGTACCACATCTTCTTTATCCATTCATCTACCGATGGACACTTAGGTTGCTACCACTTCTTGGTTATTGTAAATAGTGCTGCAATAAACATAGGGGTGCATATGTCTTTTTCAAACTGGGCTGCTGCATTCTTAGGGTAAATTCCTAGGAGTGGAATTCCTGGGTCAAATGGTATTTCTATTTTGAGTTTTTTGAGGAACCTCCATACTGCTTTCCACAATGGCTGAACTAATTTACATTCCCACCAGCAGTGTAGGAGGGTTCCCCTTTCTCCACATCCTCACCAACATTTGTTGTTGTTTGTCTTTTGGATGTTAGCCATCCTAACTGGTATGAGGTAATATCTCATTGTGGTTTTAATTTGCATTTCTCTGATGATTAGCGATATGGAGCATTTTTTCATGAGCCTGTTGGCCATCTGAATTTCTTCTTTGGAGAAGTGTCTGTTCATATCCTCTGCCCATTTTTTAATTGGATTATTTGCTTTGTGTTTGTGGAGGTGCATGAGCTCTTTATATAATTTGGATGTCAACCCCTTGTTGGATATGTTATTTATGAATATATTCTCCCATAATGTAGGATGTCTTTTTGTTCTATTGATGGTGCTTTGCTATACAGGAGCTTTTTACTTTGATATAGTCCCACTTGTTCATTTTGATTTTGTTTCCCTTGCCCGGGGAGATATGTTCATGAAGAAGTTGCTCATGTTTATGTCCAAGAGATTTTGCCCTATGTTTTTTTCTAAGTGTTTTATGGTTTCATGACTTACTTTCAGGGCTTTGGTCTATTTTTAGTTTACTTTTGTGTATGGGGTTAGACAATTATCCAGTCTCATTGTCTTACATGTAGCTGTACAGTTTTGCGAACACCAGCTGTTGAAGAGGCTGTCATTTCCCCACTGTATATCCATGGCTCCTTTATCATATATTAATTAACCATATAGGCTTGGGTTTATATCTGGACTCTAGTCTGTTCCATTGGTCTATGAGTCTGTTCTTGTGCCAGTACCAAATTGTCTTGATTACTGGGCTTTGTAGTAGAGCTTGAAGATGGGGAGCATAATTCTCCTCACTTTATTCTTCCTTCCCAGAATTGCTTTGGCTATTCGGCATCTTTTGTAGTTCCATGTGAATTTTAGAACTATTTGTTCTAGTTCATTGAAGAATGCTTTGGTATTTTGTTAGGGATCATATTGAATCTGCAGATTGCTTTAGGCAGGATGGCCATTTTGACAATATTAATTCTTCCTATCCATTAGCATGAGATGTGTTTCCATTTATTGGTATCTTCTTTAATTTCTCTCATGAGTGTCTTGTAGTTTTCAGAGTATAAGTCTTTCTCTTCATTGGTTAGATTTTTTCCTAGGTCTTTTATTCTTTTGGATACAATTGTGAATGGAATTGTTTTCCTGATTTCTCTTTCTGTTAGTTCACCATTAGTGTATAGAAATGCAACAGATTTCTGTGTATTAATTTTGTATCCTGCAACTTTACTGAACTCAGATATTAGAAGTAGTAGTTTTGGAGTGGATTCTTTAGGGTGTTTTGTGTACAATATCATGTCATCTGCAAACAGGGACAGTTTGACTTCTTCCTTACCAATATGGATGTCTTTATTTCTTTGTGTTGTCTGATTGCCATGGCTAGGACATCTAGAACTATGTTGAATAAAAGTGGGAAGGGTGGGTATCCTTGTCTCATTCCCAATCTTAAAGGAAAAGTTTTCAGCTTCTCACTGTTAAGTATAATGTGGGCTGTGGGTTTGTCATATATGGCCTTTATTATGTTGAGGTACCTGCCCTCTATACCCATTTTGTTGAGAGTTTTTATCATGAATGGATGTTGAATTTTGTCAAATGCTTTTCTGCATGTATGGAGATGATCATATGGTTTTTGTCCTTGTTTTTGTTGATGTGATGGATGATGTTGATGGATTTTTAGAATGTTGTACCATCCTTGCATCCCTGGGATGAATCCCACTTGATCATGATGGATGATCTTTTTGATGTATTTTTGAATTTGGTTGCTAATATTCTGTTGAGTATTTTATCCCTATGTTCATCAGGGATATTGGTCTGTAATTTTCTTTTTTTGTGGTGTGTTTGCCTGGTTTTGATATTAGAGTGATGTTGGCCTCACAGAATGAGTTTTGGAGCATTCCCTCCTCTTGTACTTTTTGTAAAACTTTGAGGAGGGTGGGTGTCAGGTCTTCACTACATGTTTGATAAAATTCAGCAGTGAAACCATCTGGTGCCAGTGTTTCGTTCTTAGGTAGTTTTTCGATTACCAATTCAATTTCTTTGCTGGTAATTGGTCTATTCAGATTTTCTGTTTCTTCCTGGGTCAGCCTTGGGAGGTTGTATTTTTCTAGAAAGTTGTCCATTTCTTCTAGGTTATCCAGTTTTTTAGCATATAATTTTTCATAGTATTCTCTAGTAGTCCTTTGCATTCCTGTGCTGTCCGTAGTGATTTTTCCTTTCTCATTTCTGATTCTGTTTATGTGTGTAGACTCTCTTTTTTTCTTGATAAGTCTGGCTAGGGGTTTATGTATTTTGTTTATTTTCTCAAAGAACCAGCTCCTGCTTTCATTGATTTTTTCTATTGTTTCATTCCTTTCAATTGTATTTATCTCTGCTTTAATTTTTATTATGTCCATCCTTCTACTGACTTTGGGGCTCGTTTGTTCTTCCTTCTCTAGTTTCATTAATTGTGAAGTGAGAGTGTTCATTTGGGATTGTTCTTCTTTCCTGAGGTAGGCTTGTATTGCAATATATTTCGCTCTTAGCATGGCCTTCGCTGCGTCCCACAGATTTTGTGGTGTTGAATTATTGTTGTCATTTGCCTCCATATATTGCTTGATCTCTGTTTTTATTTGGTCATCGATCCATTGATTATTTAGAAGCATGTTACTAAGCCTCCATGTGTTTGTGGGCTTTTTCATTTTCTTTGACTAATTTATTTCTAGTTTCATACCTTTGTGATCTGAGAAGCTGGTTGGTACAATTTCAATCTTTTTGAATTTACTGAGGTTCTTTTTGTGGCCTAGTGTATCATCTATTCTTTAAAATGTTCCATGTGCACTTGAGAGGAATGTGTATCTGGTTGCTTTTGGATGGACTGTTCTGTAGATATCTGTTAGGTCCATCTGTTCTAATGTTGTTCATTGCCTCTGTCTCTTTATTTATTTTCTGTCTCGTTGATCTGTCCTTTGGAGTGAGTGGTGTGTTTAAGTCCCCAAACTGAACGCATTGCATTCTATTTCCCCTTTTAATTCTGTTTGTATTTGTTTCACATATGTAGGTGATTCTGCATTGGGTGCATAGATATTTATAATAGTTATATACTCTTGTTGGACTGACCCCTTTATCATTATGTAATGTCCTTCTGTGTCTCCTGTGACTTTCTTTGTTTTGAAGTCTATTTTATCTGATACAAGTACTGCAACTTCTGCTTTTTTCTCCCTATTCGTTGCATGAAATATCTTTTTCCATCCCTTTATATTCAGTCTGTTTATGTCTTTGGATTTGTAGTGAGTCTCTTGTAGGCAGCATATAGATGGGTCTTGTTTCTTTATCCATTCAGTGACTCTATGTCTTTTGATTGGTGCATTCAGACCATTTGCATTTAGGGTGATTATCAATAGGTATGTACTTATTGCCATTGCAGGCTTTAGATTTGTTGCTACCAAGGGCTCAAGAGTAATTCCCTTACTTTCTAACAGTCTAACTGAACTCACTTCGTATGCTATTACAAACACAATCTAAAGATTCTTTTTTTTCTTTCTTTGTATTCCTCCTCCGTTCTTTGTATGTTATGAATCATATTCTGTACTTTTTATCTTCCCTTGGGTGACATCTTTTTAGCCTTAGGAATACTTCAATCTATAGGAGTCCCTCCATAATGCACTGTAGATGTCCTTTGTGGAGGTAAATTATCTCAGCTTTTTTATATGAAAATTGTTTAATCTCTCCTTCAAATTTAAATATTAACCTTTCCAGGTAAAGTATTCTTGGTTAAAGGCCCTTCTGCTTCACTGCATTAAATATATCATGCCACTCCCTTCTGGCCTGTAAGGTTTATGTTGAGAAATCTGATGAGAACCTAAGGGGTTTTCCTTTGTATGTGATGTTTTTTCTCTCTCTCGCTGCTTTTAATAGTCTGTCTTTATCCTTGATCTTTGCCATTTTAATTATTACATGTCTTGATGTTGTCTTCCTTGGGTCCCTTGTGTTGGGAGATCTGTGCGTCTGAATGGCTTGAGAGACTATCTCCTTCCCCAGATTGGGGATGTTTTCAGCATTACCTCCTCAATGACATTTTCTATCCCTTTTTCTCTCTCTTTTTCTGGTACCCCTATAATGCGAATATTGTTCCGTTTGGATTGGTCACACAGTTCTCTCAATATTCTTTCATTCTTAGAGATCCTTTTTTCTCTCTGTGCCTCAGCTTCTTTGTATTCTTCTCTAATTTCTATTCCATTTACCATCTCTTCTACTACATCTAATCTGCTTTTAAATCCCTCCATTGTATGTTTCATTTCAGATATGGAATTTCTTAATGATTGAGTCTCCTTCTTAAATTTGTTCCTGAGTTCTTGAATATTTTTCTGTACCTCCATAAGCATGTTTATGATTTTTATTTTGAACTCTCTCTCAGGAAGATTGGTGAGTTCAGTTTCATCTGGCCCTTTTTCTGGGGTTTGAGAGATTTTGGTCTGAACCATGTTCTTTTGACATTTCATATTTCTGTGTGGTGCCCTCTATTGCCCAGCAGCTCCAGTCTCTGGAGCTGCTCAGCCCCTAGAGTGAGGTTTGGGGTCTTAGGGGAGTGGAGCTGCTGCTGTGGGGAGGAAATATCTGTTTCCTGATTCCCATCTGCCCTGCCGGTCTCCCGTATCAGAGCCAGTGGGCCAAGCACACAGGTGTCAGCCTCTGTGCTTGGCATCTCTAGCTGTTGTAGGTGGGGCCTCCCTCTTTCTGCCCTGATGCCAGAGCAGTGACTGCCGGATTGCGAGCTGGGTCTGTCAGGCCATGAGGAAGGCTTGGCAGAGTGCATATCACAGTGGGGGGCCTCAGAGCTGAGCAGCCAGCCAGGGGGATGGAGCTCCTGAAGCTCCCCAAAGTTCTCAATCTGCTGGGCTGAGCACACGCAGACAACCTTGTCCCCCTATCCCTTCTCCTGCACAGCAAGGTCCATGCAAACCCCACCCCTTCAGCAGCCTTCTAGCTGCTAGGAAGTCTGTCAGACTGCCTGCCTTTCCTTTATCCCAGAGTAGCTGGGTGTGAATCCCATCCTTCACAAACGGCTGGAATCTGTCTCTCAAGCACTCTGCCTGTCCCATCTTCCCATCCTCCAGAGCACCACACAATGTAGGTTTCTGCTCGCAAAGCAGATCTCCAGGGCTAGGTGCTCAGCAGTCCCAGGCTTCCACCTCCTCCCCCACTCCGTTTCTCTTCTTCCTGCTGGTGAGCTGGGGTGGCAGAAGGGCTCAGGTCCCACCGGATCAAGGCTTTTGTATGTTACCCTGTTTCATGAGGCCTGTATTCAGTCTGGTGCAGCCTTCTTTCCTGTTGCTGTTTTAGGGTTAGTTGTATTAACTATATTTTCACACTGTGGTTTTGGGAGGAGTTCTCTGTCTCACTTCTCACGCTGCCATCCATTTCAAGATATTTTATATTTGTCTCATCATGAATGAGGTTAAGCAAATTTTTATATGCTTAAAAAACATTTGTGTTTCCTTTTCAGTGAATTGTCAGGTCATTTTCTGGGTCCTTTTTTTCTTTTAGGTTTTTTGTCCCTCTCTTAACAGCTTCTATAAGCTCTCTATATAGTTGGATGATTGATCCATTTGTTTCATAAACTGGTTGCATTTGCCATTTGTTTGCATATTGAGTTTTACCATTGCTTAAAGCCTCTTTTCACTCAGCAGATGATCTTTATTTTTATATACTAAATCTTTTTTTTTTGAGTTCTAGATTTTTAATCATGGTTAGCCATTTCCTATTCCTAAAAAGGATTTTCTCCATGTTTCCTTTAAGTAATTATACTGTTTTATTTATCTGACGTCTTGCAAATTAGTTCTTAACATGTATTAACAATCTTCCCTAAATATTTCAGCCACAAAGGCATGTTTCTGAATTCTCTCAGCACTGTTTGACTCACATCATTACTATAATTACTTGCTTTCTTAATATTTTTATATTATAATTTTCATGTATCTCATAGTCCCTAGATAAATTATGAGCTCAGTGACAACAGAGATCACAAATTTCTTCCTTTATATCCCCAAAGCTCTAATTCACTGCTAAATATGAACACTACCTACTAAAAACTAGATGTTGATGTAAAAGTATAAAGGAAGGTATTTTGTTCTTCATCTTATCATGTACTGTTAAGTGGTATGCTTCCACCATACCATACAATTAATTGATTGTTCATTTAATATTTAAATTTTTCTGACTGCAGGCATTATAACTAAATTGAAAGTATGTTTTCTTTGTGTTATAATAATTTGAAAAATCTAATAGCATATACTCATGATATACATGACATATATGTAGAGAGTGACAAATTTATGTTTTATAATAATAGTACTCCTTCCATAATTTGATGGGCTTTATATGGTTTAATTTCAACTTTACAATGACTTTCACTGTTACTTTTATTATGACTATATTTCTTTGAGTCATATAACATAATCTTTCTGATGCCTATGATTTAAAAATAATTTTCCCCATATTTCCTAAACTCATAATTTTCTAAATATTGTGTATCTTGGACAAGTTACATAACTTCCCTGAACCTATTTCTCTACTTGAAAATGAAAATAATAAGAGCTTTGTCCTAAACTCAAGAATTAAAAAAAGAAATTAAACTGCCTAGTATAGAGCTGTCATATAGTGTTCATAAAATGCCATTAGCACCACTATGATTATTTCTACCATCTTCATTCTGAATTGTTTCTTTTAGATCTTTTCTTAACATCTTTTACATGTGTGAGGTTTTTTTCCTTTTTTCCTCTTCTTTCTATGGTTTCTTCCTTTCTATAGTTTCAATTGTTTTTTTTTTTTTTTAATATGTTCACTGGCTCCAATCTTGCTTTAACTTCACTTTTCTACTCTAAGTATAACTTACATTTCAGGCTGTACTTGAAATACTTGTAAATGATGTGATTTACTTAAATGCACAGTTTTAGGGGTTTTTTTTTTTCTGTATTAGGTAGTCGTTACTTGAAAGAGGCACAAAAAATTTAGGTTTGCAGCATAAGCACTGAGTCACCATTCCCCCGATGCAAGAAGTATAATCTCCTCCTCTTCTCCCACCATGTAGTCTTCTCTTCCACATTCTCTTTTCTCCTTCTTTGAGATCTATCACAGATCTAAGCGAAGAACATTTTCCCCTATGCAGAAAAGTGCCCTAAAAGGCTCTCACACCTGCCGCATCACACCCTTTATGCGGAACTCTGCACCACCTTGCACAGAGCCTGCCCTGCCACCTCTGACACTACTGTCCTGAGTGATACATCGTAAGAGTAACTGCCATTTATTAGATGTTTGCTACTTATCAAGCAATATTCTGAGAGTTTTGTGATTGTTATCTCTTGGAATCTTTGACAACACATTGAGGTAGATATTCTGACCTACTTACAATGAGTAAAATAAGGCTTAGAGATGTTAAATAACTTACCCACAGTCACACAGCTGGTAAGCGGCAGGCACAAGATCTGAACTCAGATGTATGTGATTCCAAAATACATGCATTCTGCCTATGAAACCAGTTCTATACTTTAAAAAGGAAATATGTTCACCATATCACTTGATACTTTTCCTCTCAAAACAAAAACCTAGTAAGAATGGCAGAATATTCACGGATTGGCTTTGAACCTGGAAAATGCCTACAAACTAGCCAACCACATGACCTCTGAACCACAGGCTGATATTACAGGGCAAGTTAAAAAACAAATGTTTCAATGAAACAAAATTTCCAGCAGGGATCGAAAATGGTCTTTGGATCCACTATGATATTTTACTAAGGGTATAGTATATTTTCCCTTCATTTTTAAAGTGGAGAAAATGTCAGCTTTGCTTTCATATTTTTTAAGTTTAGGATGGTCAAATATTGAACTTTGGACCCTCTCAACTGATAAGACTTCAATATACCTTGAGCCCCTTTTATAGTATGAACAAAATGAATTTCCATTGTCTGTTGTTTTTTCTAAACTCCTGCCTGTTTTTTTTTAACTCTGTTTTTAAATTAGTAATTTTCACTACCTCATGCAATCTTCTAAATTACTTTTTAGAGTGCTGGCTATTAATATTTTAGGTAGCTTTGATGTTTTACTTTATAGTCTTCAATTTTATTTTACATTTCACAGGTTCCTAGTTGCAAATAATCCTACAGGCAATTTTCTCACACTGCAACTATTCCTTGAAAGATATGCTAATGCAGCACAACACTTGCAATACTGGGGGTTAAGTTAATCACCCACAATGAGTTGTATTACTGTCAGCAGTGTATAAAGACATCCCATAGTGAATTACAAGGAAGGCTAGCTTTAAAGTGGCATTTCAAAAAATACCCAAAGCTGCAGATGAGCAAAGATAAGCATTTATTTCAAAGTCCACTGAGCTAAAGAATCAAACATTTGTTATTTCTGGTCTCAAAGTTCCCCAGTATAAATAAAGGGATTCATATCCTTTTCAAAATTTAATTACCAGGAAAACCCTTACAGATCACACGTGGTCTCTGGAAAGACAAACACTGCAGAGCAGTTTGTACCTTCATATTTGTCTGCGAGAAAGGAAGAAACCACTGTTTTGCTCTCTGTTTAGCTGAACTACATGCCAGTTTTAAAAACCTGCGTTGGGGGGGGGGGGAGGAGGTGCAAATTGTCATCCTCTGATCCCTCAGTGAAAGTGACACTCATGGGAACATCACAATCTAAATATGACTTTGCCAGAAATCAGGAGGCTGAATATTATGCCTGTATTCATCTATTTCTTTCCACTGTTCAGCTTTTACTTGTGCTTTACATATGGATTAAATAAGAGATTTAAGGACCTGCCAATTACGTGACCCTTCAAATCTTTGAAATTCAAGTCACTTGTAATACTATTTTGTATCAATCTCATAACAACAAAGGCACACACGACCACCCTAATTTCTGGCCTCCAATATGCCTACTTTGTTCTTGGGAGAGATTAACAATATCTTCCTCCCACCTCCAGATGCCGAGTCACGGTGAGCTCCATTTTCTACATGTACGAAGCGAAGAACGGCCGTCACTGCCACCCCTGGCTGATTGGTCGCGTAATGTGCTTTGCCACAGTGCTTTTCCACACAGGCAACAGATTAAGGGCTTTCAGGAAGACTCAATCCTCTCTGTCAAAAGAGTTCTTCTCAACAGACTGGCTGCTCAGAGGCAAACTGAGGTAGAGTTCCGAGCTGCATTTTAAAACAGCAGCAAGTCTGTACTTAACGAAGATCAAGATTTCTTTTTCTGTCTTGCAAAAATATTGAAATAAGATTTAGTTACAATGTGATACGCATTTTTATGAGAGAAGAAATAAATGGTGAGAAGCACATTACTTCACTTGAAAAGATCAAGAGAGCGGAGAAGGAATAAACGTTTACCAGGAACATAGTATTTATTTGCCATGCATATTTGATATGAGTTCATTAAATACGCAATAGAAGTGTCAACATAAAGTGCTATTTAGATCAAGCTATGAAAACAAACTACCCTGGTATTAATATTGGAATATACTAAGCTGTGGTTAAATATATGCCTTATTTACTATACAGTGAAGAAATATTTTATTGATTGCTATTAAATAACCATCTACTTAGCCTAATTGAATTTGCCTTTTATTTATAAAGACTGATGAATTGAATACCCTGTAGTGCAGTTGGCACTTTTACATACCATCTCTTTGCCATTACATGGATTTTTCTTTTCTCACCGACTGACATTCAATAATTAGCAATTATCGCCAGTCCATGCCTAATTTGAGAGTATTTTCTCAGTCTCACTGGACCATTGCCAAAGCTATATCCAGTGAGGAAGCAAAGCACAGAAGCATCTCTTTAAGAACACTTGCTGTAGAACTGGAGTGCATCTGACTCCACCACAGCGTGAAAATCCACTCACTGGCACAAGGAAGTGTTTCCTAAGACAAAGTAGACTCATTTGAGTCTCTTCTGGGATTTGAATTTGAACATAGATATTTTGGATTAAAATGCAGACACCTTGGGCAGAAGTAGAAGCCCGGGTAGTCTTCCTGGCACATCGCCATTCTGATGATCATTAACATAATACAAAAGTAGGATGATAGGAGACTATTATTATCCTCAAGTCTCATGCAATATGCAGGAAAGCTAAACCTGCTGTAATTAATACTGACCCTTTCTTTCCTGGTAGCTCTCCTAGAAATTTTTAGGAAAGAGTATCAGGAGCAGATGCATAGTTGAAATCTTAAAAACCCAGACTTTTTTGCCTTATAAATGATTTCAGTCACTGTTCTAATGTTAATTCTTTAGGGTACTAGAAATAAAGGCCATGAGTAGAGATGTTGCTGTCATGATATCTAAACACTTTACAAACTTAAGGAAAACATTGGGACATATTCAAACTCATTTCCAAGATGTTTGAACCCCATACTCAAATGCCACTCCCATGATTAAAGTTAATGCAAAAATATATTTATTGAATACTCTTAATGTTAGGGATTTTTTTAGTTGTTTGCTATTTTTCACCTCTGAAGCATCTATTAATGAAGCTGTTGACACAAAGTCAGAGGACAACAACATTGATTTTTAAATTTTTTTAAATGTAATGGCAGTGCATATCTTTTACTTGTCTCCCTCTATTCAGCCTTTTGGATGAAAGGGTTTGAATGAAAACTATTTTTCAAGGTTCAGGATTCCAAAGAAATGTGTATAAACTCTAAAATTAACTTCCAATTACATTAATGGAATAATGGATACAAATGATATGGTTTCCATTATCTGTTATTCTTTAATTATTTTCTGTAAATTACCCACTGCCCCCTAGACTAATTCCAGATAAGGAGTTTCATGTCATAGTTGGACTCTGATAAACATGAAGATTAAAATATGAAAGTTCTCTCTCTAAAGGAAAACAAACAAACAAACAGGATTTTCACATGAAAACCTAGACAACATAAAACTTTCCCCAGTAGTTTCAACAAGCCACTTAGTACTTTGCACGAACTTCTCTTTCAATAAATGTATATGAAAGGCACTGTATTTGCATTTTTTCTTTCAGGACCATCCACTACTTAAAATCTTAGTTAACAAGTGATGCCAATAACTAGTTAAACTGGCCCCAAATTAACCACTTTCCAGTAAAATTTAGTTTTCATTCATATATTAGTTGATACAACACTGAATATAGAAATTCATTTCACTAATGAAAAATTGGTCGAGTGTTACAGAATTCTCAATTGCATTCTTGTGTGTGTTAAGAATATCAAAGCTAGCAGATGGCAAAGAATTATAGAAATCCATGACTACAATCTTTTCCATCACACCCTCTGTCTTCTTCCTTTCCCACAATGCAACTCCTTTTCTGGGCCTGCCTTTTCCTTTAATAGCATCACCGTTAATTCAGTCAACCAACCTACAAACTCTGAAGTCATCTTTGACAGCTCCTCCCTCCTTCCTCCTTTTTGCTCCCTGCAGTCTCTCCTTTTGATCCATCTTCCTCTTTGTTGCCAGAATTATCATTCTAAAAGCAGGTTCAGTGAGAGCTGCAAGTAAATGTGGTATAGTGAGAAAAGGAGAGGATATTAAGGTGGGGATATTACTGCTCACCTTGTTATTTATGTCACTGATGTTGCACTGTCTATTCAGAACATATATGGAATCATAGTTATGACTTTGAGAGTAACACTTACAATGAGGCGTTCGTGGACAAATTACTGATCTTACTAAGCATTGGTTTCTTCATTTGTAGGATGCTCAGAAGTTGGAATTCTTCTTAACCAAACTCAAATTCATATAATCTCTTGTCATCCAAGCCTCTCAAATGAATAGTTTGTATTCATTTATCTACACTGTTACATGTAATCAATCCATTATAATCTACCTTCCATTTCTAAGCCTGTAACTAAAACTATTCTTGCTCAAATCATCCGTAAATTCTAATACTATACTTCATAGACATATTTCAGCCTACAGCTTAGTGAAACTATTCTTGAGAGTTAACTGTACTGTCTTCTCAATGAATAATCAAATGTTTTAATCTGTTTCCTAGTTCTCTGTATCTGTCTGACAGTTCCTTCTTTATAACCCTGATATGCTTTTTTATTCAAATTCTGATTTTCTCTCAGGGTTCTGTTCTTGACATTATTTCTCTTTATCTCTAGATTTCATATTTGCATATTCAGTTGACTGCTGTACATATGATGGCCATCTCATGATCATTTTTAAATTAGCATATTCTAACCAAGATTCATATTATCTCCAAAAAGGTTCACTCTGCTCTTAGATATTAACATAAAAGTTTCTTCAATCTCTAATGCATTCTGCTTTTCTAACTCTATATGGTTAATCACCTGACACATAATTTTTTCTTGATTATTTTTGTGTATATTACATTCTTTCTATTTTCATTTTCACTGATCCAGGGCAGTCTCTCCTGTGTTCCTGGACTGAAGCAATAGCCTTCTAATTTAATCTCCCTCTGTCCTCACCACAACAAATAAAATAGTGTATCTGAAATCAAGTCCAACTATCTATTCCTCAACTTAATGTTTTGCAATGGATCCCCACTGCCTGTGGTTTCTTAGCATGGTATGCAAGGCTCTCTATGGTCTCATCCATATCTACCCATGTGTAACTCCAGGGGGAAAATCCTGGGGCAAAATACCTTTAAAACTGAAATCATTCAAAGGGAGAAATAAAGTTAAGAAACCCATTTATTTCTTACAAGCAGTCATCCTGTCTCTCTCTTGACCAGGCTGCAGCGGAACAGTGCTCCACCTAACCTCTCTGGTCCAGATAAACCCTTGCATGCCCTTGGAATTACCCATTGATATGTAGATGGGCCACTTCTCTCCACCCCTTGGAAACACCTATTGATATGCAGATGCCCTAAAGCCAGGCAAGAGATTCTGGAAATATTACAGTTTTACCCACAGGCCACCCCTCCAGAAATCTTGCCTTACAATCTACTCATTCCCCATCTTCCATAATGGTCCCTGGGCGACAAAACTGGAGCATTGTAACCAGACTAATGACATAAAATACCGACTGCAATAAAATCATGATAATCCTCAAGCCAGAAGATTCAGCGGGTTCAAAGTACCATGCAGATTAAGTTAATAGCTCACCCATTCCACAGGCAGGTGGTAGCTGAAGAGGTAGAGGGTTCAGAGCAATCATCATGCGGCAGCTGCAGCCAGGGGGCGCATCCAGGCCACAAGGACTGTAGAAGAAAATAATCTTAAGGGCAATAAGATACACCTTTTAATGATACCAGCATAGGCAAATCTTGTCCATCAGGTAGGATGCATGCAAGAGAGTGGTCCTGTGATAGAACAGTAGCAGGAATGGAATATCCTCCTGGTTTAGTATACCAGACTTTTACCCCTCTCCCTGTGGGGGTTACTGATGGGCCTATATGTAGGGCTATGGGAGGCACATGCACAGGCCACAATGGTAAGACAAAACTCCCTGGTAAGATGTTCTTACTTTTCGGCCTTTTTGGTTACACTATCATCATCTTTGGGGGCCACTCTGCTATTACACCAAGAACACACAGGAGGCCAGCTTCCAGACCTTGTCCCCAAGGTGACAGAAGGGTCAGCCGTCGTTGGTCCATGTATTGAAATGTCCAATGCCACATAGTCTCCAGGTTGCTGTGGGACTCAGTCACACAGTGCACTTCTGACGGGGCTCTGCTGACCTCTTCAAAGGTCAAAGGCAGGCCTCACTGACAGGCTGCAGACTACATTGTCTTCTGCCCGAGGCAGGCTGTTCTGCTAGCCAATGCACCTGGGCCAGTGCAAAAGGCAAACAGTCTACAAGGTGCTACCGAAGCCCCAGCCACAGCTATCTTCAGTCACATGGACATCCAGCTCACTGGGCCCTGATGGGTCTGTATCACTCAAGATCCTCACGGCCTTGACTGTCCATTGGCAACAGCAGAGGTAAATGCACATATTTCATGCCAGCCCTACTTGATGCCTTTTCATACCAAAAGCACAAGGGCCTCAGAATTTATGCCAGATATGTAATAAACACTCTCTGGTAGCCTACAAGACCCAAAACCTCTTGTGAAAATGCCACATTTATCTGTAAGGTAATCAGACATGAGAGTAACATCATACAGTATTAGACACCCTATTCCTGAGGGTATTTGAGCCTGTTCCACTCAGATCCACCCTACAAACAGTAGCGGGGTGGGGGTGTGGTGCTGGAAAACCCTCTGGGTCACAATAAATAATGGAGCATTAAGCTCCTATGTCTACTAGGGCTAGGACACATTGCACATTCACAGGAAACCAATGAATATAATTCTACATGTGGCCTCTGGTCCCCACCATGTCTGCCATGGTGGAGGCCTGAACACTCCCCTCAGTTGAACCACAACACCTAATCATCGTCCTGTGGTGGGTGAGGGCCCAGGCGGAGCCTGGGTACTGTCCCCCAGGAAGTCTTTCAGGGACACAGGCTGGACATGGGGCTTTGCCTCCGGCTTCCGTGTCCTGGACCTCAGTGGCTGGAACTGCTGCTCTGGCTTTAGTTGGTGCCACAGTTCTAA
Source organism: Smutsia gigantea (assembly GCA_032199065.1). Classification (NCBI taxonomy): domain Eukaryota; kingdom Metazoa; phylum Chordata; class Mammalia; order Pholidota; family Manidae; genus Smutsia; species Smutsia gigantea. The sequence continues at coordinate 406,447 of JAVSCE010021057.1, forward strand.
CAAGATCCTATTGGGCTGCCCATCAAGTTTTTCTTTCATTATCCCAGCTTTTATCAAATCAACCCACATCTGGGTCCTCTAGACCTTCACAGGGCCTTTTGCACCTCTCCTTTCAGTCGTAGCCCATACTTCCTTCTGGGCTCTTACTGTTTCAAGCTCCCCCATATCTGCTAAAGTACAAGTAGCCTCACTTGTGGGTTGCCTTATGTTGGGGGGCAAGAATAGTCACTAGAGTCCCAAAGAGAGATGGGGGAGCTGTTTGGAGCACCAGATTTCTCATTCCTGTGGTGAACGACTACTTATCAGGGCCCTGAGGTTTCATATTTTAGATGATATTTTTCAAGCCCAATTCCCACAACACCTGCTGAAGCTCTGCATACATTTTCCAGCTAGTGGGTAAGTATGCTAAATCACCCTGATTAGGCCAAACTGCCTAATCAGAGTCATCAGAGAAGTCAGTCTACACATTTTAGAACCCAAAATAATAATGTTTTCCACCCCCATATCCCAGAGACACAAAAGCCATGTAGGCAGAGGTCCCAATGACTTCTTCCAGTACCGGACACTCATATCCACCAGCTCAACCTGAGTATAGAGGCAGAGCATGGAGTGCTCCACAACCTGGGCAGGGGGCAGCTTCTCCCCTTCAGGAGCCTGCACTTGTGTGTTTTTACCTTCTTATTACAGCCGGGTGGGCCTTTAATACAGGAGAGGCTGGTGCCTGGGCAACAGATGGGCCCTCGACCCCACCCCTTCATCCTCTCCTGACACCTCCACTATCTCCAGAACTGAAGGCACCGCTGTTTCCTCCACCTCTCCTACAACTTTCTGCAATGTGGATTCTTCTGCTATCTTCCCCCTTGCCTGCTGCTAAGGAATTTTCCAGGAGTGTGACCCATTGTCTCAATAACTGTCTCTCTTCCTTAAGGGCATCCCATACATGATCATCCACCTTTTCCAATGATGCTGAAGTGTGTCTCTCTTTAATCCTCTCTCCTTGATAATCCTCTCTCTCTTCTCAATAACACTTTCCACTATCTCAACAAAAAGAGATCCTACAATGCCAACTGCTACATGGCCACTCAGGGCCTCTAAACAGTCTTCTATCTGATGGAGGGCTAATTATGCAGCCTCTGGCGTCTCCACTCTTCCCAAATTCTGGAGACGGCCCCACCCCTCTAGGAGGTGCTTTACCCTAGACCAATTCCCCACTAGGGGCTCCCCATTTGGAAGCCCCATACATAGGGGGTTCCAGAGTGAATCTGAACCCTCTACTGCTGCAGCTACTGGGGCCTCCCTGTCATCCCTAGAGACAGCCCACACAAGGGTTGTACCCATTTAGACAGATTTTGGGTTCAGAAGTCCTGCCAAATACCACCACATGTAACTCTAGGGGAAAATCCCAGGGCAAAATACATCTAAAACCAAAATTAGTCAAAGGGAGAAATAAAGTTAAGAAACCCATTTATTTCTTATAAGCAGTCATCCTGTCTCTCTCTTGACCAGGCTGCAGCAGTAGAGTGCTCACCCAGTCTATCTGGTCCAGATAAACCCTTGCATGCTCTTGTAATTACCTACTGATATGTAGATGGACCACTTCTCTCCACCCCTTGAAAACACCTATTGATATGCAGATGCTCTAAAGCCATTGTGGATTCTGGTAATATTACAATTTTACCCACACCATGCAACCTCATAAACATCATATTTATTATGTTGCACAGTATTGTTATACAAATGGCTCACACCACACTTTAGTCTAAGTTTTAGGATTCATCTGTACCTTTGTTTTGATTGCTCTATCCACTTAGTATATTCTTCCTACTTTTCAATTTCAAGATTCATTCTTCAATACTTGACAAAGGAAATTTTCAATAAATTGCTAATCTAATCTTAAAGAGGTTTTTTTTTCTGATCACAATGAAATGAAATTATGATTTTGTGTCGATTATATATAGACATAACCTACTCAAGGACAGTATATGTATCTCAATTAACTTTGCACTCACAGAATCTACCACAGTAATATACACAAACAGATGACTCTATGAAAACACCCAATCTCTGTTGTGGACAACTAAGTGGATAATTATGCCATTTGCTGAACAAGAAATAAAGGGAGCTATAGGTGTATGGAGTTCCCACACAATACAGATTATGGTTCAAGATGCTAAGGGACAACTGGACAGAAATATATAAATAGGTAGAGGACTGTGCAAGTTGACATCAGGCATTAGGCATATCTAGGCTGGAGATAAAGGTTGAGAAGTCAAAATTGTGCAGATGTTAATAAATAGTGCAGTAAAGAAATTCACAAAGTGTTTTCTGTTTAAATTTCCATGATGAAAGCTAATTAATTATTTAAACTTGCTTTAATCAGAGTTAGTACTACAGAAAATCATTTTAATTAACTCAGATACTCAAGAATCTGGATGCTTACAACATCCCTTGTTCTGGATTAAGAAACATAGTTTTGATTTCAACTAGAGTGTTAAGTTATTGTTTTGGAAATGAGAATTACCCACATGAAGCTATTAAATAATAATGACAAAACATATAAATTGAAAGGTTGAATTAAATATTACTAAGTTATAAAAGGCATGACACTGAAGAATAAGTATTGCTTTGTGGTATAAAAGGTGGACAATATGTCTGTAATTCTAACATAGAACTTCCAAATGCATGTTAGTAGGGACTATAATGAAATATGAATTCACATGTATATGCGAAGGCCATATAAAATTGTCCAAATAGGTGATAAAATGATCAGGGTTATAAATTAGATATGCATTTCTTTTCTAGTCCCTAGAACTATGAATAAGATGCTGGGAACCTATATGGACATATAATTCATTTATTCTTCAACAGTCATCAAACGTTTCTGAGTACCTAACTGTATATTATCACTGTTCTGTGAATTGGAAATAGAACTCTACTGAAAACTTCCTATCATTGTTGAGTTAACGAGGCTAATGAGGAAGAAAAATGATAAAACAAATAAATTGAGAAGATGCTAGATGGTTATCAGTCCTATAAGTAAAATGAAGCAGGAAAAGGGAAAATGGAATGCTAGAAAAAGAGCAATTAAGTTGAAATGGGGTAGACAGAAAAGTTACATATTTACACAATGATATGAGAAAGTTCAAGAGTAAGCATTTTGAATACCTGAAAGAAGAAAATTCCAAGCAGAAGCAAAGACTATAAAGTAGTAAAATTGCAGGATGTTCAAAAAACATCAGAAGGACTTTGTGTGAGAGTAAAAAAGCACAGAAAAAGTAGTCAGATAACAGGTAACAGGTGCATTTATCATGTCCAACCCTCAGGACTTTCAAAGGATGTTATCTTTTATGACCTTTTCTTCTGAGTGGAAGCCACTGAAGGAAGTAGAGCAGAAGAGTGTCATGATCTAATTTGCTTTTTTACACTTCTAGAACACCACTATGGCTTCTGTGCTAAGAGAAGACTGTAGGGTTACAAGGACTGAAGCAAGGAGACACTTGCAACAATTCAGGAAAGAAGCAGTGGTGGCTTAGCCTAGGTTGGTGCAGAAGACATGGTGTGAAATAGTCAGATTCAGGATATATTTTGAAGCTAAATTCATTGCAGTTCCTAAAGCTTGAATGAGAATTAAAAGAAAAGGTGAAGAAACAAAACTGACCATAATGTTGTTGGCATAATCAATTGGAATGATGAAGCCGCCATTAACTGAGTTGGTGAAAACTTCAGGAGCAACGGATTTGGAGCAGATGGCTTCTATTTTAAGCCTATTTGAAGTTCCTGTTAAACATTCCAATAGGGATGTTGGAAGGACTTTAGATAAAGGAGTCTGGAGTTGAGGAATGAGGACTGAGCTAGAGATTCAAATTTCAGACTTATCAATATATAGATGGGGAAAAAATAAAGTATATGAAATAATAATCTAAGAGAGCCAAATAGTAAATAGACTAAGAAATTTACTATAATTACCTAGCAGCACAAAGGGCCCACTTACTTAGTTGACCATAAATTTAAAGTAAGACCAATAGCAATGTCCAGGTGTGAGTACAAAATCAGCAAACAGATCAACTTAACAAGGGTTGTACTTTTGCCAGCTGTCCCAGATGATGATATAGAATATGGAGTCCTAAAGACTTAACTGAGGAATAATACCTCTGAAATGAAAGTGGGAGAAGATTAGAAATAGGGAGTCAGCAGTCTCTGATACAGACTGACAAACTGCACCAGTGGAACAGGAAGCCCATCAGAGAAGCCCAGCACTGAGTGAAAATTTCTGGACCTTGCTACCACTGTCTTACTCAGTCTTCATCTGGAGTCACTGGACCACTCCAAGGACTTCAGAGCTGACCCAAAGGTGTTATAAGCTGGAGGCTGTCAGCCAACCATAGTCCTCGCTGTTGGACAATTTCTTTCTCAAAGGAGGATCTGAGCAACACATCTCTCTGAGTCTACCAGACTAACCCCTTCATAACTAAGTGAGAGTACTGAGGATAAATAAAAGAAGATAATTTTAATAATTACACATGAAAGTTAAGCAGTCCAGAGAGGGAAGTGAAAACATGAGATATATAAAAACCAGTAGAAGTAGGAAGATCAATGGATGTAGATTCCAGTAGTACTAAAGACTGTCAGAGCCAAGATACTAGAAGAATTGATTTGACGAAATAGGAGGTGATGGTCATCGTGTGGGGATTTGGGATTATAGAAAGTCTTTTAGTAATGAGATGGTTTTGGATGTGACGCTGACAGTAAATGAGTGCCTGCTGTCAGATTGGAGACCAAATCATTGGAGAAAGATGTTAAGAGTCTGTCATATGGGAAGGATCACCTATAAAAATATTAAAATTGATATAAAGAAAAGATGGTGGTGTGAGAAGTGAGGCAGAAACCTCTTCCCAAAACAACATATAATATGAAAATAAAGCAAATACAACTAATCCAAAAAGAGCGACTGGAAAGAAGACTGTGACACATGGCCTACATCTGGGTAAAAGAGAAGACCTCACAGAAAACGGTAAAGTAGCAAAGCCACTACCTGGCCAGATCCAAGCCCTCCCCCCACCCAAGCTCACCAGAGGGAGGAAGAGAAATGAAGCAGGGAGGGAGTAGAAACCCAGCACTGCTAAACACCCACCCCTGGAGATCTGCTCAGGGAGCACGAATGCACATTACATTGTGCTCTGGAGATTGGAGGGATTGGAAAGCAAAGACAGGCAGAATACTGAGAGATACTGAGATTCCAGCCTCTTGTGGAGAACAGGTACCCACAACAGGCCGCCCCAGGAAAAGAAAAGGCAGGCACTTTGAAAGACTTCCCAACAGTGAGAAGGATTCTAAAGGGGCAAGGATTACACAGAGCTTGCTGCTCAGGAGAAAGCACAGGTGGACAAAATCATCCTGGAATACCCAATGCAGGATGTTGGGAACTTCCAGGAGCTACAGGCGATCCATCCTACTGGCTGGTGATGCATGACAAGGTCCCCCATTGTGATATGCAGCCTGTCGCTCCTTCCTCCCAGCAGGTACCAGTTTGCAAAACTGTTGCCCCCCTGCCATTGCATCACACCACCCAGAATGTGGCCCTGCCTACAGCAGCTACACGGGCATAATGCAGAGGCTTCATGCTGCACACTTGGCCCACTGGCCCTGGCAGTAGAGGCAGGCACTGCAGCTGGGAAGCAGGAAAAAGCTCTTTCCTCCTGGCAGGCACGAGCCCTGCTCACGCACAACCCCCACCATTGCTCCAGGTGGTGGGCAGCTCCAGAGAGTAGAGCTTCTGGGCACTAGAGGGTGCCTTCTACACAAAGTTATTCCACAGTAATCATTAGAAATATGAAAGAGCAAAAGAATCTGGTATAAACTCAAATCCTTCAAACACCAGAAAGAGGCCTAAGTGAAACTGAAATCACTAGAGAAGAGGACTACAAAGAAGCTGAGGTACAGAGGGGAAAAAGGATCTCTAGTAATGAAAAAATAATAAGAGAACTATGTGACCAATCCAAATGGAACAATATTTGCTTTATAGGGGTACCAGAAAAAGAAGTGAGAGAAAAAGGGATAGAAAGTCTCTTTGAGGAAATAATTCCTGAAAACTTCCCCAATCTAGGAAAAGAAATAGTCTCTCAGCCCATGGAAGTGCACAGATCTGGCAACACAAGGGACCAAAGGAAGACAACACCAAAACATGTAATAATTAAAATGGCAAATATCAAGGACAAGGACAGAGTGTAAAAAGCAGCCAGAGAGAGAAAAAGATCACATGCAAAGGAAAATCCATCAGGCTATCATCAGACTTTTGAACAGAAACCTTAAAGGACAGAAGGGAGTGGCATGATATATTTAATGCAATGAAGCAGAAGGGCCTTGAACCAAGAGTACTCTATCTGGGAAGATTATCATTTAAATTTGAAGCAGGGGTTAAAGAATTTCCAGATAAGCAAAAGTTTAGAGAATTTACCTCCAACAAACCATCTCTACAGTGTATTTTGGAGGGACTGCTACAGATGGAAGTGCTCCTAAGGCTAAACAGCTGTCACCAAAGAAAATAAAACAACATTAAAGGAAGTAGACCAATTAATGACTAAGCAAATGCAAAATGAAATCAACTACCCACAAAGTCAGCCAAGGGATACACAAAGAGTAAGAATATGACACCTAATATATAAAGACTGGAGGGGGAAGAAAAAGAAGGGAGCAAAAAAAAAAAAGGAACCTAAGAATGTGTTTGAAATAGTATACTAAGTGAGTTAAAAGTTAGACTGTTAGATAGCAAAGAAGCTACCCTTGAACCTTTGGTAACCACAGATCTAAGCCTATAATGGCAAAAAGTACATATCTATTGATAATCACCCAAAACATAAATGGACTGAATGCACCGATCAAAAGACATAGAGTTACAGAATAGATAAAAAAAAACAAGCCCCATCTGTATGCTGTCTACAGGAGACTCACTTCAAACCCCAAGACATACACAGACTAAAAGTGAAGAGATGGAAAAAGATATTTAATGCAAATAATATGGATAAAAAGGCAGGAGTTGAAGTACTTATATCAGACAAAATAAATTTCAAAACAAAGAAAGTAACAAGAGGCAAAGAAGGACATTACATAATGATAAAGGTGGCAAACAAGATAATATAACTGTTATAAATATCTATGCACTCAGTATAGTAGCACCTAAATATGTGAAACAAATACTAACAGAATTAAAGGGGGAAATAGAATGCAGTGCATTCATTTTACAAGACTTTAACATACCACTCACTCCAAAGGACAGATCAACCAGAGAGAAAATAAGTAAGGACACAGAGGCACTGAACAACACTTTAGAACAGATGGACCTAACAGATATCTACATAACACTCACCCAAAAGCAGCAGAATACACATTCTTCTCAAGTGCACATGGAACATTTTCTAGAATAGATCACATATTAGGCCACAAAAAGAGCCTCAGTAAATTCAGAAAGATTGAAATTGTACCAATCAGCTTCTCAGACCACAAAGGTATGAAACTAGAAATAAATTACACACAGAAAACAAAAAAGCCCACAAACACATGGTGGCTTAACAACATGCTCCTAAAAAATCAATGGATCAATGACCGTATAAAAACAGATCAAGCAATATATGGACACCAATGACAACAATAACTCTCATACCTCTGTGGGATGCAGTGAAGGCTGTTCCAAGAGGGAAGTATATTGCTATACAGGCCTACCTCAGGAAAGAAGAACAATCCCAAATGAACATTCTAAACTCACAGTTAATGAATTTAGAAAAAGAAAAAAAAAAGGCTCAAAGTTAGTAGAAGTGGAGACATAATAAAGATCAGAGAAGAAATAAATGACATTGATAAGAATAAACCAATAGAAAAAAATCAGTGAAACCGGGAGTTGTTTCTTCATGAAAATAAACAAAATAGATAAACCCCTACACAGACTTATCAAGGAGAAAAGAGAGTCTACACACATAAACAGAATCAGAAATGAGAAAGGAAAAATAACTATGGATACCACAGAAATAAAAAGAATTATTAGAGAATACTATGAAAAACTGTATGCTAACAAATTGGATAACCTAGAAGAAATGGACAACTTTCTAGGAAAAACACAACCTTGCAAGATTGACCCAGGAAGAAACAGAAAATCTGAACAGACAAATTACTGGCAATGAAATTGAATTGGTAATCAAAAACTACCTAAGAGAAAATCCCTGCACCAGATGGTTTCACTGCTGAATTTTATCAAACATTTAGTGAAGACCTAATACCCACCCTCCTTAAAGTTTTCCAAAAAGTAGAAGAGGAGAGAATATTTCCAAACTCATTCTTTAAGGCTAGCATCACTCTAATACTAAAACCAGGCAAAGACACCACAAAAAAAGAAAATTACAGATCAATAACCCTGATGAACATAGATGCAAAAATTCTCAACAAAATATTAGCAAACAAAATTCAAAAATACATCAAAAAGATCATCCATCATGACCAAGTAGTATTTATTCCAGGTACACAAGGATGGTACAATATTAAAAAATCCATCAACATCATACAACAAATCAAAAAAAAGGACAAAAACCACATGATCATTTCAAGATGCTGAAAAGCATTTCACAAAATTCAACATCCATTCATGATAAAAACTCAATGAAATGGGTATAGAGAGCAAGTATCTCAACATAATAAAGGCCATTTATGCCAAACCCACAGCCAACATCATACTTTACAGTGAAAACCTGAAAGCTTTTCCTCTAAGATCAGGGACAAGACAAGGATGCCCACTCTCTCCAGTTTTATTCAACATAGTATTGGAGGTCCCAGCTATGGCAATCAGACAACACAAAGAAATAAAAGGCATTCAGATTGGTAAGGAAGCAGTTAAATTGTCACTGTTAGCAGATGACATGATATTGTATGTAAAAAAAACCCTAAAGAATCTACCCCAAAACTACTAGAACTAATAACTAAATTAAGCAAAGTTGATGCAAGTTGATACAAAAGGATGCAAAATCAATACAGAGACATATGTTGCATTCCTATATACTAATGATGAACTAGCAGAAAGAGAAATCAGGAAAACAATTCCATTCGCAATTGCATCAAAAAAAATAAAATAACCAAGGAGACAAAATTCCTACACCCTGAAAACTATAAGACACTCATGAGAGAAATTAAAGACGCCAATAAATGGAATTACATCCCATGCTCATGGATAGGAAGATTTAATATTGTCAAAATGGCCATCCTGCCTAAAGACCTCTACAGATTCAACATAATCTCTATCAAAATAACAACAGCATTCTTCAACAAGAACAAATAGTTCTAATATTCATATGAAACCATAAAAGACCCCAAATAGCCAAAGCAATTCTGAGAAGGAAGAAAACAGCTGGGGGAATTATGCTCCCCAACTCAAGCTCTACTACAAAGCCACAGTAATCAAAACAATTAGGTACTGGCACAAGAATAGACCCATAGATCAATGGAACTGAATAGAAAGCCCAGATACAAAACCAAGCATACATGGTCAATGAATATATGACAAAAGAGCTATGGATATACAATGGGAACATGACAGCCTTTTCAACAACTGGTGTTGGCAAAACTGGACAGCTACATGTAAGGGAATGAAACTGGATTATTGTCTAACTCCATACAGAAAAGTAAACTCAAAATTAATCAAAGACTTGAATGTAAGTTATGAAACCATAAAGCTCTTAGAAGAAAGCATAAGCAAAAATCTCTTGAATATAAACATGAGCAACTTTTGCCTGAATGCACCTCCTCAGGCAAGGGAAACAAAAGCAAAAATGAACAAATGTGACTACATGAAACTAAAAAGCTTCTGTACAGCAAAGGACACCATCAGTAGAACAAAAAGGCATGTTACAGTACGGGAGAATATATTCACAAATAACATATCCAACAAGGAGTTAACATCCAAAATTTATAAAGAACTCACACATCTCAACACACAAAAACAAATAACTCAATTAAATGATGGGGAGAATATGAACAGACACTCCTCCAAAGAAGAAATTCAGATGGCCAATAGGCATATGAAAAGATGCTCCACATTGCTACTTATGAGGGAAATACGAATTAAAACCACAATGTGATACTACCTCATGCTAGTTAGGATGGCCAATATCCAAAATACAACGAACAACAAATGCTGGTGAGGATACAAGAGAAAGGAGAATCCTCCTACGCTGTTGGTGGGGCTGCAAATTACAACCATTGTGGAAAGCAGTATGGAAGTTCCTCAAAAAACTAAAAATAGAAATATCATTTAACCCAGGAATTCCACTCCTAGGAATTTACCCAAAGAAAACAAGATCCCTGATTCAAAAAGATATATTCACCCCTATGTTTATTGCAGCACTATTTACAATGGCCAAGAAATGGAAGCAACCTAAGTGTCCATCACTAGATGAATGGACAAAGATGTGGTACATAACAATGGAATATTGTTCAGTCATAAGAAGAAAACAAATTCTACCATTTGCAACAACATGGATGGAGCTAGAGGGTATTATGCTCAGTGAAATAAGCCAGGTGGAGAAAGACAAGTACCAAATGATTTCACTCATTTGTGGAGTATGAGAACAAAGCAAAAACTGAAGGAACAAAAGAGCAGCAGACTCACAGACTCCAAGAAGGGACTAACAGTTACCAAAGGGAAGAGGGAGAGGAGGGTGGATGGGGAGGAAGTGAGAAGGGGATTAAGGGTCATTTTGATTAGCACACATAACGTACTGGGGTCATGGGGAAGACAGTATAGCACAGAGAAGACAAGTAGCTATTTTATAGCATTTTACTATGCTGATGGACAGTGACTGCAGTGGGGTGTGGTGGGACTCAATAATACAGGTGAACGTGGTAACCACAATGTTGTTCATGTAAAACCTTCATAATATTGTATATCAATGATACCTTAATTAAAAAAAGAAAGAAAGAAATCTAAAAGGTTAAAAAATAAATTAAAAAAGAAGTATATTAAAATCTCCAAGAGTTATGATGGCATTGAATTGAGACACAGTGAACAAGAGCAAAAGTCTTTAAGCAATGAAGGGGATTGGTAGGTGATTGCAACAAAGAAAGAGATGGTGAAAAGACAGATGATGTGAGATTCAAAGCTGGGAGGATTTACAAAGAAAGATGAGAAAATGGAGTAGAAACCATAAGAAGAAGCCAGGTGGACACTTACCATAGTGATATATAAGAGGAGTGGAAGAAAAATTAGCATCTGCTGGAGGGGGTTGCTAAGTAGCTGTGCTGAGAACCAGATCTCTCCAGTGAGCACCACATGAGATGAATGTTCAGAGAAGGTGCTGAATTTGCAAAAGATTTTGAGGCTAATCATCTATGATTTCCCTCGGCCCTATGGCAGTATTTCCTAAACTGAAATATTAGAGTGCAAGACATGGTCTGGGATTCTGAGGCTTTTTATAGAGATAAAGGTAACAGAAACAGAAGGCACAACATGCTTTAATCTGTCGGTCTCCAAGCAGGTAATGATGGCGAGGCTGGAGTGATGGATGGTTGGAGAATGGGTTGGAGTCTGGAAGTCACTTCTTCACTCCTGCTGATGGAAACTGAAAACATGGGGGGAGGCACTGAAGGCCAAAGTCACATATGTAGAATTACTATTTGATGTTCTTGATGAAAGAACCATATAAAGTGCATCTACATTTTGGTGTGCATGTAGCTGCTTTGACACAGTAATCAATGCACAATACTGATTTTGATAGAGAATAAAGCAAAAGTAATTTTTTGAGTATTTAGTCCAGCTGGAATATAGAGTTGTTTTCTCAAACAACTTCTCAATACTTCTGTATGAAGGGTATTTATTAGTTTTTTAAGCATGAAGAAAACTGAGATTCAGAAAAGTCAAGTGACTTGTCTAAGATCATAGTTAATTCACAACAGAGCTTAGATTTTTCTCTCACTTAGACTAGACAAGGCCTGTTATGCTCTACCTTAACACCCATCTTATAGGATGCCTCCATTCAGGGAAGTTTCAATATTTTATTTTTCTGAAAATGTTTAAGTTATGATATGAACCACACATATATACAAAATATGTGACTATATATTATCATTATAATCATTTTCAATAAATTAGTTTATAATTCTACCCCTTAAAAATCCTAATTCTCCATACATTTGTTTTCCAGACTGAAGTCAATTTTTCAAGTTCATTGGTCACCTTAAATTTACAGATATAGGCAGGAGATTAGATGAGACTGAATAGAGAAGTTTGAGAGCCAAAGCATTCATAGCTCAGATTTCTATCAAGAACTGAAAAGGAACTCCATATAATAAGAACTAAGTCCGGAACCAATGAACGATGGTAAAGCGAAAGGCCCAGATTCCATGCAAGCTGTGCATTTTTCATCCATATCAAACTTTCTCACATCTATGAGATTGGTTAAGAGACATCATATATGTTAAAAGCATTAAGTTTTATTAAATTATAAAATAATAGATTTTATTCATAATGTAACACTCCAAATAATTATACAAACGGGTCATCAATATCATAAAGGATTTTATATCAAGGTGTCAATTTTTATCAAATATATATTTTAAATGTATTATCAGCTACTTTGAGTCATGCTCTATCCCCTAACAATAAAATGACTGCATTCAGTTATATTTGATAGAAGGCATTATTATACTGTCCTTTTTTAAAAAATAAAATTATCTTAATGTAGTATTAAAATAGCTGCCTTAGAAATGATGTGAATTTTTTTGCCTCTGCCAACAAAGGCATCCAAAAATATTTTTCCGAGCTTGTTTCCTAGGCTTTCTCATGCTTGTAAGTGCCAATCAGCTCATTAGGCTGGTGATGAGGAGGGAGGAAGGAACTTGAATCTCAAAGCATATTCAGTTCCCAAGAGAATAAATCCTTGGAGACTGACGTTTACCATATTTCATAGGGGTGTAACATATATTTTCTGAAATCAGGATGTCTTTTTATAATCTAAGCCATCACAGATTTGATAAAATTAGTTAAATTACATTAAACATGTTTTAATCTATCTGGAATGGCAGAGCAATTCATATATATAGGTAAAATTCTTTCTCCACAGCTTCCAAGCAGATCTTCAGACTCTGCCACTAACAGAGTGAGCTGCAACAACTTCTAAGAAAAGAACTCTCTGAGTAGCTACCCAAATATGAATATCCTTTATCAAAGCAGGTCCACGTCCACAGAAATGACACAGATCAAGTCTGAGTGCCAAAAAGATGCAAAGTATTTGCACACAACTAGGCACCACAAGGTTTATTCAAAGTTAGTAAAATCTTAGACAAGGCAATTCACCAATAGACTGAGTAGAGTGGACAATTTTTTTCAGATATAACTAATATTGGTTAAGTTGACGTCAAAAACCGTTCTAACTTTACATACATTACCTCATTTAATTCTGAAATCAATACCATGAGACAAGTATTACCTGATATATTGATGTAGGAACTGAAGCTCTGAGAGATTAAATAACTTGTTCAAAATGCCATATATGTATAGTAACTGACTACTTAGAATTTGAATCTGAGCTCAGTATAGCTTTCACTGGTCCCAGAACCTTGCCTACAGGAAGGCTTGCTGCTGACTTATGAGGCACGACAGGCTAAAAAGTCCTGGCTCACACAGACAGGGCATGAAAAGCCTGTGGAATTTTAATTTAGAATCTTCAAATAAAAAACAAAAGCACATACACCTATATTCCCTCAGGGACCCCTCAGATCCCTTTTAATCTAATAACCTTTGTGTACATGCTGTGATAAATTGCAATTTTCACATTACAGTTGGAAAACACCGGTACATATCAGAAATGAGAACTGTCAAATAATTTAGAATGGTAATTGTAAAATAACAAATTATACTAGGAAAGTAAAACAATGTGTCCAACAAAGAAATTTCTAGTTTCCTGTAGAATCTTTCATATCTTTTTAGTGATAAACCAATATCTTCTTAATATCTTACATTTAGTGAGTACTGATTATGTGTGATACACTTTACTTGTATCTCACTTAATCCTCCTTGCAATGAGATGGATACTATCATTATCTTCATTTTTACAGATGACAAAATGACGGAAGAGAGACATTAAACAATTTGTCTAAGATGAACTGACCAGAATTTCTAAATTAGTCTTTGAAACCTCAAAATCCATTTTCTTAACTATGCTGCTATACTCCCTCATGGGCCTCCTGAATTGCCACAGTGTAATTTGAAGATGGAAAGGCAGTGACATTTTGAAGCCAGGAACTGAGGGTGAAGGATGTAGGAATCCCTATAATCAGCTATTTCTGATTGCACAAAATTTTTCAAATGGCATGTAACATACACTGAAGGAAATTGTGTGTTGGCAGAAATTAGTCCATAAAAGGCAAGAATATTATGGCAAAGAAGAGGTATTCATGTGGGGAAATGAGTTCTAAAAAATAGCTTAAGAAACTTACTTTTTCAATTCCTTGAGTTTTACAGCAAAGATTTAAATAAGAGTTATAACATCCAATGTTCTGAGGTTTTGAAGAAGAGAATTACTTTTAAGTTGGAAGATATGAAAGATGTAGAGGATTAATATTTTTAATGATACTGAACAGATATCACTAGGACATACAAAGACCCTATAAAAGATATTTCTCAATACCAAATTTTTGGGAAAATCTCAAATTCTCCTTTCCTTGATGTGAATGATGAATTTTAGCATCAAAACATTTTTCAGCCAGGTGAGTAAGAAGGAAAATATTTTCGAATCTATGGTTCAAAGTTATTTATTAAAACATGACAATCACTTGTAGGTAGTATTTTCTTGCATGTGTGTGCGGGGGAAATGACAGGGGGAGGAAGAGAAACATGCTGGAAGAGAATGGTATCTCTATGCAAAGATCACTTGAGGACCCACAAATGCTCTGCTAAGATATCTGTGAATCTGCAATGTTTATATATAAACCTCCATAGAAAAATAACACCTTCCAAATAAATGAATCTGTAATTTTTAAAATACAGTTTGAAAAGAGAATTCAAAATAGCTCAACGTTTTGAATATCAAACTTTAGTGATACAATAATCTTGTAATTAGATTAACAACCTATGCTAGTAATTTTGACAACCAGAAAAAAATTCCATTACTGGGAAATCAGATAATATCAGACCAAAGCCTCATCAAGAATTAGTCGTGAGCCAATGTAGGGAAACACCCCCACCACCTTTCCCTACTGCTCTATGAGGACAGCTGTCCACTGCTTCACCCCAGATATGTCTGGCCTAGAAAAACCTGGAAACACAGCATGTTGTACGCATGAGTAAGGAGCTAGATAAGGGCCCTGTAGGCCAGACACCTGGCCCTGAAGGCCACACGCATGTGCATCTTCAACACTTATATAACCATGAGCCAGCACTATAGCAGTATAAAAAGTACAGCTCTGCGCAGAATGAAGCGGCTTCTTCTGAGGACCCTCCATGACGACTCCCACTGCCTTCTTTGCTCTTCGCGTTGCCCCAAAACTTCAATGGCAACCCCCGACCCTGAAAGCCGACTGTTCCTTTTGTTTTTGCCTCCTGTTTCCTTTAGTATAAAAAAAAGTAAACATTTATCTCCAAATCTATTCATCTGAGTTTTCAATAACTGAAAATTTTCAGAAACAACCACAAGGTAATGATATAACTGTGGCTCCAGAAAAATCCACATCCACCTAAGTAGAAAGCATCTGCTAAAGAAAAGGTACAGACTTTTCCCCTAACTCTGTGCCCCTCCCCCACTTCTAGCTCCAAAGATGCTCCTTCTAGTAGCCCTTGTGTATTTTGTATCACATCTTGCTGGAATCTTCTCAAATAATCTGGGGATAGGTTTATGGCAGTACCCATGCCATACTGGTTTCTGCAGGCTTGGAAGAATTATTTTGACTCACACTTTTGCCAAATGGACTCTGACTTATATATGGGAAATGAGAGAGTTCATTGTAATTCCAGGTACTGTCTCAGATTATTGGGGGGAAAATGCAGTTGAAAATAATCACATCTTAGTCTGAACATGTTTGACCAGTTTCAGTTAAGAACAACAACTGAATATAGAAAACGTTTTTCCATCTTGTGGGGAATCTACCACTTTTTTGCAACACACTACCTGCCTCTACAAAACTGTAGCTTGTAAGGGAGGAGGTGATGAAAACAAGGGGCAGGCTCTGAACTGCCTCAACTTATCTCAACTTGTTTTGTACTGACAGGCAGGATGGGAGGTGGGCAGAAGGCCGAGAAGACAGCTGAATCCCTCAGAGAAGCTGAAGGGGAAATCAGCTGAAGGGCTTAATCCCGCATTAGTCCTCCTTGCCCCTGCCACTGGGCTTGGTGACCATTGCGTGTTCATCTTTCTTTTATAAGAGCAGAATTGAAATGGGGAGAAGAAGAGAAAGAGAAAAGTTGGATATTTCATCTCCAGGAGTTTTTCTGTCCTGGAATTTAGGAATGGCACTAAAAGGAAATCCAAGCCAGAGCATCTTTCTCATCAGCAAAAGAATCTCCTCTCTGCAGCCTTCTGCACCTCTCTGCAGTTGGAGAACACCACTGTCATTATTTTATGAAGACATCTCTCCACCAGCTGTAAGAGTGCTGGAGGTGACTGATAATAATTAATATATCTCTTCAATTACAGACTCTGACAATATTACTGATAGGCATGTCATGTGTAACATTGCATAACAAAAGATAGGTAGAAAGTGTTTTGTTATATGGTTCCAGAAAACTATTCCATCACTTATATTTTCTGCATTTGCTGCTCTCCTTTGTTCTGCTAGGATTGAGGTAACTGCTTCTACGGGCATTAGCAAAGGTCCAGTTGTAACTTTAGGGCCAAATTTTCATAAAGAAGTGTAGGATTCACCTGTAGAAATCTATATGCATAATTTCAAGAGAAGATGGCTTTGACTCAAGCAAAAATTTCACCCAAGATGACATGTATGTATTACCCTTTGTTTAGTGGGAGTGGGGATTAAGAGTCTGAATTATGAGTCATATTTCTTTGTGAGAGAAAGTCAACTCTGTACTTCTTGAAAACTTAGGTCTTAATGTACATTTGGTTCTCAAGGGGAAACTCAAGCATCATTGTGTATTTCCTGAATTAATCCAATTATAATGATTTCTATATTTAACAATGAGCCACAAGTGTTTTTAATCACGTCTTGTTCCCTATGGTACAGCTTGCATAATACCATTGCATTCATGCTAAAGAATAGAACAAAAATATCCTTGTACACTAATGGAATGCCTGACAGTGCAAGGAATTCATCTTCAAAGTTCAAATTACTCTCTGAAAAGGCAGAAGCCAAAGATTTGGAACCAAGCTAGTCTGTCACAGTTCTGTTTTCTTTGGCTTTCTCTACCCAGCCAAATTGGATAAATCCAATAAAAAGTATTCACCTTGGGGCCTAAAATTATACCCTTAAAATTAACAGGATAATTACCCACTTTATATTTCTCTCCTACTCTGAAGACATAACCTTTGTCTCAGGGCTTCCAGGAAGAAATGCTAAGAATTTGATAGAGGGAGGATAAAGTATCAGGGCTGGGAACTCTATGCATTACCTTGAGCCCTAACATTGAAGAGCCAGATGGAGGACCAGGCATCCTCCCCTGAAAAAAAAGCAGAAGGCATTTGGTACCTTTTTCCATTTGTGATTTCTATACACTTGCTTAAGAATGCCATGAACTTTATTTTTACCCAGAGGTGGGTAGAGTACATAAGATTAGTTCAGTGTGTTCAATAAGATGTTTGGCAAGGGCTCACTGGGAATTGCAGGGTGAGTTAGGGTGAAATCTTCATTGTGTGTGCTCATTTAGAAGCTCTGGCTCTTAAACTTTTGAATATTCTTCAAAGAGAAACATTGAAAGAGATTGTATTAGTTTTCTGGGGCTGCCATAACAAACTACCACAAACTGGATGGCTTAATCAACAGAAATGTATTGTCTCACAATTGTGGAATCTGGAAGCTCAAAATCAAGTTGTCACCAGGGTTGGTTCCTTCTGCGGGCTGCAAAGAAGACTCTGTTCCATGCCTCTCTCCTAGCTTTTAATGGTCTCATTTATTCCTTAGCTTGTAGATGGTGTATTCCGTGTCTTCACACTGTCTTCCCTCTGTAACTATCTGTCTCTGTGTTCAAATATCCCCCCCTTTATATGAATACCAGTCTCATTGGACTAGGACCCAACTTAATGATGTCACCTTGATCAACTGCAAAGACCCTATTTCCAAATAAGGTCACATCAAAGGTACTAGGGATTAGGACTTCACCATCTCTTGGGGGAACATAATTAAACCCATAAGGGGGGTTAAGCTATTTCCAAATCATTAATGATCTATTTACTCTATGTTTCCTAGAAAAATTATTTTTCATCTATGCAACATCACCTGCTATTGATTGAAGTAGTATATAGATGGGTCACTGATTCTCAATTTACTTAGGGGTGGAGAGAATGGATGAACAGATTAAGAAAGAGTTGGTGGGAAAAGAATGACTAAATATAATGGAGGAATGACTAAATGTATCATGAATAAATATCAGTGGCTGACACCTAGAGGTAAGAATCAGAATCAAACTAGTGTGTTTTTAAACATGTGTTCAACATCAGAATTTTGTATTTGAAATATGAAAAGAAAATTATTTCCAATATTAAAGATAAAAATTATAGCTCATCAAAGTATTGTTGGTTGGTGTGAATACATGAAAGATACTTCTGTTTCTCCTCCCTCGTCCATGCCCCTTCTCCAGGGGTATCAAAGTATGATTTGGGAATGGGATAGGGTAAGAATCAGCATGAGCATGTTTATCAAAAGGAACAGGGTTTTTCAATACTAAAACACTATTAGTAATAAAAAAATTACTGATACTATACTCAGACATGCAAATAGAATAGATTATTTAATTCTCTATTACTTATATCAACATTCTCCTAAATCATTAATTTTTCATCATCATCCCCTCCGTGCTGGGTAACAAAGGATGCAGATCTAAATGAAGTGTGATCCAATAAATTCAGTCTGATCCCACTGGGACCACTCAGTAACTACTCAGTTTCTCTCCTTGCTTCCTCTGCCCTTACTGCCTCTCCCCGTCCTTCTCACCAGAGTGATATCCGCATATGTATGGTGGCCGATTGCATGATCTCAAGGTCCTGAAGGTAGAGGAGACCTCAGGTACCCTGGTGTCCTCTGGAACCTCTTGCTATGACTAGCTGCCTGCTCTGGTCTTTTGACTACTAATGAGTGAGAAATACTCTCTGGCGCTTTTCGGGTTTTATGCTGATCCCAGCCATTAATTTACCGTCACCATTCCCTAGAAACAGTAGCCTCAGCCTGTCTGTCTCCGTCTCATTCTGCTCATGGTCCACCAGTTCCCATAGCCCTACATACGCTCCCAGTTCTCATACCCATGTTGCACACAAATGGTCTACCAGTTCCCATATGCCTTCAGACCCTCAAAGAAGCCCTGTGACATGTTGGCAATATCCACATCTGAAGTGTCTCCTAGAGTGAAAGCTGGTGATCCATCACCCAAAAGTAAATCCTAATACTTGGTTTTTATAAATAAAGTTTTATTGAAACACAACCACACCCATCCATTTATGTATCGTCTATGGCTGTTTTTGTGCCACAAAGGCAGAGTTGAGTAATTGTAACAGAAACCACATGCCTCTCAAAGCCTAAACTATTTACTAAGTTTTAAAAAGAAAATATGCCAATCTCTGTACTAAAGGTTTGCAATCTTTATTGTATGCCTGAAGAAATTATGGTAGTAAACACGCATATACACACACAAGCATACACTCACAGCCATGTCATGGACTCTCAGTGGTATGTAGAAATTGTTTGACATGCCTTCCCTGAACTTCCACTCCAGTAAGAGGACAAGAAAGCCCAAAGTTACAATCCTTTGCTTTACCTTAGTTTCACTTTTCCCATGATTCACGAGCACAGAAAGGAGTAGGTTTTCTACTTCTTTCTTGTGCTCTGTTCTGTCTTCGCCAGACATATTTAAAAAAAAAAAAATCTTTGCCCTCTAGTAATCCATGTCTGGATCTTGTAAGTGAGAGCCAAAGGAACTTGGAAAATGCTTTTCTCTTCTGAGATTGTCTGGCTATCACTACTATTGCACTGTACTCAAAACAGCCAATTGTCTGGATCTTGTAAGTGAGAGCCAAAGGAACTTGGAAAATGCTTTTCTCTTCTGAGATTGTCTGGCTATCACTACTATTGCACTGTACTCAAAACAGCCAATTTTGAGATTCAAAGCACGTCAGTGACCTCTGGGTTCCAGGAAGGAACCACTCTCTCTCATTCCTTAAGACAATAAGCTTCACCTCTCATCCTTGGAAATGGAATACTAAAAGGTAACATGATTTGAGGCTGACAAGTACATTGGTTTAATATCACAAAAGTATTATCAAAGCTGCACTAAATGTGCATGATGATGTTTTATTACTTCATTGGTCCTTTAAGAGTGATCCCAGATTTATAGTGTGCACACCACTTTTAAATTGTGGTATCAAAGTATAAGCATGTCCATAAATCTGACTGTATAAGAAAACAGAAACTATAGCACCCTTCTACGTCAGTGCAGACTTCATTCTGGGTATTATCTTACTTTGGCCCAACTCCAAACCCAAACATAGAGAAACTACTTCAAAAATTGTCCTATAAGCCCCTTTACATTTGTTTTGTCAGTCAAATGTAGCCAGCCTTCCCCTCTACATATATCTCAATACTAATGGGAATGGTCCTGCTGCACTGAACTTCTATGGAGGTAAACAGAGCATGGTCTCATATTGATAACATAAAAGAGAATTCAAGCTAGAAAACAAAGTAGCATAAACAATTCCTTAAAAAGTTGGGGAGCCAGCCAACCTACCAAACGGGAAAAAATATTTGTGAGTCATGTATCTGATAAGGGGTCAATAATCAAAATACATAAAGAATTCAAATAACTAATAGCAAAAAAAGAAAAGAAAAAAATCCAATTAAAATATGGGCAGAGTTCCAAATAGATATTTTTGTAAAGAAGGCTTACAGATGGACAACAGGTATACAAAAAGATGGGCAACATTACTAATCATCAGGGAAATGCAAATCAAAGCCACAATGAGATATCAACACACACCTGTTGGAATGGCTATTATCAAAAAAGACAAGAAATAACAATTAGTGACAAGGATGTGGAGAAAAGAAAACCTTTATTCACTGTTGGTGGAGATGTAAATTGATGTAGCCATTGGGGAGAATAGTATTGAGGGTCCTCAAAAAAGTAAAAGCAGAACTACCATAAATTGCCAGAAACTACCAGTGTTTTCATTAAAAAATGAAAATACTAACTGAAAAAGATATATGCACGTTCATGTTTATTTCAGCATTATTTATAATAGCCAAGTCATGGGAGGAACCTGAGTATGACGGATGAATGGATAAAGAAAATGTAAAACACATACAAACATATAAATGTGTATATATACACACACACACACACACACACACACATATATAATGTAAAATTATTCGGCCACTAAAAAAAAAAAGGAAATCTTGCCATTTTTGACACCATAGGTGAAACTTGAGGGCATTATGGTAAATTAAGTAAGACTGAGAAAGACAAATACTATATGATCCCACTTATATATGAAATCTAAAACAATAAATGAACTCATAGACAGAGAACAGATTGGTGGTTGACAGAGGCAGTGGGTTGGAGGTGGACAAAATGGGTAAAGGTTGTCAAAAGGTACAAACTTCTGATCAAAAATAAGTCTTGGGGATATAATGTACAATGCAGTAGCTATAGCTAATAATACTGTCTCACACATTTGAAAGCCGCTAAGAGGGTAAATTAAAAGTTCTCAGTACAAAAAAAAATGTAATGGGTGTTAACTAGACATTGTGGTGATCATTGACAATATATACAAATATGGACGATACATGAAACTTTGAAACCAAGCGCTAGGACTGATAGTTGTAATGTGATTTCTGCATGAGTTTCCATTTTGTTTCTGCATGTTTTTTTGTTGCACAGTCTAGGGAAAATCATAATTGACACATATGACTAGTGAATTTTTTGACAACTTGCTTTGTAATATCAGAAGTCTTCACTTAAAAACATAGAATCTTGAAAGAGGAGTGATACAAATTTTTTGTTTGCAATTTGAATAGCTAGAAATATTTCAGAATTACATTTAATGAATGGTTTTCCCAATAAGTTTAAATTTGATATGCACAAAATATATATGCATATATACAATATACATATCTTGAACTATTATGACATAATTAATATCAATTGCATATATCAATAACATAATTAAAGAAATTTTATATATCTCAATGCCCATCTATCACATATTCACTCAGTTTTATAAGGATCAAGTTTACTTTACTTTCATATTGTATCCGAATTTAAATTTAAATTTTATTGTTAATGTAGTTGTACATGATATAACATGGCAGACTAGTATTGTCAGATTGAGTTCCTTTAGCTTATTAAAAATGTCAGCAAGAGACAGAACTAAGCACAACCATGTTTTAGGAGAGACTTTGTTAACAGTGTTTATTACCAGGAAGCAAGGAAAAAAAACATTTCTTGATTTCTTGTCTCATTTGAAAGATTTGTATCAGCACTTGGTCTTGGCAGAATCAACTAACATCAACTGAAAAGGGAATTTTGGAGTTCATCCTCTCTACAACCACAAATAACTACAATTACTGCAATATGCCTTAAATATCTGATAATTTCTATCACAAAACCAAAATGTTCTGAAAGATGCTCATTAATCTGCTTAATAGCAAGTCATTGTCTAAATAATATACCACAATTATTTGAACTTACTTTGGTAACTGCTCTTATATAAATTACAAGTCCTATAGTTTTCCAGCCATTACTTTCTTAATTCTAATTGCAACACCAATACATTTAACAACAGGTTTCATGACATATTTTTAAACATAAAACTTAAATATAATTCTCTGTTGTATATGCTTCAAGGATTTAACTCAGTTAAATATATCCTTTATATTTACTTGTGTGGTCGTATCTTTTCAAAAAATGGGTGTGATGTATAATATTCATACCTTGAAATGGTTGAGTTGTAATTGTTTCATGTAATTCACTTTTTGAAATAAACAATTCTCCCAGAGCAGCTTCGTAGTGTCCTTTTCACACAATATTTTAAAGTAATGGCAGTAAGTGTCTATTCATTTCTTGCTCATCCACCATGACTGTTTCAAAATCAATAGCATAGGGTTGAATGTGTGTTTTCCTGATGTCTTAGGCTTTTCCCTTACTTCAACAGGATAACTTCAAACAGTACTATAAATACTTTGTTATTGACATATTTACATTTTTAAGTAACTCTTTCGAGAACATTAACTGATGGCTCAAAGTACACTAAAAGGTGTAGGAGACTTATTTTTGAGTCCACCTTTTATTCCACAACTTGTCAGAATTCACAGAACAAAGAACATTGCAAATTTTAGTTTCACAAACACAGTGAGGACTTTTCATGGAGGGCATTATGTTTGAGGCTGGTAGATGGCTTGGCTTGTGCCACCTGATCCTGAAAATTTTCATGGAATTAACCATGACATTTTATTTTATTTTGAAACTTCTTGTTTACAATTAGTGATTGATTTTTAGTTTGGCAATTATTTCACCTCAACCTTAACAATTATACTTATGGGTATATTTAATTTAAGCAAGAAACATCTGACACTGTTGTTAATACAATGTGGTCAGGAACAGTGTGCAGAGTTCACCTGCTATCGCACAATTGTCGGATAAGCCATGGTGAGAGCATAAGATAGCAGATGTGCCCGAGCTCTGCCTGGCACTTCACGGAGCACAGTACACACGTGCTGAACTAGTGAACTCGCTTGTATCATTTTACATTAGCAGACCTGTACAGGCTTGAATTCAAAGAAACACCAGAGGGGCAGAAAGCCTTCCTTCTTAATCAGTTACACATTTGTAGAAGGGTCAAATATGTGTATAATTATATAAACAAAAGGAACGGTATCCTGAAATCTGCATGGAAAAAAGCAAAATCCACTGCACACAATATGCCTGATAGTTACTATAGTGCTAAAAATTGGCAAATAAGACATCTCTGTGTTTGTTGTTTTGGGGGTTTTTGCTTTGGTTTTGGTTACAGCTTCTAAAATTATGAAATATAATTTTTGATTGACTTAATAGTGAAACCCTATAGCAGCATCTTACAAAACCCTGAGTTCTCACGGAAAGCAGTTTGAAGGGCATCTACATCTCATAATGCTCGCCCAACATAAGACATAGTCAGACTGTCTGGCTTGACACCTCTCAACTGAAAATCATCTGCTGAGAACAGATATAATGGGAATGGAAGGGAATGGAGAGGAAATGGGGTGGCAGAGAAGGGAAAGGTGGGAAGGAGAGAGAAGAGACAAAGGAAGAAAAGGGGGAATGGATGCAGAGGGAGGGGAGGGAAGAGGAGATGAGGTAAGGGAGTAAGGGAGGGAAAGAAGAAAGGAAAGGAGAGACGGAGGAAGGAAGGAAGAGAGGAAAGAGGGAGGGAAGCAGAGAGGGAAAGAAGGAAGTAGCCAAGGCAGGGTGGCAGAAGGAGGGAAGGCAGGCAGAGAAAGGACAGGTCTTGAGCTGGTGCTTTGTGATCACCCATGTGCACCTAGTCTTAAATCTCTACTTCCACTGCCTCTTAAATCTCCCGCTCTCACCAACCAGCTGCCACGGGTCTGCTCCTTGTCAGTGCCCCCACACTGTGACCTCCCCCTGTAGTAGTTCCCCTTCCCATAACTCTGAGTCACTTCATGAGACATAGTGTGTCTTTACCACCAGAAGCCACAACAGGACAAAGCATGATGTGGGCTTCTTTGGTAGGCCAGTAAGGGATTAGCAATTTTTAGGAAGTTGCAGTTAATTATGCCAGTAATAAGCATGACATTTTTGGTTCCTGGATCTATGACTACAGGAAACATTAAACAAGTGATTGTTGAGCACCTACTGTGTGGGAGTAAGTGTGATAAAAGTTTGTAATAACCATTTACCAGGTACCTACTATGTGCCAGGCACTGTGTTAAGTGTATTTCATTCTTAATTTCATTTTTCATAACACTAGGAGGAAATATAATCCTCTTTTCTCAAATGGGAAAATTTTGGCTTAACAATGTTAATAGCCTCAAGTCAAACAGTTGGTAAGGGGATAGGAACCGATTTCAACTGCATCTGCATTATTCTAAAATCTATGTTAATAATTCTGAAACTCTATCTTCTTCCTTTGAACTTATTTGTATAACTTCAATTTCAATGTATCTATGACCAATTAATTGCCCAGGAGTTAAATTTTCCACCAGATTTGGTCCACCGTTACAGGCTATTTTTTTTTAAGAAATTCTTGTCTCATTATCTTAAGTTTATGTTTTACCTACCCAATGTAGTAGAAAGGACATAGAGACATAACTTTTATAAAAGGTTGACAGATTTCAAACTTCATTCTTAAAACACAGGATTTTAGAATCCTGAAATTATAACAATAGTCTGTAATCAACAGGAAACTTTTTTGCATTTACACTTCACCAGAAAAAAAATCCCGAACTTAAATTTTTCAGTTTTGGGTATTCAAGTGAAATTTCTGCCAAGCAGTATTGGAAAGCAAAGGAACTGTAGATTAGTTGAATCTCTTTATATCTCAATGGCTACATGGAAATTCACATGTGTGCACAGGAACATGGCTGCCTGCGTGTGCATGCACACACAGGTACACACACTTTGCACTCTGCTTCTCATTCACTCACTAAAATTTCTTTACTGCAAGATTCTTTAATACAGGAAGAGCTTTTGCTAAATGTCCTCCTCACAGAATACTGCAGAGGTTAACCAATTGATTCAAATGCTGTCCATTATCTCCACACAGCCAGCAGTCAGAGACACTGGGAGTCTTCTTTTTCCTTCTCAAACATCCTTTACACAATCATTTGTAAGCATTTTCCATAGTACTTTCAAGAAGCTGACCTCTTGAAATTGATCAGCAGACAGTCCTTAGAATGGCAGTTATTAACTGTGCCTCACCTTTAGTTCAAATCATAGCATAATGATATTTTGAAAGGAGAAGATTTTGTCCAACCACCCTCATTTCACAGACAAAGAAACTATGGTTCATTATCACCTAGAAAGGTGAAATGCTAAGAATGCTCAAGATCACACAAGGAAAAAGATGGAATTAGAATCCAATACTCCAGGCAGAACTAATATATCAGAAGTCCACTCCTCCACACATATTGTAATGCCTCTGGCATGCTACCCACAAGGCTGAAATGCCATCTTTACTATTGATACGTATGTCTAGCATGACGCTTATGTATTAGCTCTTTTATCAGACAACCAACTGGCAGCTACTTAAGCAAATGAATTCTATGTCTCATTTTGTGAAATGATTTTACCCCTCCTTTATTACTCTATGATGGATATTCTTACATATTCATATTATTTTGGCATGGTACACTCATGCTGTTTTATGAGAAGAAATCCATACTTTAGAATAGACTATTATTATACAATCTTGGTATAACCAGTGTCACCTCATATAATGAATGAGTTCATAAAATACACAAAATGATTGCTTCTTTTCCCCACTTTCTGTATATCATAGTTGAAGCTGCTACAAGTACATACAATAGAATAATTATCATTACATTCTATTGTCAAAACATATTGAACTCTTAACAACTACTGATGAGCAAATCTCAAGGGGATTTAAGTTGGAAGCTCTTTAAACAAAGCAAAGACAAAAACAAAACAAAACAAAACCTCAGCAAAGTAGACATCTCATAAAATCCTTAGGGTTCTTTAATCGCCACTGAGAGAAAAATTCTATAATAACATTTTTCTTTCTATTCCTGGCATATACGATTAGGATCGTTGCCTAAGCTATGAGTTATTAGCTTAAAAGCTATTATCTCTAAGCCATCATTGTTAAAATTTTGCTTCAATCAACAATCCTAACATGGCCTTGCAGTGTTTAATCTTTCAGGAGAATATTATTTTTGTGTATTCAGGCCAATATTTTTCTGGCTTATAACCCAGATATTATTGCCTATGTTTTGTACCTGGGACAAAAATTTTCCTTCCATCTTTTAGTATTGCCTTCCTTAAATCCAGTGAAGGAAAATTTATGTCATTTTTCACAAACCAATAATCTACATTCAAGTAGAAACATTTTCTCAACTAATTAGTCCATACGCAAATGGCCTGGGAAATCACTTTCTAAAAAGTTGAATCCAGGAGGGCCTGGATTTAATCTAGCTCTTGGGTCAAACAGCAAGCTGTTTATGCCTTATGTTGTAAAAATGCAACATCATAATATGTCCTTAATAGTAAAATTGTATCATAAACTGGACATGTTGCCCAACCAAAGTCATCTATTTTCTCTCATCCTTACTATTCTTTCTTGGTCCTTTCCCTTAGCATCTCCTCTGTGCTCCCTTCCATTCATTAAAAAATATTTATGGTCCAGACACTGTGTCAGGCACCAGGAGACAAGGGTAAATAAATTAGAGCGCATCTCCCCACTTTTTTCATTTCTCAATCTCAGTTCCTCTGTCTCTCTCTGTTTCTCACTCTCATACACACATACACACACGCACACAATTCTCTCAGACTCAGCTCTGTGTCTGTTCCCTCTGTAAAGGTAAGTAGCATGACTGATCCCTGGGAACTCAGCCACAGGCTCTAGGAACTCAGCACATTCCCCTGCCAACTGAATCTCCAGAGATCTTTGTGGCCTGGCTGTAATTCAGGCTCCAGACCCTGCCTGAGAAGTCCCCCTGTAGCACGAAGGACTTCAGTTCTTGCCTTACCAGGCCATCTACATAAATTTGTCCTCCAGCACTACTTTTGGCAACCCCACAGGGACTGCATGGAAATTATGTTATTTTGAGGTTGTCAAGTTCTATCTTGGCCTAAAAATAGAACTCTGATTCTTCTACTGCTCTCCCATGTCCGTATCTCTTTCCATAATTCCAAGCCAGTACTTGCTGCTTTAGATTTTTCTCTCAACCTTGCTAAGATTTCTATCCTTGCTACCTTCCCAGACCCTGTCCTAAGAAGTCTTGGAATCTGAAGGACCTACACATGTTCTAACTTCAGTCTCAGTCCCTCCAAACCTCTACCTTGCTCAAGGCTCCTCTGCTCAGCCTAAGAACTCTCCATCCTCATAGGCAGTGGGAGTTCCTTTTACATGGTGATTTCAGTTCTATCCTATTAAGGCTTAAAATAGAATCCTATGCTCAGACCTGCTCCAATCAGGACTCATTACTCTCTAGGCCTCCTGTTCAGCTGGGTTTCAATATCATGATTCTCCTGTGTTGAATTTCCCTGCATTCTTTATCCTATGACACTTTTTTAAAATTTAATTCTGTCACTAGGCTGAAATAGCCTTTAGTGTATTTCTTAGAAACACAATTTGTTTCTGAGAATTTGCAGCTTTCAAAATGTCTTTATTTCAACTCTCACACTTGATTGTTAATTTTCTTTTCTATAGGTTGGAAATTCTTTTACTTCTGTACATGGAAAAAATTGCTCCATTAACTTCTAGCTTAAGGTATTGCCAGTGAGGAAGCAAGTACCATTTTCCCCTAACCCTTTATATGCTTTATATGTTATTTGCTGTTGTTTCTTTGTTGATGTTTGTGTGTCTAGTTTCTTTATCTCTGGGTGTGACAGGGGCTGCTAGTTGCTTCTCAACACCCAGTGCTCCCTTCTTCCTTTAGTAACAGGAGTTCTAAGATTTAATGAGGCACCAGGCAGCCCAGACTAAAGACTCTAATTCCCAGCTTCCCCTGCAGCAAGAATTATTTATGGCTTCTGGACTGAGCCCCCCAGAAAAGGGGGGATAGCCTTATTTTTTCCTTTCTTGTCTTCCTAATGACTGTAACACAGATGTGACGTCAAGAGCTAAAGCACCATCTTAAACCAAGAGAGGAAGCCACGCTTTAAGGTGGGAAGAGCAGCAATATAAAGAGAATGTGTTTCTCAGTACCACGAGGCAGCCATGCTGCTTGTGTCTGGCCTAATATATTAAAGGCAAACAAATTTCCATCTTGTTTCAGCCACTGTTATGTTGGTGTTTGTGACAAAAAGCAACACTATCCTAAGTAGTATTCAGGCTTCATAAATATATTTATGGTCATTGCTGTGGGTACTTGGTAGTTCCTTTCAACGTGGACACGTGTCTTTAAAAATAGTTGAAAGCTACCTTTGCTATAATTTCTTTGATAATTTCCTCCCCTATATTTTCTGTTTTTCTCTGTGGAACTAGTTTGTTGGATCTCTATAAATGGTCATTTAATTCTTTTAATCATCTTTCCCCACTTCCATGATCCATTAATATGTTTTTGTTCTAATTCCAGAGAGATGTCTTCAACTTTATCTTTATAGCCTATTAATTTTTATTTTAATTGTTATAGATCAAAGGCCTCTTTTCTTTTATTGCTTCTTTAATTTTAGAATCCTGTTTGGCTTCACTGATACAATATCTTTGATTATTTCTCTAAGAATACTGCAGTGGAGTCTTTTACAAAATGTTCTTCTGCTTCCTTTGCTGTTTTGTTTCCTAAGAGTTCCATTTTACAGACTTTTTTTTTCTCTTTCATGTCAGAGACTTTCCTCCATTATCTTTTGGCCATATCTGTCCATTTTAATGTTTACAACACTTGTGGGAAGTTCTGTGTGTTAGGGGGCTCCTGTTAACTGTTAAACCTTATTGTAAGGTGATCAAGTAACAAGCTAAATTTTTCTGTGGGAGATCCCACCAGTGTCAAAATTTAAGATTTTTTTCCCTTAGGGCCATTCTGCTTTTTCAGAGAAAAGCTCTCCAGCTTCCTACCTGGAGTTAGAATGTGAGAGGGGCTGTCCATCTGACTCTGCTTTCTGAAGTAGGAGATGGATAGTTGGCGACCCTACCTTTCAGTATGCAGATATCAACCTATCACCCTATTTTCAGCACTTATTCTGATCCTACTCCCAACTGGACTACCTGAAATCTGATACTTTCTAGTTCAATTTTTAAAGAAGTTGAACCTCTAGTTGTGAGTAGAGGCTGTGGATTAGCCTGGAGGTGGGGTGGGGGTAGAAGAGTAAGAACAAGGTCACCAAGTGAGCCACCCCGGGAAGGTGGCCCAGGTGTGTGACTGTTCCACATGCAGACCCACTGTGTTCATTGCCATGCCTCTTTCATGCCTCCCAAGAAGGCTGGCACTTCCTTTCTGGAGTTCTACAGAATAAATTTAATCCCCTTTCTGCAGAATCCTCTTACTTTACACCTTTCTCAACTTGCCTAAACCAGGTTCAGTTCTCAGTGCTCTGTCTCCCCAAAATTCATTGTCTCCTATGGCCTTCTCCCCAATTTTTTTCTCATGTGTTTTTCTTAATTCTTTTACTTTTGCTGAGTTCTTCCAGAATGTATGTTTGATTATCCAGATGACCATGTACATATTTAAGTTATCATTGTGCAACATATGTTGTATCAGCTTTCCTGGTCTATTTGAAATGGCAAATTCCCCGGTTTATTTTGATAATTCCTTCCCAACTTTATATCTAGTGTCAATACAGAATTAAAACAAACACAAATAGATGATTTGATTTTTTCATCTTTTTAACATTACATAAATTTTATAATATGAACAAATTATTTAGAAATCAATTATTTTATTAAACTTCCATAAATGTATGTTGTGTTTTTTTTCATATCAACAAACGTTTCTAGAAAGTACAAATTCTATTTATAGGACAAGCTACAGATACTTATTTAAAAAGAAAACAGACCTTATTTCTCCATGAATAACCAATTTCACATGCATGACTTTGCAAATTCACTTACAAGTGAAGATAATGCTGGTCGAAGTATCGCACGGAGACTGATCCAGAACAACAGATTTCCCTAGAAAACGTCCTGTTAAATTAGCCCTGTTCCTCTGGGCCATGCCCCGTGGGCAGTGGGAGAAAGTCATCGGTAGCTCCTATTTTAAAGAATCTCAAACATAGAAATAAGCCCCATGGAGCCTCCACGATAAGGCATGCCCAGTCTTTCACTAAACCGTGGTCTTGGACCTCAAGTTACTATCTAATCAGAAAAGTTGATACAAACATGTCTGCCTCTCTAGAATGACTGCAATGCTGTAAAATCTTACATCATCTTCCAAGGAACAGACCTTGTCTGTACTGAGTGTCAGTTCTTTATTGAACAGAAATTAGTCCTGGGCAATGTTGGGTTTGACAATTCACTGATGTTAGAAAGCCACCACATTTAATTTCTGTTAGTGCTCAAATCCTACAACAATTTGTATATCAGCCACTAAGAGCTAATACCACATTTTTAATTGAAATATAGTTGATATACAATCTTATATTGGTTTCAAATATACAACACAGTGGTTCAACAATGACCCATATTATTAAATCCTCACCCCCACTAGTGAGTGTAGTCACTATCTGTCAACATAGAAGATGTTACAGAATCATTGGCTATATTCTCCATGCTGTACTACATCCCTGTGACCAACTTATATTATGACTGAGAATTTTTATCCCCCTCATGGTCCACCCATCTCAACCCCTCCCCCATGTAACCACCTGTCACTTTTCAGTGTCTGTGATAGTCTACTGCTATTTTATACATTTTGTTTTGTTTTCAGATTCCACAAATAAGTGAAATCATATGGCATTTGTCTTTCTCTGCCTGGCCTTATTTCACTTAGCATAATACCCTCTAGGTCCATCCATGTGGTCATAAGTGGCAGGATTTCTTTTCTTATGGCTGAATAATATTCCATAATGTATATGTACCACATCTTCTTTATCCATTCATCTATTGATGGATATTTTGGTTACTTCCATATCTTGACTAGTAAGCTATTACCACACTTTTACCCACTGCAGTAATTTAAGAGAAACTCCCTTAGTTCTTTTCTTGAAGTTGTTTTTTGGGGGTAGAGGTACAGAATTGCTTGCAAACAATGTGCTATATGTTTCCATTTGCTTACTCATTGGATATTATTATACTTACTGTTCTTCTCTTAATTATTCAATATGCATATTAGTTTTCCGTATCTTAAACCCCATTCCAGTTTACACTCTTAGCTGGTTTTCATCACAGTGCAGAGATAAGTTTGTTATCATGACCCTTTTCATTTCACAAATCATAACTCTCTGTTCCACTCCACTCTAACTTTCCTCTCTCAGATTGGCTTCTGACTCCCTTGGAATTCAGTCAATTTTTCATTCCAGTTGGAAAAACATCAGGATTATTACTCAGAGAGTTGGTTGAAAACTTCACTCCCGAGAAAGAGATATTTATTTCCTCTCAACTTTGTGACAGGAAATAGAATACTGAGGCTGTCCAAGGCAAGAATAACATGGGAACTAGGCCTAGTGCCACAATCATTATGTCACTGCTGAGGAAGCTCAGCCTTCCACAGTCCAGGAACTTTTGTAGCATATACAGATTCCAGAGGTTACCCCAGACCTAAAAACCATTTATGGCCTCCTCGGCTTGCCCTGATGAATGCCAATGCCCCAATCTTTGATTCCTCCTTAAAATAGCTCTAGATGATAAAAATGTGCTATGGCATGTCTGCAGACCCCAGGCATATTATATTCCAAAT
Source organism: Smutsia gigantea (assembly GCA_032199065.1). Taxonomy (NCBI): domain Eukaryota; kingdom Metazoa; phylum Chordata; class Mammalia; order Pholidota; family Manidae; genus Smutsia; species Smutsia gigantea. The sequence goes on from JAVSCE010021057.1 coordinate 439,138, forward strand.
ATGCAAGTCAAACGTGACAAGTCCTTTAGGTTGGCCAATGAGACAAATGAGGTGAGAAAAGCAGACAAAGGGATTAAGCACAAGGGGAGACAGATTTTTTTTTAATTTTAGCACATTAAAATCTATGCTGCCACCCAGTTACCAAACTATGAACAGATTATCAGTCGTGGCAAAGTGACTTTTAAAGACATCCCACACTCTGGACTCAGATATGTTTGAACTCATTCCCCAACCCTACCTCTGGTTATCTTCGTGACATCAAACAAGTTATTTAACCTCTTTAAATAACCATCTCATCATCTGCAAGTCCTAGTAATAAAACCAACTTGCAAGCTGAGTTTGAGGAGATACTGAAAAAATATGCATAAACAACATACTATGCACAGAAGAAAGCCTGATGCAGTGTAAGTGTCCAATATGCACTTATGACATTAATACCATAAACATAACAACATTGTCTCTTTTCATTTCTAAGGTGGCCAAAAAGTATTCCGTCAGTGAAAAAAAAGTGAATCACCAAAATCAGGCCTTATGAGAAAGAAAACAGCATTCTGATGCTGACCCATGACCTTGTTTGTAGCAATAAAATCATTTTTATTCTTTAAAATATTGTGTGATCATAATGAATGCATTGAGCAGAAGCCAAATATGTTTGATTTTAAAGAAAGAAATATAGCAACTTTCATAAGAGTTAGAGACTACTAATGTTCACACTTGCCAAAACTAAACTTCCTAACCCTCGTCCCTTTCACCTTTAATCCTGGAAATGGTAAAGACAATATCTTTCATTTCAGAGATAAATGTTAGTCATTACATCCCCATTACAATTAGGTTGTTCATTCTTCACTGAATACCCCATATTCTATTTGGTAAGTGTTAACTTTTTACTTGGGAAGGATTTCTGATGTCCTGGATATGTATTTTTATATAATAATGATATCGTGTTAGTAAGTACATAATTCAAATATCAGTTTCAGAAGATTTCAACCAGTCTGGCTAATATATTTTTCAACCTTTTTTAGAACTGAAGAAGTGGTTCTTACTCCTAAAGTGTGTAAAATATCCTGCCAAGCTTGTTAAAAATATGTTTTCTGGTCTGACTGCAGAAATTTTGATTCCATATACCTGGGATGGAGCCCAGAAAAAGGCATTTTAATAGATGTCCTGGCCAGTCCCCATGGGGGTGAGTCTGAAAACTCACTTGGAGAAACACAGCTGAGGGAACAACTGATAATACTTTGTTTTCATTTCATATCAAATTCTCAGTAATAATTACAAAAGTGAGTATAGATTCCTTAAAATCTCACATCTTCTTCCCACACACCTTTTACAGCTGGGAAAATTGTGCCTTTATGCACATATGCACATCTATGCCTTCCTATTTTTTCCATGTTAATAGCAGGCTTCCTGAATCTTATCTCTAGTATTCTAAAAGAGATTTTAAGAAAATAAAACTCATTTTTTATTGAGTTTTGAAAGCTAGAAAGATAATCCAAGGTGATTTTTGTTTTGTTTCACCTTTTACAAGAGCATTTATTTTTCAAAAGGATGTACTTTGTAGTTATTTGAATAGGAAGCTCTCAGACATGTTAAGTGTGTATTCACTTAATACTACTGGCTATAGAGTCTGTTGGAACAGACGTAATTAAAGTTAGAGTGGCAAGGCCACAACTAATTAAATATCAATCAGAAATGAAAATAAAGCAGTTCTGAAATTAGAATGTAAATTCAATGTAAATATATTCATTCATTCTTTTTATTACCTAGTATTTATTAAGCACCCACTAAATGTGAGGAGATCATGTTTCAATTTATTTTAAAAATACTTCTATTGTATATTGTAAAATATACCCACATGAGATAACAGAGTGACATTTACAGGCTCTTTGGGGTATTTTTAAATGAATGTCTGAACTTCAAGAGCAGGTCTTTGAACACAAAAATAGCAATGGCACTGAATTAAAATAATCATCAAAAATCATCAATGAAATCTTCACAAAGTCTGACATCAAATTTTTTCCAAACATCCATATTCTTATTTTTAACTTCCAAAGCATGTAGCCCATAGTATTAGTTCATATCACTTATTTTGAACCTGAATAAATTTATTTTCATGATATGCCTGAATAAAGGGACAGATCACAAATCCTTGACATTTTCTAATATTCTTCACCCACACTCAAATAGGAGTCAGGTTTAAAACAAACTTAACAGTATTTTTTTAAACACTGCTGAAACATATTTGGAGGAAGAATTTTGATACCATGTTTTTAATAGTTATCTGCACAGAGTATCGCTGCATGTGTGACTTTGGATAAATCATAGAACTTCTCTGAGCTACAGTCTTCAAGTGTTAAACAGGAATAATAACATCTCATTGCAGAATTGATGTGTAAGAATTCACAAAGGCATGTATGTAAAACAGCAAGTGTAGAATCTGGTGAAAGTAAGTAATCAATAAACAGAAGTTGGATGATGAAATAATGAGAATGATGCTACTGCTGAATTGGTCTCTAATTGCTTCCTGTGTGCATATTTTTTTCTCTTCTACTAGACTGTACATTATGTCAGAGCAGGGATGATGTCACTTTTTTTTTAATTTCAGCAATCAGGTTCAGTGTTAGGGAAATAATATCTGCTGTATGGATAGTCATTTAATTGAATTAGAAACAGCCATATCAACTGAGAGGAGTGTAATTTTTTTCTCTTACTGAAAGTTGACCCATATCTTACCTAAGAACCAGCTTGACATGTCTCAAGTGTTGGAAGAAATGTCTCCTGAAGAAACTTAAGCATTGCAATGATTGTAATAATAGTGTATTGCACTTTAGTGCTTTGTATATATCAAATACTGTTAAAAGCACTTCATATGTATTAACTCATGTAATCCTTTTAACAACTGTACAAGGAAAATACCGTTATTATTCCTGTTTAATGAGCAAAGGAACTGAGGAGGAGAGAGGTTAAGTGACTTCCCAAGGTCACACAGCTAATAAGTGACAGAAGCAGGAAATGAGACCCAGTGTATTGGCTCAAAGTCTGTACACTTACCTGCTGTTCTTTACTTTAGCTACGGACTGTTAAGAAAAAAAAAATAAAGGGGTGAGGGAGAAATATTTTTGGTAAAAGGCACAGAAAAAGAAATGTTTTAAATCTAATGAAATGGGCTGTTGCCCCTTATGTCCACCCACTTCTTTTTCCCAGGGCAGCACAATGATTGTAAGGGTGTTCACTTCTCCCTGAGGAACAAGTGTGTGCAAAAAAGAACCTTAATTAATACTCATTAAGCATTCAGGCAAAGAGACACACATGTATATATCATTATGGAAGAAAGTACTTTGTTGCATTTGGAACCAGGTGAAAATTAGTGATGCCAAATATAACAGCAAACTCCAAACTTAGTGGGGTCGGAGTTCCCTTGCCTCTAGCAACATATACTTTCCCATCTGCCGTGGTTTGGGGGGAAGGAATGTCTTAGTTTGTTATTGGTTGTTATTGTTTTATCTTTTCTCCCTGCAGTTTTCATAGAAACAGAACCAGAATTCCCCTCAAATGTCAATCTCTGTTTACAACTTTGTGAAATCTTCAAATGATTTGAAAAAGGAATGCTGTTTACTGAATGGTGATTTTTATATCAGTTTCAGCAGGGGCCAGCAAGGTTTTTCTAAAAGGTTCAGGTAGTAAATACTTCATTCAGGCTTCACAGACTAGCCAGCCTCTGTCACAGCTCTGCTTCTGAAGCCCGAAAGCTGCCATGGACACTGACACTGAATAGGTGAAAAGATGGGGTTGTGTTCCAATAAAACTTTATTTACAAACTTAGGCAGTAGGTCAAATCTGGATCCCAGGCTGTAGTGTGGCCAAACCTAGGTTTATAATAGTCCATAATTTTACAAGCCAAATTATTCTTGAATCACTGTAATTTGTCTGCCACTTTTTTCCAACATAAATTACTTAATTCTCCCAGCAGCACTTAAATGTGAAAAAGAAAAAAAAAAGGCTCAGGCAGGTTAAGTAGACTGGAGTTAAACTATAGTAAGTTATGGAGAAGTTAGGAAACAAAGAATCAGACCCAAGTGGTCTGTTTATAAGCTTTTGCTCTGTTTTACTCTGCCTGATATACAAATCCAAAGCTCTTATGATAATTAAAAAGAAAAAGTTCCAAATACTTTTCACTGAAATGAGTTGTAACTAGAGATAATTGGATAATTGGTTTCAGTAGCAATAACTTTGAGAAAAAGAAAGACTGAATTATTGACCAAAATACTTTGAGAATACGAAGCACTGAACTGGCCTTTGACATGTGTTGTACAAATAGAAGAAAAGGCTGACTGAATGCATGCCAGCCTGATATTTCAAAACAGTGAGGACATAATAGCTAGGCTAGGTTCAAAGTCCTTTGGCATCAGTTTTATACTTAATCTGTGTCTTATCCTTATGAAATTAAATCCTAACTAGTATGTTCATAAGACAATTCTGTGACATTCTGACTTTTATGTTGCAATGTTGTATATTGTTAATCTCAAGGCTGTATGATGTATGTTTTACTTGTTGTAGTAAATTATATTTATTCATTGTATATTTGATAGATGATATTAAGTTTAATTTATTCATAGACTTTATACTATTTAATTAACTATGACTATGACGAAAAATACCTTCTTTTTCCTTGCATAGTTGTGCAAATAAAAATGGTAATTATAACAGAATTTTTTTAAAAAACAGTACAGAACCTTACCATTTTCTCCTACTTTCTCAACTAATTTCTCCTATTCCAGTACTCACTGATCTCCATTGAGAATATCCATGATTGTTCACCTTTGAAAGACCTCTGTTTTGAAAATCTAGACTTGCAACTTTTTTTAAATGGTGGGTGGGATGCAACAATATCCTGGAAACTTTATCTAAATACTTTTCTATTGAAAGGAAAATGTCTCCCTAGGAGGTAGGGTTTTGTTTCGGTTTGTTTCTATAAATCCATAAACTTTGCAAAGAGAAAATTTTCAGTTTTATATCCCATAGAAATTAGAAACAATGGCTTGAGTTTTCTCAGTGGAGCATTATACAACACCTACAGAATAGTGAATTAATCACGTTTTTGTTATTCTTCAAAAAAAACCCTACTGTGAATTATTCTATCAACTTGATGCAAAAGGAAACCCATAATAGGTCATTAAAGAGAAAAAAGGGAATAAAAAGAAATAGTCACTTTTAATTAATAGAGTGGTATTATGCAGACTGGTCACCATTAGAAAGGATGGAAATGGTGTCTATTCAGTGTGAGAGTCTGATCATTTGGATCCAAATTAGCACAGGGACAACAGTGACGGACAGGAGGCAGATACTGTTCTTATGTGGGCAGAAATCCTATATCCCAGCATGTCCCTGATGCAGTGTCCTTAGCCTTTGATGATCCTAAATTGAACTTCAAAGTGATGACTGTACTCCAGAAGATAACTCTTATATAATAAAAAATTTTTTAAATCTCCAAGTGTGCTAGTCAGGGTTCTCCAGAGAAATAGAACTCAACAGGATGTGTGTATGTGTGTGTGAATGGTGTGAATGTATTCACATGAGCCTCTATAATCACATAAGCCAATTCCTTTTCTGTTTATATACTGGTCATGTGATTACAGAGGTTGACAAGTCCAAAATCTATAGTGTAGGCCAGTAGGCTGGAGACCTGGGGAAGGCAGTTGGTGTCGTTCCAAACCAAAGGCTAGCAGGCATAGGGCTATGAGGGCTGATGTTCCAGGTCCAGTCCAAAGGCAGTCTTCCAGAGAACACCCTCTTGGTCAGGGAGGCCAGTCCTCTTGTTCTCTTCAGGCCTGTAACTGATTAGATGGTGTCATCTGCATATGGAGGAAGGGAAATCTTCTTTACCCAGAGTTCACTGGTTCAGATATTAATCTCATCCAAAACACCTTCTAAGTTGACACATAATATTAACTATCACACTAAGTATACCAAACATTAGGCAGGAATGTGGTAGATATAGAATCAGTTGCAGATCCCAGAGCTGAAATTCACTGGCTGTGTGATGTCAGGCAAGGCACCTAATCTCTCTAAAACAGTTCCCTCATTAGTGCCTACCTCAGATAATGGCTGAGAAAATAAGTATAACACACTCAAAAAGTTCCTTGCTACCAACAGGGCTTTTTAAATATAGTTTAAAATTGCTCTTATTAGAATTACTGAAGGAATATGAGTGACAGAAGTGGCCAAGCTATCCATTAAGTAAATAAAGCATATTCAGTATTGGGATTGACTGAATTTGTATTGTATTTATAAACACCTCTTTTGCCTTGCAGGGAGGAGGGAACATGAACTAGGGCCGAGCAGTATTACATTTTTTTCTGGACAGACATAATATGGATTTGCATATCAAGACATGGTAGGGCTCACCTGAACAACACCGCATTTACCTGAACACCACCATAACAAATTTGGAGGAGGGCAGGCAGAATGACCGCGAATACAGAAGGTACTGTATGCGAACAATGTTCAAAGCCTTTCTATTTAGAAAGGTGAAGGTGTTGGTGGGAAATGTGATCGAAATTTACAAAATCAAGAAAACTATAGATAAACGCAAGAGTCGACATCTAGAAGTTGTGAAAGGATGATTTAAGGCCCATTCATTATATATACACTCCATATCCAATACACCAGCAATTTTTTTTTGGCCCATTACCTTTAAAATATTCTCAGAATCCAACTGCTTTTCACCACCTACAGTACCAACATTCTTGTCTAAGCTATCACTATCTCTCCATACAGAGTTTTGTCAACATGGTAGATGAACTGTGTAAAACAAGTCATTTCTTCTATTAAAACTTTCTAATGATTTTTCCATCTCAGAGAGAAAGCCGAAGTCCTTAAAATATCCAGCAAGATGCTGCCCACTCAGCCCCCCAGTCACCTTTTCTCCACTGCTTGGCAGTCTCCTTGCTGTTCCTGGAAAATGCCAGGCCTGCTCCCTCACCAGGGCCTTTACACTTCCTCTTCCCTCAGCCTGGAACATTCCTCTCCTAGTCTCTACATGGCTTCCTCCTTAGGGATTTCCTCAAATGCCATCTTTGCAATGAGGCCTTACCTTCCCTGCTTTATTTTCCACATAGCTCGCTCATGTACATTTATTTTAATGTTGTTATGCGGTCTTTCCTTTGGCATATAAACTAAAGGAGGGCAGGGATTTTTATTTGGTCTCCTCAGTGCCTCGAGCAATGGGCTTGATACAGAGTAGGTGCTTAAATAAGTATTTGTTAAGTAAATTAATGAATATCTTCTATCAAAGGTATGGAGCTCTGGAAGTAAATACATATACAAACAACAAAAGTGCTTGTGAATTCCTGGATGATTAATCCTCAGCAGGATTTGCTTCAACATCATTTCAAGGCTCATGAAGCCACTGTGGCCTCCCAGGAAATGCTTCTTTATGCCACTTGGAGATACAAAGTACAAAGCTGAATAGGCCACTTCATCAATTCAGTACAACAAGTTCTATGTTCTACTCTGACATCTGATATTACTAGCCTTATTCATCAATACTGCTTCTGCCCCACTTTCATCTACACGTTTAAGGGTGGTGTTTAAAATGATAAGGCCCTTTATATCTATTCTCCTCCCTCCAAAAAGTAATCAAGGGATAAGCATGCAACGGTATGAAAACAAGCACCGTGGTGAATGTTCAAATGACAAGGGAGAATGCCAGGAGGTTTCCGATTTCCTGCATCATGCCTATTTTTTGCATAGAAAAAAAAAAGTCCTCATAATCCAAATCCATTCCTTTTCAAATGCCTGCTGCCTGTGTAAATACTGCTCAGATAAGTGACTCCTTGTCCACTTTATCTGTTTCCCCGCAGTTGTTCCCAGTTCTCAGAGCAGTTGCTGCCTCCATCAGTACTAGGGGCTCGCTCTCCACTTCCCAGAGTCCCCACACCCTGCTTGTGTCTCCTATCCAGATGGTCTTCATTACAGAGAGAAATTTTACCAACAGGTGCTTCTTGTGCCTGGAAATGCCATCCTGAAATTCAAGGAAGAGATGATCTCCTGTGTGTGCGAGTGGTGTGGGTGGCTGCCGCGGCCGGCGTGGGCTGAGAGCCTGCCCTCTGCGGATGTCGTCCTTGACACGCTCGCCTTTGCTCCCCACTCTAAGAAAATTCTGTCCAAATCACAGGAAATGGCAATCTCATTATCTCGATTTCACTCCTGTAGAGACACATGCCACTTGAAAGAGACCGAAACTGCTCTTTAAGTCCCCACAAACCAGGTATCCCTAGAATTGAGTTGAAATGGAAAGAGTATGTTACTCGAGAAGCTGCTGGATATTCATTAGCTTCTTTGAGCAAGTACATTCCTTCACTGACATATTCCAAATGGCAAGCAAAACCTTTCCCTTCCAAAATTAGTCTCCCATCTGAAGTTTCTCGAGTTAGGTTTTTTTTGTGAGTTTCCCTGGCCGGGGTGAGGTGGTCACACTCGACATCTGACTGCTGATTCTGCAGCCGAAGGCCACCGGTTCACCACGTGCAAAACATGGTTTTGAGATGGAAAAGAAGAAACTGACACGCAGCTCATTGATCTGGGGAGAAATCACTGAGGCTGAGGGGAGAATTTGCTCCTGACAAAAAGAATGGTTTTAAAGGCCGCCGGTGATGCAGATTTCTTTCTGGAGCACACATGCGTGATCATGAGGGAGCACTACGATGGTTCAGCAGAAATCCGGACGGAACTTCGCAAACTCTTTCAACCTTGCCGCTCTCACCATGTCATGTGAAAGCAACAGTAAATCTTGTTGACAGTTACTTCCATGTCTACTGGCAGGAAGTCAGCAGCAGTTTGAAGAGCGTTGTGAGCAATATGCGCTGTGGAGCCAACACACATCGACCACCTCCCTAGTCTCTCCCGTGACTTAGAGAACATGTTATTTTTCCCCAGTGAGCAACCCTTCCAAATGTTGAATTAGTAACATTAGCACCAAATACCACTAATTTGTCAGCTAAGCTGTGTTTTTCCATAGTGCCTGCAGTGGGCTCCGATTACTCCTTTGCAACACAGCTGAGCAAAGATGAAAATCTGAAGACGTTTTTATTTATATAATTTTGCCAGGCTTTACGAAAACACATTGAGCTAGTCACAGAGGTGACTTGGTTACAGCTCAAAAATCCTCTCCTAGATCAGAGTCCTGCCATGTCAACCTAAGCCTCCAACGAAGGTGGCATTTTGGCAGAACTGTGACTATTTTTTAATTTTACAAAATTGAGTTTTAATTCCTTCAGTCACTTGTCAATGTAAAAACCCCATGCTCGTTCTGAATGGAGAAATAACTTGCTCATTCTTGCAAGCTCTCTCAGGGTTTTGTGAAGAACTAAGGATGGAAAGCCAAGCAGGGAAGGGAAGGGGAAAGGTGTCTTGAAAAGCCCACAACTGTTTCCATCTGACACCCCTGCCCAGCACAGGAGGCCGGGGCAGGCTGCATTTTCCCAGCTGCACCGTCAGCTGCTCTGAGGAAGGAGTGGAATGTCTACTAGGTTGCCTGTTTCTAAGAGCACACAGATGCTGCCAAAGTTTCAAATTCAAAAGAGGACTCAGCGTCAATTTTGAGGCATGCATGGTTCATAAGAAACTGTTCTTTGAACTCTGTTTAATCAAAGGATCCCACCTTAGTTTGGCAATAACTCTCCACCTTTGAAAGCTAAGCGGTATGCAATTCTCCCACAATGCCCACACAACTCAGCCACGGGAGCAAGACCCCAAGGTAAGGCAGCGAGGGGCTGGAAGAGACTCAGCACCGCAAACTGTCCAGTGACTCCACTGACCCTCTAACCCAAAAGCACTTTCCACTTCTTTTCATGCTCTTTTCCATGTGGGACAAGACAATGTGTGGGAAAAACTCATTACCTTAAAGTAAGCCTGGCTTATCAAGTTTGTTTTTTATTTCCCTACACCAGTGAAAAACACCTAAAGTCAAGGTGACTATATGACTTGTTATCCAAACCAGGCAGACCAGAATGTGTGGCCCCCCTACCCAAATGGACACTGAGGCCTTTGGGGATGGGAAACATACTCTTGGGTAGTTAGGGATGGGAAGGGTCTGAATTCTTAGCTCTTCGGCACACGTCTAAGACTAGAAATAGAGTGATCCAAATTTCTCTACCTCCACAAGCACTTATTCTCATCCAGAGCTGAGCACATTACTGGGTTTGTGATCAGCATCTAGTCCATATTTGTTCAGTTCCAATGTCTGCTATACCTGCCACTCTGGGCCCTCCAAGTGTATTTCCTGATCATGGAGCACATCTATTCTGTAGTTCTGGGAACTGATTTGTAACCTCAAGATTTGGGAAGAAGGGAAAGAGAAAGATGCTGCAATTACAGGCTTTGGGCCAATATCACACTTCCTTACTCTCTCCGTGACTTCAGCAACTGACTCAGCTTCTGTGGGTTCCAGTTGCCCCTTCTGAAAAGGGGTGATGACAGAGGAACTTTGCAGGGCTTTAGGAGAGTTAAATGTGCATGCACTATGAGAACACTGCACTTAGTTGTTTAGCACAGGAGCTAGTATTTAGAAATCAGTGGGCAAACAATAGTGGTTGTTGATAACAATATTATTTTCATGATCAGTGTGAAGACTGGTGGCCTGAAGTCTGCACTTTGTAGCCCTCGATTCCTGTTGTTTGGTGTTAGCAGTCTCGGTTTTTGTGTCATCCCATAAGAATGTACCATACAGAAGCAGACATTTCCAGATGGGTGATAGAAGTTTACAGGTAACATAGGGCTGAGTTGGTAGAAACCTACTTGTTCTTTGCCCACTTTAACTGTACACACAGATTAGCCCATCAAACATAAGGACAAATCAGTTTCTTAAAACTAACTTATAACTTCACATCTTGGCAGCAGCATTCCCTAGCTTTGTAAGCTCCAACATGCATGCAGATATATGCATGGTTCACTGCTAGCATTTTTGCTTGTGCAATATTTCTTTGTGTAATTCCTTAGGAAGTGCCCTCAGAGGGTTTCAGGTGACCCGTCAGGCTTGGTGTGGAGGGGGATGGAAAAAGGCCCTGCAGGGGTTCGCCATCTAAAGAGGAAGGGGAGTGAGCTAACTATGAAAAATCTAATACAATTTTGCATGGTATGAGGTTTCATCTGCCTGCTCAGTTCTTTCCCAGATGCCGTAAAGCCAGAGAACCAGTAGATCTTCTTTCAGCTGACAGTTCTTCACACCTTGTAATGCCCTCAGCAAAACTGTTCATAAGTGGTGGCAACATCTACAATTTGTTCATTGTTCTCCCACCTTCCCTTAAAAAAGTGTTATGTCCAAATATAAATTTGAAATAGTAGTTCTTTCTTACACGAGTCAAGCCCTGAGTGATGAAAATTCTAAGCAGAAAGAGAAATAAAGCCTATTAAGGCTCTGGGACAACAATCCCAGACCTGAGGATGACTTACTTTTTACAGTGGCAAACAGCCTACCTCTCTGTTCCCACATTTCATCAGTAAAAGGCATACAATGACATGAATTTACATGGCTTCTATTAATTAATCCTCTTAAAGAGGTAAAGATAAAAATTTGTCCTGGACAAATACATAGAAAGGATAGCAGTAAGACATTCCTTTCCCAGCCAGCCTCAAAACCAAACCTTTGATTTATGAGCATCTTATGATCCTGGATCACTCTGAGGAAGGAAGCAGCACCACAGAACCCCTAAAAAGAAGATAGGTGGATGCCTTTCACATTGAAGTTTTAAGTTGAGTTTATGTGAGGAAGCAACTCATGCTTTTGTGTGTCAAATCTTTTGCAGAAGAAACCATGGGAACAACTGAAATCTGGAGGGCAACTCAGCATATACAGGCCTAAGTCTGTGCTAGTCTGACAGAGTCTTGTGATAAAGATCAGGGTCCTTGGTCTAACCTCAGCACTGACCATAGGCTACATATTCAATTGGTGCTACTCATTCAACCATCTCATGAATTGGATGTTAATTTATATATATATGGATGTTAAGCAGGGATTCAAATTCTACTATAGTCTTTGGTTACTAGCATCAATAAAAGCCCACTTGATGATCTTGGCTATAAATTTGAAGTGAAACCATTTCGTGAGATGATATATTTGTCTCTAGTCTTATTCGGCTACATGGGTACAGACATAAAGTAGGTAAAAGGGTTGGACAGACTCAAGGTTGTGATTTTCTCAAGTGAATATAGCAATGCAAGAGTGGGGCAAGGGGCTGGAGGTCTCTACAAGCTATGACTATAGTATTTGATTGACAAAGGAATTGAGGTCATGTAAGAAAGCCAGTGAGGACATTGGGTGGGTGAGGAAAGAGAGAGAGTGAGTCAGGAAAGGTAAGAGGTGGTATTCAGGGAATGTGAGGCAGGACATTTGGATTCTGGAAAGACGCTGTGACTGATAACAACCAGGTCTAGCCCCTAAGAGCATGAGCTCAGAAGGGAAAGGCAAAAGAAGGGGAAAGTAAAGATTCTTGGGGAAGCAGTCAAGGAAATGTAGACTAGATGTTAGAGAGACCGACTCTGTGTGTATTTAAACACCACAAATGGAGTCACGCATTTGGAGGTGATGCTGGAGGAAGTGGCAGTTAGCTAGGATTGAAAATCATTGCAGCAGGGGAGAATCACCCAGAGGTCAGTAGATGTCAGCAACAAAGGGGGACAGCTGACAGACATATCAAGGTTGGGATTTTTAGAGTGGAGGGGAAAGAGACTGATTGGCGAGGAGCAAGAAAGGGCAAGAGCGCCTCCCCTAGCTCCAGGCCAGTGTGGGGAGGGCCATGGGAGAGGAAATGAGCTGTCATGTCCTAGGAATGTAAGGAAAGCAGTCCTCAGAACAGAACCAGGTTTCCATTCAAATGGAGCCCTGAAGGGAACACGTAAAGTTGGGACACAGGACGTTTTGCTAATTATGAGAACAGAATCACATTAGAAGGATGCCAGGAATTAGGAGGAAGGATGTGAGAAATGGGGGAGCCTTCTGGGGGTTAGAGTCGGGTAGGCGGGGGCGACCTGGACCTTGGAGGCTCTTGAGGCGGCTGACACAAACAGGAAGAAGTATGGCGGGTTCAAGGAGACAACGACGGAAAGGCTGTGGAAGGAGAAGGAGGTCTCTGCGGCTGGGGGACGGAGGCGCTTAGACTCAAGAATATCCACGTTTATGACAGTATTCTGACCTGTTTTCAGCTGAATTTGTAATGAAAGGGAAAACTCATCTGAACTGAAAGATAGAACAATCTTTTAAGTTCTTTGAACCCAGAAAAAAGCAGTGAAGAATGACCTGAAAAAGAGGCCTACTACTCAAAGTGGAATGTAGTAGAAGCCCAAATTCCCACATGGAGTGCTCGCATCCTTACAGCGGGTAGCCTGTATCCTGCTACGCTTTATGTCACTTTTAAAACAGGAACCCCTCCTTGCTGTGAATTTTTTGACAATTTCCTTTTGCCTAAAAAAGGCAAGACTTTTACAAAATTATTCAGTTTGCTTTTTAAAAAATCATCCAAGATGAGTTGTAAATTACTCCAACAGTAAGGGAAGAGGATGGAAGAGGAAGGATTAAGGATGCTTTCTCTAAAGAAAAACAGTAAGATTCTCATCAGAAAGAAAATGATCATGGATCTCATGAGACAAGGAGAGAAATTTTCAAATGAAGAAAATAAAAAGAAATAATCCAGAAGAAAACAAAAGGTCAAAGTGCTGCCCGTATCCTTTCTCATGATCAGGACCTCTGGTGAGCAGGGAAAGACTGAAATATACATTATTGTTGTCTCTTGCCTCTGCTTGTCCCATTTAGGTTGCTTTATCTCCACCTATAACTTAGAAAGAGCAATTATAAACAAATGGTGCCCAGCATGAGCGCCCCTCTGGCAGCCTCTCAGGGCCAGTTGTCTCCTCCCAGCCCCCGCGGCAGCAGAGTGTTGCATGGCCCCGTGGATGTCAGCCTGGGGAGAGACCGAGGAGGCAGGCGGTCTGTGATTTAAGCTCTTGTCCGCCTTTGTCCAGTCCTCGTGGAATTGCACCAGGAAGGCAGCCTGGATAAAGCTTTGCTATTTTAAAGTACAGGAATGGATACAGGATATATGATGAGCATACAGAGTGATTCAAGGAAAAAAGCGATGGAAATCATTTCCCATTATAATCCCCTCGAATTGCTTTACATCTCTAATATAGATCGCCAGGGAAATAATTTAAAAGCATTTAAAAATATCTTCCATTTTCTATTATGAGCCTTTGGATTTCCACAGTTTGAAAGAGTGAAGAGACTGTAGCTTCGAAAACTAATTACAAAACATAAAAATGCTCAAGTCTAATGGAACATATCAGGTTGGAGGGAGATGCCAGCAATGGCAGGCAGTATTACAAATGTACCCGAATCAAAGAGCCATATCTAACACAGAGGCAGCAGTTCTTGCCTGACTGTCTTGTTCTCAACACCTTTGTTTTACATTTTCTTTGTTCCTGTTGGCTTACTAATTAGCAGTGATTTTTTTAATGCCCCTTACAGTAGGTTAATTTTGTCTAACTCACCAGCAGGGGTTTTCATAATACATAATTCACAGAGCAATGTCAATGATTAAAATTCTTTCATTAACACAGCACCTTAAAGATAATAAATATGAGGCATTTAGCTTGCAATCCATGGATGCAAAAGCATAACTTTGCATGGATAGAAAATACATGTTCAGATAACTTCGCACTGGAGAGCAAAATGGAATCCGTTTTAGGGCATTGCAAACGCAAAGTCAAACAAATCAAAGAGCACTTATTCGGGAACAATACTATAGGAGGGGGTTTCAGAGAAAGATTTCTAGTCATGTACTTGAAGAACGCAAAACATGCACCAGAGGTGTGCTCTTCTCTGGCATTTTGTGCGCAGCCTATGCATTGCGTTGACTGAAGAGAGGGTCAACAGCGTTGTGGGGTGAAAGTTGTGAGTGGTGTGACGCAAGTTGCTTTGGCCTTTACATGCCACTTCCCTTCTTCCCTCAAGAATATTAGCAGGTCTGACTCATCAGAAGACAAGAAGAACAACGAAATAATTAGACACAGTGTATGAAATTTCATTTTGAAAAGGTTTAATAACTCCTAGAACATCTGTTCTTCTGAACTCTATCACTTCCTTTCCACCTACACCCAAATGATTCTTATATTTCATTTGCTCACTGCAAACTCTCTTTGCTTCCATGTGTTCATCCTCATACAAAAAGGATAATAATTGCAGATGCCTTGGCAACAGCAGCCAAGAAAACAGAAAATCTGATCACTCAATGTGATTTTGCTTAGACCCTTTCTGCCGATGTATTTATTTTTCCTCTTTCTCTTCTCCAAAGATGAACCAGATTATTTTTCGTTGGCTTTAGGAGCAGTGGGGGGTGGAGGGAGCTGGTAATATGCAATTTTTTGTAGTAATAACAAACAGCACTTCCCCAATTCAAAACATTTTCCCACATTAATATATCAATTGAGAGCAACTTCGCACAGAAGCAGCTTAAAGTTCAAAGACATCAAAGTAGAATTAAAACCCACAAAATTGTCACCCCGTCCAAAGGTTATGGCTTATATTTAACAGGAGGTCCTGACATAATGCATTTTCTCCTCTCTGCTATGCTTCTAATAGGTTTGTCTACGGAACCAAAGTGCAGCATCAAACTAAGCCCTCAATTGGCATTCTGAGCTTAGGAGACATGGAACCAGGTAAGAAAAGGGGGTTCTCTGGCATGTCATCCATTCAAGTAAATAGTCTGTCCACTTCAAAAGGGAGGTCAGCAGTAGGCCAGTCAAAGGAAATGTTCATGGGCTTGTCCCTGCTCTGTAATTTGCCTGTGGCTAATTTCATGATTTCTATTTTTAGTGGTTGGTTACTCCCATCGCTCTCATAGCAAAAAATAATTGCTCCCATTTTTTAAAAGAAAGAAAGCAGCAAATAGCCCCTTAGTAAGGAGAGCCACTGAGCTAGCTATGAAATTAATATTGAATACCACTAAGTGAAATTCACTACTGGTCAACACATTAACATGAGAGTTGTAACAAATGGTTTTATTTAAAAAATGATAGTGAGGCAAACCTAGGTCTTTTAGCCCAGGCAGAGTTTTTAAACTAGAAGTGTTTTAATTTCACACATATAAGCCAAAAAGAATTGATTTTTTTTCCCTTGTTTCCATTTATGGATTAAAGTCTGGGTAGCTTGCCAAGCTTGGTCAACCAATTACTGTTAACAATAACAGAGGAGGTGGGTACAGAACAACTGATGTCCGTAACTATTGGGCGATAGATACATATGATTCAAATTCATCAAGAATTTTATATGGATAGATTGAATCATATCTTGAGCATCTGAATTCATAGCTCTTCAATGCCACATCAAAGAGGGTGGTAAAAGGCTAAGAGTAAAGCCTTTATGTCAAATCAATCTTCCCCCTGCTGTAAAGATCCAGTGAGGATTTTTCTTCTTCCTCAAGCAGCAATGGCCACGTCTAACCAGACTGGTTTTAATGTCAAAAACTAGATTGACTATTTGTCAATCAAATACTGACCTCTGTGCTATGTAGACAGAATCCTTCACCATAGACAATCGTAATAACAACTTTGACTTTGGCTTTGAAATTAAGTTTGGGGCTGGAAAGGCTATGTTTATAGGGGCTGTAAGTCATATTCTTTCACCCTTTCATCCTAGATATTTGTTGAGTTCCTACTATGGGTCTACAAGTTCACAGTAAGGGCTTTGGATTTTGTTTTGAAATGGAAAGGATTTTCAACTGAAGGGTGAGATGATCTGATGTCAGTTTTTTAAAGAACAGTTTGGATGCTGTATTGATAAGAATCTTTGCTGGGCAAAGATTTAAAAAAGGAGACTAGTTAGAAGACTGATGCCATAGACCAGGAGAAAAATAACAATGGCTGGGACTAGGTGGAAAAGAATATATAGAAAGTGCTCAAATTTATATATACAATGAAAGTAGAATCAATGGGATAAATAAAGGGGCTGAGAGAGACAGAAAAAATATTCACTAGAATGTAAACCCCAGTTTGAAAGAGAGAGAAAAAGTGTGAGTGTCTGTGTGTGTGTGTGTGTGTGTGTGTGTGTCCAACTGATTGATCCCCAGCATTTACAATCCAGCCTGAAAGAGAATGTCATCCAATAATTATTTGTTGTATAAATGATATGGAGGCTCCAAAGTTTTGAATATAGAAATTAGTTAAATGGAGTTGGCATTTATTGAGGGGGACAGGGAACAATTGCAGAGGCATGTTGTTTATTTGTTTGCTTTGTTATCAAGAAAGCATAAAATCAAGAGTTCACTTCTGGACACGTTAAGTTTGAAAATGCCTACTAGATATTCAAGTAGAGAGATCAAGTTGGCAGTGTATGTCTAGAAAGTCAGAGACAGAGAATAAATTGGGCTCTTAAGGGAATGATGGAATTTAAAGCTATGGGGCACGTGAGATCATTTAGGTTGTGGGTACAATAGAGAAGTTTGAGGAGTGAGCCCTGGATCACTTGAATATGTATAGGTTAGGAAAATGAGGATAAATAAGCAATGAAAGAGCAGGCAGTTAAATGGAAGGGGAACCGAGAGTAAGTGGTGTCTCAGATAATAAGAAAAGAATGTGTTCTAAGAAGAGTGGTTCAGTAATTGTGTCACATGCTGTTTATGAGTCCATTAAAAAACATGAAAACCGACTACTGGATTTTGCGTCATAACCTGACATAGGTTAACAGTGGCCTTGACAAAAGCAGTTTCAACAGCATCAGTACAAACTGGTACTAAAAGAAAGGGTGGATCTCTAGCAGCAATACAGCCCTGACACAGCAGGTACTTAATAGACACTTGAATGAAAAAATTATCATCCTACTTAAAGTATACTTAAAAATGACTCACACATATCACATGTTGGTCATGTCTCATTGAAAGAGATTAATTTTGATCCTAAGAATGTATTTAAACAAATTTATATAGATATATAAAATTTGACACAGCAATCATTAGAAATATACTAAGAGTTAGGGTAAACATGTCCATTGGAATGTTACTTATAATGGTAAAGCTTTAATAAAAGCTGAATACCAAATGACAGAAAATAGTTAAGTGAATTATAGTTTATCCATGTTATGGATTATTATGCAGCCATTAAAAATATTTAGTGGAAAATGACAAGTTTAAGTATCGAATAATTATAGAATGATATTATATAATATAATGGATCAAATGACATAGTATTACATGGATAAAAAAGCAGGTATTACAATTTTATACAGAATAACCTGAATTATTTAAACATGTCATGAGTTTGATGAGTATGTATGTTTATCTCTGTGTGTATATTTACTTATTTAAAAATGTATACACATGCTCATTTACTTATTTACATATTTGTGTGTGGAGAGAGAGATTTATTGATTGAGGAAACATGCCAACATGTTAACAGAAATGACAACTATATGATCATTCTCTTCTTTTTAGTATTTTTTCTTCTTTATACTATATTGTACTTCTCCATTTTCCTCCAATATGAATATTTTACTTATAAAATTCAAAAGCAAACTTTTTATTTCAGTAAAAGATATATTATTGTATATATTTTCATATATATAGTATATACAAAATTTACTCATTTAAAAAATGTATTTAATTGCCTACTAAGCCCCCAATATCAGTAGAAAACATTTATGATAATTGGAATCAACCGCAGTCAGTGTTCTGCACTCCATGAACTCTGCTTTTGTTTCCACTATCAAAGGATTATGTGGTAGGATATTTATTAGGGGCTGTATCCACATTCCTTGCTGTGTATTCTTAATCTCTGTCTTTACTCTTAAGGCCTATGCCAGTGTGCTGAATTTCAAAATGTGTGTCTGTTTTTAGTCTTCCAAGTGGACAAATCAGATCCATTTCATAGTTAATAAAAGTGACTTTGCAAAAATAAGTCATAAGACAGCCTAGAAAAAAAGATAACTAAAAATGTAGATTCAGCAGCTTTTGAAGACAATTTTTTTTGGCAAAATATCTATTATATCGACTGAGCAATACCAACAAATAATGCTATATATCAGCTAACTCCAGACTCACAGAAATCTTATACCTTTAGTATCATAATGGAATCTGGTTCTGTGTATTCTCCAAATTATTAACTATACTCTCAACAAAGGCTGCTATTGTGAGATATTAATGGAATCAATTTTAAGCAGATGCATAGCTAGTTTTTTTCCTTTTAGTTGTGTGACTTAATTAGTCTAAAAATGAGGCTGAAGAATAGTAAGATTATTGTTTTTCCTATATTATTTTATTACATTCAGAACTATATTTTAAGTATTCTATTATATGTTTTTATTTTAAACTTCAGCTACATCTGAATAGAAGAAAGTTATAATTAATGAAAGAATAAATGAATGAGTGGGCAAATTAATGCATTTCAAAACCACTATTATTTTCTACTAAATTCAAATTCAATAGCATATATTAATCATTTGCCTCTATATTAGGAGATTTCACATGTATTTAATTTTCTAAGTGAAAGCAATATATTTTTTTAATATCCTCAGTCAAAAAACAGAACATCCTTCTGTATAAATGAAAAAATAAAAACCAAATATTCTACTTAAACTTTTTTATCTTGATCTACTTAGAAGAGTTTATTCTAATATAATGAAAATACTTGTGGTTATTGAAAGTGATAATATTGTATAAGCCAGCCAGAAAGCCTTATAGTATGCATCATCAACTCTATAAATTCACCTGTTTTTCTTGAGACATATGCAGAAATATAATCCACTTGGTGATTATTTCACTATTATCTTTTGACTCGTAATTTAGGGAACTGTGCCACTAATTAATTGTTCTATTATTTAAAATATAAGCCAATGACTAATTATATTAAAACATACTTTTATTATGACAAAATTAAAATTTTATTATTGCTGAAAAATCAGGAAACACCAAAAGGGCAAAAAAACATAATCACACACCAAAAACACCCCCAAAAGACATAATATGTAGGTGTATTACCTTCCAGCTTTTAAATACTTGTATTACGATCAACTTTAAAACTGAAATTCTCTCGTAATGAAATTAGGCTTTTATTTTCCCCAGTGAAATACTGTAAGTAATCCCAGAACTTGAAGTATCCAGCTATGAGATATTTTTAATGGATGCTTAGTATTATATCAAAAGGATTTGCCATAATCTATTTAAGCAATCACATGTTGAACATGTACTGCATTTCTTATTTTTCCATTATGAACAAAACTACAAGTAACATTCTTTTAGATAAATATTTTTACAATATCATGATTACAACCTTTGGCTACATTTTCAGATTTGGCTTATTGAGTTTTACTATATTGCTGACACTATAAAAATGCACGGAAATGGTAATCAGTTCTTTCCCTGAAAAATGGATCCTTCTTACTCCCCACCTTCTTCTTGGAAGGGAACCTAACATTTTGCTAGTGCTAGTGCCAGGTGACTTTATAATATCAGTTCCTCACGAATCTATACTGTTTGAAAGATTCTGTTATCTCCATTTTATAGAGAAAGAAAGAGAGGTACCAAAAGGCTAAGTAACTCACCCAAAGTCACATAGCTGGTAATGAACAAAGCGGGAATTAAACCTGGGTGATTTCAAAGACCGCGCTCTCTTAATTACAGAGGTCACAGGCTTCTGAAGGTGGGGAATGGCTCATCCGGTACTGCACTTCTGTTCCTTTCAGAATACTGAAAACCTAACTTTAGGCAGCAGAAAGTGAAAAAACTCAAGTCATAAAATATGATATTCAAATTGACCACTTTGAGGAGTGGGCTTTTGTTGTTTGTTGGTAATCAGGTTACCTTGTCATTGACTTGTTTTTGTGATTTCTTTTCTTGAAAGTGTTGTTTTTGTGATTTCTTTTCTTGAAAGTGATTATGGTAGTTTCCTCCATTTCTTTTCTGCCTATGCCCCTTGAGGGGCTTTGAAAGGGGCCTAGTCCAAACTGCAGAGCTCCCACCATTCTTACTTTCTGCCCCAGTTGAATGTTTCAACATGGTACTCAAGACAACCCTGACATTACAATTAGCCACACTTCTTTTTGAGCACAGTCCTCCTGGAATTCACACTCCCCCCACCTGATAGCATGCCAACCCCACTGGCCTGGAACAAAGCTCTTTTACCTCACCACAAAGGTAAAATTTGACAAAAGAAAATAAATAGTTCTGGCTCTCTATGGCTCCTCCCAATAGGTTTTTCCATAGGCACAACTACAGACATGGAGAGCCAAAGGCCCCAAGATCACTCCTATATTATCCTGAGCAAAAATAGTCTTCTTTTCCAAACCAGCAAAAATAAGAGTTAGGAAAAATTCCACTTTAAGAGGAAAACAAACAGCTCTATCATTATTCTTCATCTGATACAATTAATCAGTGAATCATGATTATATTTGTCAAATACTAGTTTTTTATACAATTTAGCTGAAGAGTATGCTATCCAAGTCTGAGAAACATTTAACTAAAATTTAATTTTACTTTTCCCATTCCATCTCTCATCTAAGTTTCTGCTTATTTACATGTTTTTTTCTTTTGTTTTGTTTAACAAAGATATTTTCTCAAGACCTTCAGTCAAATTGTCCATTTTTTCCTAAGTTCTAAATCTTCTCACCGTACATACCTGAGGCCCTCTCTCTTTCTAAATCTTACCTTTCCTTTATTCCTTCTACAAAAATTTTACTGAGCATCTACTATGGTCCAGATGCCATATTAATAATCCCTCAAAATATAAAGGTTTGTTTGTTTTTGGAAGCAGGGAAAGCACAACGATTGCCTTAAAAAGTTCTCTATGATTAACTGGAATTAAAATGAGCTTATTTCTCCCTTAATAGCAGATATTCTGATAGCACATTTCATGTCTCAAATTTCACTTTCCAAGCACTGGGCAAGCAACTGTACATCATGTAAATATTTGGTTCAATTTACTTTTTGGTTAGTGTTGACATTTGTCTGTATATCTTTCAATCTGTTTATGCATATGCCACTCATAGGAAGCTTTTAGAGGTAGAGGGATCTGTTTATATTTAACTTAGATGTTGGCAAACCAGCAAGCATTAATACCAATCCAGATGGGCGTTTCGTGAGTTATTCAATAATTATAATATTTCCTTAGGTTCTTGATATATAGATGACTGTATTTTAGTGTACTACCAAATATTCTCTGAGCACCTATCACATTATCATGACAGGTTTAAGACAGGCTTTGCCTGGGGACCAAAATTCTACTAATGATAGCTAGCCCTTTTTGTTATGGACAGTGGATTTATTCATATGTTCATCTGTATAGTTTTTCACATTGGTCCCCAGCCAGGCTGTAAAAAAATGAGATCCTTGACAGGGACAAATGCATGTGACTTGAAGAAATCTTTGGCCTAGAGTTTGATCAGTGTAGCCAGATTGACCTAAAGAATTAAGAACATATGGACAACCTCCTGGGCTTCCAAACATCAATTAATTTTCTTTGTTGATAGAATTGATAGAACACATTTCACTTTTCTGAGTGTATTTAGAAATTGTCCCAATGTGGTAGTTTTCTTTATTGGCATGTAATATTTTGGCATATGCAGTTTTTTTATTGGCATGTATAGTGGTTAATAAGCTAAAAAATGTGTTCCTTATTGGACATTGATGAACCTTTTTAAGTTCCCAGGAATCCCTAGAATAAAATATCTTACTAAAATTCAAGCCAACATAATAACCACTTTCAGAGATCTGATGTATCTGTGCTTTTTCACTGTTGAGTTCCCTTCTTTTCAGGGGATAGGAGGGAGATCTCGATCCATTGTACTAAAGGAAAAGTTGGTCAAACACCACATAATCCGAACAGGAAAATCATCATACAGAGTGCAGTTTATAAAACAACAGGACAACTCTGTCAAGTCTGTGTTTTTAATTGAGTGGTTATCCTTCCAAGAAAAAAATATATACATATATATAAATCTGAAAGAGAACTTTTTTAGATTTAAAAAAAAATTATGGCAATTTATCTTCTGACCAAATGATGATTCTTTCTGGTCCCATTTGGAGTATATTTTTCTTACCAACTCTCTGTGGATGAGGAATTGTTAGCCTGTCATTCACATAAAACAATGACAACACTCATATAAGGGAACATCCTTCAATGACGGCACCATCTCTCATTTTAGTGTCTCAGTCCCCTTGAGTGGTTGCCTGGGTGGCAGTTAAATATTTGCCGTAGCCCCTGTGCTCCAGGGTTCCTAATACAATTGACCAAGGTTTTGCGTGATGACACTGAGTATCCCATAATGAAGGCAGTGCTTTACGGTGAGTGCATAAAATCAAACACTCCCCAGCCCTGCTTTCTTCATTTCTGACTGTCAAAAGATGAACATGGATGGGGAAAAGCCTGAGGAAACCTATGGGTAAATGTAACATAGATTATTTGCTTTCTTCCCTTGTAGGAAGTCATTGGGATGTACAGATAAAAGAATAAAATGAAATGTCATCAAAATAGTTGTGGGTTTCTTTTTATACACATATTTTATCACTGCTATTAAGTGCACCTGTTTTAAACAAGCATTTTTAATGGTTACTGTTAACTGTTGTGTATTTACTTCAATGTCATCCAACACCAAAAGTTACATATATGAAAATCCTCATAAATAAAGTTGACAAGAAGATAAACTGGAAAAAATATCTGCGATATATATGACAAAGTACTAATGTCCATGATATAGCTAACATTAACTAGTGCTTCCTATGCAATGGGCATTGTTCTCAGTGATTTACAGGTACTATTTCATAACAATCTCAAGGAGTGGTTCTATTATAATTGTCATTTAAGGGAAAGGTGATTAAGCAACTTGCCAGTAGCCACAGTTAACAAGTGACAGAACATGAGCATGCTCAGTGCATGGATGGTGCCAATACATGAACCCAAGAAGTTTGAATCAGAGTCTGTCATCTTGCCACCTCCATTCCCTAAATCAGTTTTACGAATCAATAGGGAAAATATGAACTTCTCTTTAGGGGTAAAAATGGCCAAGTATATGAATGGATGATTCTAGGAAGAAGAATATAAATAGTCCAAAAAAAAGAAAAAATTCCACCAGTAATGGCAGCAAATTCCCATCATATATGCATTGCTGTCCCACAAATGGGTCACAGATTTGCCCAGACACTGCCCTGCCTGGACCCTTTGGTTGATTGGCCTCAATAGCAAGCATCCTTGTCCATTTTCCTCAGCGTGCCACAGAGATACAATCTTCCAGGCATTCTATGACATGAAAAAGTTGGGACCTTCTGATTAATGTGTTGATTGGTGAACTTCCTCTTGTATAAATGCAGATAATATAGGAACTATGTCATAGCATTATTATGAAATGTAATAAAATAATATCTGTAAGGCAGTTAGCAAAGTGCTGAGCGCACTGTAACCACTCGGAATCAACGTCGCCTACTTCAGGCTGAATGGTGTATGCTGCCCGGTACCCCAGAAGCAGTTGTAAGAAACACTTTATCCCCCCTTTTCCCACCAACCAAATGCAGCTGGTATATGCTAACCTACTATTCACTAAAGGGTTTTTTAATAAAATCGGTGCAAGGTAGGCATTACAAAATATGTGGAAGAATTTATTTAACTGCATGCCTGTACCAGAGCTCAGAGTTGGGCACTGGTTCTTGTAACTGTCTTCCAGGTCATGGTGAAGTTAGTACTCTCTCCTCTCATATTCTACAAAGGAAAAACTTACATATTACACAACAAAAGTACAAAAGCTAGTTACTATATCCTGTATTTCATAATGCACCAAAAAGCAGATCATGTGGTAAAAACCTTATCAAAGTATCTGCATGTTGTACCCTATGCCATTTTAAGAACAGACACATTTGTATGATCTGCTGGGTATCTTGCTCTCAGCCTTGATCATTGATCATTCTGCTGCTCCCTGGAAGGAAAACATGAAATGATGGACAGTAACAAGGAGAGAAAAAAGGAGACATTAAGTCGTATCCAAAAGAAACAAATATAAAATGATTTGACAACAACAATTTGTGAGTCAACAGGGAAGCTTGTACAGTGAAGTGCAGTGAATCAAAATGATCAAATGATTTTATTAGTTTCATTTTATTAGTCAGATCTATTACCTTTCTTTATGATCAGAGAAAAACAAAATAATTATAATCAGTTTATCAAGGCAGACGGTGATGGGAAATATACCCACGATTCCCCGATTGCACTCCAGCCAAGCTGTACCAGTTACCCTTTGACTAAGAATACTTAGCCTCCCAATTCATTTATTGCTCACCAGAAGGACACTGGATGCAGCAAACAAATGTCTCTCACAAAACCACCTTACAACATCAAGAGAAAAATATAGAGCTGTTGTATTCAAAAAGCACTGGAGATGGACATTGCTCAAAACTGGGGAGAAAAAAAATCTTGATTTATCTTCAAGCCCCAGACTGTAAATATACCGCCAGCACTCACAGCAGAAGCCTTTCTCACATCACTGCCCTCTTCTGCAGGCCCGTGAATCTCACCTGGAGCAATCACATTCTCCGTGGGAGAGAGGGGATTCAGTCACCACAATCGCTGATTCCTGGACCTCCCCTAAGCACAGGCGAACATTTGTTATAAGCCATTCCAAATTACAGAGGGGCACTCTGTGGTGTAGACTGCTGTAGACAGGGCTGAGACAATTACCAAATGAAAGAAATATTATTATTTTAAGAAATCTAACATTTTAATTCAATGTGAAAAATGATGAGGGAATAATAAATGACATACATAAAAAGAGCTAATAATAAAAAAGAGCTTGGTGAGAAATCCCGCTGTAATATTTGCATTTACCCTGAAACTAATGCCATGCCATTTCTGAATGCAAATAATTCACGAGAGGAAGCAAAATGAGGATGTTAATAATCATTTTTCCCTTAATGAGAAGCTGTTCTTTGACTGAAAGGTGCTTTAAGATGGACTAAGTGAGGCTTAACAAAAGAGTTCCTTTTGGGTGGAATGCATAAATGAAAGCAGTTGAGTTTCACTCTAGGATTTAAAGGCAGCAGCATTAACATCATCATCACAAGTATTATTTCTACATTTTTAAATATTAAAATTCACCTTGTCAGTTTAAAATTCCTCCCCCTTTAGCTCAAAGTCTTATGGGGTTTCCAGGTAATAAAAGCATCTTTCAGTATTACTTTTAGCCATGACAGATTTCCACTGCTTTTAAAAATAATAA
Organism: Smutsia gigantea; assembly: GCA_032199065.1. Taxonomy (NCBI): domain Eukaryota; kingdom Metazoa; phylum Chordata; class Mammalia; order Pholidota; family Manidae; genus Smutsia; species Smutsia gigantea. The sequence goes on from JAVSCE010021057.1 coordinate 465,374, forward strand.
CTAATGTTAACTGACTGCTTATTATTGGCCAGGTACTGTATTATGAGTTTCACAAGGGTCACTCTCACCTTAGAGCTATAAAAACTCCCACAGACTGGGGTGAAATTTATCTGAGGGCACGAGCAAGTAAGCAGAATTTATTTTAACTCGAGAGCCCCAACTCCCTTTCCACCTTGGGAACTCCCATCCTTTCCATATTACAAGCAGACCCAGGTAGCAGCAAGCAAGTCCCTGAGAACACTGCTGAGGAATGACAGCTGCCCGCAATGGAAAGCCGAGAGATGCTGCTCTTTTCAAATTCTCCGTGGGTCTTTCATATTTCTACATGTCTTTGGAGTGGTGGAACTGACTGACGTTGTTCCAAACTGTGTTTTTAAGCAGAATTAAATAGTAAACCACCTTGGAAGACTGACATAGCACTTGCCTCCAGAGCGAAAAGCAGTCACATCCACAGCCCATTAGAAAAGATCCATTTCCTGAGCGCAGGGGTCCTCGCCTATGACACAGCTGGCAGCGTGTGGAGTGACACCTGGCCCTCTTTTCACCATTCTGGAGGAACTCAGGCTCAGGAAAATGCTGACACTGTGGCTACTATTATTACTATGAGTATTAAAGTCCTTGTCTCTGACCCAGGGGTCTGAAGTCTTCTGCCAGCAACCATGAAATGCACTAACTTGCTGGCTTCCAAGGAAACTAAAATCTCAGACATATCATAGTCTTGACAAGGCCCATATTGGAAATCTGGTTCTCTCGCTCACTAATTATGTGATGTTAAGAAAGTTACTTAAACTCTCTAAGCCTCAGTTTACTAAGCTATCAGGTGGGGCCAGCCTTAGGTTTAAGTGCTGTGTGATATAATATATATTATATTATATAACATATAACGCACACATTAGCATAACGTCAGGCACAAAGTATGTGCTCCAATAAATGTACCTATATACCTTCTTGTATAATGAAGGGACTACTGGGAATGAGAAACCAAACTGCACCCCTAGTCCCGTATGGCCTTAAAAGTCACTCAGCTCACCCAGGACTTGAGTTTATCCTCTTTAAAATGACAGAAGTAGAGTGGTTTCTAAGGCTCCCCTTAGCTCTAAATTCTGAAACTGTGTTTCAGCTTTTCCTCATCATCTTCCTTCTCTCCCCTTAAAAGCAGTGTCTCTCATCAAATTTTTTCAGAGGTAACAAATCAAGCACAGGCCATGAATGGAAGCAGAACCAAGCCCTAGTTCTGAACCAAAAGAAGAAAGGCTGGCTACTGCAGGAGAGGCAGTTGCTTTGCTAAGGCCACCAGAAGCAAAGCTAGCACTGCTGCTGCTTACAAACCAGAAGAGCTTTACTAATCTGAGCCTTTTCTGTTCTCTCTAACCCAAACCCAGCTGGCTTTTCTGTTGCAGCTAAAACAAGAGTAGAGACAATGAAAATATGAAGGAGGATTTGGATATCCAAAATAATGAAATAGAATCAATAATTGGACTTGTTGCCTAACTTGATAACTTTTCAGGTGAGCAAAATGATAGGAAGACCTAGCTTTTCTATTCAGCTCTGCATGCAGCAGACTGGGTGGCCCAGATTAATCCACTGGCTCCCTAGATCTCACTTCCCTTACTGGTACCATGAGGGCCCTGGACTGGATGATGCCTGAGGTCTCTTTTGACTTTATAATTCTACAGTTAGCTAATGTCACTAACAATTCTCACCTACCTAAATAATTTAGCTGAATAAATGACTAAATTTATATTACCTCAGCTGCAGGAAGAGAAAGCAAATTAAACAACAAAAAGTTTCAAATTATGCATAGCCAGGAGTGTACAAGTAGAGAATATAACTATCATCTTGATCTAGATGGAGGATCTTGCTTGAGGAGATGTGTTTGGGAAGAAGTCCCTCATGCTTATATTCAGGAGATTTTTGCCTATGTTGCCTTCTAAGAGTTTTATGGTTTCATGACTTACAGTCAGGTCCTTGATCCATTTTGAGTTTACTTTTGTGTATGGGGTTAAACAATAATCCAGTTTCATTCTCTTGCATGTAACTGTCCAGTTTGCCAACACCAGCTGCTGAAGAGGCTGTCATTTCCCCATTGTATGTCCATGGCTCCTTTATCATATATTAATTGACCATATATGCTTGGGTTTATATCAGGGCTCTCTAGTCTGTTCCATTGGTCTATGGGTCTGTTCTTGTGCCAGTACCAGATTGTCTTGAGTGCTGTGGCTTTGTAGTAGAGCTTGAAGTCAGGGAGCAAAATCCCCCCAGCTTTATTCTTCCTTCTCAGGATTGCTTTGGCTATTCGGGGTCTTTTGTAGTTCCATATGAATTTTACAATGACTTTCTCTAGTTCGTTGAAAAATGTTGTTGGTATTTTGATAGGAATTGCATTGAATCTGTAGATTGCTTTAGATTGTAATTGTAATCTGTAATTGACAATATTAATTCTTCCTATCCATGAGCACGGGATGTTTCCATTTATTGGTATCTTCTTTAATTTCTCTCATGAGTGTCTTGTAGTTTTCAGCATATAGGTCTTTTGCTTCCTTGGTTAGGTTTATCCCTAGGTATTTTATTCCTTTTGATGCAACTTTGAATGGAATTTTTTTCCTGATTTCTCTCTATGCTAGGTCATTGTTAGTGTATAGGAATACAACAGATTTCTGCATATTATTTTTGAATCCCGCAACTTTCCTGAATTTAGATATTAGATCTAGAAGTTTCGGAGTAGATTCTTTAGGGTTTTTTATGTACAATATCATGTCATCTACAAACAGGGACAGTTTAAATTCTTCCTTGCCAATCTGGATGCCTTTTATTTCTTTGTGTAGTCTGATTGCCGTGGCTAGGACCTCCAGTACTATGTTGAATAGAAGTGGGGAGAGAGGGCATCCTTATCTTGATCCAGATCTTAAAGGAAAAGCTTTCAGCTTCTCACTGTTAAGTATGATGTTGGCTGTGGGTTTGTCATATTTGGCCTTTATTACATTGAGGTCTGGCCCTCTATACCCATTTTGTTGAGAGTTTTTATCATGAATGGATGTTGAATTTTGTCAAATGCTTTTTCAGCATCTATGGAGATGATCATGTGGTTTTGCCCTTCTTTTTGTTGATGTGGTGGATGATGTTGATGGATTTTCGAATGTTGAACCATCCTTGCATCACTGGAATAAATCCTACTTGATCATGATGGATGATCCTTTTGATGAATTTTTTAATTCAGTTTGCCAATATTTTGTTGAGTATTTTGGCATCTATGTTCATCAGGGATATTGGTCTGTAGCTTTCTTTTTTTGTGGTGTCTTTGCCCGGTTTTGGTATTAGAGTGATGCTGGCCTCATGGAATGAATTTGCAAGTATTCCCTCTTCTTCTACTCCTTGGAAAGCTTTAAGGAGGATGGGTATTAGGTCTTCACTAAATGCTTGATAAAGTTCAGCGGTGAAGCCATCTGGTCCAGGCGTTTTGTTCTTAGGTAGGTTTTTGATTACCAGTTCAATTTCATTGCTGGTAATTGGTCTATTCAGATTTTCTGTTTCTTTCTGGGTCAGCCTTGGAAGGTTGTATTTTTCTAGAAAGTTGTCTATTTCTTCTAGGTTTTCCAGTTTGTTAGCATATAATTTTTCATAGTATTCTCTAATAGTCTTTTGTATTTCTGTGCTGTCTGTAGTGATTTTTCCTTTCTCATTTCTGATTCTGTTTATGTGAGTAAACTCTTTTTTCTTGATAAGTCTGGCTAGGGGTTTATCTATTTCGTTTATTTTCTCGAAGAACCAGCTCTTGCTTTCCTTGATCCTTTCTATTGTTTTATTTTCCTCGATTTTATTTATTTATGCTCTAATCTTTATTATGTCCCTCCTTCCACTGACTTGGGTCTCATTTGTTCTTTTTTTCTAGTTTCACTAATTGTGAGTTTAGACTGCTCATATGGGAATATTCTTCTTTCCTGAGGTAGGCCTGTATTGCAATATACTTTCCTCTTAGCACAGGCTTCGCTGCATCCCACAGATTTTGTGGTGTTGTATTATTGTTGTCATTTGTCTCCATATATTGCTTGATCTCTGTTTTTATTTGGTCATTGACCCATTGATTATTTAGGAGCATGTTATTAAGCCTCCATGTGTTGGTGGGATTTTTCATTTTCTTTGCATAATTCATTTCTAGTTTCATTCCTTTGTGGTCTGAGAGCTGGTTGGTACAATTTCAATCTGTTTGAATTTACTAAGGCTCTTTTTGTGGCCTAGGATATGATCTATTCTTGAAAATGGTCCATGTGCCCTTGAGAAGAATGTGCATTCTGCTGCTTTGGGTGTAGAGTTCTGTAGATGTCTGTTAGGTCCATCTGTTCTAATGTGTTGTTCAGTGCCTCTGTCTCCCTACTTATTTTCTGTCTGGTTGATCTGTCCTTCAGAGTGAGTGGTGTGTTGAAGTCTCCTAGAATGAATGCATTGCATTCTATTTCCCTCTTTAATTTTGTTGCTATTTGTTTCACATATGTAGGAGCTCCTGTGTTAGGTGCATAGATATTTCTAATGATTATATCTTCTTGTTGGACTGACCCTTCCATCATTATGTAATGTCCTTCTTTGTCTCTTGTGACTTTCTTTGTTTTGAAGTCTATTTTGTCTGATATAAGTACTGCAACTCCTGTTTTTTTCTCCCTATTAGTTGCATGAAATGTCTTTTTCCATCCCTTCACTTTTAATCTGTGTATGTCTTTGGGTTTAAAGTGAGTCTCTTAAAGACAGCATATAGATGGGTCTTGTTTTTTTATCCATTCAGTGAGTCTATGCTTTTGATTGGTGCATTCAGTCCATTTACATTTAGGGTCATTATCAATAGGTATGTACTTATTGGCATTGCAGGCTTCAGATTCGTGGTTATGAAAGGTTCAAGGTTAAATTCCTTAATACCTAAGAGTCTAACTTAACTCACTTAATATGCTATTACAAACACTATCCAAAAGTTCTTTTTTTATTTGTTTGTTTTTTTGTTTTTCCTCCTCCTTTTTCTTTCTCCTCCTTTTTCTTCCACCTCCATTCTTTATATATTAGGTATCATACTCTGTACTGTTTCTCTATCCCTTGATTGACTTTGGGGATAGTTAATTTAATTTCACATTTTCTTAGGAATTAGCTGTTCTACTTCCTTTACTGTGGTTTTATTACCTCTGGTGACAGCTATTGAACTGTAGGAATACTTCCATCTATAGCAGTCCCTCCAAAACACACTGTAGACATGGTCTGTGGGAGGTAAATTCTCTCAGCTTTTGCTTATCTGGGAATTGTTTAATCCCTCCTTCAAATTAAAATGATAATCTTGCCAGATGAAGTAATCTTGGTTCAAGGTCCTTTTGCTTCATTGCATTAAATACATCATGCCACTCCCTTCTGGCCTGTAAGGTTTCTGCTGGGATGTCTGATGATAGCCTGATGGACTTTCCTTTGTATGTGGTCTTATTTCTCTCTCTGTTGCTTTTAATAGTCTGTCCTTATCCTTGATCTTTGCCATTTTAATTACTATATGTCTTAATGTTGCCTTCCTTGGGTCCCTTGTGTTGGGAGATCTGCGCACCTCCATGGCCTGAGAGACTATCTCCTTCCCCAGACTGGGGAAGTTTTCAGCAATCACCTCCTCAAAGACACTTTCTTTTATATATATATATATATAATTTATTTTGGTATCATTAATCTACAGTTACATGTGCAATATTATGGTTATTAAACTACCCCCTTCATCAGGCCCCCCCACCAACCCCATTACAGTCACTGTCCATCAGTATAGTGAGATGCTATAGAATCATTACTTGTCATCTCTGAGTTGTATAGCCCACCCCCCGCCCCCAACATTATGTCTGCTAATTGTACTGCCCCTTTTTCCCCCTTGTCCCTCCCTTCCCAGCAATCCTCCTCAGTTCCTTTCCCTTTGGTAACTATTAGTCTGTTCTTGGGTTCCATAAGTTTGCTGCTGTTTTGTTCATTCAATTTTTTTCTTTGTTCCTATACTTCACATATGAGTGAGATCATTTGATATTTGTCTTTTTCTGCTTGCCTTATTTCACTAAGCATAATACCCTCTAGCTCCATCCATGTTGCTCCAAATAGTAGGATTTGTTTTCTTCTTATGGCAGAATAATATTCCATTCTGTATATGTACCACTTCTTCTTTATCCATTCTTCTACTGATGGACACTTAGGTTGCTTCCATTTCTTGGCTATTGTAAATAGTGCTGCGATAAACATAGGGGTGCATATGTCTTTTTCAAACTGGGCTGCTGCATTCTTATGGTAAATTCCTAGGAGTGGGATTCCTGGGTCAAATGGTATTTCTATTTTGAGTTTTTTGAGGAACCTCCATACTGCTTTCCACAATGGTTGAACTGATTTGCATTCCCACCAGCAGTGTAGGAAGGTTCCCTTTTCTCCACATCCTCGCCAACATTTGTTGTTTGTGTTTTGGATGTTGGCCATCCTCACTGGTGTGAGGTGATATCTCATTGTGGTTTTAATCTGCATTTCTCTGATGATTAGCGATGTGGAGCATTTTTTCATGAGCCTGTTGGCCATCTGAATTTCTTCTTTAGAGAAGTGTCTATTCATGTCCTCTACCCATTTCTTAATTGGATTATTTGCTTTTTGTTGTTGAGATGAGTGAGTTCTTTATATATTTTGGATGTCAACCCCTTATCGGATATGTCATTTATTAATATATTCTCCCATACTGTAGGATGTCTTTTTGTTCTACTGATGGTGTCCTTTGCTATACAGAAGCTTTTCAGCTTGATATAGTCCCACTTGTTCATTTTTGCTTTTGTTTCCCTTGCCCGGGGAGATATGTTCATGAAGAAGGCGTTCATTTTTATGTCCAAGAGATTTTTGCCTATGTTTTTCTCTAAGAGTTTTATGGTTTCACGACTTACATTCAGGTCTTTGACTCATTTTGAGTTTACTTTTGTGTATGGGGTAAAACAGTAGTCGAGTTTCATTCTCTTACACGTAGCTGTCCAGTTTTTCCAACACCAGCTGCTGAAGAGGCTGTCATCTCCCCATTGTGTATCTAAGGCTCCTTTATCATATATTCATTGACTGTATATGTTTGGATTAGTGTTTGGATTTTCTATTCTGTTCCACTGGTCTGTGGATCTGTTTTTGTGCCAATACCAAATTGTCCTGATTACTGTGGCTTTGTAATAGAGCTTGAAGTCAGGAAGCGTAATTCCCCCTGTTTTATTCTTCCTTCTCAGGATTGCTTTGGCTATTTGGGGTCTTTTGTGGTTCCATATAAATTTTAGAATTATTTGTTACAGTTCACTGAAGAAGGCTGTTGGTATTTTGATAGGGATTGCATTGAATCTGTAGATTGCTTTAGGTAGTATAGACATTTTGACAATATTTATTCTTCCTAGCCAAAAGCATGGGATGCATTTCCATTTGTTAGTGTCCTCTTTAATTTCTCTTAGGAGTGTCTTGTAGTGTTCAGAGTACAGGTCTTTCACTTCCTTCGTTAGGTTTATTCCTAGGTATTTTATTCTTTTTGATGCAATTGTGAATGGAATTGTTTTTCTGATTTCTCTTTCTATTAGTTCATCATTAGTGTATAGGAAAGCAACAGATTTCTGTGTGTTAATTTTGTATCCTGCAACTTTGAATTCAGATATTAGTTCTAGTAGTTTTGGAGTGGAGTTTTTAGGGATTTTTATGTACAATATCATGTCATCTGCAAATACTGACAATTTGACTTCTTCTTTACTAATCTGGATGCCTTGTATTTCTTTGTTTTTTCTTATTGCCATGGTTAGGACCTCCAGTTGAATAACAGTGGAGAGAGTGGGCATCCCTGTCTTGTTCCTGATCTTAGGTGAAAAGCTTTCAGCTTCTCACTGTTAAGTATGATGTTAGCTGTGTGGTTGTCATATATGGTCTTTATGATGCTGAGATACTTGCCCTCTATACCCATTTTGTTGAGAGTTTTTCTCAGGAATGGGTGCTGAATTTTCTCAAATGCTTTTTCAGCATCTATGGAGATGATCATGTGGTTTTTGTTCTTCTTTTTGTTGATGTGATGGATGACGTTGATGGATTTTCGAATGTTGTGCCATCCTTGTATCCCTGGGATGAATCCCACTTGATCATGGTGTATGATCCTCTTGATGTATTTTTGAATTCGGTTTGCTAATATTTTGTTGAGTATTTTTACATCTACGTTCATCAGGGATATGGGTCTGTAATTTTCTTTTTTGGTGAGGTCTTTGCCCTGTTTTGGCATTAGAGTGATGCTGGCTTCATAGAATGAGTTTGGAAGTATTCCCTCCTCTTCTAATTTTTGAAAAACTTTAAGGAGAATGGGTGTTATTTCTTCTGTATATGTCTGGTAGAATTCAGAGGTGAATCCATCAGGCCCGGGGGTTTTTTTCTTGGGTAGTTTTTTGATTATCGATTCAATTTCATTGCTGGTGATTGGTCTGTTTAGTTTTTCTGTTTCTTGTTTGGTCAGTCTTGGAAGGTTGTATTTTTCAAGAAGTTGTTCATTTCTTCTAGCTGTTCCAGCTTGTTAGCATATAGATTCTCATAATATTATCTTATAATTCTTTGTATTTCTGTGGGGTCCGTTGTTATTTTTCTTTCTCATTTCTAATTCTGTTTATGTGTATAGATTCTCTTTTTCTCTTAATAAGTCTGGCTAGGGGTTTATCTATTTTGTGCATTTTTTCAGAGAACCAGCTCTTGGTTTCATTGATTTTTTCTATTGTTTTATTCTTCTCGATTTTATTTATTTCTTCTCTGATCTTTATTATGTCCCTCCTTCTGGTGACTTTGGGTCTCATTTGTTCTTCTTTTTCCAATTTCAGTAATTGTGTCTTTAGACTATTCATTTGGGAATGTTCCTCCTTCTTTAAATAGGCCTGGATTGCAATATACTTTCCTCTTAGAACTGCCTTTGTTATGTCCCACAGAAGTTGTGGCTTTGTGTTGTTATTGTCATTAGTCTCCGTATATTCTTTGATTTCTGTTTTGATTTGGTCCTGAACCCATTGATTAATTAGGAGAATGTTGTTAAGTCTCCATGTATTTGTGAGCCTTTTTGTTTTCTTTCTACAATTTATTTGTAGTTTTATACCTTGGTGATCTGAGAAGTTGGTTGGTAGAATTTCTATTTTATTGAATTTACTGAGGATCTTTTTGTGGCCTAGTATGTGGTCTATTCTGGGAAATGTTACGTGTGCACTTGAGAAGAATGTGTATCCTGTTGCTTTTGGGTGCAGAGTTCTGTAGATGTCTGTTAGGTCCATCTGTTCTAGTGTGTTGTTCAGTGCCTTTGTGTCTTTACTTATTTTCTGTCTGGTTGATCTGTCCTTTGGAGTGAGTGGTGTGTTGAAGTCTCCTAAAATGACTGCATTGCTTTCTATATCCTCCTTTAATTCTGTTAGTATTTGTTTCACATATACCGGCACTCCTGTGTTGGGTGCATATATATTTAAAATGGTTATATCCTGTTGTTGGACTGACCCCTTTATCATTATGTAATGTCCTTCTTTATCTCTTGTTGCTTTCTTCATTTAGAAGTCTATTTTGTCTGATACAAGTACTGCAACACCTGTTTTTTTCTCCTTGTTTGCATGAAATATCTTTTTCCATCCCTTCACCTTTAGTCTGTGTATATCTTTGGGTTTGTAGTGAGTCTCCTGTAAGCAGCATATAGATGGGTCTTTCTTTTTTATCCCTTCAGCAACTCTGTGTGTTTTGATTGGTGCATTCAGTCCATTTAAATTGAGAGTGATTATCGATAGATATGTACTTATTGCCTTTTTTGGCTTTAGATTCGTGGTTACCAAAGGTTCAAGGGTAGCTTGTCTATGATCTAACAGTCTAATTAACTTTCTTGTTATTATAAAGACAGTCTGATGATTCTTTATTTCTCTCCCTTCTTATTCTTCCTCCTCCATTCTTTATATACTAGGTGTTTTAATCTTTGCCTTTAGTTAGTATTTGGATGGTCTGCTTTCTTTGCTATGATTTTATTTTCTCTGGTGACATCTTTTTAGCCTTAGGAGTGCTTCCTTCTAGAGCAGTCCCTTTAAGATATCCTGAAGAGGTGGTTTATGGGAGGCAAATTCCCTCAGTTTTCACTCATCTCGAAATTGTTTAATTCCTCTGTCAAATTTAAATGATAATCATGCTGGATACAATATTCTTGGTTCAAGGCCCTTCTGTTTCATTACGTTAAATATATCATGCCATTCTCTTCTGGCCTGTAAGGTTTCTGTTTAGAAGTCTGATGAATTTTCCTTTGTAGGTGATATATCTTCTCTCTCTAGCTGCCTTTAATAGTCTGTCCTTATCTTTGTTCTTTGCCATCTTAATTATTATGTGTCTTGGTGTTGTCTTCCTTGGGTTCCTTGTGTTGGGAGATCTGTGGGCTTCCATGGTCTGAGAGACTATTTCCTTCCCCAGCTTGGGGAAGTTTTCAGCAATTATTTCTTCAAAGACACTTTCTATCCCTTTTTCTCTCTCTTTTTCTTCTGGTACTCCTATAACGCGAATATTGTTCTATTTGGATTGATCACACAGTTCTCTTAAAATTTTTTCATTCCTAGAAATCCTTTTATCTCTCTCTGCCTCAGCTTTTCTGTATTCATGTTCTCTGATTTCTATTCCATTAACAGTCTCTTGCATCTCGTCCAGTCTGCTGCTAAGCCCGTTGATCGCTTGTCTCATCTCTGCATTGTCTTTGCTCACCTCCCTCACTTCCTCCCTCAGCTCTTGCACATTTCTCTGTAGATCCATCAGTATGGTTATGACTTTTATTCTGAATTCTTTTTCAGGAAGATTGTGCATGTCCATCCTTTCAGACTCCCTCTCTGGGTAGTCTGGTCTGCGGTTTTCTGGGTAAGTTTTGTTTGTACCATATTCTCTGTCTTTTCATGGTGATAGAAGTGGTCAGAAAAAGAGAAAAAGAAGAAAGGGAAAATAGAGGGGAAAAAAAAAAACGCCTGCCAGGTGTATTTTCTGTGAGAATCCTGTAGGTGGCACTGCTGCTCCACTATTCTGCCACCACAGTGCTCTGTGGGGCCCTTTGAGACTCTGGGCTAGGAGGGAATGAATGGGAGGCTGCTGATGTCTGTGGGAATTCTCCGTTCGACTGTTTTTCCCAGCCACAGTCCAAGGGGACCAAAATTCCCCAGGACTACCAGCCTGCTTGGTTGAGTGCGCTGGGATGGTCCTGCTCCTCCGTTGTGTCCCTGTCCCTTTAAGACCCCTAAAAAAGCATGTGCTTTTCTTTTGTCCCAGGGAACCAACTGGGTGGGCCTGCCATCTTGGATCCTGCACCTCTCTCTCTCCAATCTCCAATACACCACATGAAGTGTGTCAGTGCTCCTGGCACACATCACCAGGACTGGTTATTCAGCGGGGCTGTGCTTCCACTCCCTCCCCGGTCTGAATCCTCTCCTCCCACCAGTGCACTGGGGTGGGGGTGTGTTCGGGTCCCCCCGGGTTGTGGTTCCATATCTTACCCACCTCACGGGGTGCCAAGTCCTCTCAGGTGTAGCTGCAGGCTGGTGTCGTCCTGTATCTTCTGGTTTCTCTTTTAGGAATAGTTGTATTTGCTGTATTTTCATAAATATATTTGGTTTGGGGAGATTTCCGCCGCTCTACTCACACCGCCATCATCCCAGAAGTTCTGCTTCTCAAAGACACTTTCTATCCCTTTTTCTCTCTCTTCTTCTTCTGGTACGCCTATAATGCAAATATTGTTCTGTTTGGATTGTTCACACAGTTCTCTCAATATTCTTTCATTCTTAGAGATCCTTTTTTTTCCCTGTGCCTCAGCTTCTTTGTATTCCTCTTCTCTAGTTTTTATTTCATTTATCATCCCTTCCACCATATCCAATCTGCTTTTAATACCATCCATTGTGCTCTTCAATGATTGGATATCTGACCATAATTCATTCCTGATTTCTTGAATATCTTTCTATACCTCCATGAGCATGTTTATGATTTTTATTTTGAACTCCCTTTCAGGGAGAGTCATGAGGTCCATATCATTTACATCTTTCTCAGGAGTTGTATTAATAATTTTACTCTGGACCAGGTTCCTTTGGCATTTCATATTTGTGTATGGCGCCCTCTAGTGCCCAGACACTCTACTCTCTGGAGCTGCTCAGCCCCTGTAGCAATGTTGGGGATTGCAGGGGAGTGGTATTGGTGCCTGGGGGGAGGAAAGAGCTGTTTCCTGCTTCCCAGCTGCTATGCCTGTCTCCACTGCCTGAACCAGTGGGCCAAGCACACAGGTATAAGCCTCTGTGCTTTGCGTTTTTAGTTGCTGTAGCCGGATCTTCCCTCTGGCTTACCTAATGCCAGGGTAGGGTTTCCCAGTTTGCAAGTCCAGTGGGGCTGGCCAGGGGAAAGGTGCAGTAGTCTGCCTGTCACAGGAGTGGTTCTTGGAGCTGTGTAGGCAGCCAGGGAGCTGGAGCACCTGAAGATCGTGAAAGCTTCCAATCTGCCGGGCAGAGTGCACCCGGACAATTTTGTCTACCTGTCCTTTCTCCTGAGCAGTAAGCTCTGTGCAATCCTTGCCCCTTTAGCAGCCCTCTTACTAAGGTCTTTGTTTGGAAGCCTCTCAGATTGCCCGCCTTTCTCTTGTCCCAGAGCAGCTGCATATGGATCCCTGTTTTCCACAAGCAGCTGGAATCTTAGTCTCTCCAGGAATTCTGCCTGCCTTAGCTTTCCAACCCCCTAATTCCGAGAGTATCATGAAAGCACCATGAAATGTAGGTTTGTGCTCCGAGAGCAGATCTCCAGAGTTAGGTATTCAGCAGTCCCAGATCTCCAGTCCCTCCATGCTCCTTTCCTCTTCCTCCTGCTGGTGAGCTGGGGTGGGGGAAGGGCTTGGATCCTGCAGGACCACAGCTTTAGTATGTTACCCTTTTCTGTGAGGGCTGCTCTTGTCTCCAGGTGTATGCAGTTTGTTGTAGTCCTCTTTCCTGTTGCTCTTTCAAGAGTAGTTGTCTTAGTTATATTTTCATATTATATGCGGTTTTAGGAGGAAGCCTCTGTCTCACCACTCACACTGCCCTTTAATCCTCTCTAGTTTCCGTATCTTTATCTACAACTAGATGTAGACCCACATTTACTAAATTTCTATTCCAAATCCTCAAGAGAAGGACATGGAAGACACATTCTGAGTAATCTATTCAACTAATTAGCATACAAATATTTCTACATATTTGTGACCTCCAGTGTCCATAGATGGGAAGAATAATTATAAAGTTCATCAAATCTCCTTTAGTTTATATTCCCATTTCAATGAAACCTAGTTATACATTATGCAAATAGGTTTTTCTCGGTAAAAGTATTAGTTTTACTGATCCCTGGTAGAAAAGAATGAAATGTAAAATTCTAATTTACAGATGGAACATGAATACAGCTTTTTATGAACAACCATTACTAAGCAAACTGAAGAAAATCTTTTCAGTAAAAACCGTTCCATGTTTTTAACAGCCTTTGTCGGAAGAATTCATTTGCAAACAATTCTTTGTAGTAAATCTTTGACCCTCTCCCTATATGTTAAAGCTTTTGTCTTTGTTTTTCTTTGAAGATAGAGAAAAGTAGGTTATAAATCTCTATATTGTAATAAATACATTCTCATGTAATTATCCAACCACAAGAAGAATCTTTTCATGTTTTAAGTTAAATGATAAACCACAATTCAAGATGCAATACGGTAAAAAATAGTGATTTCATTGTTCTTACTGTTTTATGGAAGAGAAACCAAAACATGGAGGAAAAAAATGTGATCAAGACCTCACAAGAAATAAACACAATAAGATGGCCTGGGCTGCTTAATTCAAGTGTGCAGAAGAAACAAATCTAAAATGTAGGATGATTCAAATGAAATAAAAGAGTTTATCACTCACATAACAGACTGAGACAGATGTTCCTGGTCAACAAGTGACCCTCCACATGGTAACTCAGAGTCCCAGGCCCCTTCTGACTTGTGTCTCTGCCATGCCGAGGTACCTCATAACAGTCTGTTATAGCAGGCAAGAAAGGGAAAGAGAGTGGAGGTAGGCATACCTTTTCCTGAACGACCCAGAAATGGCACACTTAACACCCACCCAGCACATTCACATTCCAATGGCTGGAACTCGAACATATTGCTACAAATCCTTTCAGAGGAGGTTGGGAAATACAGTATAGCCCAGGAAAAATAAAAAATAAGTGTCTTATGAATAGCTAACAGTCTTTCCCACACTTCGTATATCCTATTTCATGATGCTCCAGAGTTCAAAGAATTCAGATGGAGAGAACTTCCCTTCAGTCTTTTTAAACATACTTCATCTAGAATACTCCAAGTAATAATTTAATTAGTGTACAATAATACAATATAGGATAATTGGGATTAAAACCCCAGTTATTTGTTCTATACAAATAAAGAGCCTTTTCATTTTGGACAATTTTTGCCAGAGTTCTCTTTTATTTTACCAGAGTAACAATACGTACGAATCAGGGAATTAGAAATGCTATCTAAAAGTTATCTGAGACATTGTCCTACATTCAGGAAGGTCAATGCCTACACCATTCTATTTTAATGAAAATAATTTTTCAAAGGAGATTCCAGCAAGTCCTTGTATGCCCAACAACGCTGCCAGGAAATTCCTTCTTGTTGCTAATTTAAATTTGTTATCCTATAGCTTAAGCCCAGTTCCTTTCTGATTTTTCTTAGACATAAAAAACAGATGTTCTTTTATCCTTTATATTACACATTCCCAGATTTAGCTTTGTCCTTAGCAAACTGAATAACCCCAGAACCTTTTCCCCACAGGTCTCAGGCCCAAACCCTTTAATTGTATTTATGACTCTCTTTAGAAATTTCTCCAACTTTCCCATGCTCCTTTCAAGTTGTTATGGTCCAGAATGAAATCCTTGTAATTTAGCCAATTTGTATAAATACCTGCTCTATGAAAATACAGGATACATAGAAAAGAGAGAAAATGAACCTAGTTCCCAAGAAAGTGATATTTTATCAGCAATAAAATCAAATCTCATCACTAAATTTTATCTTTTTCTTGCTAGTTGCTGCTTTCACATCTGTCATCCCTTAGGTAGAAGTCTCAGCTCACAGTCCAAGTTTCCAGTTACAGAACTGGCAAAGCCACATACTCCCTTCTTAACACATTCTTATCTCAGAAAAGTCAACACTTCTCCCCATAGATGTTGGGAATCTTTCATATGTTCACAACCAAGACACTTAAACTATTTCACAGTCAAATAGCCCCTTGCAGTTTGCAAAATCCTCTCATATGTATGTTCTCTTTGACTCCTCACAACAATCCTGTGAGGTAGATTACACATCACATACCTTCATTTGAAAGACAAGTAACCTTGGTATTAGAGGTTAAGTGGTTTGCCTAAAATCACATGGAGTAGGTGGCAGTTCTGGACCACTAACTCAGAGCACCTAATTCCGGATCTAGTGCTTTTGCAGAATATTGTACAGGGGAGCAATTCATTTCTTTCTGTGTTTTTAGATGGATTGCCTGAGAATCCAAAAGATACAATATAATTATTGAAAAATTAAAAGATGTCATATGTCATACAAGAAATATCAATAAGAATATCTGATTTGAAAAGTACCTCATATTGTTAAAGAAAGGTGCTGAACTGTAACTTCCATGTCTTAAGATTGACTTTCATACGATTTAATAAAATATTGGCTTTGACCATGGCTCAATGAGAGTTTGACTATCTGTATTCTTGGCAGGGGGAATAATGAGTTTGCTGCCCAGTAGATGCTCAGTAAGTGTGCATCTGAGTGAAATATCATTATGTGTTATTCTTACGTAGTTATTTGTGGAGTTTAGCAAACCTCTCTGAACTTGGTCACACCATTCACTTGTTCATGAGAAGAAAACACTTCACTTAACAAATATCTATCAGCCTTAATAAGGACAATAAACTTTTCTAACTGTATGACTCTTTTTTAAAAATTAAGGTATTTAAGTGTTTTTTGCATCTTTTCAGAAAACCTATTAAGAAGAATTAAGATGCATTTATGAGACTTTGAAAACACTTAATATTCAACTTAAACTTCCAGAGCAAACACATTAATTTCACATATAAATATATTTTATTTTATATATTTTATACATATTATTATATACATAATCCATATATATTTTAAATATATATGTGGATTAATTTTTATAGGAAATCAAGTTTATTAATTTGGAATTTTTCAGGTATTTTTCACGAACTCTCCAATATTTCCTGATAATACCATTATTATCCATTAATCTCCTATCCAACTGAGAGTAATGACAATTAAAGTAGACCAAACCTCCCTTATCCCATGTTTGTATAAGTTTTATTGGCTGCTTATTTGAGTTGGGAGGCACACATGATTTTCAAAAACACTCTCCTTATTATTCTCTTGATTTAATAAAATTCTTCTTTTTGGAGAGTTTCTGATATCAGTTTCTGATAACTTTTATGAATGCATATTTCTTTTTAGCATTGTGTTAAAAGATTTACAACTATGGAATTTCCTTTCCAGGGCTATATGGGACTTTAAATCCTTAGCAACTATTAGGTTTTAATTTTCTCCAGTGTACTTTGGTCAATGCATGTTTTAATTATGTTTATATGATTTATCTTGGGATTCTTGCTTGGAAATAAGTGTAGAAATAGATATCGTATATTTGGTATTCATTTTTTAATCTAATCTTATGGCAAACTTACTAGCCTACAAGACAGACATTTAATTTTGTGACATAATTTTACATTATTATTCTGAATTGTTTTGGATATTTAGATTTTTTCTTAATTAGAAGTAACTTGGAAGTAATTTCATGAGAAGATGAATTTAAATTTAGAATTTGTTTTTACTTTCACACAAAGAATAAACTTACATACCATACTTTTGTCAATATGCTGTTATCACATTATTGCTTCATCTGCCACTTTTTATTTAATTAAAATACTATAGTTTTAACAGATCAAAATTTTTAAATAGGATGTATATGTCTTTCAAATGTTAATGTTATTTATTTCATGCTAAAATATGTTTTGCTCTAAAATTGTATGTTTTAAACCAAATTTAAATCTTGAATGCAATGTTTTATACTAGCAGTTAAGGAAAAGGACAAATCATTATGGGTTTTTCAACCAGAAAAAGAATGTCCTTGTAGTTCCACAAAGTATTTGTTTTAGGCCTTAACACTCTTAACTGAACTCTTCAGAGCAGTTAATACTTGCAAACAAAAGTCTCATTGAGTGAGGAGCTTAGCTTTGATGGGAATAACTTAGTCAACAGAAATACCTGGCTAGATGTTTAATATAGTTTCACATTTATAGAGTTTGCTACATGGAAATTACCTGCCTCTTTCATTTCGGTTGCTCTGTCCTTGGGCACCTGCCGTTTAATTTGGGGCTACTCACACCTTGGAAGTTAGAGAAGACAAAGAAGTATATGCTGAAACCAACCTTCTGCAACCAGGGAGTTACAGACCACAAAGATATCATCCAGTTATGCCATGTGTCATTATGGTACTGCCACAATAAGCTTATATAACAAATGGTTAGGCATATTCACTGGTGTCTATACATTTCTACCTAGTAGAAGTATCAGTATGTGAAAACTAAGTCAATCTGTACCACAATCACTAATTAAACAACATCGTTTCAAGTTCTGCCATTTATTTAATAATTAACTTTTATGGATGCTGTAATTTCTGAGCCAAAGTTATGGTGCAAAACAGTTACATATGCAGTTACAGTTGCTTTTCAGTAAATCAGTGTTTAGCATGACCCTCTGTTGAAGGGAGAAAAACACTGGGAGAAATGGCTGTAAATTAATAAATCATCCAAAGAAATGTTTTATCTCTTCTATCTCAATTAGAAATTGGAAAAAGACAGTGATAGAAAATAGGAAATAATAGGAAGTGGAAAGAGAAATACCAGCATATTGGCACCTTCCTTTCCAGAAAGAAAACCAACATGGGCTTATCCACAGAAATTTATAGCACAAATTTAAATAAATAACTATTAATGATAGAGCAACACCACAAGTGATGTGGCAATTATAATTAACTGTACTGTCATGTAAGTGACAGATAATAGAGACCCATCACCACCTTGGAGATTTATAGGGCAAAATGCCTGTATATAATTTATTAAATCCATATTTTTATAAAGGAGACTTACCATGTGTTAATTAGGAGGTAGTTGCAAGGTTTGATTGCAGCAGGGGAAAAAGAGATGAGTCCAGAGTAGGTAAACAGAATAAAAAGAGAAAAGGTCAGAATGGGAATGCAACTAATTAAAAGAAGGCAGGCGTGTGGGTGGAAGACATAAGATGAAGTAGGAAAGTATTTTTCACAGAACATATGCAGGTATGCCATCAGTAAAGCATGCACCTTGGCTAGTAAACAGGTTAAATACATATTCCTCCTCTAGTTTTTGTTTTGGATTCATAACCTTTCGATTCTCATCAAGTAATGAATGACTCCATCTGCTAATAAACACTGTAGCAGGAATCTAAGACCAGTAGTGTCAAGCAAAGCCCTGGCTTTGCTGAAGAGAGTGCCAGCTTATTAGAAGGCAGTACATGGGGGGTTGTATAATGGTTTTACCACATCATAGAATCACTGTTGTTCCTGGAATTTGAAGCCTAATTCTTAGATGAAAACCTACTCTGAATTCATAGGCTAATGAGTTGACAAATAAGCAGAGAAACTACATACGAAAATGAGAGTTTGGCTTCTTGACATAAAAAGCAGGGGAGGGAGACACAGTCAGTATCAAATCTTCCATGGTGAAATTTAAATTACTGCCTTGGATTTTTTTCTCCTTCTTTGCCTTCGTTCTTATTTTGATGGAAAGCGGAAAACTTAAAGCACAAAGTTCTCACCAGCCCAGCAAGCAGATTCATGACCTAAGTAGGTCCTTGAGAAGGGCCCAGGTTCCCATTCTTCTTTAACACTAGAAGGGGCCAAACTGGGGGCAGCTGTTTCATGGATGTTTCAGCTCTTTACACATTACTTACACTGTGTGGGAAAGGAGCCTTGGCCAGATAAAGGTTTCTCGTTTATGTATAATGGTGATAATGTTTTCCATTCAGCATGCAAGATGTACACAGATGGGCCCTGTGTTTCTTGATTTCCGCTCTACAAGACGTCAAGTGCAACACTTTGCACTGGGTTCCTGGTGGGAGAGGTAGAAAGGAAATTTTTCATGCTCTTTATAGAAGCTGAAGGATAATGACTCGGGAAGAGTCACTTACAGAGTTTAGGAAACATTGTGGCTGCTTCATTGTTCTTTTCACAGCAGGCTAGAGGGTAAAAGTTTATCAGAAGGGGAGGAAAAAACAGGGTTAAATGGAACTGAATGAAATTCAAATATGCTTAAATAAAATTATCTCTTGGGCTTTCATTCTAGTCTTTGATTTGCGTTCTTCTAAAAATAAATTAAATGCTGTTTTAAATATGGGAGTCCTTTTATAGCCTTCATTTAATCACAAACCTTTGACTTTGGGCATTGTTAATAACATTAAATATTAGGCTTACATTGTTAGCTTAATAGTAAGTAGAAAGGATGGCTTTGTAATTGTATGATTTTTCTCACTCAAGCCTTTTCTTTTAATAAGTCAGTTTAAAAATTCAAGAGACAGTCTAATATTAGGGTACTTACCAGAGGAACTAGTCATCCAAGAAAGTGGCATAGCCAGTGCAAATCATTTAAAATTTACAAATTAATGAGTTCTGCTAACTGAGTTTATCCTTGAAAATTACTGAAATGCCACCTAAAATGTGTGTTAATCAGGCAAACAGTATCTTAGGTTTCCTAAACAATACAAGCCTGTTTTTAAATAACATTTGAAAATAAACCCAATAGAATTAACAATCACTAATCCTCTGTAGAATCTTCAATACTTCATCAGATAAATTTTAAACTATGTTGTTTATAATATAAACTCAACTCAAATTGCTACATTTAACTTAGCAGTACATTCTTAATAAGGGTTATTTAATATCTTTTTTTTAGACTTTTTTAAACTTTATTTCTAACTCTTATTTTTCTAGCTCCTTTTTTCCCTAACAAATTGGAACCTACAGGTTTCCTATTGCATATCTGTGGCCCATAGTATGCTAGCCTAAAGTCAGCATTCTTTCTAGTCTGAAGTGTTCTCTACTCAAATCAATTTCATGAGAAATGGTTCAAATTTAAGAAATGATCACATAAAAGCTTATAGAAAGAGTGTTTATGGATATTCAGTGGTTTATGTGTAATACTATAGTAATATTGGTAACAGAAAACCAAGTCAATCTGAACAAATTTACATCTGCTCAGCTTTTCTCTTAAAAGGAAGAAATGCCTTATGTATGTCCATTTATATTGATCAATCAACACCAATAGACAAAGAAGACAGGTAGCACCTTCTCCCTAAAAAAAAAATTGTGCATATGCTGCCAGCTCTTTGTCCTCTTTTGTTGAGAAATGATAACTGGAGCAGCCACTGTAGACCCAGAGAAGAAAACTATGGGTTGAGGGTGGCAGCATCCTCTTAGCAGCTCTGGATCATAAAGCTCTGGATTG
This sequence comes from Smutsia gigantea, assembly GCA_032199065.1. NCBI lineage: Eukaryota > Metazoa > Chordata > Mammalia > Pholidota > Manidae > Smutsia > Smutsia gigantea. Next base: position 485,960 of record JAVSCE010021057.1, read on the forward strand.
TTGGAAGTGAAACAGACAATTCTATCATTTCAAATCACTATTTTGGATTCTCTATGTTAAAGGATTTTAGTCTATCTCCAGTTTAACACAATTCCTATTAAGGAGAAAAAAAAATGATGGGTGGGCTTATGAAAGATATTCAACAAATGAGAAATTGCATACGGCTGGAACTATGAAAAAAAATTATGGCAAATTTAACTGTAGCTAATATGTGTCAATTTACTCCACAAAAAAATCCCCATATATTATTTGAATTCCTTTACAAATTTTTAAAAAATCTAATTCCAATTACCTGTGGGGTTGTTTTCAACTGCTAAAATTAAAGAACAGCCTTTCATTTTCTACTTATCTATTCATGTCAACAGTTCTTGATATTAGTACAGAGATTAATAAACTAGAAAAAAAACACAGGGTTAAAAATTTCATCCCCTCTATTCATCCCTTACAGCAATACTAAGAGTAAAACATGCCATGCCTTCATTTATAAGATTTTAGACTAAGTTCTGTAGGTTTCCATGATGTATGCTAAAGCTTTTGAAAAATAAAGTAATATGATATACTACCAAAGTATAATGATTTGTTAGTGTTATTATTATTATAACCTTGTTTTTATTATCCAGAGCATTTTATTTTTTTCTTTTTCAAATTGTGGCAGCTACTGACCTAAATCTTGAGAGCTGAGACAGAAAGGAGAAAAGAGGTATATAAAAGAAAAAAAGAAAAGAATATTTCTAATGTTAGTAGGATAATTATACCTCCAAAAGTCTGAATTTAAAATGCAGGTTTTAAATGTTTTACCCTCAAAAACACACACAGTTATACACTCATGTGGGTCATTTTTAAGGATCTAAAATGAAAGCAAGTGGGATACAAAACTCTGAAACAAGCATTATTTAATTTAACATTAATCAATGTATATATTTTATCTAATACTGGTTCATTTTCTTACAGGGAGATTTGATTTTAAAAATTGTATAGTTTGTAAGTTTATAATCATGATTGATAGTAAATTATCTAAATCTAATTTATAGTTAAATAGAGAACAAAAATATGCATATGCTCATTTATCTTGATTCTTTCAAAAGCAAGTTTAACTACACAGTGCCTCTTTTTATTTGTTTCATTTAGAGCAGATGTTGGCAATTTTTTTTTTGTAAGAGGACAGATAGTCAATCTTTTAGGCCTTGTGGGCCCCACAGTCTTTGTTGTAATTACATAATGACTATTTGGGGCAAAATTATCCATAAATGATATGCAAATGAATGAACATATCTGGGTTCCAATAAAATTATTTATGGACACTAAATTGATAATTTCTTATAATTTTCACATACCATGAAGTTTTGCTTTTAATTTTTTTCAAGCATTTTTAAAATATAAAACCAATTTTTAACACACAGGCCTTACATAAACAGGCAATGGGTCTGATTTTGTCTGTAGACCATAGTTTGCCAATCCCTGATTTAGAGTGATCATCAAATCAAATCAATATACACAGATACATTTACCTACAAAAGATGAATTTTAATCTCTACCTTACTTAGATCAATTAAAAGGATAATAAGAGATAATTGAAATTCATTCATTCAACAATATCAGTGAGATTTTATTGGGTACCAATACAAATACAGAAGTCTCTGCCTCATGTGAATTATAGTCCAATTTCTAAAACAGATATTAATAACTCCTGAAAATAAATTGATAATGCCCATCAACTAAAATGTTAGTTTAATTCAAAATTTAAATAAAACTACAGTTTGAAACATAGTTTTACTTTATTATAAATTGAAAATTTATAATTTTCAATCAAAATAATATCTTGATACAGAGAAGTTGAACAAATTGAATTACAAATTTTTAGACTAGTAGCTCAAAGGTAAGAGACTGAACTAGAATTAGTGTGGGTAAAATTGCAGTATCTCCAGAATCTCTCTCCTGGCTTTGGTGCATCTCCATATCAATAGGTGTTTTCAAGGGATGGAGAGAAACAGTCCATCTCCATATCAGTAGGTAATTACAAGGGCCAGCGAGGTACTGGAAAGGTTGGGTGGAGTTTTTTACTCAGCTGCTGCAGGTCCAGAGAGATGCGGGACTACTGCTTGTAAGCAATAAACAGGTTTCTTAAACTTTATTTTTCCCTTTGATTTATTTCAGTTTCAAAGATGTTTTGCCTGGGGATTTTCCCCCCGGAGTTACAATTAGTCAATGGAAAGATGTTTATGATTACCCTTTATTCTAATATCTTGACCATATTGTAACTGATGGAGTTTCATAATGGTCTCATATAGGATCCCATACATTCTGCAGATTAATTCCAGTAAGACACAAAAAGAAATAATAAAAATAAGTACTATTTGGTCTATTTATTATATACATTAAATACTGTAATAATTACTTGACATATATTATCACACTTAATTCTCACACAGTTCTACAAGAGAGATAATATTCTACTTATTTCAAACATGAGGTATCAAAGGTCAGAGGTAAAGATGTGAACCCAAATCTTTCTAATGCCCAAACGTGGGGTCTGTACCACTAGATCATACTCCAAGTATTTGTCACAGGTAAAAACAGGGTAAATAATATAATAAAAGGTATAAAATTTAATAAGAGCATAAAGCTAATATTATTTAATATTAACTAATTAATAATATAGTTAATGTTAATTAGTTAATAATATTAATAGTATGTAACATTTGCTAAACAATTGTGCTAGGCCAAGCACTTTTTAAAGAGCTTCCCACAAATTATAAGATTTACTGCTTACTAAATCTCTAAGAGGCAAGTTTTATTATTATCCGCAGTTTATAGAGAAGAGAATTAAGGAAGATGAAAACAAAGTAACTTACCAAATATCAAAGGACTAATAGTAATGGATCCAGGCCTTAAGCCGTAGTAGTCCCTTTACAGGGTTTTCATGTTTATGTCAGGACTACTACCCACAAGCAGACAGGCTTTGTGCTGTGCACATTTTGGAAACACCATTCATTAATCACAAAGGACTTTGCATAATGTGGTAAAGATATTGGACTTTATCTATAGGTAGTGGAGAGCATTGAGTTTTTGGAAAGAATGAACATGTTTTGGAATGATTACTATGAAGACAGAGAGAGGATAGATGCTAGCAGTTTAAGTTACCAATGTTGCAGTCCTATCCAAAACAATAAAAAAATAAATGTTAAAAGCCTGAACTGTGGAAGCAAAAGTGGGGAGAGAATTTCACTAATCCATTAGGTAAATGGAAGAGAATGTACAGTTTTGAATGAAAAGATGAATGTGGTGTGAAAGTTGTGAGGAGTTTGAGATCCTATGGCACTCAGGAGGAAATGGTCAGGAGACAGTTGAACATGTGGCTCAGAATAAGAGTCTGAACAGATTGACATGGTTACCAAAAAACAGGTGGTAACACCATGGGTTTTAGTAAACAATCTTGGAATGGCAAAGACGAGAAAGACAAGATTTGGGGATAGAAGCCTGTAGTACATACAGTCAGAGCTAAGAAGTCAGTTAAGGAGGAGTTATCCTTGAAAAGGAATAATAAGAATGTCATAGAGGTATAAAGAGACTAAGAAAAAATGATGGCATAAAAGTACCAAAGGCAAGTCAGTCAGACTGGCGCCACCCAAGAATTGGTCAACTTAGGAAATTATTTGAGGCCCCAAGTAAGAAGAGTGGTAATGAAGTAAATTAAACAGTTACCACCTAAATCAAAACATCAATGCATTCCTTAATTATGATATATATATAAGATTCTCAAAGACATCAGCAAGTACTTACTGAGCATCCACAATCCTCTCATCACTGGATCAGGTGTTATACAGAATGACAGTAAGAAACTTGTAGTCTCCTAGGAGAAGTGGATGTGAACAGGTGTGGATGACATAATGTAAGTGCTACAGTAAGGGTAAACATGAGGTTTTGTTAATGGATCCCATTTCAGGGGCACATAACAGTCTGATGTAGTAGGGAGTATATGAGAGAATGCATTCTGGGTGGTGGGAGTGAATAATTTCTGGACTGAATAATACATTCCAGTTTGCCAAATGTGGAAGGCTAAATAATGCCCCACCAAAGATGTCCATATCGTATTCACCAGAACTTGTGACTACATTACCTTACATGATAAAAGGGATTTTGCCAAATGATTAAGTTAAGGATTTTAGGTTGAGGAGATTATTCTTTATCACCCAGGTAAGCCAAATATGACAACAGATTTTCCTGAACCTCCAGAAGTATCACAACCCTGAGGACAATTGGATTTTAGCTCAGTGAAGTACATTTCAGACTTTTCACCTACAGAATGGTAAGATAGTAAATTTGTGTTGCTTTGAGCCATTAAGCTTGTGGCAATTTGTTGCAGCAGCATAGCAAACTAAGAAAGAGACAATAGGGAGTAGTTCTATGCAAAGCAAACAGTACTTGTCAGAGGTCAGAAAGTTTACATTTACCGTTCTGAACCATAATTCTAAACTTGGTATCTAATGTTGATCTAACATTATGGGATTCCCAACCTGTTAGACCAATGTTGCTGAAATACACTCTGAAGCATTTTGCTGTCTGTATCCTCCTTCTGAAATTGTCCAAACTTTTGGTCATTGCTGTATGTTGTTCACAGATCAAGCAGTTTAGCAACATTACAAATAAACTGTATTATCTATGTTATCTACACCCACTAATCTTCTTCACTACTTCATGATCATACCACTGTCGTTACTTGAGATGACCTAGTGCAAGCTCTCAATTTATAGTTTAGCCTCTGCTCTGAGAAGCCATGTATTACATGAATGAAGAAAACCGAAACAAACATGAACCCAAACTTTTATCAGCTTCTTTGAAATATGTAAACACAATCTTCCTTCACTACGTTTTATTGATCTAAGTTAACTCTTACATTTAAGGGGGAAAAAGACACTATTTTACTAAATATATTTTCCATGTACATTTGCTTTTTGGTACATAATTACTTCTACATAAAGAAAAACAATTTGTTAATTTAGAGGGCTGCTAGAAGATGCTAGATGCACACTTAATTTTTCCAGAGCAGCTAATTTATATAGCTGGCTTTCAAATATTTTCCAAGTGCAGTGGTGTGGAGAAAAATCATGCTGTTATATAAATGTTTGACATATACTGTGATCAACTTAAGTTTAAAATTGTTCAAAAGAATGAAAAAAATACTTCTTTAAAAATGAGGTCAGACATCAGAATAACTCATACTGGGATCATATTGAAATAGTAGAAACAAAGTGCACATTATATTGAGTTAAATAACTCTTACAATATCTAACCTATGAAGAAAAGGGAATTGACAGTCTCTCAAGCAGTAACAAGAATTTAGAAATAGAAAATCATAAAGGAAACATGTATTTGAGTTTTTCTTAAAGTGTGTTTCACAGATCATGAGTCCCATACATAGCTCACAAGGAAAAGATAAAATAGTCCAGTAATTTTGGGAAATACTAATATTATATTTCCTTTGAAAAGGGCCAAAATACGCATTTGTACATTAATCACTCTGAGAGATCCTACAGTAGGAAAAATTAAATTTGTTCCACTAAGTGTTTCTCTAACCATTTGACCTTTGACTAATCCCACCTATTAACATCCCCATTAGCAGTTGTCATATGGAAATATTTAGGGAAATGTTGCACTAGGGCAAAGGTCAGCAAACTTTTTTTGTAAAGAACCCAACACGAATTATAGTCCAGTGCAGTCCAACTGTCTCTGTAACAACTATTCAACTCTATCTTTGCAGCATGCAAATAACCATAATTGATATATTGATGAAGGGGTATGTACAAGATCCAGGAAAACTTTATTTACAACACATGGGAGGACCAGATTTGGTCAATAGGTCAGTTTGCTCACCCCTGAAATAGAGGTATGATCATTCCTCAAGGAAGAGAAGCTGAAAATTCACTATCTTTATCCGCTAGGGTTTGTCTTCTAGTGTTCTTTAGGGAGAAATGGCTATGAGAAGTTTCCCTAAACTTTACTATGACATGAAAAGATATATGCAGGTAGTGATAGTCAAGTTTTACCAATTGTGCTGAATAAAAGAAAAGCACACCACAAAATGCTAAATATCTACAGCCTTCAGCCCCAAACAGGTAGATGCCTATGGTTTAGTAGATTGTCTGGGATAATTGTACTGATTTTAAACAGTGCTTCCAAGCAAATGTAAAGAATTGAGCTAGACATATACCCCTAAAATAGAATTAAGGTAACTATATTTATTAAATGTGCTAGAGAGTTGAAAAGATACTACATGTGCTCTTAATTTTATTTTGGTTAGTAATGACACAGATTGTGAATGCGTATTTTCATAAAGTGATATAGTATTCTAGACAAATGACTGACTTTTAGGGGTAAGTTGAAATTTCTTTTTATATTTACATAGTGACAACTATTCTTCCAAAGTTCCCATCAAGACAATACTATCATCTCATGGAAATAACCTCAGGTGATTAAGGCCACAAACAGTGATGTCAAATAGAACATTTTGCCCGATTGCAGTCCCTTCTTTGTTCTCATTCTGTTGTTTAGGAGCTCATATAAATTATCAACTTAGCCAAAATGTTAACAAGTACTACACTCCTGGCTCCCAGCATTAGTTTTGATTATTTAGCTCATATCTTCAATTCTCTGGAGGTTCAAAAGACCTTTGGCAATTCCATTAAATGATACGTTATTTTCCTCAGTAAATGTAATTTCCCTAATCTAGTAATTAATAAAAACAAAGATCAGTTTCCTCGATGGAAGTTGCTTGCTTTCTTTTTGTGCTGTATTTCTACCATTTCCCATTTCTTACCTCAAAAAAAAAGAAAAAAAATGAGGATATTATTAATGACAACATTTAATTAGGTTGTTTGATCTTTGGTTAAATAAGTTTACACATTTCCATTACCATACCTACAAAGATCAGCCCAACTGTTTTAATGAATATTGATGTCTTCATACAATGACAAAGCCCTTTATTCTCTGGCTACTGAATTACTAGGCAAGGATCACAAGAAAACATGGGATACACACCAAACAGAAATCCTTGATTTTTTACAGAAATCTAATTTCTGATGAAGGATTTAGGTCAGTAGTTTGTATTATATGATTGTAATTACATCAAGACAGAACTTAGTAAACAGATTTTATAATTATTTGGAATTTAGGCATAAATGTTAGTAGCTAAATTTATACAGAACTGATTTTAAGATCTAATTTCCATAGTATTCAGTTTTTTGATGGACCATCATTGTCAACAATAATTTTTGACTTGGCATACAAAGTCTTTCCTTATATGGCCCTCCATTCTATTGCCAGCCTCTCCATTTATCCCCCACACACTTACTACCACTGCCATGAGCCATTTTATGGGATGGTTCAACTATACCAAGTTACTGATTGCTACTTAACTATACCATCCCTGGCTCACACTTTTATGATGTTGCACATGCTTTCCCACCTACCTAAAATGACCTATTCCATCTTATCTACACTAATGGTTCCTCTTAAAGATTCTGCCCAAACATTATTTATTCTATTCGCTCATTTATTCAAAAACATTGACTGTCTCCCATATGCCAAGTGTTATTTAGGCACTAGAGACACAGTGGAGAACAAGATAGACCCTACTCTCAGGGAGCTTACAACCAGGAGAGAGGCACAATAAGCAAATGTATAAGCAAACAAGATAATTACAGGCCTTTCTAGATTTACAGTGGGGTGGTGTTATGTTGCAATAAACCCATCATGAAGCGAAAATAGCATAATTTGAAAACCCGTTTTTATCCACCTAACTTAGCAAACACCATAGTTTAGCCAGCCTACCTGAAATGTGTTCATAACATATTAGCCTACAGTTAGGCAATTCAAATCATCTAGCACAAAGCCTATTTTGTAATAAAGTGTTGAATATCTCATTCAATTCATTGAATACTATACTACAAGGTAAAAACAGACATGGTTGTATGGCTACAGCATGATCTTAAGTATACTAGTCATTCACCTGGTGATCTGGTAGCGGACTGGGAGCTCTGGCCGGCTGCTGCCACCCAGCATCAGGAGAGAGTATCTTACAGTATGTTGCTAACCCAGGAATAGATTAAAATTCAAAATTCGAAGCACCCTTTCTACTGAATGAGTATTCCTTTCACACCATCATAAAGTTGAAAAGTCATTATGTCTGACCATCGTAAGTCAGGGACAGTCTGCAGAAATTGTGAAAATGGCTGAGAAGAAAATAAATGAAGTGATGTTAGAAAACAAAATGTGGAGAAGCATAATTTTAGGTAGGTAGTGAGGGAAGGACTCTCTGTGGAAGGGACATATCAACTGAGACTTGAAGAGAGGAAGGGACTAGGTATGTGAACCCCTTGGTCTAGAAGGACCTTAGCCTTTTCAGGAATTAAAAGGATGCCAGTGTAACTGGAGCATAAAGACATGGGCTGAGGCTATAGAGATGAGCTTTCACCCCTAAACCTCTCCATCGCATCCCCCTGAAGTCGGTCCATCAGCACCCCTTTCATGACAGCACACATGGCGATGTTATAGTTCTCTGCCTCCAACTCAACCCCCAGCTCTTTGAGGGCTATCACCATGTATTACATATCTTTATATCCCCACCACCTATTAGGGCCAACTATGTACTATGTGTTCAACAAACATTTGTTCACTATTGATGTCTGTAAAAGATCGGTAGTCTTGATCCTAACCCCTTCTGATGTCTGCAAAGCAAAGACTACTTCAGCATTTTCTACATTTACCTAACGGAAAAAAAAATCTCCTTTCAGCCCCACCTCCCCTGTACATGGGCCCTCTTCAGTTTACTTTATGGAAATTCCTCCAGAAAGGTATTCACTCATTGTTTCTACATCTTAATTTCCCCCATCCTTCCTCAACTCCCTGCAATTTAGCTTTACTTTTGGCTTTTCAATTCTTTAACACCGGCAGAGCAGTATCCAAATTTGGGGGTCAAACTGTGTGGATTCAAGCATTTGTTTTATCACAAGGGGTAGATGGCTTAACCTCTGTGTGCTTCAGCAACCCCATCTGTAACTCGAGAATCCTAACAGCATCCAACCCGTAGGTTGATCATGAGGATTAAATAAGTGACTACACATAAAGTGTCTGGTAACCTTAGTGCAATTGTCATCTAACCCTTCATGTTCACAGTGGAATTACTCATCACACTGACTCTTCTGCAGCTCTTCTTGGTCTTAAAATTATTTCCTTCCATGGCTTCCATATCACTCACCTCTGTTCATTTCCCTCTCCCTTTCTGGACATTATTGCTCAATTTCGTGAATTCCTTCCCTCCAGTCTCTCCTAAATGTCAGTGTCTATGAGGACTTTTCCTCTTTCACCCTATACTCTTCATTCAAATCTATCACTTCAATTAACATCTAAATCCTAATGAACCCCAAATCTCTTCCCCTAACTCAGTCTTTTTTCTAAGTTTGAGATCTTTATGTACCACTCTTCTCAGATTGTCCCCATCTAGCTTTTCAACAGGACCTTCAAACTCAGCACCTCCACACTTGAAATCAGTTTAGCAACTCCTCTGGGGTTCCATGCTTCAGGGAATGTTAGGAGCCCAACTCAGAAACATCCTAGACTCTGCTTCTCCTCTTCTCCTCTACCTTTTAACCAGTCTTTTCCTCTCCACCTTCCAGGTCTCCCCAGAACATCTCCTCCCTGGTCCCTTTCCACAGGATAAAAGTTAGACCAGTCTTCCATCCATCTCTCATCTATGGAAAAGCTCCTAGCTGCATGGCTTCAAGCTCACAAAGGTCCAATCCATTCGTATACAGCAGCCAACAAGATCTTTTTAAAACGCAAATCTGATCACGGCATTGCCCTGCTTAAACCCCTGCAATGACTCCCCAAAGCTTTCAGGATGCAGTTCGAGCCCATCAGTTTAGTCCGAGGCCCTCTGCCTGAGCCAGATCAGTGCCCTTAACAGCTCCCTCCCCACCAATTCAAGAGGCTGCAAGTGCCGGATAAAAATCTGCTGCAGCTATGTTCTGGCTGCCCAGGAAATTCCTCCAACCTCCCCCATATCACACTCGGGTCACAGATTTGAGCCTCTGCTCTCATCTCGAGTCCCTGGCTTCCTTCAGTCCCTGCCTCCAACCTGATTGCAGCCTGGCTGCCTCCTTAAACATCAGATCTGCTGGCTTTCAATTTCTCATTCTATCCAAAGCATGCTGTCTTTCATTACCCCTTCTGCTCTCCTGCACATCAGCCCATTGGCAAGGGACATTCTAGCCCCTTCTCTTGACCCAGGCTCTCCTGGATGCGCCCCAGGCTCACCCAGCTCATAGTTCCCACCTCCCCGGGAGAAGTCACTGGACTGTCTCTGTAAACTCACTGATTCCTGTGCTCCAGCCACTGGGAACACTTGCTATTTCCCCAATAGTTGATTCCATTTCACAGCTTCGTTTCACACAAATTGTTCCCTTTGCCTGGCATACATCCAGTCCTCTCCCACCATGCACCCATGCCACACTGCCCCCAAGCAGAGGGACCCACAAGTTTATTCAGGCCAGAACTTCAACATCCAATTCTTGGAAGCCTTTGGTGACACCCACCAGGTCTGAATTAGAAATCTCTCTTCTGTCCTCTAACTCCCTCTTTACAAATCGAATATAGTGCTGTATTGTTTAAAAGTTATTTTCTTTCTTTTTCTTTCCTATTACACGGTCAGCCCCTTGCGGTCAGGGAAATGTAATCAATCTTTGCATCTCAGTACCAAGTAGAGTGCTTGATACATATCATGAGCACCTAATAAATGATTTTCCAATAATTGAATGAACAAATTAACTTCTTCATCCTGGAATGAACTAAATAAATGTCATTTTGAAACGTTTTTGGGATGTAAGAGAAATTCATCTCACAATGATTTGTAAATCATTTCATAATAATTTCTAAGTGTGTTAATATTAGTACTTTTAAACTAGATATATTCCAAAATATCTCTAAGAACCACATGACATGCTTCTACTTTTAACTTAGACTTATAATGTATTGACTCCTTTAAGACTGAAATCAATGCCCATCAATTTCTTTCTCTAGAAGGCCTGTATGCTGAGGCAGGGGGTCTCAGCAGCGGCTGCCCAAGTGCAAAGTTATGTAGTGTATTTGATGTGGATAGATTCCCACCAGGGAATAAAATAAGATACCCTCATTCTTTCTCATTGTGCATTTGCAAAGCTCTAGGAAAGAACATTTGCATCACAACTTTCTGAGCAACTTAGCTCCTGTAGTGTGTTTAATTGTGCCATTTATACCTGACACTTATCCCTATGACTAAACGTAGTATTACTGAATATAGATAGTCACTGGATATATTATTAAAACTGGTAAAGACGAATGTGTGGAACATGGAATGCTGATATTATTTTGCCTGATATAGCACTTCACAGTTCTAAACCTTAACACAAGCACACACACGAGAAAAGATAGTCTTCAATATATTTAAATAGTATGTGATATATAATGTTCATCACAGCCAACATTTACTGAGTGCTTACCATGAACCAGGAAGAGCTCTGAGAATTTTATGCACATTTGAACATGTGGACCTCACAACAATCCTAGAAATCAGGTAATATTATTATCCTCTTTTTTCAGTTGAGGAAACAGAGGCAGAGAAAGATAAATAGCTTGAGGTCATCAGCTAGTGAGTGATAAAGCCAGAACAGAAATCCAGGCAGTCTAATTTCAAAGCTCTGCTTTTAATCTCTTTGCTATCTTTTCTCTGTACATATAATACGTAAAACAAAGATTTGCATGTCCTTCCAAAGAAAAGTGTTTTTTAAAAAACTGAAAATGCTCTCCTTCCCATAAATGGAACCATACAAATGCAATGAAATGCAATATGATTTGTGTATATGTACTTTCAATAATAACTACCAATCTATCTCTTCTCCCCCCTCTCCCCCACCCCCACCAAGCTGTGCCTAACATTACAGCTCCAATACGTGGAGAGACCCTCATATCATTAGGTGCCAAAAAAAGATTTAATAATTACATTCAGAAATACATACTAAAAGAACATGGAATTTGATCAATAAATTTTAAAACCACAGATTAAGCACTGTGTTAAACACCTTGTTTTCAGTATTCCACTTGATCCTCCATAATTGTATGAGGTAGAAGTTATCAGGTATTTTACAGAAATTAAGTCACATAGCGTGTCTAAGGTCACATAGCTAGGAAGTGGGAAAGCCAGGACTCAAACCCAAGTCTGTGTCAACTATAAATCTCAGAGCTGTGGTATTTTTAAGCAGCTTTCACTGCAGAATGAGCTACTAAAAGAGACAAAACATGGAGTTGAATTTGCCACAGTCCTGCCCAGCCTGGGAACTTTCTGTTTTCATTCATCACTAATCTTGAGCTGCATGATTATAAAACATCAACACTGCCATTATTACATATATGAGACAAACAAATTAATGAACATTGTTTTGCTCCAAGCATTTTTTTATTCCCAATGTATTCCTTTTTCAGTTGCTAATGACTACACTTACAAAGGACAGAATACTGAACTCAATGCTGTTATGGCAGAAAGGTTAAGGGTTATTCGAGCTCCCAGGTGGCCTTTGCAGAGCTCTCACATTTGCATTTCTATAAAAGCAATGCTGTGTATGAAGTCACTGAAACAGGTGAATCTAACAGTTCTCAGAAGCTCAAACAGAACTGATAAGCCAATAAACACATTGCTCAAAGTACAAGCTAAGCCATGAGAATGTATCTTGAAAAGAATTTCCTACAGTATGCATTTTGGTGCTAGCATAAAACCAAAAACACATTTAATGGAGAGTAACAAAAAATAAAATACACATTTCATACTTAGAGAAGGTAAGACTACAAAGAGTAGAAGAATACTCATCATCTACACATCTCACCACAGTAGGCACTCAGTAACTATTGTTTGAATAAATGAATGAGGTTTATGTTTGTTTCTATAAAACAGACTACATTCCGCTAAAGGTAACTTTTGTGAAATACACTACCAAGATCATTATAAGTAACTATAAAATCTAGCTAAAACCTCCAAATTTTAAATTAATGCTTAAAAAGTGACAATTTAAGATCTTAAATTTCATCTACTTTCATTTTTCTGATTAATGCCTCTCTAACGAGGTGAATAGTAGACAGATTTGAAAATAGTTCTGTTACTTTCCAGGAACTCCAGAATTGAAGCCATACTATGGAATACTTTGGTCCCAGATTTCCTGCAGAATACCCCCAACAAACTAAGGCATTAAAATAAGAGATGCTTTCTATTGCTGTGTAGGATTTTTAGTTTATTTAAGATTTTCTACCATTTTCCTAAAAACCAAGAAAGCAATTTTTAATTCTTATTAAATCAGATTACATATCAGCTAAAAACACATTGAAGTACAGTATTCTATCAATCTACAATTCATCAAAATTGGTAACAACTCAACTTTTTGTATCCTATTGAGATTACTTGTCCATTGACCAGACTACATGCTGAAAACATTTTGTTCCGAATATGAAATGACTGTAAATCAATCTGACCAGAAACAAGTAACAAAGTCAAACCTTTTCATTGTAAGAGTAAAGGATGAGTAATTAGGATCACTTTTCATTGTAAGAGTAAAGGATGGCTCTCTCAAAAGTCTGTCATGCCATGCCTAATATTACCAACTTGGTTTTTTTTTCTTTCGGTTTTGTCAGTTAAACGCCAAACATCAAGACCTGGTTTAATAGTATTTTGCCCCCATGGATCATTATTTCTTTTTAGTTGCTTTGTGTGCCTGGCCTAACACAATTTATATTTTCTAAAATTACATGAAGGAGTAGAATTGTTTCTATTTCATTTATTCTCAAGGACAAAGCCAAAAAACTATAATCTTTTAAAATACAAACTTTATTTTACTATATTAACAATTGCATAGAGTTAATTTGCATTTTTTTCCACTTCATTTACCACAGGAATTGATACCAAAGGGGGGAAAAGAGCATAATTAGTCAAGTGCCCTTTCTGTATATCCTTAGTAGTCTCTCATACAGATTAATATTGATACAAATTAATTTCCTAGTTCTGCAGATTTTAATTAAAATGGCATGGACTGGTTCCAGATCTAAATGTATCTCCCTGAACCATTTTTTGGATCCCTTTGCAATATCCGTCCTAAACAGAAATCTTAGTTTATTCTGGCTCTGATTCAATCTTCCAAAATTTCCTCTCTGTTTACTTGGGTCTTTTGGAAAAGTTCCAAGTTTGTCTCCAGGCTTTGAAAGGAGATGAATGAAATTGAAATTGCATTTACTGTTCTTTTGACTCTCATGTTTGTGCTCAAAGACAGATCTAATTTCTCCATCCATTTTCATAAAGAAAAATTACAAAATTAATTTATTTTAGCACTTACTGAAACAGGCCTCATTCACAGCTACTATAACATTATTCCCAATCTTTTATTAAACAATAAACTCTTATTAAAGGATAGCTTACTGTTTTCCCAGGTATAGCTATAAAAAGCTTTATGTAATCCTAAGCACTTTGGAGTAACCTAAAAGAGAAACTTCTTTAATAGTTGAAGATATTGAAGCCTGGAACAGTTAGAGACTCATCCAAGGTCACGTGGCTAAAGAGTAGCCAACCTGGGGCCATAAACCCAGTCGAGCACCAGTTCTGATCTATTCTTACTCCTACAATAGCTGGTAGGACTTCTCAGATTATTCAACTGCTGATTTGATCTTCAGAGTTTTTATGAAATGTTGCAAAGTCAACTATTCCTCTTTCTTTCCATTACTGTGCACTGATGTTATCTTGAGCTTTCTCAAAAGAGAAACAGGAACAAATAAACATCAAAAATCATTATGTTCCATAAATATGGAGAAAGCTACCAACTCTATATCTTGAGAAAACATGTAGCAAATAGATGATAGTGATAAGCACTGTAGCAGTAGATGACAGACCCAGAGATTGATAGATAGAAAATGCACCCACTATTACATTTTCAATACATAACACTTAACTCCTCAAAGGTTTTTTGTGCACACAAGCAAAAGAACCCTCAGCTTAAGGGCAACTATGAATTTTTAGTACTCTGGTCAAATATTTCAATTCAAAAATACAACATGTCAAGTACTGTCTTACAAAAATGTAAAGTACTTTAAATTGCTCAAGAGAAGATGTTTCACTCAAGACAAAATAAACTTATTATAATGATTTTCTTATGTTGCATATTCTTTGTGACTGCTAGTTTATAAAGGCATACAAGCATCAGCAAAAGACTGAGAAATAAGTAGGTACCTGGCCTAACACAATAACTATGTTTCAGAAAATTCATGAATGAATCAATTTTTTGTAGATCGCAATCTTATTTTAAAATGCATTGCAAGCTTTCTGTGTAAGGGGACTCTGCAATGACTCTTACAAAGAATAATTCAAAAAATAATCACCTATTCCATCTACAGGACTGCCAAAAAGAGAAGCTGACCAGCTATCTGATGCAGGCTCTCAGAGGTGGCCAGCCCTGTGATGGAGCATGCTAAGGGATTTGATCCTTACTGGGAAGGTCTGAGTCAGTTTTCCATCCTGACTGCACCTCATAATTCATTGAACATCTATTAAAAAATAACATCCCAGACTAATTAAGTTAAAACTTTTGGGCATCATGCTAAGAGGGAAATACATTGCAATACAGACCTACCTCAGGAAAGTAGAACAATGCAAAATGAGCAGTTTAAACTCACAATTAATGAAACTACAAAAAGAACAAATGAGGCCCAAAATCAGTAGAAGGAGGGACATAATAAAGATTAGAACAGAAATAAACAAAATTGAGGAGAACAAAGCAATAGAAAGAATCAGTGAAAGCAGGAGCTGGTTGTTCAAGAAAATAAAAAAAGTAGATAAACCCCTAGCCGCACTTATCAAGAAAAAAAGAGTCTACACACATAAACAGAATCAGAAATGAGAAAGGAAAAAGCACTGTGGACACCACAGAAATACAAAGAATTATGAGAGAATACTATGAAATATTATATGCTAACAAACTGTATAACCTAGAAGTAATGGAAAACTTTCTTGAAAAATACAACCTTCCAAGGCTGACCCAGGAAGAAAGGGAAAATCTGAATAGACCAATTACCAGCAACAAAATTGAATTGGTAATCAAAAAACTACCTAAGAACAAAACTCCTGTTCCAGACAGTTTCACTGCTAAATTTTATCCAACATTTAGAGAAGACCTAATACCCATTCTCTTTAAGTTTTCCAAAAAGTAAAAAAGGGGGAATACTCCCAAACTCATTCTACAAGGCCAGCATCACTTGAATACCAAAACCAGGCAAAGACACCACAAAAAAAGAAAATTACAGACCAATATCCCTGATGAACATAGATGCAAAAATACTCAACAAAATATTAGCAAACCGAATTCAAAAATACATCAAAAGATCATCCATCATGATCAAGTGGGATTTATCCAGGGATGCAAGGATGGTACAACATTCGAAAATCCATCAACATCATCCACCACATCAACAAAAAGAAGAACAAAAACCACATGATCATCTCCATAGATGCTGAAAAAGCATTTGACAAAATTCAACATCCATTCATGATAAAAACTCTCAACAAAATGGGTATAGAAGGCAAGTACCTCAACATAATAAAGGCTTTATATATGACAAACGCACAGCCAACATTATACTTAACAGTGAGAAACTGAAAGCTTTTCCTTTAAGATCGGGAACAAGACAAGGATGCCCACTCTCCCCACTTCTTGGATGAGTCTCTAACTGTTCCAGGCTTCAATATCTTCAACATAGTACTGGAGGTCCTAGCCATGGTAATCAGACAACACAAAGAAATAAAAGGCATCCACATTGGTAAGGAAGAAGTTAAACTGTCCATGTTTGCAGATGACATGATATTGTACATAAAAACCCTAAATAATTCACTCCAAAACTACTAGATCTAATATCTGAATTCAGGAAAGTTGCAGGATACAAAATTAATACACAGAAATCTGTGGCATTCCTATACACTAACGATGAAGTAGCAGAAAGAGAAATCAGGAAAACAATTCCATTCAAAGTTGCATCAAAAAGAATAAAATACCTAGGAATAAACCTAACCAAGGAAGTGAAAGACCTATACTCTGAAAACTACAAGACACTCACAAGAGACACATCCTGTGCCAATGGATAGGAAGAATTAATATTGTCAAAATGGCCATCCTGCCTAAAGCAATCTACAGATTCAAAGCAATCCCTATCAAAATACCAAGAGCATTCTTCAACGAACTAGAGCAAATAGCTCTAAAATCATATGGAACCACAAAAGACCCTGAACAGCAAAAGAAATCCTGAGAAAGAAGAATAAAGCTGGGGGGATTCAGCCATAAGAAGAAAACAAATCCTACCATTTGCAACAACATGGATGGAGGTAGAGGGTATTATGCTCAGTGAAATAAGCCAGGTGGAGAAAGACAAGTACCAAATGATTTCACTCATCTGTGGAGCATAAGAACAAAGAAAAAACTGAAGGAACAAAACAGCAGCGGACTCACAGAACCCAAGAATGGACAAACAGTTACCAAAGGGAAAGGGACTGGGGAGGGTGGGAGGGAGAAGGGGAATAAGGGGCATTACAATTAGCACACATAATGTAGAGTGCACACGGGGAAGGCAGTATAGCACAGAGAAGATAAGTAGTGACTCTATAGCATCTTACTATGCTGATGGACAGTGACCGTAATTATGTGGTGGGGACTTGGTAATGGGGGAATCTAGTAACCACAATGTTGCTCATGTGATTGTATATTAATTATAACAAAATAAAAAACTTCTTGTTATCAGTAGTCATAATACTAACAAGAGCAGTTCCACTACCCAAACTTGGCAGAAGTGGGTTCCATGAAGAGGAGAATTAGAGACAAAAATACAAGCAACTCTTTCAAGGAGTTTTGGTCTAAAGGGAAAAAAATGAAGTAATCTTTGGAAGTAGAGTCACAGGCAAGGTTTTATTTGGTTGGTTTCTGGTTTCATTTTTTAACACATCTGTGTGTTGTGGATATGATTCTTAGAAAAGAAGTTTTTTTTTATCAGAGAAGAAAGGGCAATTGCTGGTGTACTGGCCTTGAACAAGCAAGAGGGAACAGTGTACAGAGCACAGGGGAAGGAGCTGGACTTCCATCACAACAGGACAGAACATCCCCAGGAGACGAGGAAAGGTAGACTGTGTAAGCACATATGCAGGGAAGGGGGGCTGAAGTGCACGAAGTTCCCTCTGATAGCTTTTATTTTCTTGATGAAAAAAGAAGTGAGGTCATCAAGGAAGAGTGAGGAATGAGCATGGAATATTGCAGATTTGCAGACAGGGCAAATGCAAAATAATCATGCAACTAAGTAAATGAAATACCTAGACAGCATCACCATTTTGTTCTGTTGTACCAGAATATTAATACTATTCAAAAATAAAGTGCATTATTCTCACATGCTTTGATTTTAGGGAGTCCTATTGGTTCCTAATGACCAGCACTTCCTTAGGTAGAAATGTGAAACTACCCTCCTCCAGTTCATTCTAATTTTGCCAGAGATCAATCAAGCTTACCACTCTCTAGTTTGCAAAATGTCTTCCCTTTTTCAAAACTCAGAATGATATTTGCTTATCTCCAGTTTACCAATTACTAGTCTCCAGAATTCCTGAACAATTAAATCACTGAAAATCACTCATCAAGACCCCTCAGCATCATTCCATTGAGTCTGTACATGTGAACTCATTTAAAAATACTAAGATCTCCATCTCTCCAAGAGGAACATCGTTTAGTCTGGTGAGGAATCCTTAACCTAATCTCATTGAGTTCTATTTTTTCAGTCTGGCCTGTTACACATCCAGTAAAATCTGTATATCCCCATTGTTTATGTCTTATCTCTTAAATTATTTGACAATCTACATGCACTTGTAAGTACTCCAAAGATTAATTTAGATGAATACTCTCTTATCAAATGAATGAAAGAGCTGGGTCACTTTTGAATTCCTGGATAACTAAGCATTTGTGAAACTAAGAACCCCTCATAATCAGCAGAAATAAAACTGTATGTTGTTCTTTGCCCCTGATCATAGTATCATATACTTGGTTCACGCACTCTTCTTCTTTTCAGATCTAGATTTACTTTATTAAATTCTCAAAATATCTCCTCATTCCCTGTCTTTCCCCCTCCAATGATTCACATAGTGCTTCAGACCAACTTTGGCGTAGCACTGCTTTGTTGATCGCACGGTGATGTGAAAAGCACATCGCTTTGATCCCCGCAGACCTTGGTTCATGTCTTGCTCTGGTTTGTGGGCTAGTGACTTCATCTCTCTAGAGTATAATTGCTCTTATCTGCAAAGCAGGGATAATAAGAGGATTCCAAGCAATAATAAAATAGACTCTTTCCCAGTGTTTAGAATATACTAAGTGCTCAATAAATACATGTTCTGTTCATGCTTTCTCCGGTTCACAAATGACCTCACTTTTCTAATAAGATTAAGTTCAAAGTAACATTTTTGTTTTCTGGTGACTGCATCATTTTTTTCTTGGCTACTTTTCACATTCTACTTAGTTCGGAGTATATGTAACTTGTTGATATCACACTGTAATATTTTGAGTTATTTTACATGTTTATACATCATTAACTCCCAGATTAAGAGGTAGAGATAAATAAAAATATAGATATAAAGAAACTGATAGAGATAGGTATAGGCATGTATATGTTTATACATATACAGTATAAACATATGTTTAGATATAGTAATGGATATGGTTTTATGTGTATGATGTTATGCATACAATTTTATACATACATACAATTTTATTCTAGGTGCAAGAGCTCAGTATAGAGGACAAGGAAGCAAAGTCTGTTGAGCCAGATGGATGAGACCTCAAGCCCGCATAGGGAGTTTACTCTTCATAGTTGTAAAAAATAAAGTGACTTAAGTCCCCTAATTCTCCATTACTTGGCCTGTAAATTACTTCTTCATTTCAGAGTTGTTTGTATTTAGAAAGAACAATGTTTATAAAATTCTGGCACATAATAGGTTCCCAGTGAGTTGTTGTTATTTTCATTATTATTATTTTCACAAGTCTTATTTTTCTGCAGTGCCAGAAATTTCTAATAGCAAAAATAAATAAATGCCTGCTGAGTTGGATATTGCTATGCTTTGATCTTGTTAATAGTGATGAGTAAATTGGCAGAGTTGATGTTTTCAAATTTTAAAATATGCCGCCTTTTGATAACACCTGTGGTATGGCTGTAAAAAGATTACTCCAATGGATACTTTTTTTTAACTCACACATCAAATGAAGTAGGTATGTGATATTATATTGCTGAAACAGTCCATCTGTAGGGACATGTAGTTTTTTGCTGTGGTGCCCACCATATAAATCAGTAATAAAGGTAAGGGCACTTCAAAAATAAAGTCCAGCTTCTAGGACATAGTTCTTCATTTTATTTGTTCACTCCTTCCCTCTCTCTTTCTCTCTCACTCACCCTAGCTCTCTCTCTTTTCCCCGTATATATCTCTGTAATATGCATATGTATTTACTAGTATACACACATACATATATGTATACCTACTGTTGCTTTTTGGATATTCAGACTTAGCTTGAAAAGCCTTAGTATTGACTTTTTAATATTTTCTCCATTTTTCTAAATGCTATCTATATAAAGCAGAATCTAATGAAAATTGAGCAATTTCTCATCATTATATCTTCTGTTTTTCCTTTTCATCAATTATATTTTTGCTAAAATAAACAAATAATAGAACTATGTCGAGGTCATGTCACTGAAACTGCCTGCAAAGGAATTTCATGGTCAGGAAAACAAAATGGATAATATTGGCTTGACAGAGACTGGAAGAATCAAAAGTTGCCCTAGATCTAGAAAAATTACTTCTAAATTGATTCCTGAATGTAAATCAATCTCCTAGCCTTTTTACATCTTGGCAAGTTAATGGAAAGAAATAGACTTATTTATTTACTTGAGTGATATTCGACCTAATAACATTTCAGTGAGTGAATAAAGGGAACTAAGAAGAAAAATCCAGTGTGACTTAAAGGAAGTCGTTAAATTTTAGAAAAGGTGTTCTTTCTGCTTTTCAGATGAATGTTTATATTCTCAAAATTGATGAAGGGTTATTTGCACATGTATCTCATTTGACTTGCATTTCACAATATTTTAGATCGACACATATGCATAACCAAGAGCTGTTGTCAGAAACCAGGAATACATAGTTGTCATTCTTGGTGTTTTTGTTTCTGTTTTAATTAAAAAATGACTGTGCTTTTTTCTTTAATCCAACTAAAAAAGCAACTTTATGGAATACCAAAAAACCCCCGCCTTTGTACAATGGATATATCCAAGATGCACAATTTATTTAGCTCCCTGACCTTGGGAAAGATATTTAACCCCATAAGTCTTAATTTTCTCCACAAAAAAATGGGAATAATAGTAGTATATCCATCTTGCAGATTATTATAATATTTAAAATACGTAGTTCACGAAAAGACCTGATAAATATTCTTATGAGAATGGACAATTAGTGTAGCACTTAGACTTCCCAGTAGTATGTACTAGTTTTTCTTTTTGTTTGTGTATATATGAGTATTTTCAAAACAAAAATTTCTAGGAGTTTTTGAAAATTTTTAAGTCTTTCCCAATAAGAGCTATGAAAAGGGACTCACAAGGTTTGCCTTTGAACAAAAAGGTACCATTTGGGTGAGCCACGAAAATTTTGATGAAGCACTGACATGAACAGAAAGTAAAAAACAACTCTCAATATCAAACATGTGCCTGCTATATCCAACTGTTTCATATCAGTTATACCACAAATGTTTTAATGTTTTTTTAGTTAAAAAAAATTTTTTTAAAGTTATACCACAAATGTTTTAATTTTTCTTTTAATTAAAAGTCTGAAGCTTACACAGATTATGCAAGGTGCTCAATGTTCCCTAGCTAGTTTGGCATATCTAGCACTTGAACCCTAAGTTCTGAGTCCAGGACTGAAATCTTGACCTCTGGTCTGTCAGCATCTAATTGGGATAGGTATAAACAACTCCAGAGAAATACTTCAGGTGGGCACTGCAAAGGGAAAAGAAGAGAATCCTTCTGTTATATACTCTAAAGAGAACACCACAATTTATACCTACTTCCAGATTTTTTCTATTTGTTTATATAAGTCAATTGCAGTAATAATCTCTTCAACCAAAAATTTTCTGCCAAGAACCATGCACTCTGCCCTGTATGAGCTCAGAACAAAGAAGATATCAGACACCAAAATGAATATTTAACGATGAACTTTGGGGAAGGGGTATAAATTTCAAATCTAATCTTTAACATAAAACTATTCTCAAAGTTTCAAATGCCCCACTACAGAAAGATGCAATTCTATAAACTGAGATATCAAAAGGTAAAATATACCATGAAAGTGTAGTTGAGTTCAAAAGCTATTCCAAATTCCATAGCCTTTGAAACAAATATAATGATTTAAAATGAATCAGCACATCCATTATCATCAAAATCAAGTGAATTAAATTTTCTTTTTAGGAGGTTAACAAATTTAGCTCTATAGAACTAAAGGCAAAAGAAGCCTGAAAAAAATAAGCTCTGGTCAGGAATAAGCTGGGTTGCATTAAAATGTAAGCAGGGTAAAGTGGTATGCCTGCTAGAGAAGTGAACCTTTTTCTTTCAAACAATTTTAACTTACAATCTATGGATATTTAAGTGACATCCAGATAATACTTAAGCCTGTCTAGTTGAGCATGCAAATCAGTAAATTGTGTATATAAGGGACGAGCAGGTGAATACAGTTGGAGTCTGTGTTTGCAATCCAAATTTACATGTGTAATCATCGTATTTGTATTTCATTGAGATTGGTTTACACACATATAAATTGTAAAGCTTTTATGCATATGCATTTTTACATCTATGTTTTTTATTTCTGGTACAGATAATCCC
The DNA here is from genome assembly GCA_032199065.1 of Smutsia gigantea. Taxonomy (NCBI): domain Eukaryota; kingdom Metazoa; phylum Chordata; class Mammalia; order Pholidota; family Manidae; genus Smutsia; species Smutsia gigantea. The sequence continues at coordinate 508,946 of JAVSCE010021057.1, forward strand.
CTTGTGTATTTTTCCTTTGAAGTGAATCTTATTATCTAGAATATTGTATGTCATAAAAAACCCTTAGGCTGTTAGAATATGCATTTATTGTTTGTCAATTTCTTTGGTTATCTCTATGTGCCCTGCATCAGATCTGGGAGCCCCATATAGTAGAGTAAGGAAGGAAAAAGGTTTTTTGCCATTTTTAACATGCTGTGTACTTTTACCAATATTATCTTAAATATCTCAAACATCTAAAACAAAGATTTTTTTTTAAATAATAGCAAAAAGAATAATATGATACATACTTGCAAGCTTTAACTTTTACTTCAACACAGGAAATCCTAAATTCACACTTCGCATACCCATTTCCATTGGGGAGGTGACCCACGGGGATCCTTTAGCATCAGCTTTACAGAAGAGGAAACAGGTTCCACAAGGCTCTTTGCTTTTCAAAAGCCACTGCTTCCCCACAACTTTCTGATGTATCTCATAAAAAAGATGATATGCTCTGTTTATTGATACAAAAGACCTACCAAAGATTTCCATGTGGCTCTTGACAAGCTTCAACCTGACTGTCCACCTCTCAGCTGGACATTTCTGTTTGGATGTGCCTGTCCTGCATTCAGCAAAATGTTTCCTCTTTTGTCCTAAATGTATCCCCTTCCTGACTCCACCATACCATTCCTTAGTCAATCACTCAGAAATGAGTCTTCCCTTTGATAACCACATCTGATCATCAACAAGCCCTTTCCATTAATTCTTCATTTCACTCATCCTTGCTTTTTGCATCATTTCTTCCCAACCACCATATCTGGCCCTTTGGACATCAAATCAGACTTACAGCAAAACTAACCCACTGGTGTTCTTGCCTGCCATCCTCTTGTCTGCCATCTGCCATACACTGCACCATACAATCCACTCAGAAATCTGCCTTCATTATGTATTTGCATCTGTCCATTGCTTAACATGTAAAAAAATAAGCCATAACAAATAGCAAGCATCAAGCATCTAACATGGTGCCAGGTGCTATGCTAAGTGTATTACATCAGTTACGTCATCTGAGCCTTACAAAATTCAGACGGGGATGTGTGCTGGGAAACTATTTTATAGATGGAGAATTTAAGTTTTGAGACATTGATTAATTTGCCCAAGGTCATATCATTAGTGGTTCTATTATTGACATGCAAGAAATGTGATGTTAGAGCTCAAACTATTAACTGCTACCCTAAACATATACAGGATTGTCTCCCGTGACCCTCAGGTGGCAGAAAGAAAGCCATTTGGAAGTGGCAGAGTATTTAAGAGGTGAAGACAATGTGAAAAGACATATTCAGTCCTCCAGAGTTTATATTTCTGGGAGAAGTAACTGGGAGAGTCATGAGCTGCTTTCTTTAAATGTTTTTTGTCTTTTGCCTCTGTATTTTTTTATTTAAATAGTGGGTGTTTCTGGTATCTAGAATAATAGAAGCAGGGTAATGAGTTTCCCAAGAAACAGCAGTTGGCTTGTGAAAAATTTAACAAAATGTTATAACTAATAAATGGAACCATCACAGCACAAAAGAAAAACAAAGCCGTTTGTTTTCTCTTATTCTGTGAAGAGACATACAAACAGAATGAAACAGTCTTCTAATGGCTTTCCTTTCTTTTTTTTGTACACTACATTTGGCGATCAGTCAAGGAAGGGACCCACTCCTTTTAATTATGGACAGATGTAAAAATTGCATTTCCAACTTCTTAGAGATGTAATTCGTGTCAAACCAAAGCCCATCACACAGACTGAAAGGTTTGGGGCAAGCCAAAGGAAAAGTAAAAACAGTATGTAGGGATGTTTTAGTTTTATATTATATCCATTTGACACCAGTCAAACAATTTGAACCCTTTTCATGTGGAGTTTGGTAAAACAGCAGAATCCTGAAAGGGTCCTTCTACCCTCATCACAGGGCTAGCCGAGGAATACCTTGACCATCTCTTCAGGGCATTGCACAGGGATGAGTGAACTACAACTGTCTTTTACATTCATGTAACACTTGGCTCTAGATTCAGGATCTACCCTCTCCCTCAAAAATATATATTATATAAAATATTATAATATATAAAAAATATATAATATATATATTATAATATATATAAAATATTATACTACGAAAAATGTCCACCTTTTGACTAATTAAGTGCATAGACACCCTTATTCACAGCCCCAACATGACTGCAGGCTAGAGAGAGGCCATTCCTCAGAAAGAAATCAAGTCACTGTTCAAAAAAGGAAATGGTTGGTAGTTACAAAAAAATAAACAGTGAGCTAATATAGCAGAAACTGTTACAGAATTTCAAGTTTATCCTTTTTGGAAACAAGAATTTAAGGTTATTTTCTCTGGAAAGAGAAAACCATTGTATTTATTCATTACAGATTTTCAAACATCCATACAATTGTTAAGAAAAGACTTAACCAGTTGGTCCCACTGAATAGTTGCCCAACAGAGTTCAGCTGAATGTACCCTGACTCAGTTCAAGCTGCAATGTAAGTAAGATCGGTTGCTCATCAAACAAAATTCCACTGTGAGAAAGGGGATAAATCCATAGAAAGTGGGCGAGCTTAACCTTTTATCCACTGCTTTTTTTAAATACACAGAATCCAAGATCTTAAAGGCATATTGAAGATTCCAAGTCTAGCTCTTCATTTTATAGGTTAGGAAACCAAGATCCAGAGAATTAAAATGACTTGCTCAAGGTCATGCAACTGCTCAGTTTCAAAATAAATCTACTGCCTAGATTTTCTAATTCATAATAACATCCATTAATCTCCACTCATTCCTTGTATCTTGTGTGTCCTGGTTGTTTAGATACTCAATAATTGAACATAATTTCTTGAATTTACCTTTGATTCCATTATCTACAGTTTCATAATTTGAGATAACTTTTCTCCAATATGTAATTTTTAAATTTGAGTATTTCAAGTTGCCATTAACTGTATGAAATAAAAACATTTCACTAGGAAATCAAACAAAATGCTAATCGAATGAGAACACAATGCTTTCTTATTACTTAGAGATTTTTATTTTATACTTAGTGAAAGGCCTCTTTCAGGCTTATTTACACACAGATAGTTGCATAGTTACAAGGAAAATATAAGCAAAATATATTTTACTTGTTGCTTGAAAACTTCTGCACAAGTAGAATCCAACTTTCTTGAATATTTCATCTGAGAGCCACAGATGCCATGTTACGCGATACCAACCTCTATGCTATTAAGAGCATTGGTAATGCAGCATTTCTTAAAATTGTCCCCAGCCCTACCTTTCAACTGCTGAAACTCATTCTGCACTCATATTCCTTCCTCAAATACATGGTTTTTGACTGAAATGTCAAGAGGTTGCCATTGTCCAGCCATGCCATCAAAAATAACAATTAAGCTCACACATGCTCACACAATGACACCTGGTCAACAGCAATTGTAAAATTCCATAACAACATCCTAATTTCAGCTATGTTAAAAATGTGAAAAGAAATGTGCATTAGAACTAGTCAAATATTATATATTTTGTATATAACCCTTAAAATAAATAGGAGACAATTCCCATCTCATTATAATATTTGCTATGCCTTTATATACAACTGCATATCTGCAAGTGATGCAGTATTAACGTAAGTAGACTAAGCTTCCTCTGGTAATTTCTAGCTGGCATTCATGGCTAGAGTGGACAGGTATTTGTGCTATACTTATTCCCTAGGTTGTGCTGTAGGAGATGTTGTTACCCATATGCCAGCCTCCGTTTAATTAGATCAAAGAGATGGTTTTCAATCTTCTGAAAAAGTCAGATTTTTCAAAAAGAAAAAAATTCCTTAGTTTCTTTTTTAGATCAAAGCCTTTTTTATGGTGTCAGATTGAGAAATTAACATTTTGGGGCTAGTAAACTTAGATGGACACCCCCCCACACACAATTTTAACCCGCAGCGGTGAGGACAGTTCTGCCAGCTTCCTAAGAAGGCCGTAACATTTTTGTTCACAGTGTGGTCCATGGAGCAGAGCAGGAGCGTCACCTGGACGCTTGCTAGATAGAAATGAGGACTCCCAGCTCACCCCACACTTACAGAACCAGAAACTTCATTTTACCAAAAGCCCCAGGGAGGCACAGGCACATTAAAGTTCGAGAAGCACTGGCCTAAAAGATGGGCTGTTCAGTTAAAGCTGAGAACACATTTCCCAGAAACTTGATTTGCTGTAACCATTTTACTGCCATAGCTGAGATAAGTAGCTATTAGGCTCCAATGCATTTCAGTCTGACTACTAGTTTCTAGCAGTTTCGATCTTTAGAGGTAAAGAAGGAAAGAAAAGGAAGGAGTGAGTGGTGACGGGCACAAATCTTTACCAAGGTTATTGAGTCTTTAAATAGTGGAAAAATAAAGAGGTAGAGAAGCTAAGAACTGGAAGAAAAACTCTTAGCTCAATCATCCATTCTATTTCACCAATATTATTGAGTACTTTCTACGTACCTCATATTTAATCTTTCTACCTATCTAAAACATATTCATCTTCTCACACTTCTTCTGCTCTCCTTATGAAGCCTAATGTGACTGTATAAACCAAAAATTCTTTAACAGAAGTTCAGAGATCACATTCAGGGAGCCTATAAATCTAAAACAGTATGTGCAGAGAGGTGATGTATGGACATATGCTTATTTACATAAGGAAAAATTCCATGCTTTTATCAAAATTTCAAAAGGGACTCCAAATAATCAATCAATCAATAGTTAACACTCTACTAGTACTCTAAATAATTCCTGTCCACAACCTGTTTTAAAGTCATTGATAACAAAATTTTCAGTCACAAAAATCATCCTGTCCCACTTGGGGATGGGCTCAGAATAAGAAACTAATATCCCAACCCAGTTTTGTGCTGTCACATCCCTTTTCCAGAAAAAAAGCAAAAGCAAACAAAACAAAACAAAAAACCCTGGAGATGGAAAAAGATCATCCCATGTAACTATAAGAGGACCTCACTTTATATAATCATGCTGGCATCTCTTCCCATTCCTCATTTCCTTCAGTTCTCAACATTTTTCATCTTTAATTCCCAAAGGATCATTGTTGCTATTCCTCCCTCAGCTTTAGCTCCCCTGTGATCTTCCTAAAGTGTGTCATAGATGTCAAAAGCTGCATTTTTCTACAGTCTGTCCTTCCCACTTTGTCTCTATTTCAAAATTGCATTCAAGGAACAACAAGGAAAGGTCAGGATTGGCCTTGGCTGGCCATTCATAATGTGCACCATCCCCTCACCCTTAACCCAGGGGCCCACCAACAGGACAGTATCCTTTAATGCCTTTGAAATCACCAGGAGAAAGCAAAGAACCCTCTTCCAATCCTATATTTATAATCAGTGTAGGTAAAGGGATAGCACATTAGTGGCAAATGGCATTAGAAAGTATGATTTGATCCCCACAGCTGAATGATTATGGACAGCTCAAATCCCATCTGAGCTGGAGAATAAATCTACTACTGTCAACCCTGAAATATCTCATTCAGGAAGCACAGGTAAGAAATCACCTTTACATGCCATTAATTATCAAACACATTTGAGTTAAGTAACTACTTCACCTATGCAGTGATCCATGTACAGAGCTGTACAACTGAAAGAACAATGTAGCCACAGAAATTTGGTGCCATCAGCTATCTGACGTCAGGAGCTGAACTCTAGTTTTTCCACTAAATGGCTGAGAGATTTGGACCCAGACGCATCTCCCCTATTTCTTTATCTTAAACTTGCATACATATTTGAATGGTCAAAACCCAAAACACTGACAACAGCAAATATAGCAAAGATGTGAAACAAGAGGAGCTCTCATACATTGCTGATAAGAAAGCAAAATGGTATAGCCACCTGGGAAGATAATTTGGCAGTTTCTTATGAAACTAAATGTACTCTTATGATCCAGCAATCGTGTTCCTTGGTATTTACTCAAAGTAGTTTAAAACTTATGTTCACACACAAAAAAAAATGCACACAGATGTTTATAGCAGCTTTACTCATAATTGCCAAACTTTGGTAGCCTGCAAAATATATCTTTCTGTAGGTCAATGGATAAATACACCATGGTCCACCCAGACAATAGCATCACAAAACAAGAAATCTCAAGCCAGGAAAAGACATAGAAGAAACAAAAATACATATTACTCAATAAAAGAAGCCATTCTGAGAATGCATACTCCATGATTCCAACTATATAACATCCTGGAAAAGGTAAAACTATGAAGATAATGAAAAGATCAGTGATTGCCAGAGGTTGGGGCTGGGGGATGAATAGGTAGCATATAAAGGATTTATAGGGAAGTAAAAATATTCTGTATGATGTTGTAGTGAGATATATATCTATATATATTATATGTAGATATAATATATATTTTATATATTTGCTCAAACCCTAGAATGTACAACACAAGAGTGAACCCTAAGGAAAATGGTGGACTGTGGGCGATTATGATGTGCCAATGTAGGTTCATCCTTGGTAAAAATTCTGTTGAGAGATGTTGGTAATGGGGGAGGCTATGCATGGGTGGAGAATATGTATGCATATGGGAACTCACTATACCTTTCTCTTAATTTTATTATAAGCTAGTCTAAAAAAATTTAGTGAAAAAACAAGAGTTGGGTGAGCTTTCTTGAAAGAGTCAGTTTGGAGTAAAGGTTGAAATCTTGAACTCTGGAATCAGATTTGACTTCAAATTTAAACTCTGACACTTACTACTTCCTGACCTTGATCGACTCACCCAGGTACTCCAAGTCTCAGTTGTTTCATCTATAAAATGGGGATATAATTGTTCTGGCCTTAAGAGGCACACAAAATATGTTATATAATTGAATAATGTGGTCAGAATTCCAAGGGAATATTTCAGTTTCTAATTATTGAAAAATATTTTCACTTACTCTGAGGACAGCCTTCCCTACTTGTGTGATTGTGATTATCAGCTGAGATAATAGGTCAAAGTATTTCAGAAACTGTATACAACTGGATAGATAGGAGGAATTGTTATTCACATTTCATCCTTCCTACTTTTAGAGGTATTAAATAAAAATTATCCTATGATAATGCTTTATCTTAAATATCAGACTCAGTGATGTAAATTTGAAATTAAGTAAAAAAGTCCCCTAATTCTGGCAAAATTTGATCATAAAGAAGATATTTAAGAGACTATGCCTTTGAAAACCAATTTCTAAAAATAAGTATGAGTATCAGAAATGACCATCAAAAAAATTAGAATGACTAGTATAGTTAAATTACGTTGACCCAAACTGATATGGAGCTTGTTTTCTATTTTTGATAGTATTAAAATTAATCAGATTATTTATTATTAAGCATACATTTTAAACAGGGCTGCTAAGTCACAGGTAAAATGGTGCCAAACCAGATGGACTTCATCTTGATCCTGGAAAGCCTGAAATGGTTAACAATAAGAGAAAACAGAGCTGAAGAAATGTCATGTCTCATAATTCTTATTCCTTTTTTCCTAATAATTGAGTTTCTTTCCCCCATGCTCCTTGTACTTATCATTCTTTCTCGCCCCCCCTCCCCCCTTTTCAAGCATTTAGGTAATATACACAAAGGGTCTGGCCATTTAGAATGTAAAAAATCACACCAAACACCTGTATGAAGTTGCCAATCAATAAATCTCCATGCTATTTGATTTGGAAATGTTTTGCAGCTGCTTAGCCTACCTCTTCCATGATTGAAATTTTAAAAAGTAATTTGTTAAAATAGAATTTGTATCAAGACAGTTAAAAATGATTTCTTTGTTTCATGCAATTTCATCTTCTTGAAAGTCCTGTTGATAAAGCATGAGAAGAGAATTGGTAAAAGTCATACTAAAGTATTTTTTTAAACCACAAAGGTACCATTTCACAAAAATGATGTTGACCTGTCAGTTATACCTTCTTTTCTCTGTGGGTATGCCTCCATTTTGCAGAGGAGATATACATATTGGCATGTATTGAAATAGTCTGAATCAAATTATCATCTAGTTGAGATAGGGATGTAACAAGGGGATGTCTCCATGACTCAAAATTCCACAGAGAGGAACCGCAGTGTCAAACTTGTGATATGGTGTCAAGATGAAATATGCTTTGAATTTTATTAATAGTAGGGAGCATATTTCACTGCTCATTCAAGTGTCAGGCTAGAACTAGGTGAGTGTTGCCAATATAAGTGGATGGAAATCAACACTTTTTTGACACTCCTGCTACCAAGTGCCTATAACATGTTTATACCTATAATTGTGTCAAATTATGCTAATTGGATGCTGAAAAGACACTGTAAGTTGAAGTATTCAAAAAGTATATATCTCAGAATCTCATGGGGCTCTTCAAGTTAGGTACGTGGGGGACCTTTTTTCCCTCTACCAAGTACGTTCAAAGTACAATGTCTTGAAGTGTCATCTTGGTCTTAATTTAATTTTTAAAAGTAAGTACCAGGAAAGCAAAGTCATTTAAATCCATGATCATATATACATAAGGTATTAAGGGTTTTACTTTCAGTGCTTTGTTTTTTTTCCGGCCCAGTTTACTAATATCAGTTAAGAATATTTATTTTACATGTTTGTGTTTATTATAACAGATGCTTCAAACACAGCTCAGGGGTCTTTAACAATCTCAGCCACCAGTAGATATTAATACTAAATCAGCGTGATTGTGAATCAGGAAGAAAATGATATAAAATATTGGTTCCTATGAGAGATTTTTTTTTTTCTAACTCCTCTCAGGTCAGAATAAATAGGGATTTTTCTGAATGTCATTATATATAGACGAAAACAACTTCAATGACTTCTCAGTTTTATGTGAGAACATTCTACTTTCAGGAATATAGATAACAATCCTTGAGTTCCCAAATTCTAGCCATATTCTATTAAAATCATTTTTCCACTTTTCTGTTAAACTGTATTTAATCCTTTGTGTCAATGTGCTGAGGAAGATAGTAAAGATATATCTGAACTTTGCCTTAAACTTCTTTAATCTTTTTTTAAGCTCTTATTCATGTAACACAGCTTCAGCAATCTGATTTCAACACCCCATCTCCCAGGGGAAAAATACTAAGATTTCCAAGTTCAGAGACCAGTGTGAAACTGGTTATCCTCAACTAAAAGGTATTTAATTCTAACCGCAGATTCTCTACAGTGCCTCCTGGAGGCCTTTCAAGTCTTTTGAATTTCAATGATAGTAAAGAGGTCTTTTGTACTGACTAATGGGGTCCTAGAGCTGAGGGGATTGGTAATGGCATATGGCACAGGTGGTCACAGAGAATTTTTATCTGGTGTGGAAAACATCATATGCCACCACGAACACATTTACCCAAAACCTTTGTTCCCTGTGCTGGCTACGAGCACAACTTAGCAACCAATATAAAATGCAGTGTCCGTGCAAGGCCTTTAATGATGTGGGATTCAGCTATGGACAAAACCAACTGATAGTTCACGTTCGGCCACAATCTCTTTGCTTTTCTACAGCACAAATGGAAGAATAAATCTCTCCAGAATGTTTGCTTTCGAGCCTGAGAGCTTATTCCTAGCTCTTGTCTCTCCTCATCCAAGTCTAAGAGTGCTCTCCAGTGTGAAGTAGTTCTGAACTATTTTGCTTGTAAACAAGAAACCCCACTGCTTTTGACCATTCCTCACTCTTTGCATTCAGTGTCCCTTATCTCAGTTAAAATAAAGTCACTTTATCTCCTGCCCCTTTGGTATACTTCTAATACTTTTGCATGAGAAATTATGCATTCCAATAGCTGTGACATCCCCATGCCTAAGGAGATCTGCTGGCAGATGGGGAACAAGTCTGAGCTCTCTAGGCCTGAACTGACAATTAAAACATTGAGCCCAGATTGGTGGTGATTACTGTCTACCAGTTATACAAAGGCTTTACGACCCAAGCTGACAGTGACAGGCCCATGCTATGGCAACAAAAACCATATCACCATTGAAGTGCATACTTGATAAAAAGTCTTTCATTTATATGAACAGCTTTAGCAATTAGTTTCTCTGTGACAGAGAGATCAAGAGACTGCACTCTACTAGTATCATATGACAAAAATAGTGGAATGCTCTTTTTAAAACCTTAGCCTTCTAAAGAAAACACAAAAGTTGTTTTTATTGAATCACAGTACTGATGCACCTTATACAGAAGCTAACTTGAAAAGGGTACCATGCTACATCGGAAAAAAATGTAACGGTGCACTCAGTCTCTTAATATAGGTTAGGTTCCTTTTTCCTGGAAACACTCTGAACAGTGGAGAGAACCTATGATTCTTATTATGCCCATAGTGGCTAGAAGATAGTCTTTGTTAGGACCAAAATGGCCAGAACTTTCAGCACTGTGCCTCCTTTCCTTTTTGGGAGCTGCAATTTCTTCTAGAAAAGGGAGTGCTGTTGTTCACTGCACTTCAAGGGGCAGCTTTAAACGATCAGCTGCTCTGACAGGCATTTTGATACCGTCCTATGTTCTCAGAAAGTAAAGAAGAGGCAGCAAAATAGAAAGGGAAACCTGACAATTGGAGTAATTGAAGTTACTTTAGCAGATAGAGAATTTAGACTGTTAACTCACTTCCTAGAGGTTTAATGTCTACAACCATGCCAGAAAGTAAGGAGTTGCTTTTGAAAAAAGAAATGTGATGGGGTATCTTAAGGGGACACAGGAGCTCCAAACTGCCAAAGATGGAACATTTTGAACAACAACTTTTTTTTGTAGCAAAAAAGAAAAAAAAAATGGATCCAATTTTTACCATACACTTACTTTGCCATCCTCCACAAAGTGCACCTCACTGTGTAGCTCTTCTCACCCCCTCATTTGACACAAGGAGGCTGCAGCATCTCTTAAGCTTCACAGCCCCAGATGACATGATGCAGCAGGTCAAGGAAAGAGGCAGCATTAAGACAAAGAATACAAATAAGGTTTTTTAATTCAAAAAAGTAGCATGGATTATAATTCAAAATACAAAATAAATATCCATGAGTCTGTGAGTCCATGAGTCCATGCTAATATAAGCGATTGAATGAATAAATAAGGAAATAAATGTGAGGGTAGACACAAATCTCTCCTGCAGAATTCCAAATAATTACGTAGATATACATGCTTAAGGAAAGGAGCATAACTCCAGACTCATAAGTGTGAGCTGCTCATACTGACTTCTTCCAAAAGTACAATATGCGAAGAGGATAAGAAGAGAAGCTTTATAGCGTAAAAGCTTGCAAACACCCCAACCAGGTGATTAAGGTCAACAATCAACAGTGATAAGTCATGTTGACAGTAACTACTTTTGATATCATGTGATGAAGAGAGCTCTTTACCTCTGTGGTCTTCCTTCCAAAAACCCGGCAGCCCAGTCTATGCATGGAAAAAGATTCTGACAAATCCCAGTTGAAGGGCATTCCACAAAATACCTGACCAGTACTCCTCAAATCTGTCTGGGTCATCAAAAACAAGGAAAATGTGAGAAATTGTCACAACCAAGAGGAACTTAAGGAGATATCACAAATTAGATTTATTATGAATAGGGTCCTGGGGAAAAAAAGCCACATTTGGTAAAAATGAAGAAAATCTAAATAAAGTATGGACCTTAGTTAATAACAATATATCAATATTCAATCATTAATTGCCATATTAATGTAAGATGTAGTAAGAGGAGAAACTAGGTATGAGGTATATGAATACCTGTACAATAGCTTTGCAACTTTTCTGTAAATCTAAAAGCATTCGAAAATATATAATCCCTACAAGCCATGGAATTTTTCTGCAGCTTACCCCCAGTGTATATTGAATTCCATTTTACCTAAGCCAGCTTTCTGCCTATTACTGATTCTTGCTCATACATACACATGTATAGATATTTTGTTATGATAATCATTTGTTCTGTGCTTCCTATTTCTTGTTCTCCTGTTCCCTTTGAAGTCAGGCATAATTTTATTACTTGCTCTGTCCAGTGAAATGTGATAATGAGGAAAACACTTTCCAACACAAGTTGTAACAATGACTACTAGATTCCCAGCATTCCCTTCCCCCTGCCACACAAGTTGTAGAAACACAGTTCCCTGCAAACATGCAAAGCTTGAGTCCCTGGGTGACTACAGGGAGCAGAGCCCCATGCTGCCCTGTATTAGGAGAAAAATTAACTTTGAAGTATTTAGCCAATAAGACTTTGAGCTTGTTTGTTACTGCAGCATAACTTGACCATCCTAGCAGATACACAGATGTACGCATTATCTATCACTTGAAAACACAGCAACTCTTAAAAAGTCACAGCAGAATGTCAATCCTTGGGGTGGTCGTGGGGTGGTATATTGATCAAATATTTTAGGCAGAATAAGAACAAGAATAGGATGAGCCTCATACAAGATTGGCTTACTGCAGTTTAGAACTTTTAAAGCTTTTAGTAATTCTCTGACATTGTAACTATGGAGATTTATCTTCAGTAATGAATAGGAAAACCATTCCTGTTATAGTTGGTACAAGATTTTTCAGGGAGATTTAGGGTTAAATTTACTGTGTCTGGAGAAAATTTGGGAGCTTGCTCTCTTTTTGACCCACTCGTAACATTGGTTCTTTTTTCCTTAATGAGAAGGGACAGGTAAAGTGCCTAATGTTTTTCTAGAGAAAATAAATGTTTCACCAAAGAAAAATCTTGGAAACACATCCAGCAGTAAAGCAGTGGGAAGATTCATTTTTTATGACATAATTTTAAGAGGAAAAACAATCTTTTATGATCCTTATAAATAGGTTAGTTATATATTCCTTCCACACAGATGTACATTAAAAAACATAAAAATGGTTGTAGAGAAATAGACTAATGATCCTCGTGAGGAGGCGTAAAACCACCACAACACTCTTGAGAGTGCAGCGCTCTGGGGTCTCAAGAAGTATGACTCCTTCATGTCCCCTCTCAGACCTCAGTTATGCAAGAATCAGTAGGATTTTAAAACTTTGGGGCCCTTATCCAGATGCCAGTCATGGTCGTATATTTTTCCCTTCGATCATGTCCTCTGGCACCAAGTTCCAAAATCAGAATTTGTTTCATGTAAAATACATTTGCCAGTTTAGAGGCATTGACACACCTCTCTTCCTTCATGAAGCACACAAATATCCTTGGGCCTGGGGAGTGTAATTATTGTCATGCAATGCACTGTCTTAGAATAGAATATCGGGTCTGTCATACTCCTTTCTAAAAGACTGTTTTTAAAAGACTTAATATTTTTATTAAAACCACCCATCCTAAAGTCCAAATCAAAGGATATTACAGACTTCCCACAAAAGTATATTTTTTAAATATATATTCTGTATGTAGATATGTACATGTAGTATTTTATAAGATTATCTCTCTGTTTAGCTCAATAAACCTCTTTGAATGAGCCTTGCAAAGTATGTTTCTTGCCTCTATAATGGTAGATTTGATGAGGAAATATTCAGGAAGTTCTCAGATCCCTCCCCCTCTCCGGCTTTGGTAGGAAGCCAAGGAGACAAAGCTTCTGTTAAGGCTTCAAGAATATAAAGGAATCACAAGGTGCTTGGGTGCTTGAGATTAAAACAATGTTAACAAGGTATTCCCCCCACCACTGGGACTCAATGGTATGGAACAGCTGGTTAATCATAGTCATGGAAGCCCATTCATTTATAATATGGTATAGTAACCTTTACAGAAATGGATTAAAATATAACTAGCATCCTGAATACACCTATAGTGACCTAACAGCTCCTACTGCAACAGTTCTGGGTGCTGACTCCCCCTTTAGCTTTGTAGTATATGTATAAAAGGCACGGCCCTGCTGTTCTCGGGGCTCAGAGCTTTGGAGATCACTCTCCTCTGAGCCCGCAGGTGTAAAATAAACCTCCACCCTCCAAAACCTCCGAGTGCTACATGGTTCTTCCATCAGTGATCCAGTCCAGGTTTTCCAGTTTTCTGTAACAGATTCATCACCTAATATTTGTTTAAAATAGTGGAAGAAACTACTACAAAACTATTTACTTATCATACATACAAGTTTTACCATATCATCATGGCTGATACTGGATAAAGTCTGGAGATAGTATAGAAATTTTTCCCAAAGGAAGAATAAAGACTTTCAATGGGGCTACCTAAAGAACTGATACCTTAAAAAGACAAGACTTTTTACTACAGCTACATAGAAACATACATAATACAAATAAACTACTGGTAGGATCATAGAGAGAAGTTAAAGTTGTGTTTGGATGGTAGGATTGTGGGAATATCATTTTTTTAATGCTCTAAAATAGTCACTGGCAAAGTACTCCAAGAAAGAAGATAAGTTGATCAACTAAGGTAATAGAAGTAAAATGTAGACACATTCTTCAAAAGTTTAAGTATTTCCAAACGGAATTTATTTTCCCTAGCACCTTAAACTCTTTAAAATAACCAAAAGGTATTTTTCTCCACAAAAATCCATTTAAAAGCAAATGTGTACCACCCAGGAAGCCCACTGAGCTCATCTCTTCTTTTGAAAACTGTCAGGAATACTTTAAGTAGTTGGGGACTTGATGCTAGAGTTGGGTTTGTAATCTGCAACAACATATTTCTCCTCATTGCTCACAGGAAAATCGTTTTCCACAATGACTCACTGATGCTTCTCCCTCTCATCACCACTTCTTCGGCCTTTAGGTGCAGCATCCATGGTGCCCTCTCCTCAGGTGCCCACAGAATGACAATGAGCCAGCAACAAGAGCTGATGGAGTGCCAGGCAGAGGCTCTGTGACTACCCAGGGGCCACAGAGAATATGCTGAAGGCATGCTCCCCAGTGGTCACCGGAGGACTTCTAGGCAGCGGAGAGAGCGACCACACGACTGTGGGTCATCAGGAATACAGGGCAACCTGAGAAGGAATCAGTAACTAGGAAATATCACTAGCTATGAATGCCAGATATCCTGCCTTGGGGGTTTTAATAAAGTAGAGCAAAGCCTGTGTTAATCTTTGAGATTAATGTGTAATGAGGAAGCAAATATGTTGCCATTCACTGTCCTTTCAATTACCACTGTTATCTGAAGCCTGTCACACATTCAAGGAGCACCCTGGACAGTCTAGCGGGATCGATTTCACAACTAGCAAAATATAACATTTTTAAACACTTTAAAATACTCTACTCCTTGGACTCTGTGATGGTTAAGTTTATATGCCAGTTTGACTAGGCACAGGTGCCCAGATATTTGGTCAAAAGCAATCCTGGGTGTGTCTGTGAGAGTGTTTTTGGAGGAGATTAACATTTGAATCAGCAGATTGAGTATAGCATACGCCTTCCATAATGTGGGTGGGCCTCATCCAAGCAGTTGAAGGCCTGAACAGAGCAAAAAGGCCGACCCTCCCCTGTGTAACAAAATTCTGACTGCCTAATGGCTTTGAACTAGAACACTGGCTTTTTTCTTACCTTCATACTCAAACTGAACCAATAGCATTTCCTGGGACTCCAGCCTGCTCTCTTTTGGACTGGAACCATCAGCTCTTCTGATTCTCAGACTTTTTACACAAACTGAAACCATACCATTGGCTCTCCGGGATCTCCAGCTTGTCAACTCACCGTGCCGACCTCTCTTTCTCTCTTCTACATATATATATATAAAAAATATATATAAAAGTATTTACATATGTGTGTGTGTGTATATATGTATATATGTGTGTATATATATTATATATACATATAACATACATATAATCTTACTGATTCTGTTTTTCTGGATAAATCTAACTAATTCTGCATAGCAGAAGGGTTTGGCTCCTAATTTTATAGATTTCTTGGACAGTGTTTTCATGTACAATGGACAAATATTATTGGACTGAGTTGACCAGTTGATTTAGAAAAACATAATCATCACCCATTTGGTTTTGTTGAATAAAGTGGCAAGTTTAAATGTCAAACAAACTGTACTCAGAGACAAGTCCAGAAGATATGTCCTAATTTACAAATTACTGCAGAGTTTATAATATAAATTGAAAAGTCCCCAGTTTTTCAATTTCTATTTAGCCAGTAATGTTCATTTCTCAGCTCTTATTTTCTCAAATTGTCTAAAAATCTACAGGGAGTAACTTAGACAGTAGCATTTCTGAGAAAAGTTGATGACCATTGGGAAGAGAAATTAAACCACACAAGAAAGACTGGAAATTTGGATTAATATGAGTTATTCCCAACATACATATGTCTGTTCAAGATGATCACAGGTCACAATCTCTGAATAAGATAACTTATTCTTCTGGACACCTGGACCAGGCTCAAGGAATCCTGACTCAAGCTCAAACATAAACTCCATAAACAATAATATCCTTCCATATCAGATGTGCATACCTGTAAAAGGAAGAGGGGATTAATTGAAAACATATGTAAACAGTGTTTAAACTTCAATATAAAAAAGGACATTTATCAAAAGTTTCATTTAAGAATATTAGAATATTTAAAAAGAAAGCCACTGGGTTATAAGAAGCAGACAGAAAAACTGCAGTACAACTTTGTAGCCCTAGTGTTTGGAAACTGAGACCATTTCCAATATCTGAAGTACATGTCAGAAATATTATGCTCTGAATAAAGGGGCAATGAATGAAAGGAAGCCTTTAGCTATCTGAAGTTCCCTATGCAGTGGATCTGCCAGAATATCAGAGGCAGGAATGATCTGAAACATAATCTATTAGCTGCTTTCAGAAGGATCTTTGTTCAGTGGTTGGTTGGATTTCACCAGTTGCTAGCCCCTGAGGATGTCAAGAGGACCACGTAGACAAAGAATACATAGCCTAACAAAAACAGTAAAGATTAAGGAGGGGGAAGTCATGATTTTCCAAGGCTCTTGTCTAAAAGGAAGAAAATTGTTGCTCATCCTAATAAATATGACTTTGGTTGTAATAATTACATGATCCTATGGTCACAACCTCCTTTGGAAGCATGCTATGAGTTTCCATAACAACTTGATGCAGGTTTGCAATGTGGCTATAACTTTCTCCAAATCTATGATCTCTCAGAACGTTTTCCTTGACCCAGCAATAATCAACTGCAATAACATAATTTCATAATTAGCCTCCTTTACTAATTCAGTTCCAGATTTATTTCACTACAAGGTGACCTTAGTAATCTGAAGAGGCATTCATGACTGCAAAAGACTTTACAACTCCAAAAAGGAAAATTCAGTGTTTCTATTGCTCTCATATTTATTGTCATTTAAAATATTAATAAAGTTGTTTGATTTATTTTTCTTTTCTCAACTTATAGTTTCTTTGATCTAACCATGGCCATTTTTACCCTGTGGTTCTGATTTGACATTCCACAGCTTCAAAGGCTATTGTTTAATAGAAAAACAGGTAATAGAAATAGATGACAGATAATAGAAGAGTAGAAAGGGGATTGGGCTAGAGGGAAACTTTATCATCCTATTTGTTTTCTTTGCTGTTGTATTAGACTGAAATTTTTAAACAGTGGGGAGAAGGAGTTATGTTTGAAAACGAAAGAATAAAATTCTAACTATACCATCTATTAGCGATGGAAATTACTTAAGTCCTCAAATCCTTAGTTACCACAACTGAAAAATAGAGAAAATAAAACCAGTCATATAGATACAATACGTAAAATATCAAGCACTTAGCATGCAACAAGCCCTCACAAAAACAGCAGAAAGAGGTCCCTGTCTCCTGCTATTAGTGCTGTTATTTATATTGTTAGTCTCCTACTAACAGGGTTAGTCTCCTTCAGTGCCTCAGCAAATGTGGTAAGCCTCCAAGATGTCTACATTCTATTCTCTGGAACATGTGAATATGTTATGGAACATGGTTAAAGGAACCTTGAAGATGGGATCAAAGTTATGGACCATATTTATTTATAACCCCCAACCTCCTGGGGCTCACAGTACAGTGTGAGAAACAGACACATTAAAAAAATTACATAAATTAGTAAAATAAACAAGTGATCTCAGGAATACAGCTCAAATAATACACCAAATTTCACTCATCTGCCTAGCCCAGAGACCAGTGCCAATATATGCCACTGACCAGGGCCACAGATTCCTTGTTTCCAAGTGTTTCCACAGATTCCTGCAAGCTCGCATCGTTCTCATGCTCCACACTCACGGTTCTTGTAGGGTCAGAACACCAAGGAGGATTACACGTTGGTTACTTAAGCTTCTTCAGTACTAACTGGATTGCAAGATACAAACTGTGAAAAAAATAAGTCAGGCTGAGAAGGACAGCTCTGCTTTTTTTTTCTTCCTTGAAATACACATACAAACACCTCCTTGAAAAGACCTTGAAATTCTGAATGTTATAATCACTGTATAGGGAAAAATAGTGACTTTACACTAGAACAACCCAGCAGACACTACCAACCAAAAGAGCATGGTCAATATCGCCAGTATTAAGACTCAGCTGTACCGTGTGCTCTGTATATGGCACATGGGTCATTTCTGCAGGATTCTTGCCCAAAATGCATGACCTTAACCTAATGATGAAAAACAGCAGGCAAACCAAATTCAAGAGACGTTCTACAAAATAACTGTCCAGTACCTTGCAAAAATGTTGAGGTCATGAAAGACAAGGGAACTGTCATAGACTGGAGGACGCTAAGAAGAAATAATAACTAAATGCAGTGTAGATTCCTGGATAGGGTCTTGGAACAGGAAAAAGAAAGGAAGGGAAAAACTTAAGAAATTTGAATAATCTTGAATTTGAAAACACTTCAACTATAAATAATTTAATAGTGTTATGGAAGTTTTAACTTTCTGGTTTGACACTTGTGCTACGGTTATGTAAATTTTACTAACGGGAAGCTGAGTGAAGGGCATATGTGAACTTCCTCTATGGTTTTTGCAAATTTGTTTAAGTCTAAAATTGTTTCGAAATAAAAAGTTAAAAATAAAAAATTATCCATCATATCAGGAGTTAGATACTCCCAGGTACACACCCGTGCAAAGCAGTTCTCCCTTATATTGCCATATTCAGGTCTGAGCATCTCAAAAGCTACTCTGCAAAGTGGCCAGTTAGGGATGACTGGGAAGCCCAGTCGTGAGACTGTCGAAGTGTTTTGATTGAGTGTACTAGAGAAGGCTGGGAACTTAATTGAGACAGGCCTGCAAATTTCACTCAGACCACCTGCCTGGTTCGGATACAAGCCAGTGACCTACACATGTTGGGCCATTACCAACCCTCTGCTGGCATTCTGAAATGACTACATAGGAGACAAATTTGGGAATGACGAGATTTGCAAATGGCAGAACAGCAGAGGAGTAACAACTTTTCATGAGCATTCTGAGACACCTCAGATGCACACATACATAAAGTCACCAGGAGCTATGCTGCATGAATTAACAGGATCGATTTGCCCAAAATAAAACTTCCCCAATAAGGTGTGACATGTGATGCAATGCATTATCCGAAAAAAAAAATCTCTAAACAGAACTTTTCATCACATTTCTTGAGGCAATAGAATGAATTATTTTAATACAATTATTTCTTAGTTTGCTCTTTTTCTGCCAAGCATGCAGCTGCTTTTCCTTTCTTCTGAAGCAGTTCATATTATGATGAGTGAAAGGAGAGAAATAAAAGGAACTATGATTGTGTCAACCACAACTGAACAAATACATTTATTAAAAAGAACTCCCACCAGAAACCTTAGAAGCCTCACAAAGTCCCATTCTTTTTCACACACTAACTCTATTATGAGCTGAAAGTCCCTTTCTTTTATTTTAAATTATTATCATCGTCCCCTGTGCATGTACCAACCAGTGATTTAGGCTGTGTCAGATGAAAATGCACTAGTAAATTTGGTGTTTTAATGGCTATAACAGCTCTAATAAAGAAATTAAATCAGATGTCATATGCAGAATGTACATTTTTTTTTGCCACTAACAATACACTGAATTATAGCAGGTTAAATATTGTAAAACAAAATATGTATCCTCTTGCAACTGAAAGTGTGTGTTAAAACCACTCTAAGATAAGCAGCTGGGGAGTAAACAAGGTACCAGTTTCCTCGAACAAACGTGGTCCTTTGCCCCAATTCTTTCAATCCATCCTTTACTCTGCATTTCATCCTGAAGAGAATCATGTTCACCTCTCTTAGTCCAACCAAAATCCTAGAACCCAGACCCATAATTTTAATATGCATATAATTTCACACAGTTGATAAATATAACACACCATGAGTAAACAGCAGGGAGGGGCTAAATGGAAAACTCATTTGTTAGTTTTCCCTCTTGGAGGTTGTTATTTTTTAAATTACTGACATTGGACACTGTAGGAGTGCCCTTTTTCATACACACTGAAGCACTCCACTGGCCCCAGGAGTCACTAAGACTAGTGGATTTTAATAGTTATAGATCTTAAATGGAGGGTTAGAAATTGTTTCTTTTCATTACAATTACAACAAGGAATTAACCCCAAGGGTATCCACTTAATTTCATAATATATAGACTGGAACGCTAATGGGGCTCTTCTACAGTGTAATAAAGAGGCAACTGGCCCTTCTCTCCCCGGGGTGGGTTTCTGTAAAATGTATCACAAAAAAAAAATGTACAACGAAGAAGATTTGAAGTTAACAAGCTCTATAATGTCACCAGCTCCAGTGCCCAGCGTGAGTGGGCCCTCACAGGCCCCGAGCACTGCTTTTTTCTTCCAGTGGGAGCTCAGTACTGGCACTTTTCTTTGAATCGCTTCACTGACACAAGGAAAATGGAAAATGAGAGACGTAAAGATAATTTACAATTAAGCACAGAAAGTCGCAAGGACGGAGGAGAGACTTAAAAAGGGACTCATTAATTACCGGTTTCTGTAATAGGACCAGCAGAGTACTCTGGCCAGTGTGGGTCATGCCCTTTTAACGCTTTACACTCCTCAGTGACCTCATCTCTGTTTTATGGGAACTCTCTCCCTATTTGCTGGAACCTGAAGCAACGCCAAGGGTTAGGATTTTCCATCTTCAGACTCCAAGTGTCTGAAGCCACTTCCTGGCAGATTTGAAATCTTAGATCCCTGCTAATTAGCTCTCTCAGTTTAGTCATTTCTATTTCCCAATGCTTTTTCATGATGTTTGACTAGGGCTCTCTGGGGCAAATGAGAGGAAGGACAGAAATAGAGCTCTAACAGAAGTGGGCAGGGACAGTGGGAGAGGAGAATGGCAACTCAGTAAAAGCACAACCCAGAGAGTTCTGTAGAAATCTGCAAATTTCCAGTCAAGTTGACTGGATCCAGAGAGAAGAAATTACAGATCAGTCAATTCATTCGTTCACATCATGCAAATCACACTTCCAGGCGCGATAGATTGCATAGAATAGCCACAAGGAACTCTGGCTTCCCCGCCAAAGACCCCTTTACAAATCAAAATTCTCAGCCTAAAGCCAGTGTACAAAGGACTGACAGGACAACATGAGAGATAAGAACTAGCTGAAGAGGATTAGGGAAGACATCGAGCACAAGAAAAAGTTGAGAGAGAGTCCTCATTGCTTGAGCTGCAGAAACCATTTCTTGGAAAGTTCCTTACCGTTCACAAGCCCACAAGGAACGGCGGGAGGGGAGAGGAAGGCATGTTGCCCCCAGGAAATTAACACAATGAGGATTCCACCAGGGAACTTAGGAGACAGTGTACATAGTTTAGCAGCCATGATTCTTAGTTTAGCCAAGTAACCAAGACTTGGTAAACATAAACTATGGACCCAGTATCAACGGTGATGGAAGCAATGCATATGCTGGTCAAGGGTTACAAGCTTTCTATCCCTACATTTCTTCTTTCCCCATTTCATCCCCTTAAAAACCACACGTCTGTTAGGCCAAGTTTCCTGAATATATAAAACATTGACTTATCAAATAGCTCCTTAAGAGTTTTTCACCAATGGCTTTAATTGTGTTTGTTCTGGGCTCATAAACTTAGGGAACTTGAAAAACATACACAAGTGTGATATCCAAATGTTCTGGGTTTTTTTTTTAAGCTCAGTGCACTCTAATTGGCTTTTTCTTTTTAAAATTATAATTAAAAAGAATGAGCTCACCTATGAGGAAATTTCTCATTTCTTTATTTACCTTAAATCTTCTCATGCAGGAAACTATTAATGTTCTTTGTTTTCTTTTGTATTAAATAGAAATAAAATACAAAACAATTCTTTAATTAGAATTACATGGGATGTATGCCTTACCAGTTTGTTTTTCTGAATTTCCCCCTGACATTTTCAAATTGGATATCATATTCCATATCAATCTTACCAATAAAAAGCAATTTAATTTTTATAATGAACGAAGGGAATATCTAAATTTAACATATCAGATAGTTTTTGTCTCTGTTGAATTATTTTAGGAGCTATTTCAGTTAAACTGACTTACAATAGCAAATTTCACATCCTTTAAGTAATATAAGACTATAGTCTCTTGATATATTATCATTATTTAGGTCTACAAGTAATTCAGATCAAAACGTACTTGGTAAAATGTCTGAAATACCTACAATTATTTGTTCTGCTTAGGACACTGTTTTATAGATCTTATCTTGTCAAAGATTATAAGCTGTTTAATATCAGATACAACATCATAGTTTTGGATTTTTCAGGACCTTTCACAATGTTAGTAATTTGAATTCAACAAATACTTCTTAAGGAATGCAATACCTCTTAAATGACATAGTGCTTAGTATAACATAAATAGGATAGGTATGTCCATTTATCATATGTTGTCTGCCCCAAATGACACAGACTATTTAAAAAATAGAATGTAAACACAGAAAAAGAAAAAAAAATCTTCTGCTCTTTTCTAGATTCCCAATATCACATTGGTAGATAGACAGAAAAAAAAACAAAAATCATATCTCTGACAGCTACAGTGCTGTGGAAATCAGGAACATTTCTGCAACTCACTAACTCAGGCCCTGACAATCTCTTGAAATTTTGCCCAACATGACCAGTGACCCTGAAGACAGGACCCAGAACTCAATGCTTTGGTTTCTATCACAAAACTGTCTCTGCTTCCATTTTTCCCCTTTTGGTCAAAAGGACAAATCATTTTCTAAGGCCCCAGGGAATTTTTTGGACATGATAAATTGAAATACTGATGACTTACATTTGAAAGTATCAGGCAATCATTTGGATACAAGATTTGGGGCCTCCAGATTGGAGAGAGAAATTAAGAAGTCACTAATACAGAGATAGAATTGAAATCCATGACATTACCTAAACGGTGAATATAGATGGAAAAGGAGAAGTGTGAGGGCTGAGCTACAGAAAACTCCAAAATCTAGAGACTATGAGAGGAGGCTATCAATGGGCATGAGAAGGAGCAGTCAGTGAGGTGGATAGGATTCTTCTATTTCAAATGTAGTGGATGTTTCAAGAAAGAGAGCGATCTACTCTGCCGACTGCTACTGATAGGTCAGGTTTAGAGAGTTAATCACTGATTTTATCAGCATTGTGATTATCAGTGAACTTTATAAGAGCTGCTTCAAAGAGTTCTGAGAGTGAAAACCAGATTGGAGTGACTACAAATAGGAGAAGCAAAAAAAAAAGGAAAGATTTTTAAGAGATCACCAATAAAAGGGAGCATATAAAGTGAGAGAGACAAGGAGTCAGAGTATTTTTT
Source organism: Smutsia gigantea (assembly GCA_032199065.1). Lineage (NCBI taxonomy): Eukaryota > Metazoa > Chordata > Mammalia > Pholidota > Manidae > Smutsia > Smutsia gigantea. Next base: position 532,488 of record JAVSCE010021057.1, read on the forward strand.
AAGACAGAAAAAAATTACAATATGCTTACATACAAATGGGAATGGACCATTAGAAAGTGACAATTTGGTTTTGCAGTAGAGCAAAGAAATAATTGCTGTGTGATTCTCTTGAATAAGAAAGAGAAGGTGGAATCCAATTGACAGGTGAGGGAGACAAGCAGGGGAAGTTCATCTGTAGCACCAGGGAGGAGGTCAGAGTTCACAAGGTGGATAGATGTGGTGGTGGCAGCAGATGGAAATTTCTCATCTGATGGTTTATGCTTTCTTATCATCCAGTCTCAGAGCAGATGTCCCCACTCAAAGAACCATCTTTGACCACTCAATCTAAGTAGCTCGCCCTTTCATAGGATCTCATACAACCCTATTTTACTATCTTTATAGCACTTATGGCCTTTTTTTATATTGTTGTATAATTTGTTTACTTGATTATGGATACATTTCCCAACTAAGAGCAGAGACCCCCCTTCTTTATTGGTGTAACCTTATTTCCCACTGAAAAGCAGAGAATATAAATAGAAACTTCATACATGTTGAATGAGTAAATCAATGAAATCTTCAAAAACAACTGTCTCCTAGAATCCAAATGTTGTTAAATGTGATATTATTAGTCTGAAGTATTTTTTCTACATTTATTCATACAGTTAACAAAGTCTGTGGATAGTTTGTGCCTGTACTACTTTCTCTGTTGAAAATATACACTTCTGAGGGTTTTGTGAGTGAATTAGATCATTCATGGGCGTGTCATCGGCTGCAGACGAAAAGCACTCCAGGAGAAGAGCAGGTATCTCCAACACAGAAGTTTCAGCTAGTCTTGCTGGGGCACCGCCCTAGGCATACAGAGGAGGGTGCAGAGAAGGAAAAGATCAGTCAAAAAATAGAGCCCAGGAACTCAAAAGAGTTAAATAGGAAATTATCCTGAAATGTTTGTCTAGAATTTGGTATTTGTGTTTCATAATTTTTATTCGTACTTTACCAAATCACTTCAGAGGTCATTTAGTATTGTTGGACTCATTTGTACAGATCCAAAAATCGAAACTCTAAGAGATTAAGCCCTTGGCACAAAAGAAGTTGCCTGCAGCTGCTGAGAAAGAGCTCACAGTCCTGATGCCCGCTCTCCATGGCCAGCGTAGCCTGCTGGCCCTCTGCTGGCCCTCTGCGGCCCACAGAATGAAAGAGCCACCGGCTGGATGATCACTAGCAGCAATAGTGGGCCACTGTTTTTGTTTTTTGTTTTTTGTTTTTCTGATACTGGTTTTATTTCTCTGGCTGACTTGCACTGACCTGCATACAGAATATTTATGAAGAAGAAATAGTATATCCATGAATACCAAGTCCAAATCCTGCTAGGAGTGTTTATGCCTTGGTTGAGAGATGCCAAAAAGCAATTAGACATTACCCAGTGGCCCTGGGTTTAACCTGTTATTTATACCAGTTAGGCAGAAGGAATCCAGGGAATTATCTATTGCTAGGTATTTTGGATACCTTGGATATTTTCCCGGGTTATTTTTCAAAGGTTAACTGGCATTGCTGATCACCAGTGCCAAATAAAAATAAAAGAGGGAGAGAAATGAGGAAACTGCGAAATAGGGGCATAGATATCCTGAAAAAAAGAAAGTTTAGTAGAACACGAGGGACCTTTGATAAAAGAAAAATACAATAGGAAATCTAAGAGTTTGCCCTTTAACTTTAGTTTTTCTTTTAATTTTTAGCAGTGGAAGAGGCTTCGTTTGCACAAGTTGATTGTTCTTCTTCCAAAATTATGTTCGCAAATGAGAAATAACTTTCCATTCTCCTCTAAGTCTCCAGTGAAGGAGAATTTCACACCTCAGTTCCAAACCACATATTAGAATAATGATATTCTGCCTGAGGTGTAGAATGACTTCCATAATCCACCTCTTGTTCAGCATACAAAGACTTTTGCAAAAATAGAGTACAAAGCAATATTGTTTGATTATGTTCCTCCTAAATGAAGTAAGTGTCATTTAGTTAAGGGGGAAAATGGAAGGTCAATTTACAAAACGCATAAATGTGTAAGAATAATCTAGGTTTGTTCATTCTTTTGTACTTTCTTCCTTTCTTCCCCTTTCCTTTTTTCTCTATTAATTTTTTATGGCATATATTACCACTCTTGGACCTTCCAAGATAGACTAATCAGGGTGTGGTCCTGTTACTAATAAACATCATTTTCAAACGACTTAGAGATGAAGATGGTCTCTGTTGATAAAAAAGTATCTTTGGGCTTAGTCTCTTCTGTTGCTCTGACCATCTTAACCGCTTTCCCTTGACCTTGAAACCTGCTTCATTTTCTACTTTGGGTATTTTATCCTAAGGTATCATCCACATTTTAGGAAAAAGTTGTGGACAAAGCTATATTCATTAAGCAAAAATGTTTTAAATAATAATAATTGATAGAAACCTCCCAATTTGAAGCATTAAACTCTATTTTGTTTGAAATAATTGAAAATATTTAAATCTAATTACAAAGAACATTCAATACATGTAGGAATACTTTAGATATTCAATGTTAATTGAAAAGAATATAATGCAAAATTTAATAACTATTTATTATAATTATATAGAAAGTAGAAATACAATTAACAGTTAACAGATTAAGATAGTTGTTTTCTTTTCTCTATGTTCCAAATTTTCTATAAAGTTGAAAAAAGTTTTAATTTTTTAGTTTAAAAGGGATTCATGATGACGGACTTCCGGGAAGACGGCGGTGTGAGCAGGGCAGCAGAAATCTCCTCCCAAAACTATATATATCTATGAAAATACAGCAAATACAACTATTCCTAAAAGACAGACCAGAATACACAGGAAAGCATACAGCATGCAGCTATACCTGAGAGGACTCGGCACCCCGCGAGGCAGGTAAGAAATGGAGCTGCAACCCAGTGGGACCGGAGCACTCACTCACCCCAGTGCACCGGTGGGAGGAGAAGATTCAGAGCCGGGAGGGAGTGGAAGAACAGGCCTGCGAAATAACCAGCCCCGGTGTTCTGCACGAGGAGCGCTGACACACATTGCATGGTGTAGCAGAGATTAGAGAGACAGAGGGCACAGGATCCAGGCAGGGAACACGCCAGGGTGCGTGCAGCTGGCTCCCAGGAAGGAAATAAACAAAAAAAGAAAGAAAAGCATGTGCTTTTTTCTGCGGTCTCAAAGACACAGGAGCCCAGTGGAGGAGCCGGATCACCCCAACACACACAGCCCAGCAGGCTCGGAGTCCTGGGGAGTTTCGGACCTCTTAGCTGGCAACTGGGAAAGGGTGGCCTCACTTAGACTTCCCACAGAGATCAACAGCCTCCCAATCGTTCCCACACCAGCCAGAGCTATAAAGGGCCCTGCGGAGTGGCACCACAGCGTCCCCATAGAATCTACTCCCCATAGGCATTTTTTTTTGGTGGTTTGTTTTGTTTTTCGTTTTTTTCTCTTTTTAGTTTCTTTTCTTTCTTTTTTCTTTTTTTCCTCTTTATTTCTTTTTTTTTCTTTTTAAAGTCTTAAAGAGCCCCGCTGACATACATGGCAACTACCAGCGACCACTTCTATAGCCATGAAAAGACAGGAATATGGTCCAGACTAAGATCAACCAGACAACCCCAGAGAGGGAGCCTGAAGGGATGGAAATGCACAATCCCCTGAAAAAGAATTCAGAATAAAAGTCATAACCATGCTGATGGATCTACAGAGAAATGTGCAAGAGCTGAGGGAGGAAGTGAGGGAAGTGAGGAAAGACAATGCAGAAATCAGACAAGCGATCGACGGGCTTAACAGCAGACTGGATGAGATGCAAGAGACTGTTAATGGAATAGAAATCAGAACACAGGAATACAGAGAAGCTGAGGCAGAGAGAGATAAAAGGATTTCTAGGAATGAAAGAATATTAAGAGAACTGTGTGACCAATTCAAAAGGAACAATATTCGCATTATAGGAGTACCAGAGGAAGAAAAGAGAGAAAAAGGGATAGAAAGTGTCTTTGAAGAAATAGTTGCTGAAAACTTTCCCTCGCTGGGGAAGGAAATAGTCTCACAGTCAACTGAAGCGCACAGATCTCCCAACACAAGGGACCAGGGAAGACAACACCAAGACACATAATAATTAAAATGGCAAAGATCAAAGATAAGGACAGAGTATTAAAGGCAGAAAAAAAAAAAAAAAAGATCACCTACAAAGGAAAACCCATCAGACTATCATCAGACTTCTCAACAGAAACCTTACAGGCCAGAAGAGAATGGCATGATATATTTAACGTAATGAAACAGAAGGGTCTCGAACCAAGAATATTGTATCCAGCACGATTATCATTTAAATATGAAGGAGGGATTAAACAATTTCCAGACAAACGAAAGTTGAGAGAGTTTACCTCTCATAAACCACCACTACAGGATATCTTAAACGGACTTCTCTAGAGGGAAGCACACCTAAGGCTAAAAAGATGTCACCAGAGAAAATAAAATCATAGCAAAGAAAGCAGACCATCCAAATACTAACTAAAAGCAAAGAATAAAACACCTAGTATATAAAGAATGGAGGAGGAAGAATAAGAAGGGAGAGAAATGAAGAAACATCAGATGGTGTTTACAATAACTTAACAAGAAAGTTAAGTTAGACTGTTAGATAGTAAAGAAGCAACCCTTGAACCTTTGGTAACCACGAATCGAAAGCCAGCAATGGAAATAAGTACATATCTATCAACAATCACCCTAAATGTAAACAGAATGAATGCACCAATCAAAAGACACAGAGTAACAGAATGGATAAAAAAGGAAGAGCCATCTATATGCTGCTTACAAGAGACTCACTTGAAACCCAAAGATATACACAGACTAAATGTGAAGGGATGGAAGAAAATATTTCATGCAAACAACAAAGAGAAAAAAGCAGGTGTTGCAGTACTTGGTCAGACAAAACAGACTTCAAAACGAAGAAAGTAGCAAGAGATAAAGAAGGACATTATATAATGAATGATAAAGAGGTCAGTCCAACAAGAGGATATAACCATTATAAATATCTATGCACCCAACACAGGAGCGCAAGTATATGTGAAACAAATACTAACAGAATTAAAGGAGGAAATAGACAGCAATGCATTCATTTTAGTAGATTTCAACACTCCAAAGGACAGATCAACCAGACAGAGAATAAGTAAAGACACAGAGGCACTGAACAACACACTAGAACAGACGGACCTAACAGACATCTGCAGAACTCTGCACCCAAAAGCAGCAGGATACACATTCTTCTCAAGTGCACATGGAACATTTTCCAGAATAGACCACATACTGGGCCACAAAAAGAACCTCAGTAAATTCAAAAATATTGAAATCCTACCAACCAACTTCTCAGATCACAAAAGTATAAAACTAGAAATAAATTTTAGAAAGAAATCAAAAAGGCTCACAAATACATGGAGACTTAACATTCTCCAAATTAATCAATGGGTTAATGACAAAATCAAAACAGAAATCAAAGAATATATGGAGACTAATGACAACAACAACACAAAGCCACAACTTCTGTGAGACATAGCAAAGGCAGTTCTAAGAGGAAAGTATATTGCAATCCAGGCCTATTTAAAGAAGGAAGAACATTCCCAAATGAATAGTAGATAAAGAAACAATTACTGAAATTGGAAAAAGAAGAACAAATGAGGCCCAAAATCACCAGAAGGAGGGACATAATAAAGATCAGAGAAGAAATAAATAAAATTGAGAAGAATAAAACAATAGAAAAAAATCAATAAAACCAAGAACTGGTTCTTTGAAAAAATAAACAAAATAGATAAACCCTTAGCCAGACTTATTAAAAGAAAAAGAGAATCTACACATATAAACAGAATCAGAAATGAGAAAGGAAAAATCACGACAGCCCCACAGAAATACAAAGAATTATAAGAGAATATTATGAGAATATTATGAGAATCTAAATGCTAACAAGCTGGAAAACACAGAAGAAATGGACAACTTCTTATAATAATACAGCCTTCCAAGAATGACCAAGCAAGAAATAGAAAAACTAAACAGACCAATCACCAGCAACGAAATTGAATTGGTAATCAAAAAACTACCCAAGAACAAAACTCCCGGACCAGATGGATTCACCTCTGAATTCTACCAGACATATACAGAAGAAATAACACCGATTCTCCTTAAAGTTTTCCAAAATATAGAAGAGGAGAGAATACTTCCAAACTCATTCTATGAAGCCAGCATCACTCTAATGCCAAAACCGGGCAAAGACCTCATCAAAAAAGAAAATTACAGACCAATATCCCTGATGAACATAGATGCAAAAATACTCAACAAAATATTAGCAAACCGAATTCAAAAATACATCAAGAAGATCATACACCATGATCAAGTGGGATTCATCCCAGGGATGCAAGGATGGTACAACATTCGAAAATCCATCAACATCATCCACCACATCAACAAAAAGAAGAACAAAAACCACATGATCATCTCCATAGATGGTGAAAAAGCATTTGAAAAAATTCAGCATCCATTCATGATTAAAACTCTCAACAAAATGGGTATAGAGGGCAAGTACCTCAACATCATAAGGCTATATATGACAAACCCACAGCTAACATCATACTTAACGGCAAGAAGCTGAAAGCTTTTCATGTAAGATCAGGAACAAGACAGGGAAGCCCACTCTCTCCACTCTTACTCAACATAGTACTGGAGGTCCTAGCCACGGTTATCAGACAAAACAAAGACATACAAGGCATCCAGATTGGTGAAGATGGAGTCAAATTGTCACTATTTGCAGATGACATGATACTGTACATAAAAAACCCTAAAAACTCCACTCCAAAACTACTAGAACTAATATCTGAATTAATCAAAGTGGCAGGATACAAAATTAACACACAGAAATCTGTTGCTCTCCTATACACTAACGATGAACTAACAGAAATAGAAATCAAAAAAACAATTCCATTCACAATTGCATCAAAAAGAATAAAATACCTAGGAATAAACCTAACAAAGGAAGTGAAAGACCTATACCCTGAAAACTACAAGACACCCCTAAGAGAAATTAAAGAGGACACTAACAAATGGAAATGCATCCCATGCTCTTGGCTAGGAAGAATAAATATTGTCAAAATGGCTATACTATCTAAAGCAATGTACAAATTCACGCAATCCCTATCAAACTACCAACAGCTTTCTTCAATGAACTGGAACAAATAATTCTAAAATTCATATGGAACCACAAAAGACCCCGAATAGCCAAAGCAATCCTGAGAAGGAGGAATAAAACAGGGGGAATTACACTCCCTGACTTCAAGCTCTACTACAAAGCCACAGTAATCAAGACAATTTGGTATTGGCACAAAAACAGACCCACAGACCAGTGGAACAGAATAGAAAATCCAAACATTAACCCAAACATATACAGTCAATTAATATTTGATAAAGGAGCCTTGCATATACAATGGGGAGATGACAGCCTCTTCAGCAGCTGGTGTTGGAAAAACTGGACAGCTTCATGTAAGAGAATGAAACTGGACTACTCTTTTACCCCATACACAAAGGTAAACTCAAGGTGGATCAAAGACCTGAATGTAAGTCATGAAACCATAAAACTCTTAGAAAAAAACATAGGCAAAAATTTCTTAGACATAAACATGAGCGACTTCTTCATGAACATATCTCCCTGGGCAAGGGAAACAAAAGCAAAAATAAACAAGTGGACTATATCAAGCTGAAAAGCTTCTGTACAGCAAAGGACACCATCAGTAGAACAAAAAGAGATCCTACAGTATGGGAGAATATATTCATAAATGACATATCCCATAAGGGGTTGACACCGAAAATATATAAAGAACTCATGCACCTTAACAAACAAAAAACAAATAATCCAATTAAGAAATGGGCAGAGAACATGAATAGACACTTCTCTAAAGAAGAAATTCAGATGGCCAACAGGCATATGAAAAGATGCTCCACATCACTAATCATCAGAGAAATGCAGATTAAAACCACAATGAGATATCACCTCACACCAGTGAGGATGGCCAACATAAAAAATACAAACAACAGCAAATGTTGGCGAGGATGTGGAGAAAAGGGAACCCTCCTACACTGCTATTGGGACTGCAAATTAGTTCAACCATTGTGGAAAGCAGTATGGAGGTTCCTCAAAAAACTGAAAATAGAAATACCACTTGACCCAGGAATCCCACTCCTAGGAATTTACCCTAAGACTACAGCAGCCCAGTATGAAAAAGACGTATCACCCCTATGTTTATTGCAGCACTCTTTACAATAGCCAAGAAATGGAAGCAACCTAAGTGTCCATCAGCAGATGAGTGGATAAAGAAGAAGTGGTACATATATACAATGGAATATTATTCTGCCATAAGAAGAAAAAAAATCCTACTATTTGCAACAGCATGAATGGAGCTAGAGGGTATTATGCTCAGTGCAATAAGCCAAGCCGAAAAAGACAAGTATCAAATGATTTCACTCATATGTGTAGAACAAAGAAAAAAACTGAAGGATCAAACAGCAGCAGACTCACAGAACCCAAGAACGGACTAATAGTTACCAAAGGGAAAGGGACTGGGGAAGATGGGTGGGAAGGGAAGGATAAGAGGGGAAAAGGGGCATTATGATTAGCAGATGTAATGTTGGGGGGGCATGGGGAGGGCTGTACAACTCAGAGAAGACAAGTAGTGATTCTATAGCATCTCACTACGCTGATGGACAGTGACTGTAACGGGGTTGGTGGGGGGGACCTGATGAAGGGGGTAGTTTAATAACCATAATATTGCGCATGTAATTGTAGATTAATGATACCAAAATAAATTGTAAAAAAAAGGGGGGATTCATGATGTAAAAGGATCCATATTTACTCCAATTGTCCCTTTTTCTTCTTAGGCATTTCTTGCTTCTTGGAATACATGTTTGTAGGCAAAATACATTTTTGGATTAAGCTGAGTTTCTGTTCTCTGAGCTAGTTGATAAGGACAGGCCGGGATTTAGAAAGAGTTATATAATCAGAATTTTATTAAAACTCTCTGGGATTTTATAGATCATTTGTTTGAAACTCCACATTTTATAATGGAGAAACTGAGAAAGAAAAAGCTAGAAAACTATAAGGAGCAGCTATGTGGGTGGATCTAATAGATATGATGTGAGTTTAATGAAATCTTTGTAGTCATAATTATTTCAGAGGCACTGAATAGATCTAGGTAGTGGATCTGGGTAGTAGAACACTGCTGTCTTTCTGTCCCTGACTCCACTTTTTCTAGTGACTTCCAGCTCTTTGCCTCTAAAAATCCTGTTTCTCTGGAGAGTTTGCAGAGCAATGTGTACAAAACCCAGTGATGGTGCTGAAGATATTTATTAGAACAGCCTATGTTCTTAGAACACTGTGTATGATCAGTGCCGTGGAGCCCTACCTGTGCTGGGGCTCCTGTTCCTCCAGGTCTGCACGTGTGGACTTCTGACTACTGGCTCTTGAGTCCATCTGTGCAGATCACCCTTGGTTGAAGCCGCCTCACTCTAGCTACACCCCTCCTGGGAATGGCAGCCTACACCCAATGAGTGGTTAGCCGTGGCTTAAAGACCCATCCTTTCGCCTTGATCTGGGACATCTCTGAGGGCCATTTCCATGGAAGAGCTCCCAGAGGATCAGGTGGAGTTCTGCCGCACATGCATTGCAGTTCACCTCCCGACCCAACATCTTCTCTCACTCCTCAGTAGGCCTCCTTCAGGTAAACCTCTGTCCCAAAAGCTGTTTTCCAGGGAACCCATCCTAAGATAAGGCAACTGTACCATCAATATAAGAAGTCCACTACAAACCTCAGAGTTCATTTTGACTGAAATGGTATTTTTTTTCAACTTCTTACTGAGGTACAACAAAAACAAGGGCCTGATTACAGTATTATGAGCCCTCTGTTGCCAGCAGTAAAATTAGGTAGAGTCAAACAAATGTCTATAACACTTCATCAGTTTAGACAACTAATCTTGCTTGAATACTCCTCTTACTCACAGGAAGTCTTTGCACTGATGGTCTTCTTTATTTCTATGGTATTTCTCTGCTGAAGTTATAAGCCTGTATGATAGGAAAATTAATCCATGGGCGATCTTTATCTTTGTTACTTAAAGTGTGGTGGTTATGCCAGCAGTCTGAGCATCACCTGGAAGGTTGTTAGAAATGTAGGATCTCAGGCCCCATCCCAGACCTACTCACTCAGAGTCTGCATTTGATCAAGATTCTCAGATGACTGTGTGCATGTCAAAGTCTGACAAGCACCAGCCTGCCACCACTGTTGTCAAGTCAACCTGCTTATTGTGACTGGCATTGGCAGAGGAAAAACAAGTGTTGGAGTCAAGTATTCAGCATGAATCCCACTTTACCTCCATCTTGCTGAGCATCTTGGCAAGTAGATGCCCATTCCCGGGCTTCTATTTGCTCACTCTTAAAATGTCTTATAATAATTTGTACATTACAGGATTTTTATGAGGATTTATACCTGCTTTTATTCAAATTACTCTTACTTAGTGTCTGTAATGAGCCAGAACTGTTTTAAAGCCTCAAGCATTATGAAGAACAAGACAGATTCAAGTCCTGCCTGTCTGTAAACACACATTGAGCCTAGACCATGTGCAGTGGTGCTCGAGTTATAGCAATAAAAAAGAATGACCATTTTGGAGCCAAGAGTTGAAGACAGGAAAACAGTAAATAAGTTCTTATAGAACGCCCAGGATTCACATCCCACCCAGTATGAGTCTGGCAGGTATAAGCAACCTCAAGAATCTCAGCCGCTCTTTACATAAAAGTTTATTACCCATTCTCACAAACTCTCTGCAAGTCTGGGTACTCTCCAGGGCAGCTCACTTCCCAGCAAGAAATTATGGATCCTTCCAGTTTCTATTCTGGGACTCCTCATCTCAACACACGGCTTCCAGGATTTCCAAGAAAGGCAAAGAGAGAGAGCACAAAAAGTTCCCAACTGATCATGAGTATCACAGTCTGGAGGTGACACAGGTCACATCCATCCAAGAATCATTGACCAGAACTCACCACATGACCTCACTACAAGGAAAGCTGTAAAATATAGAGAACATGGATATTTGGTGACTGTTAAACTGCCTGTGACATACGCTTCCACCACTTTAAAGCTATTTTACCTAAGACACTATCCTTACCTTCCATCAGCATATTATGGTGTCCCAAGTGCAGAGTTCAATAGCTAATGTATTGGAAAATTTCATTGTGAATCATTCCTTCCATTTTAAACACATGGATGCAATCAGAACTGAATATGTCATTCCTTTTATAGACACTCAGAGCTCCAATATATTTTCATTGGTTCAAAAACCACTTTACTTATACTTACAATATAAATTACTAAAATTAGAATCTGTTTCATTCTCATTACCACTTTCAACTTTGGCTTTTGGCTTCTTATATGCTTTTATTTAGAATGTCTTTTTTTAATGCATATTCTAGGAACAGAATCACACAGAAAACTGTCTCAATATTCAAATAGGTCTAAATAAAACTGGAATCTTTTTTAATATACCACAGAAATTAAATTAACCTAATATTCCCTTTTCTAACTACTTTATTTCTTTATCAGCTGCTCCTTCCTATTCCATCATGAGGTCTCCCCGTATGTTTGAAAAGCCCCCAGACAAATGATCTAATTGGTTCAGTTAATCATTTTCCGATTGTAGCACCTCTTTGGGCAAAGTTCTCATACAAGACCCCTTTGTAGATTGTGACTCAGCCGATATATGGTCTTGGTCTGGCACACAGTCCTAATACAAACGGCGAGAGCCAGAGCTGCTGAACGTTATATGACATTGTGCTCTCTAACTCACCTCTGGCAACTTAGCTCAGAAGATAGGTTTGGGTGAGGCAAAGTCTCACAGGTTCATGGATTCCTCTCCAGAATAGCATTGTGAAGAAATTTTTTTTCATGAATAGAGGTATAGTCATTATTTCCAGTTTAGTGTTGTAAAGAGTAGGAAAATATTGTACCATAGGGTTAGCCCCCCATGGTATAGCTAAAAGGCTCTTCAAGACAAAGAAAACTATGTGAAAAACATATCTTCTAACCACTCTATCTCCGTCATCTATAGGATCTTTTAATGGTACTTACAACCATTTACAAATTTTCAGTTTGTTGTAATATTGGATTTTTTTTCATTTACATTTTGAATTATTATAGAAATGATACTATTGCCATGACAAAAGTGCAAACTGAATTATTCTTTCAAACATTTAGGTCACCCAACGAGCACAACAGAAAACTATGATAATTGTAAATTTAAGCAGGAAGAGAAAACAGATCAATTCTGAGCAAAGGGCATAACTAATCTATAAGTAACCTTTAAACTATGGAGCATTATGTAAAATATAAAAGAATTTTTTTAAAGGGTAAGGAAGAATTGAAACAAAAACTAAAATTTATCTCATAAATTCATTTTTTATAAACATTAAGAAAGACACACTAAAGAACAAAACCCACCAGTTAATTGGTAAACCTATTTCCCCAGGACGCTTCATTGCAGCATTAACGGTGACTAGGGGAGGGGGTATTGGAAGCAAACTACATCCATCACTGGGAAAGTGAGTAAGCTGATGTGCTGGATACACAATATGGAGCATATGTGTCAGTTAGAAACAACAAATGAGATTTAGTCATAGAAACATCGATGGATCCTAAAAGAAAAAAAGAAAGAAAAGAAACAGAATGAGAAATACGTCATCTGATATCATTTCTATGAATAAAAAATATGTGCATACAAAACAAGAAAACACAATATGAAACAAAAAGATGCATGTCAAAATAGTTACCCATGGTAATGGAGCTAAACTTTTCAATAAGATATCTGAATGGCACAAGAATTTGCACAGTCCCATTCATACTGTCCCGAATGCCATTTTGATGGACCAGAACATGAGGAATGGCGGGGATAAGATGCACAAACTAAAGCTTTAGAACCTTCCACTCTGGCTGCCTCTGCTCTGAGCGGAATGGTGGGTCATATATAATAAGGAATAAAGTTGAAAGAAATGAGAGAGTCTCCGCACTGGACAGATGCTAATTTGTCAACTAGGAACAAAGAAGTGTGATTAGATAGCATCTGAGATCCAACAAAGAGAGAGACAGAAAGAGAAAAAGAGAAAGCATTCTCTGGGCATGACAACATGTTTATTTACACTGTATATATTAACTTATGTGGGGTTTCTTGTTTTGTTTTGTTTGTTTTGTCTGAATAATAGCTATTCTGACCATCAACATGTTCAAGAGAATGTAGACGCAAACACCTAGGAAAAGTTTTCAGCTAAGAATCAAGCCTTAGGGCCATTCCATTAGTTTGCTTAACCCTCAGCACAAATCGATCAGAAAGCAATAGACTTGAAACTACATAGAGGTGTGGATTAATCATCCACAGTATATCCATCACTTGGTTAGGTCTGGAATTCTGTGAGCTACAAATATTATGTTCCAACAAGTAGGATGTGACAAGTAGGCAGGAAAATAAAAGGCAGTCATGGTACTGAGAATTACAGGTGATCAGAAGTCAGGTCCCAAACCTTCACACAATTGAAAATGATTAGAGAGTATTCCCTCTGGTAAAGTTTCAGGGTACTAGATGCTGGTGAGCCTAGCAAAGGCAACTTTTGTGCAGTAGCTTAGGGAGAGTTAGAAGCAACTAAATAATAGAAAATAGCCAACACCAATCTGGAAGCTTCCAGTCACATGTAACAAAGCACATTCTTTCTTCTGGGGATTGTGGCCAGGTGGGGGACTGGTTTATGAAGACGGTCACCTCATGACATGACTTATCAAGAGACACACAAATTCACTGACAGAATTCCACGCAATGGCACACTGGACAAGTTATATGGCTTCCCAAAGGAGATGCATACAGGATGAGAAATGGAAACAAGATTTTATGATTTAGGAAACAAATCACAGCCTTCTGGCAGTCATATGTCCAACATTTAATCTCTAAATTATTACAGCCAGAGAAACCAACATTTCTATTCCTGCAAAATGAGTGCCACGTGGTTTAATGTTCCTCTTCCCTCCTGGGAATGTCCTTTCCCCAAGAGCCCAATGAAAGGAGGCTTGTCTGGTCATATATCTGGAAAGGGATCATTGACTATGCCAGCTTTGATGTTTACTACCTTCCTGCGGTGAAACTAGAAAAATTATGGCAAAAAAATTCAGAAGTGAAACAAAGACTATGTCTCAATATATTCTCATAGAATTAGTTGTATTTTGACAACAGTTTATTTTCTCCTAAGGCCAGGGGTGACATTCAACATATGAAACAGCCAGTAGGGCACAGGCACAGACCAATCAAACTGCACTAAAATCAGCTACAGTCACCTGGTGCCCACAGGCACAGCCCAGCCCAGCCCAGCACCCTGCTGAGGTAACCCCCAAATACTAGACACGGATTTTCTACTTTGCAGTGGAGTAAAGCCGAAGAGCTTGTTTCCATTTTCTTCAGTTTGCTGAAGATCCCCGTACTTCCTGCTCTAGTCCCATATTGCAGGGATTCCCAAGCCCCAGCCAGCCACTCACTGTCCCAGCCAGACTCAACAAGAGCAGGGGTGGAGTGACCCCTCAAGATTATACCCTCATCCTGGATTTATCCCAAGACAAATAGTTGCTCCGGTCTGCTAAGGAACAAATAAGTCACGTGATCCAAGCCCTCACCCCCCCACCCCCAGTGCCCCTCTCACTGATGCATGTGTTCCTAAAAGGGACCAGGCAGGGACAGCGCGAGCCCAGCACCACAGCAACACTTTTTGGGCTTCTGGGTCCTCCTTCCTCCTTCCAAAACTCCCTTCTCAGTGAGCAGAAAGCCAGGGCTCTTCCAGAAGCACGCAGGTGTAGGAGCTCGGAGCTGCTTTTCAGGCATGAGGATGCTCACAAAGGACGTGCAGAAGAGGAATCCAAGCCTCTGTCTGATCTCGCTAGGACTTTTCACATCTGAAGGAACAAACAAGCTGACATTGACAAGTTCCTAGTAATACTTTTTATTACAAAGGAACATCGATGTCATCCTTCCCACATCGCTGAGGAAAACTATTATTTGTTGAAATACTGAAAAAAATGCATTGAAGATACATATTATGAGATCATATGCACTGTACTGGAGAACATTAGCCTGTCACTGTTTGCTAATCCAGATTTTCCTCGATTTACGATGGGGTTACATTCCAATAAACTCATTGTAAGTTAAAAATATTGTTCAGTCGAAAATACATTTAATACATGTAAACTCACAGCTTAGTCTAGATGACCTTAAACATTTTGGAACACTTACATTAGCCTACAATTAGGCAAAATAATCCAACACAAAGCCTATTTTGTAACCAAGTGTTTTGTTGAAAACTGCACTGAAAGTGAAAAATAAAATGGTTGTCAGAGTACTAGTTGTTTCCCCTCCTGATGGAGCGCTGACTGCATGCTCTGGCTCCCTGCCAATGCCCGGCGTCGGAACAGAGTGTCAAAACACCTGCGCTATCCCAGGAAAAGATCCGATTCAAAATTTGAAGTACAATTTCTGAATGCATATCACTTTCATACCATCGTAAGTCAAACCACAGTAAGTCAGGGAATATCTGTATAGATTTTTCTGACCACTTCCCTATGAGGACACTCCTATGCATTTAAGGACGTATATTGTACAGGATTTGAGAACCCAAGCTAGAGACAGACTCATTTCCTGGCTGGTCCACATAGTGGCTATGGAATCTTGTGTCAATTGTTCAACCTTTTCAGCGTTCAGTCTCCTCGTCAATAAAATGCGGGCAACAAGATTAACATCATAGAACCCTTGGGAATACCAAATGATTTCTACCCGAAATGTGCTTATAGTGATACACATAGCAGGTGTCCCACAAGTATGAGTAAGTGGGGTATGTCTCCACAGCACAGCAATATGGTCAGTTGATTCTGTTTCTGTTAACTCAATTCAAGAATCGTCAGGTTCTCTAGAATCCTACAGAAAGTTTTGTAAACACGTTCACAATTTACCTAACTGAGTTCTCCACAGCACAGCAATATGGTCAGTTGATTCTGTTTCTGTTAACTCAATTCAAGAATCATCAGGTTCTCTAGAATCCTACAGAAAGTTTTGTAAACACATTCACAATTTACCTAACTGAGTTGTCATGGATTCATTCAACAGATATTTCTGGAGAGATAACTATGTGCCAGCCCCCATACCAGCAGCTGAAAATGTAAAAAGAAGTGAAATGTGGTCCCTACCATTATAAAGAGTACAGACAAGTGAAGGAGGCACGCACATAATGTGATGCAGAGAGTGGTTTTAGTTGGCGCACAGAGAAGGGGTTAACCCATATCAGGGGGCCAAATTGACATTTTCCCCACACACACCTCTGAATAGCGCTATTGTGGGATCAAAACATATATATGATACAGAACCAGACTCATTTATGAGCATTCATTTCCACTGAAGAAGCAAAAACTAGATCTTCCCATTTCAAAGTAAATTAGACCCTTTGTTTTTAAGCTTAATCTCTTTTGGTTAGTCATACCCCAACATCCTTCACCTACGCTATCGGGTTTGTGAATTGTCCTGCCCTTAGAGAAAAGACGCCTGGCTCTTACCTGGTGTCTGAGCACCAGTGGCCTTCATCACTGCACTAAGGTTTGTGATGCTGACATCTGTGGTCTGATTCCTTGGCCGGAGCTTGTGGTTTTCAGGTAGCTGTATCCTCTCTGCCTTAGCCTCAAGCTTTCGCCTCGGTACCAACATACACAGCTGATGTTCTGAGATTTATCTATATTCACATATGACCCCCGCTTGGGCTATCCAATCCATAGATGCCAATTTAAGCTGTGGTGGCCTCCTGGCAGACATGCTGTTTTATAATTCTAAAATACCATCCCATGCTCCAATTTTAAGAATTTTTGGAACTTTCCTGGCTCTCCTTTCTGGATCCAAAGGGAATTTGGGAGTAGACTAATTCCCAGCCTGGCCATCTTACACATAGAGCACCATAATTTCTGCTCTACTGAGGCTGCCCCTTTGGAGGCAATCATCTCCATCCAGAGTTCAAGGCAAGATATAAGAAGCAAAATCCCTCTAATGAATGATTTCTAAAATCATCTAGAGGCTCTAAGCCCCAGAATCAGCCCCAGTTTAGGGCTCAGTAATGTCTTGCTTTCCTCTCACTCTTTCTCTCCAGGCTTCTCCCACCAGTTCTCTTCTTTCCACTATATTGGAAAATGATTTTTGTGTCTCACTCTGCATATTCTGTATTCTGTGACTTACAGTAAGTCTCTCTTCCTTCAGTCCTCTAACTTCTTAACATTTTAAGGGAATAGTTAATATTTAAAGTAAAGCTTCTGATTTCTCTTTCAACAAATCTAGGTATTGCAAGTGAATGCCTTGGCTTTTCGCAACTATGGTCTCTGAAATTAGCTTCAAGAGCATGTTTTGGAATTCAAAAATGAACATTGTCTCCTTTGTTCTTGGCTGGGTTCTGCCCTCTCCCTGAAGCAATGATAGCATGACTCAAGTACAGGACTATGGAGCCAATGAACTAATTAGAATTAAAAATACAGAAGAGAAAGTTTAAAGTCATGCGTCTTTGGCCAAAATTTTTAAAAACAAATTAATTCCAAAAAATAAGGTAACAAAATAGTGCTGGGCACATCTGTTCTCTAACATACCTTTGCTATCCAGTGACCTAGAGCATGTCATGGAGATATAAAAGCAAAAACATTCACAAACAGGTGATGCTGTATCATCACCTTGACTCTCAGGGTGAGTGAACATTACAACTTCAGCAGAAAGAAGGTTTTGCCACTGCCTGCAATAAGCAAGGTTGTTCTGTAGAAAGGTGAGGAGAAGGACAACAGGAGAGGATAACATAAATGACAGAAGCCATGGATTTTTAAAAAAATCTCTCATATGATCATTAATGAGCTGATCATCTAAAATTATCTAGTTATAGTTTCCAATTTAACTTTAGATATTAAGAACTCTTATTCTAGCTTTCTGCAATTTAGTAAATGTTTTTCCATCCTTCATCTTACTTGATTGTCTCTGTGATACATAGTAATTCAGTTTCCACTTTAAGAAACCAAGGCTCACCGACATTCTTAAAGACAAATAGTAGTGTGATAACAAGAAAATTCACACCTTTACCCTCCACATCAGAAGAGCTATTTTCATTGTTCATCCCCATAAGCATTGCTCCTTAATTCCCTTCTTTTCTTAAAAATCACTCCTAATTTTTATCCCATGGTTTATAATCATTGCCTATGATGTTTATTCTTCCCAAATATTGATAGCCTGCAATTATCACTAATTCATGTAGCCTTTTTTTGGTATTGTGTATGACATGGCTTGCCTTCCCTGAATGTCAAGTCATCAAATCATTACACCTTTATATTTGATCTGTCCTCTGAATCACCACTAATTTTGAGAAAGCTAGCGCTCTTTATGAGATGTCTTATGGTGTCTGCCTATTTTTAGCCACTGTTCATCCCCTAAAGAAGATATTCTCCTTTCTCACTTGTCAACCCCCAGTCAAGATAACTAATTTCTTAAGTCTTTTACTGCCCGAGTAACCCTGTCTAGGACTCTTCTTTCCAAGAAATGCCCTATACATGGGTCAGAACTCACCAACCATCTCCTTAGCAAAATACAGTATCAGCTCTTTTATCTTCGTTAACTAAAAATAGCATATCTAAATAATTAACTTCTGCTGCATAATAACCCCAAATGTAATGGTTTGAAACAAAAAAAACCCACATTTAGTTAGCTCACAATACTGCAGGTCACACAATTTAGGCTGTGCATAGCTGGGCAGTTCTGATTTTGGCTGGACAATGCAGCTGTAGTCAGTTGCCAGGCCAGCTGGGAACCATGTAGCCTAGAGTGACTCAGCTAAAATTGATGTCTAGACTTGTTCACAAAGCGATTGAGCAGAGTTTCAAGAAAGCGGAGAGAGAAGATACAGACTTGGAACTGTCACACCATCATTTCTGTCACATTCTATGGGCAAACCTTACGCCTGTTAAGATTTAGGGATTGGATAAAGAGACCCCACCTCTTGATTGGAGATGCTGCAAAATCACATCAATCTATCAAAGCAGCAATCGTTCAAATTAGACAGAAACTTCATTAAGCTTGATTACATGACCTACTCTGCTAGGCAACATTATATGAAAATTCATTTCATTTAACTGTTTCCTAACCAACATATTTACTTGATAAAAGGAAACAATTATTTGATTACAATGAGTTCAATTCCATTTAGTTTGCCAAACCTTATTCCAGTGTCTAATGCTAGGTCATGAGCTCATCATGGACATATATAGAGGCAAATGAGAAAATCACTACCATTAAGAAGCTTATAGTCTATTAGAGGAAGCAAATAGGTAAATATATACAATTAAATATATACAATGATAGATATAGAGGTCACTAAGGGGCTACAAAGGAAGGGTACATAATCCAGAGAAAGTTTTCTGGAGGTTATGGAATATCAGGTATAGATAAATCCAGAAGGATGAGAAATACTGCATTCTTTGTATAGACAGATAACACTGAATCCATATCTCAGCCTTGTCAGAGGGTCAAGAAATTACTTTCCTGACAGACATGGGTCACCATGAATAGCATGTTTGATACCAGGGACTTTCGATAAGGTAGCACTAAACTGGCTCAGCACACCAGTCCCCTTCCATTACTTACCATGTAATGACCCCAGGGAAACCTTGGCCTTTGTTCTCTGCTAAAATGTCATAGTCAACATGGCTTGTTTTCTGCCTCCCCATCACTCCTCACCCCTCCATATATGTTTAACACCCATGTTCCTCTACTTGGAGCATTTAGAATTCTAAGACTAGTTTATCCCTAATACTCAGATGTGGCTTCCATTTCTGTTGCCTTGAGTGGCTAAGTATTCATCATATTTTTAAAGTCTAATACCAGTCATACTTTCATTCATATAATAACAACTTATTAAGTATTTTATAACCTAGAACTATACTATATAATGGTAAACAAGATAATTATAGCCTCTATCCTCATGACTCTTATAATCTGTAAAGAGAGACTGATATTAAGGCAGGAATTACACAAGTGATGTTCAATTATGTTTTTATGTCCTATAAAGAAAAATATAAGTTAGTATGAGAACAAAACAAGAAACATTTTAATTAGTCACCTGACAAATGAGAAGAAATTTACCTCAAAAGAGAAATGGAGAGATCCAGAGGAAATGTCCTAGGCTGAGGACACAGTGTGGGCTGGGGCTGGGTGTGAAGGAGCCTGACATGTTTGAAGAGCAGAAAGATGGCCAGTACAGCTGGATGTCAGTAAAGAGGAGAATCCCAGGTAGTGGGGCTGGAGGGGCATAAAAAAGAGCCAGTCTGCAAGAATGAATCTACCACTCTACATAAGCATACTTTTCTCCAAAACCACGCCAAATTTAAGATGCACATGACTTCAAAACTTACCCAAACTTACAATTTTCTATACATTTGCAGTTTATCATTCAAAGAGTATCTTACTTCTCAGTCCACAAATTCACCTTCAAATCTGACTAATCTCAGTTTCTTGAATATTTCATCAGAATAGGGTTGGGTTAATTTTGATCCAACCAGTCAGGAACTGAGTACAGTTTCTAGGGTATATAATGTTCTGCAGGATTCTAGGGATTGAAAACATCTCCCAGGGCATAGAATAATGGGTGGTTAGAGAAGCAAAGCAAGAAACTGGTTCGCTCTGCTTTCTCTCTAGTTGAGGACATATGGGCTATAAGTACGCCCTCCTTCCAGCCCTTAAAATCTCAAGAGGGTAAGGCTCACCTGAGGGCATTCGAGGGATTTCTCCAATCCTCTCTTCCATGCTACTACTAACCAGAGCCTCTCTAATATTGTTTTAAATTCTTTTGAAATTAGAACCTAGAGTGTATGTGCTTCATATGCAAATACTTGGCTGTTCTGTGTGTAAAATGTAGTTGAAAACGAAAGCTATAAAAACAAAAATAGAAAACTTTAAAAGCCCAAACTATGTGTGTATGTTGGTCAGAAGCACGTGCAGTGGTGCATTTGGGGATGGCAGGGAGCTGCTGGTGGAAAGCAAATCTGGAAGAGGGATTAAATCACTTCTCATTCCTCTGAGGCTCACGTATTTGATCAGACTGAGATTTTTTTCCACTTTGTTTCCTCTATTCCAACCAGCCAAAGAACTAATATGCAACCATTGTTCTTTGCCCCCATCTCTCCTGTGCTGCCCTTTCCCAACCCAGCAATACAGTCACCTTCTTCCTGACTGAGAGCCATTTTGGGTTTCCTTACCAAAGCACACAACTCAATCCTTAACTTAATTCAGCGTCATTTTTCCTGCACTTACTCAGCATGTGACACTTTGATCCACACTGTTTAATTCATTGAGTTTAAAGAAAATCTGTGCAAACTTTGAGGCCAAAAGTATGTGGATCACTCTTTTTCCCAGGTCATCTTATTGGGGAGTGTGATGCTATTTACTATCAGTTTTCAGAGTTGAAAACATAATGTCAGATTATAACAATGCATTTAAGGAGCTCAGGTTCTACCGCATGGTTCTGTTACTTTAAAATTTCAGCTAAAAATTTCCTGATATAACTGAGTTTACTCAGTCTCCAGGGAGGCTACTGTGAATGACTTTTCACCATGCCTTTTCTGAGAGTCACCAAGTTCACTTTTTGCAGCTTGAGTGTTACATGCTTAAATGCATGCCAGGGACATTCAAATCGAAGGACCCGATGAAACTTCTAAATGGAAAGTATTAAAATGAATATAGAATAAAGAGGTAATAAAGTAAAAATAAGCTCAGATTTCCAATCTGACTGTAAGTAGTGAGACCCTAAACAAGCCACTCTGGTTTCTCATTCTATCACAGGGAACTTCCTGGAAGTCTTTTAGGGATGAAATGAATTAACACGTGTAATTCATTTCTTGCCTGTAGCTTTCCTAATGTCCAACTAGCCAATATGATGAGTAGTAACTCATGGTCCTTTTTTTAAGTGAACTAATGGAGATTCATTGATTGATGCAGTCATTGTAAGTGTGGGCAACAGCCAAACAGGCAAGTTACTTGAAAGAAAAAAAAATCCTCAGGTCACTGAAGCAGCAATTAGTGAGCATTGTGGGGAGAAGAAGAGGAAAAAGGCCTGATGAGGCAAATTGCCTTTAATTATCCTTAAACATTTTCTGGTCTTCTTTTGATGCCATAAAACCCCCTGCAGTTCCAAAATAAAATAAGCCTAAGTTTTGTTTTGCTCTTTTAAATAGGAACATAATAGCCACTGTGGAAACATGTTCTTAATCAAAGGTATTAAACTCCTGGCTGCTCTCCTTCCTTTGAAATTGCCTGGGTTCATTATTATCTAGGGGAAGAGAAGTCTAGTCACTATTTAGCTCCCTTCTTAGTAAATTAAAATATTAATTACAAAATACGTTATTTTTATCTTATATCTTAAGCTGTTAGTGACTATGGCTGGGGGGGAAAAAAAGGGCTCATTTTGTGTGAAAGTAATTTTCCTAACAAAGTATCCATAGTTACTTTCTAGTTCCTGGGAATCAAATAAATAAGTACATGAAATGTTGCATTTTGAGAGCCATCTGAATAAATTGGATAGCAACTTCATTTATTTTTTGTCTCAGAGATAAGTGTACAATTACAGTTGCCGTGTCCATGCATTCAGGACATGCGACCACTCGGCCACTGCCAGGCAGAGCTTGGGAGGAAAGAAAGAATGTTTCCTTTTCTTTTCCACGGCACAATGCAGTAATCGATCTTATGCCCGCAGACATAAATGCTCAGTCTCTGGGAAAAGGCAAATAAAGCCACAGAATAGACATTAGAGCCAACTAAAACCCTCATTGTCTGCCTCTTCAAAGACTCAAATTACCAGCAAGATATTGAGGTGACAGTAGAAAGTCTTTAAGAAAACACAGGCCAAAGGCAAGTAAACCCACAAAGTGTATGCAGATTACCTGGGCCCGTGGTGACTGAAGTCTTCACAAAATAAACCAATGCTGGGGGTGTCTTCTACAGATAAGTTATATACAGTATCACGGTCTTAGGAAATTCATTTGGAAAGGGTCTAAAAGCTACCATCCTCCCTGCGAAAGATTTCCTCCTTTCCTTATTACCTGCGTGGTGCCTTAGATTTTTCCCTCCTTACATTTGGGAGGATATTCAGTTTAAGAGATTGCTATTTGATTTCAGAAACAAGAGAGATCAGACTTATAGCCAACACCATTCATTAAGTGCCCAGTATGTACTAAGTATTTTACATGTATTATTTTCTTGGATTGTTATAATTATCTTATGATGTAGGCATTTTTTATAACACCATGTTACTCAAGTGAAAACTGAGGTTTAGAAAGATTAAGTAACTTGAACAATTGGCAATTAATACAGGGAGGTTTAAATCCAGGTGTCTGATTGTAAAGCTTTGCTCTTTCTCATCTGTAGGCTTCTCTCAGACTGTGTTGGGGTACAAGAGACAGAGAGCTGAGGCATTGGAAAACGGAAGTACAGAAAAGGGAGGGGAAGGGACCCCAGGGAGAACAAGGAATCAGCCCTAAGTACAGCCCCGGAAGGGAGCCCTCTCTGCCAGACGGCCTCTCATCCAGCCCCTGTGGATGAGCAAAGCAGTTATAATTCTTTCACACACAATTTCTGTGTCCTTTGTGAACTTCAGACATGTGCCCCCTTGTCTAAAGGAGCTGGCGCCCTGGTCTCCACACGCAAAGGGAAGCAGGAAGCTCAGGAGCTGCAGGATAGCAGGTAGGGCATGGCTCTGCGGCCCGTCTGTGCAGCTTAGGCAAACTGCTTGACCCTCTGTGCTTCAGATTCCTCATCTTATTGACCCCATAAGAGTGGCCATTCACAGGATTGCAGTAATGAGCAGGTGGCAAATGTTGGGTGGTTGTTAGCTATTGATTGTAGTAAGGATTACAACATTGAGTGATGTAACTGGATAGGATAGCAGTCCTCAAAGTTGTGCTCTACAACAATTCCTGAACCAAATACGTTTGGAAAACATTGACTGCCTGACCTGCTCTTGCAAATGCACAATGACTTAGCATGCAAAAGTCTCCCCCATCTGCAGTCAAGAAGCCTATTTTAATGTATTTAACATGTTCATTCCATGAAGCACAGCTGAGGAATTCATGTCCCAAAGAATTTCCTACAGAATACTGAATGACAACCAAGCAATGTGAACATTCATGCATTTAACTGCACCAGACTCTTTTGTACCTGTTACAGATTCATACTTTGGAACCAAAACCCCTTTTGGATGAAAAACTCAACTGCCAGCTAAGGAGAACAGTCTTGAATAAATTGCTCATCTTTTAAGTCTCAGTTTCTACATATATAAGACTGTCTTTTCAAAGTTAGGGATCAACCTTATTCATCTAAGAATTTCCAGCATCTGTCTCAGAGCCCAAAACTGTCTGTGCCCATTCATTGTAGATCGAAAGAATGAAAACTCCACTGAGAATTAAACGACACAAAACGGTTGATCTCGTGTCACCCACTCAATTCAGTCCCATAAACTTTTGCTGCGTCAATGCGAATCCTTCCGCCACCAGACACTGAAATTGCCTTAAGAGTACACAAGAGGTTAAGTGGTATTGCCTGTGAGAGGTAAAGGGAGGAAGCAGCCGTGGGCAGGGAGTCCCCGACTGCAGTGCAGATCTGACGCTCAGCCAATCTAATGGGAAGCTCCAGAGCAAGGACCCCCCTTCGGGGTGTCCTGCACACAGCCGCTATGTTCAAGCCCTTGTCTCCCCCCCCCCCCCATGCTCAGTCCTTGGCTGGGGGCTGCCCACAAGAGCTTGGCCTTGGCTCGCCTGCTGCCCTGGAAGCAGATCCCTCGAGCACTGCCAAAGGAGATTATCCACTAACCACATTCCTCACAGCTGAATAGGAAGTTCTTTCTTAAAGTGAGATCCAATGGTGCACCTCTAGGTTGCCACGGTGACCCTCTTCCATATGCCCAAATCAGTAGGTTTAAAGATAAACAAGGCTGAATCTTTGTGGTGTGATTGGAAAATATACCAATTCCTTAAATGAATCTAAGATAGCCTTTTGTGGATAGTTCTCTAAGGAAAGAAAAACCTGCCATTAAGTGATAGATGTCTGCCATGGACAAAGGAGACAGGAGACCGTAAGTGTACAGACACATGAATTTGCCATTCCTGGCCTACTCCTTCCCCGGGCCGATTCAAATCTCCCTCAAGGTGCAACTGATGTCTCATATTTTCCATAATCTCTTGAATACATCCATTCACTCCCCTTTCATAACCAGCTACATTTATCACCTTCTCACAATTTATCACATAGCTTACATTTCCTGTATCATCATACAGTTGTTTCCTTCTATTACAGCTAATCTCCATAACCAAAATATAAATCATTTGGCAGCAGGTATAATGCCTCATATTGTCTTACCCTTCCCTTTTTGAATAGTCATGCACCCACTTAACACACTGTAGAGTAAATGGTAGTTGGCCAATGCCTACATTTGGATATATGGCTCTGTGGACTAGACTCATAGTGTCAGAGGAAATCAGCGACCTTGTGGCAGCAACGCAAGGACATTGCTGATTGCCTTCATCATCCTTCACCAAAGGAAAGGAGTGAGCGTTGCTTTCAGTCGGGATGTTTCTGTGTACATAGTTGCACATTTCTGTTGTATGTATCCTTTCATTGGCCTTAACACCTGCTGGCAGCTAGAGGGAGGTCTAAGATGGAGACTGAAGGCTTTAGGAACGTTTCTATAATCTGTATCAGTCCCATCCCAACACCCTCTGATATGTCTGACTCTAATCTTATAATTTACTATAAATGTCTCTGCAGGCATAACTCAAGCATCCCGGCCACCAGTTCTCCTGGTATAGCCACCAGTGAGGCTCACAAACAGAACTTCTGGACCTGCTTCTGCTACTGTCCTCTGAAATTCATGCAGATAATAGAGTGAACACTCCAGTTCTATTTTCTCTGTCAAAATCCTCCAGGGGCCAATGAAGTCAACTCTACTTGCCTTACACTCTCCACACCTGGCATTTTGGTTCCTATCCAGCCTCTCTACAGGGATCAGCTTTCCCGTTAACTCTCTATAGAAAGAAACACAATGAATCAAGAGAGAAAAAGAAAAAAAAAAGTTAGGATGAATTTTTTCTTTTTTTTTCTGTGAAGCAGTTTGCCTTCTCTACATCTGGTTTTATTTACCAGAGGGGGGGAGAAAAAGATATTTGCCTCTAAACTTATTAAAGTTTTATCTACTAATTCAGATCAGTTTACCTTTTTTCTTTTTAATTTTACCTAACATTACCAGTTTTCCAGTTCATAACATTCACAATATTCAAATTAAATAACAGTTTTCAGGAAAATCTCTTTAAACCCCATTCTAAAAATTAGTCCTCATCACATTCCGTATGTTTACATGGTCTCCATCTCTGACTTGACTTTAACGATCACTTAAAAGAGCATCAGAAGGTAAGCGATTTGCAGAAGGTCACAGTGAACCCAGGGTGAGTCAGGAATAGAAGCCAGCTGTTTGGACTAGCTTCCCCATGCTCCAACCACCTCAGCAGGATTCATTCCCACACACACTATTATTATGACACTTGTCCCAGGCCCTGTCCCAACCATCCTCTATGGGGCTGTGGAAACCTTCAAACCACTACTTTTACTTCTCGAATTGGATTCTGACTCCTTGCAAAGTCCTGCATCAATGCAAAGTATAGTCATTGGGTCATTTTCTGATCAAATAATCTATTTAATAATTTGGAAGGATGTTTCCTTATTTAACAGAAAATGTCACTGTAAATGCTAAACATTTTGCAAAATCATAGGTGTCAGAAGTTTTTTCTCACTTCATGTCTTGCTGGTGTGAGCTCAGTTAGCACTTTGCATGTGTTACGCACTGTGCTATTAGGGGTACCATATATTGTACAAAATAAATAACCACTTAATCTGAAAGACAGAATTAAACAGGCAGCCCAGTATATTAAGTCCCATTATTGGAGGAAATACTAAGTGCTAAAGAACCTCACAGAAAGGAAGAAAGGATATTTAACCTCAGCTTGGGGGGGGTCACAAAAGTTGCTTAGAAGCTGGGTTCTCAGAGAAGATACTAACCAGTTGTTATGGATTGAATTGTGTCCCCCTAAAAAAGATTCATTAAAATCCTAACTCCCAAGACCTCAAAATTTGACCTTATTTGGTAATAGAGTTTTTATAGAGATAATCAAGTTACAATGAGGTCATTAGGGTGGGTGTTTATCCAATGTGACTGGTATCCTTATAAAAAAGGGGAAATTTGAACAAAGAGACAAATGGGCAGAGAGGGAAGATGATGTAAAGACACTCAGAAAACACATGTGAAGATGGATGATGAGAGTGATGCATCCATAAACTGAGGAATGCCAGAGATTGCCAACAAGCCACCAGGAGCTAGGAAGAAGCAAAGAATTCCCCTACAGTTTTCAGAGGGAGCAGGGCCCTGCCAACACCTCGGTCGCAGACTTCTAAGCTCCAGAACTGTGAGACAATACAGTTCTTTTAAGCCACCTAATTGTCAATACTTTATTATAGCAGCCCTACAAAAGTAACACACCAGGACAGTGAGAAAATAAAGGGGCATAGAAGGGGAAAATGCTTAGGTAAATAAATAAAATGCTCCCCTATGGCTGGTTTGAGTTTGACAAGCTGAGAGAGGAGGCAGAGGAGTACTCTGGGTAACAGACTCTGCTTGCCCTGTACTATCATGGAATCTATGGAATCCCCAGTGTTTCTACTATGAAGAAAAAGGTTTCTGGATATTGTATGTTCTATACATCTGCTGATAAGATTTAAGCCCTCCATTTTCTCTACAGTCAGCAGCCTGAAGCATCAAAGCTTCTGTCTCAGCCCCACATCAAATCTCAGGAAGCTTTAAAGTTCACCCAAACATCCAGCTCTTACTGAGAGAAGACCCTGGGTCTGTGGAGAAAAGCGATGACCTGTCTCAAGGACCCTCTGAGAATAAATATCTGATCAGCGGACCTTTATTTACATCTGGGAATGTCCTTTCCTATTCCAGGTCTAGTCCACCAGAAATACAAGACACCGTCAGTTCCATCTACGGAGGGCAGCAACCCAACACCTCCACAGCACAAGAGGAGCAAAACCCTGACGCTCAGGCCAGACAGAAATAATATCACACTTTATTGCCTTCTGCTTTAGGAACAGGCACTGCAGGCCATCACCGTGGACCATGCAACGTGTTCCCTTGCAAATGAGCTAAAATTAGCAGCTTCAATTCCTCTTTGAAATATCCTCACGCTAAAGAAGTATTTTTAGCAGACTTCCCATAAAGTCCAGTTTAATGCATTTCCTGCCAGACACTTAAATGGAAAAAAGCCCATAAGCCCAAACTGAGGAAATCTGGTCAGTGAGGGGAAGCTTCAAAGTGCCAGAGCTCAACAGAACTGAGAAAGGGAATGGAAAGGAGACACCCCTCAGGAAGGTGTATGAACAGTCAAGGGCTCCTCTTTTCCCTTTGATGTGGGGGGATGTCACCTGAATGCGAGGTGCTGCTTTGTGGAAACAAAACAGAGAAAATATGCCAATAATAAATAAATGTCTGTGATGTTTTGTTTTACAGTTAGGCTATTGAGTCTGTGTTCAAAGCGAGTGTCACGTCTCAACTTCTTTATGTAGGCCATGTGAGAGGTCTGAGGCTGGAGGAAAAAAGGGCGGGGGCAGAAAACTGAGTTCTCCTCCTCCTTCTACACATACATTGGGTTTCAGTTTTGAAGGGTTTGGGTTATTGTTGATTTTGCTTTCTTTGTTGTCCCTGCATTGAAGCTAAGGAAATTTAAATGTGGGTTTATTGCTAGGGGTGGCACCCAACAGCAGTAGAGTTTATTTCAGTATTTCAGAGAAATTTTACTTAATCTGCATTCGCCTTCCCTAATGCCCCTAAATAGAATTTTCCCTTCCTCCCTCTCATGAGTCATTGTCCATAGCTTAGTGACGAGCTTGCCCCATGTCATTGTAATTTAATGTCATATCTTTCCCAAGATTACAACTCTATCTTTATCATCTTTGAATTCCCACTTCCAGGAACAGACTAGATATACCACGAATTCTTCCCAAATCAATGAATAGCACACATCTTGGAAACCTGCAATACTGCAGAGCCAAACTTGCCATTTCAGCTAATAGTTGCTTATCCCAAGAGTTGCACCAACATCCCGCATGTGACTGCTGAGCATACAAAGGAGCTCAGTATGGCCACCCAGAGAATGCTCTCTAGGCCCCCAGTGACAGGCTTCCCCACCTTTGATTCTTCTGTAAGTCTTCCTCAAGTGGAACTGTTCCTCAGAACACAGAAAAGAGCTATATATTAGGTAAGCAGCTTAGAAGATGTTATTTTAAAACATGGAGCTGCAACCACACAGTACTTTATATTATACAGATGTTTATATACACATAGCTTAACACCACATTTAGATAAACTATGCATGCTAAACATAATTTCTACTCTGTATTTAAATTTGTTCTTTGCAAGATGCAATAAACTTTATAATCATGGTAGCTTGACTTATAATAGTTTGTCTTAGGAATTCAAAGTATTTAATTGGCTTTCCCAACCACCCACTTAACACCCTCATCATCACAGGAGATGAGAGGCAAGGCATTGTCCTCATTTGCCTGCGGGAAAAAGAAAACCTGAGTCAATGACTGAGTCTAAAATCAGCACTCTGGAACCACTCTGGAGCAAACATAGCAGGTTTCAGTACAAGGCTGGTCCAGCTTGGCGTTCATCCAAAAATGGTTTGTTAGGGAAGTGGAGTAATACCTCTATTAATGAAGAAGCCATGCTCAAACAGCACACTTTATTGTCAGAAACTTTATTACCAGAGCTCAAAATATATGAGGCATTAGGGGTATATTCTAGCATGTCAGTAAAGGAGCCAATTATGTTCTGATCATATCATCAACACTAACTGAAATAATATCACATGTTGTAGAAAATTGAATTATGATTCAGAGAGTTTTATGGCAAAAGAAGGTATAAAATTTGGGTGTGAGGAAGACTGAAAACAGAAAAGCCATCAGATAGGCTTCCAAGTGTTGTAAGAAAAAAGTAGAGGATGCAAAAATATATATAGCCCATTATCCCATCTCAAGACTTCCAGCTTCTACCAAGAACGAAGAAATAAGTCACCCAGAAACATAACTGTAATTAAGCCTTCTAATTTTTTTTCCTATAAAAATTAGCAGTCACCTGAGGGGAGAGGTCATGAGGCAGTGTCTGTAAGTACAGCTGCTAAGGGAGGAGTGCCAGACAGTGGAAAGAGAAGGTAGGTTTGGGTAATCCAGGGTGAGAACCTCACTAATGGCGGAAACTTGGCTAAAGTACCTCACCCTCTAGAGCTTTAGTCTTCCCCATCAATAAAATAAAGACAATAGTATTTACCTTACCAGGTGGCTTGAAGATGTGACATTATGTAGGTAAAGCACATGTTACAAGAATTTCTCAGAGGGATGTAAAAGAAATGCCTTCCCCCAAATTGTGAGAAAACCAACAGGCCGAAGACTTACTCGGACAAGTTCAGCTTAGCGAGTAAATGAATTTTATTAAGGGCTTACTTATGGATTGGTGGATGGGATGCAGGCCACAGTTACCACCCGTAATGCCTTTAGAACAGCTTTTATCAGGGACAGGGAGGTGGGGGAAAGGATGCTACCTGAAGGAATAAAAATCATGGTGTCTAGAAAAGCAGGCAAGCATGGAGTTCCTTCTTCTTATCTCAATGTTCTTCTTAGACATAAATCAGTTCTGCATTCTTTGTACTTTGCCCTAAAGTTACAAAGACCAGGAAGAGACCCTTCCCTGCTCCTACGACTACAGCCCAGTGACTTATTTTAAAGTGGCTTCTTTAACTAAGATGGCTTCACTTTGGCCAGATCATGGAGGGTCACCTATACTCCCTCACTTAGCATGGTGCCCAGCAAATAACAAATATGCAATAGATGGAAGCTATTAATACAGCTAAAATACTAAATTATATTTACCATCAGCACAGACTTGCAGAAAATTAGATTCAGTAGTATTCATGCCTAAAAGCAATTTGTCCCCTATTAAAAGAATTTGCAAATGTCAGCAAACAAGACAGGAGAAAGTCTTCTTTTTATATAACAGAATAAGATATGTAAAAAGTAAGTGACGGAAAGATCAAGCCTACTTTAAAAATGTAATAAATCAATCCATCACCAAGTGTAAATCATTGATGCTTTTTTCTTATTTTGATTTTATCAGGGAAAAGAAAGGATAGGAAAAGCAGGGACATAGACAGAGGAGAAGAAAGGAATGCAACCTTGAGAAGAAAGGGAACCAGAAGGAAGAGAATGAGAATGCTAACACTGAGCTTAAATGATTAAAAATACACTTAGAGGAAAAACATGAGATGCAGCAATTGTTTTAAAACATTATGAAGATATATACCTATTTCCTAAAATTTCCTGATCAAAACAACTGAAATGCTAGATAAAATAGAGAAGTCGTGTTTTTTTTTTAAATATATTTACTAAGCAGGCATGATAGTAAGGAATCCATATAACAAAAACCAAAGTAACAGGACCCTGGAGTGCAGTAGATTCTAGATTTGACTTTTGTTCCAAAAGTTTATGTCAAGTCTTGGAAATCTTGGCCTTCATCTTTGACAGCTGCAATGTGAGTAGCAAACAGGAAATAAAACTGGAGGTGGCTCAAGGTGGAGGATCTGGTAGAAGATGCTTACATTGAACAGAATCCCAAAGGTCTCTATCCTCAATATAAGAAGAAACTGAAATAAAATACACTGTATAACAGTCATTAGCAAAGAGATGTCCTTGCCATGCTCTTGGCTCTCAGTGGAGGAAATAAAAAATTTCTCCTATTTGTAAGTGCAACTGAGCCACATAGAAGTTACTGATCCAAATGTACCTATATGATCATAGAATAAAAATTTAATTTAATTTAATATAAAGTGATCCAGAGTTGATAGTGCCAACAGGTAACTGCCAGAAGCAAATATAAATCCTCTTGAAAAGAATTAAAATTCAGCCTGGTCCTTTGAGAACAACATTGAATCTATAAGGCATAAGGAAAATGGACCACCCACAGTAAAAAAAGAAAGAAAGAAAGAAAATTACAAAGCATACCTAAAGAGAAGGCACCAGGAGTGAGAGCCAGGAGAAACAGCAGAAATAAGACATAGGCCCGTAAGGACTTCAGAAATTGACAGCAAAATTAAAAATGAATAACATTTATTTAAATTTGAAGAAGACAAATATGTAAGTTGGTGAATAAGAAATTTAAAAGAATGACCCAACATGTTTGAAAAAGACTCAAAATAGAACTTCTATAAATTAGATATATGATTACTTAAGTTGAAGTAACTAAACGCATTAAACAAAGGAATAGATAGCACTGAAGAGGCAATTAGCAAACTGGAAGATAAAATTTAAAGAAAGAAACTATTCAGAATGCATTCTAGAGGAAGAAAGAAATAGAAAATATGGACACAGATCAACAGAAATAAAAATGAGACAATGTAATCAAAGTTGCAGATAGAATAAACAGAGAAAATAGGAAAGAAGCAATATTCAAAAAGATAGTATCTAAGAAATTTCCAGAATTGATGAAACAACACTAGTGATCAGATTTGGGAAGCCCAAAAAATTCGAAACAGGAAATTAGAAGGACCTCACACCTATATAAATCATGATGAAACTGCAGGGTTAAAGGCAGTAAAAAAACCTAAATGCAGCCCTAGAATAATGGCAGCTCATCTATAAAGAAACAAGGCAATTAAACTGACGGCTGACTTTTCCATATCACCAGTAGAAGCCAGAGACAGTGAAATAATTTTTTCAATGTTTTGAGAGAAAATAACTTTCAGCATAGAGATTATCTATGCTGAAATACAAAGGCAATCTTTCAAGAACTGGAGAGGAGGGGAGAAATAAACATTCTTAGAAAAAAAAACCCTGATATTTTTATAAGAAGACCTTTACTAAGGGACACTGTGGAACATCTTCAAGCAGAAGTAAATACTCCAAGAAGCAAGAAGAAATGTTTAATTGGATATTTCTTGCATGCCTCTTCAAATTTTTGCAGCTATGCCTTGGATTCCAGCCACAGCTGCACCAGTCAATTGTATGCAGACTTGTCAGTGTTAATGGTTGCAGCCTGACATCACTGTACCTTTCACTTTCTGCCCTGAGATTTCTCATACATGCTCAACCCAGGACTAGCAAGTAATGAATGTCTCAAGACATAACCGCAACTTTTGACCAATAGGGACTGGGAACCAATGAATAATGTCCCCTACTTCTTCCCCAAAGTGGACAATCTGAGACTCATTCAGTAAGGCTTATGCCATGGTTTAAAAGATTGCATACCCAGTCACCTCTAATAGTGATCAACTCCACAATCTATCTTTGTATTGGCTCTCCCTCCTATTTCACACTATCATCCCTCAGTCAACATACTCCCAGATAAATTACTTGCTGATACACCTTTATCTCAAGCTCTGCTTTCTGGTGAACCCAGGTTAATACAGTACTATACAAAACAATGATAATGACAAATTTGCTGAGGGTGAGGGCATCAAGGAACAAGAGGAGTCAAAAGATTTAAAAATAAAGGTATGTAAGTTGGGAAGGAGTTGATAAGAGTTAATGCCTTCTAAATAATTTTAGTGCTTGAACAATGGGTAAAATACTGAGTAACTTTAGACTTAGGTACACATTTTAAAATACCTATGAAACTACTAAAGGAATAGATGTAAACTACAATTTCCAAAAAAGGAAGAAAGGGGAAAGACTGCAAGGGGATGGCAGTGCAGGGTGAGTCAGAAATTCATTGGAGAAAAGTAGCAGATGGATACATGACATTTTGCATTTGTCCCCAAATAGTGAGATCTACAACAGCAAGAGTGAACCATAATGTAAACTATGGGTGATTATGATGTGTCAATGTAGGTTCATCAGTTCTAACAAATAGACCACCTGGTGGGGGATGTTGACAGTAGGGGAAGCTATGTGTGTGTGGGGCCAGGGTATTTGGGAAATCTCTGTAACTTTTCCTAAATTTTCCTGTGAACCTAAAACAGCTCTAAAAAATACTCTTCATCAAAAAAAAAAAAAAAAAAACTAACAGGAAAAGAGGGACAAATAAAAAGGCTAAAATAAGAAGGTAGAAACAATTCAAATATAGCCATATAAATTGCCTAACCTCTCCAAAAGAAAAGAAAATGACTACCATTGATACATTAAAACAAAATCTAGAGATACACAATTTATATCTCCTAAAACCTAAATATACAGAAAGTAAACAATAAATAAGAAAGATAAAAAAGCCAAGTCTGGAATAAGCTAAAAATTATACCCAAAGTCACAGTTCCTTGTTCCTTTATTCTGATCCCAGCATCCAGTGGTTTTCCATCACGTCATGCCAGTTACTGAGAACCGGGCCACTATCTTCCTCATCTCCATGTATCTACCATCCAGCATAGCAACATTCAGGCAATCAAAATTGTACAAGTGAGCAATCCATCAGAAACACGTTGAGCATTTTCAAAAAGAGCAGCAGTGTTTCATATAATTTATGAAGATTGATTTGTTCTGATATTTCTAACATAATAAATGAGCTTTATTTCTCCCTAGATGATAAAATCAAGGCATAGCTCAACCTAGGAAACATCTACATGTGTGGTCATTTATAAGGCGACAAGCATGAGCATAAAAGATGGCCTTCATTTATTCTACACATATTTATTCACCTAACCTATGCCAGACACTGAACTGACATATGGCAACAATGATAAATAAAACACGATCCTTGCCATTTTGGAGCTTGCAGCGAGGTTGCTGTATGACAAAGCTCTTGTCTAAAGAATTTTAAATTTAGATTGGTTTCATTTTTATCTCTTTTAGATTTTATCACTTTCAGGATATTCCTTGACCATAAAGAACATTTTCAGGTAGTCTTAATTCATTAATGGACTAATGTGGGGCACACCATTCAGTCAGTTAGATCATTTGCTGCTCAGACAATTCAAATTTCTTATCGGAAGGTTTGAACATAATCCCAAGCTCTCATTGTGACAAATATCTGCGGTGATGTGCCAAGCATAGTGATGTTCAGTAAATGCCAATTCTTTTTAGAACCAAATTGTTATTACCATGCCTAAATTTAATATGTACCATATCCCACTTGTAAATATTAAACGTTATGCAGTCCAGGAATCAGGTTTCAGAAAAAGAGAACCATCTAGATGCAGCAAGACTGTTATTTATTAGAAACAGATTTGCTGAGGTCCAAACAGTAATGTAATGTATGTATATTTATTCATACTTTGTATCTATTACATAGATGGTGGACTAGCCACTGCAATTTGAATAATCTATTGGCATTTACTTGTAATAACGATCCTATTATATTCTGCATAGTTAACACATATAATTTAAGGTATTGCTTTCCACCCTCCAAAAACCATATGATCAAATGAAAACTTAAAAAGTACTGTTTTGACCATTATTTCCAAACCCACTCATTACCTAAGCAGACGGAGAAATGTATTATTGGATATGCTGCATAAAGCTAAAGACTTTGAAATTAATAGAGACCTGGTTGCCACAGGATACGACTACACCTAATGGGCTATTAAAAAATGATTAATATATGTCCCAGTGGGCCAGCAAAGAGAAGGGCCATGATTGTGCATAAAAATGAAGAATTAATCTGACCTATCATGGCAATGAGAAGAGCTAGTCCAAGTGGCCAAGTACTAACTGGGTAGAGGCTGAAAGCTCTGGCTCATTTTATTAGCTTCTAAAATACAGTATTTTTTTAAGTAAAAAAAGCAGACTTTACTAGAATGAGCTTTGCATTTGGTCGCGCTGCAGTACCTCAATCTTTCAATGTTAAGTGCTATTTTGCCTTTGATTTGCCATGTCAGTGTGCAGTTAGTCATTTCACGAAAGGAGTATTAAACAGTGCCTTCGGGGAAAATACTAAACTCCTGAGGATGCTGGGGGTGAAAAATGCTTTGTAATTGTAAGAATGTATTATTAATTCTTATTATTCAGATTCCTGTTTTCCAATATTTCTCATTTTAGATGCAAAGTTCAAAATGGTGACAGAGGAAGATCCTGAACTCACCTCCTCCCATGGACACAATGTAGAGAATAATTTCCTCTTAAAAAATTTTAAGGCTGGCTGAGTAATGATTATAGATCAGGCAAACAAAAAGAAAACCTATCAAGACAGGTAGGAGAGATTGGGAAACAATCTTGCCATAAGCCCAGCCTCACTGTAGTGACCCACAACCTGAGGGGACTCTGAACCCACCCCAAGGCTCAGCTCAGAGGCAGCCAACCAGGTCCAGGCCTAGGGTGAAGGAGGCTCTTCTGCTCACATTAAATCCTTGGTCTGAGGGGCAGGCATCTAATTTACCACATGTAGGAGCCTGTTGGAGCACACCCCAGAGACAGCGACTTCAGGCGCCCTCTCCACCCACCTTCACCAGGTTTTGTGGCTGCCGCCACGGGATGCCTGCTGATTGCCTGGCTCTGGACACCAGGGGAGCTTGCTTTCCTGATCACATGGGGGTGTAGTAATTGGTGCCACCCAGAAAGGAGCTCAAACCCCTTTCTGGCACCCCTGTTTTTGTGACTGCTTCTTGTGGAACATTTGTGGGTTCCATAAGAGGGTAACTAATGGAGACAAAGTCCTTAAACTGCTATCACCCTCAGGGCACAGCAAGAGGCAACAGACCCAGAACTCAGGCATTCTGTGAAGGAGGCCTGTTTGCTAATCATCATGACAGTGGCCTAAGGGGCAGGCTTCTAATTAAACGTGCATCTGGGAGCAGACTACGATCCTTTCCAGAGACCTTGGAGGGGGGCACCATCTTCACCTCACTCCAGGGCACCAGCGTCTCCTAGAGGGAGCTTTACGTGCATCTGGTGCCCAGGTTCTGTGTCAGATGCCGAGGGACTGCCCCTCGATTGCCTGGCTCTGGCGGCTGGAAGGGCCTGTTGCATTTCTGAATTACGCAGTGTTGCCAGGAAGCTGCGTCTGGGAGGTCTCTCCCTGCTCACAGGGTAAAACCTCAACCTGGATGAGGGAGGGTTCTTGACTCTGAAGGAGAAAGAATTCTCCAGCAAGTTGGACAAGTGTAGGTAAGGAAGGAATTCATTAGACTGAGAGTAGAAATGAGTGGCAGCAGCCCTGCAGGCAGCTGAGAGCAGGAAAATGCAGAGGTACAGAGGGAAAGTTTGCTATACATGTTCTTGGTACAGGGTGGATTCTCTCACCTTCTCTTAAAGCCAGGGTCACTTGGCATCCTGCCGTCCGCTTGGATCTGTACTGTGTGGGGACCTGCCTCTATCACCGCAGGATTTGGGGAGCCATAGAGCATGAGATGGAGTGAGATTATGTCCTGAGAACTTCCCAAAGAAAGGAGGTTTTCAGGCGGGCTCCTGCAGGTGCAGTTCCGTCCAGGTCACCCAGGTGACAGGAACTTGTTGGCCCACATCTGAGCTCTCAGCAGCCCTCCCCCACCAGGGATAAAATGGAGGCTTAGAAATAGAATGAAATAGCAAAAAGACAAAACACGTTAAGTTAAGCAGTGAGAAAGCTTTATTTAAAAGTACACACTTGAAAAAAAGTGCAGGCATCCTCAGAAAGGAGGCACACCAGAAGACTGGGTTTTTCTGTCTTTTAAGCATTCTTCAAAGGGCCAGGGGTTATAGACTTGTAAAATGGTCCCAAAATACTTATCTCTGGTGAGAGACCTTAAGTCTTTTCTATTATTAGTCTTCCAGGTAATTCTGCAAAATTAACTTAACACAAGAAATTGGTCAGGTCCTCTCCAGGATGGCAGCTTCCCTCTGGGAACATATCAGTCAAGACTGCCCGCCCTGCCCCCAAAGTGGATTGAGTTATTGTCTGTTTGCTAAAGAATATTTTAGGAATCTTACTTCCTAAATTCCTGGTTTTTAAAGTGGAATGTTAGCTTCCTGTTCTTACTACAGTGTTTATAGCTTAACATTTTTCATCATAAGCAGAAAAGGTTAACTATGATGCTTGCCCCAGGTACCTGCCCTACATCAGCAGGACCATGGCAAGTGGAGAGACGGTTCTCTGCAGACTCCTGCCCCCAGGCCACTGCACCCCAAGGTTTTCTGTGAAGGAGGCCACTCCGCTTGTCCTGGAGCTCAGACTAAGGGGCAAGCTTCAGGTCCGGCTCACAGGTAGTGGCCTGCTGAGCTGCTCTAAGGAATGTAGGCTGTGGATGTCATGGGCACTCTTCCTCTGCCTTGCTCCAGCTCATTGGTATCTCCCGAGAAAAGCCTCATCTGGAGCCCCGTCCTTTGTGATTGATGCTCCGGGCACCTCCAGGCCATCTGGCTCTGGTGACCGGTGGAACTTACACTTATGACTCATCAGGACTATATCTGTTTTCATCCTTTAAAAGCTGCTGCCTGAGAGTTTGGCCTGCAGTCAGCCTGAATCTAGGTGATGAGATCCTTCCCTTCAGGATGCTGACAAATCTTGGCGCATCCTTCTCTACTGGGAGGCATTGACAATATAATAGCCTGCCTGGATGAACACAGAAGCTTAAGAGACAGCCAGGAGCTGGGGTAGAGTGGAACAAAAAGGTTCACCTCCTACATGAGGCCACTCCGACGACTGGGAGAGGTAGTTGCTTTATTTACTGTATGGAAACCAACAAGGAGAGTCAAGCAAAATGAAGGAACAGGAATATATTCCAAATGAAAGAATAAGATAAAACCTCGGGGAAAAAAAAAACCCTTAAGGAAATGGAGATAAGTAACTTACCTGAAAAAGAGTTCCAGGTAATGGTCCTGAAGATACTCACTGAACTGAGAAGAAAAATGGATGAGCACAGTGAGAGCATCAACAAAGACGGGAAACAGAAGAAAGCACTGAATGGAAGTCACAGAAATGAAGAATACAATAACCAAACTGAAAAATACCCTAGAAGGGTTTAGAAGCAGACTATGTGAAGCAAAGACAAGGCAGTGGAACTCACCCAATCAGAGCAGAAAAGAAAAGAAATGAAAAAAGTGAAGACAGCTTAAGGGAGTTATAAGACAACATCAAATGGACTACATTCCAATGACATTTTTCATAAAGAGAGAACAAACAATCCTAAAATTTGTATAGAACCACAAAAGACCCCAAATAGCCAAAGTAATCTTGAGAAAGAAGAACAAAGCTGGAGGCATCACACTCCCTGATTTCAAGATATATTGCAAAGTTATAGTAATTAAAACCATATGGCATTGGCACAAAAAAATGACACAGATCAATGGAGCAGAATTAAGAGCCCAGAAATAAACCCATGCATATATAGTCACTTAATTTACAACAAATGATCCAAGAATATACAATGTAGAAAGACCAGTCTCTTCAATAAATGGTGCTGGGAAAATTGGACATTCATGTGCAAAAGAATGAAACTGGATCACTACCTTACACCATACACAAAAATTAACTCAAAATGGATTAAAGACTTGAATGTAAGACTTGAAACCATAAAACTCCTAGAAGAAAACACAGATGGTTAGCTCCTTAATATAGGTCTTGGTAATCATTTTTGACACATCAAAGCAAAAGCAGCAAAAGCAAAAATAAACAAGTGGGGACTACATCAAGCGAAAAAGCTGCACAGCAAAGGAAACCATCAACAAAATGAAAAGGTAACCCACTGTATGGGAGAAAATCATTGTAAATCATTTTTTTATTAAAGTATCATTGATATACAGTCTTATGATTGTTTCAAATATGGAACACAGTGGTTCAACATTCACCTATATTATCAAGCCCTCACCTCCTCCAGTGTAGTCACTATCCATCAACATAGTAAGATATTACAGAATCATTAATTGTATTCTCCATGCTGTACTACTGTCCCTGTAAATCATATTTTTGTTAAGGGCTAATATCCAAAATATATAAAGGACTCACACAATTCAGTAACAAAAAAGCTAAACAACTGAATTAAAAAATGGGCAGAAGGGGATTGGGTTCATGACTGCAGTATGACAAGATTCTGAACACTTCCTCCCAGGGGCACAACAAATCCACAACTACATATGGAATAAATTCTTCTGAAAGGGGCCTGAAAATAGAATCAACAAAGTCTCCACAACGAAGAATGAAGGGACAGCATGGAGATGGGAAAGAGAGGCAGAGATACAGACACACCAGGGAAAATGCCAAACACCCCAGCTGGGGCAAATCACAATTGGTTGGGACATTAAAGTTAGGGAATTTTCCCTGAAAGAGAGGAATTCAAACTCCACATTAAGCACCCCAGTCATTAAATCTTGCACCAGATAAATAAGCCCCCTAAAACACCAGGCTTTGAAAATAACACAGACTACATTCAGGAAAACTATAAAACTGATAAAACTGTAAGGAATGGAAAAAATGCTTTAAAATATGTTCTCATGCAGACTCATTCAACCTGGAAATGAGCACAAAAACACCAATTTGAACAGTGCATAGACCCATAGGTAAAGGAGACCCATTTACTAACCTTAAAGCATCTGCTAGAGGCAGAAAATAGAGCCAGAATTCTCCCCAGAGACTGGGACACCAGCAGAGCCATTTTTGCAGTCTCAGTCTACCTAACCAGTGCGCAGAAGACCTGAATAGACATTTTTCCAAAGAAGACAGACATCTAGATGGCCAACAGGCATATAAAAAGATGCCAAATCAACATCTCTAATCATCAGAGAAAAGCAAATCAAAACCACAATGAAATGTCACCTCACACTTACAAGAATGGCTATTATAAAAAAAAAAAAGAAATAACACGCGTTGGTGAGGATATGGAGAAAAGGGAACCTTCCTACACTGTGGGTGGGAATCTAAATTGGTGCAGCCACTGCAGAAAACAGTACAGAGTTCCTCAGAAAACTAAATATAGAGCTCTCATATGATCCAGCAATTCAACATCTGAATAGTTATCCAAAGAAAATGAAAACCCTAATTAAAATATACAGGCAACACCATGTTCACTGCAGCATTATTTACAATAGCCAAGACGTGGAAACAACCTTAGTGCTTATCAATGGATGAATGAATATTAAAATTATTATATATTTTTAATGGAATATTATTTGGATATAACAACAAGTGAAATCTTACCATTTCTGACAGTGTGGTTGGACCTCGAGGGCATTATGCTAAGTGAAGTAAGTCAGACAAAGACAAATACCTATGACAGCTTATATGTGGAATCTAAAAAAATCAAGCTCACAAATACAGAGGACAGATTGTTGGTTATAGGTGGGGATGAAGGGGTGGAAGAAATGGGTGAATAGAGCTTTTTTGTTTTTTTTTCAGATTAAATAAATTGAATTTAAAAATCTTTTAAAGAAAAAGAAACAAAATCCCATTTTAGGTGAACAATGTAAAGCCTCGTTTCTGCCTTCCAGAACACAAACTAAAGATGCTTGAAATATTACAAAGCTTTGTGTCTTTACTATTCTGTTTTCAGGGCTACACATGAATAGATTATTTCCTTTTGAACAGCTATAAGATGAATCATTAAATCTCTCCTATAGTTTGAATGTTATAGTTGTTGAATGAAACATTTGTAAAATTCAGGTTATTTTTCATTGTTTCTTTTAAAACACTCCCTCTCTAGCTTCATCTCAAGTGTTACTAGTTATTTCTTTTTATTATTATTATTACTTTCTAAACACTATCAGTCAAGTAACAAACACTTTTTTCCAGAAGCCACACCTAATACAATAAGCCATGGAGGTGACAAGAAAATTGATTGTGACGTTTGTAGAATTAAAAACATAGTTAAGTACCTTCTTTGAAATAAATGACTGAAGATAGTTAAATACATTGATTTTTAACTAAGCATTTTAGGAAATGAGAAGGCCAATCAGAGCTGTTTCAGGTATTAATGATAAGTCACTAAGTCCAATGGTTTATTCAGTTATGGAAATATTGCATATAATCATGACAAAAAGACCCTGATGGCAAGGGGGAAGATGTGGAAAGAGGAAGATTTCTTGAAAAGAGCAATATGTCAGATTTATAGATGCTTCCTTCTACTGACCTTGGATATTTCAATCTTTGTCTCACAAATACAAATTCACACACTTATATATTCAAAGAGGAAGTGCTTATTTATGTACTAGACACTCAATACATTTTTCTTATTTAATCTTTACAAGAGCCTTAAGACGCCACTATTATTATTAGTCCCATTTCACAAATGCCTATAATAAAACTAAGACAGATACATTGAATAATTTACCCAAAGTCACATGGCTAATAAGTGATAAAGTTAGATTTTCACACACAGATTTGATTGAGACCAAGCCTAAGTTGTTCCCACTGTTTTCACTCCTTCATTTCTTTTGATGAACACCTACTATGCTCCTGGTTATACACTGGGAATGTAAATACTTCTAAGATAATAATCAGTGCCTCAGGGAGGCAAGAGCTCCAACCTGAGAATCCACAGGAGGTGGGACTGTCTGTGCGACCGGAACAAGGAACAGGTAGGGAGGACTGGTCAGATCAGATGTGAGGGGATGAAAACAGGACCGAATCTTCAAACACATTCAGGTGGCTGGGACGAGAAGGCTTTGAAGACCGACTGGGGCAGACAAAGGCAGATTAGTCTGAAATCTGACATTTAAATTTAAGATTCAAAAATGGTATGGGGAATTGGGAGACTTTTTTTCTTTTTTAAGATGACAACATTCAAGTTCTCAAATGTCTTTCCCACATAAAGAAGTAGAATATTCAATAAACAGTAACATCTCTATGAGAAAAAGCAAATGAAATCAATCTTTCAATACGATTGGTCCAGGAATGAAAATGAAAAGCATTATCTATATGGAAAGTGTGGAGCAGATTGGCTCCTCGAAGGGAAAATGGATCTACTGACTCTGTGCACACAGCCTGCTCCCTGCACACTGCAGCAGTGTGTCCTGAGGTTTTAGTAAGGGCTCGGGTGATTCGGGCAGTGTCCCTTGGAATTGTTGGGCACATTGCTGGGAACCAGGAAATAGCCATAAAGATGATGTATATGCTAATATTCCTATTTCTAGGTTCTAAACCACTTCTTCTAAAGTATGCAAAGTGCAATTCCATTTCAGTGTTAACACTAGCTACTCTGGAACATACTCTAGAGCCAGCTCCATGTAAATGGTCCAGAGAAGCCTGTGCGACTTCCTCTTGGTCCTTTGGTTTCAACTATGCATCAGCAGGTGATAGGAAAAAAGAACGAGGTGAACTGTCCTTGTTAGGACGCTCTGAATGTAACCGTAGACTGGACGAAAGCACTGATGGACTGACTCAGGTTGGCACCAGGCACCACGGGAATCTTAGCAGAAGTGGCTGCAGCATTGTCTCCCGACACCATGACTGCCAACCCCTGAGGAAATTCCCAGGGGCCTGACCGAGTGAGCTGGGCATTACACAGACTTCACATTAATGAGCTGAGCCTCTGGGTTTTTAGGTAAACATGGAGTAAAACGCTTTGCTCTGGGGCTAGATGGCAGGGGATGTGGAATGGGATGCTCTTTAAATTTCCATTTTCTCCCCATCTTCTGCTGTGCAGATGACTCCAAGATGAAGAATGGTGAGCAACAGACTGACATAACAAATTGCCCAGAAATACATTCATAATCATACGACAGCCAGAAATAGGAATCAGGCCACCAATCACACTAAATGCAAACGACATTGGCAAAGATAGTTAAATCAACCTTGAAAGTAACAAGCAGACCTGTGGCAGCTCACCGGAAAGATTTTTCCAGCCCTTGTGTCTTTCTGTCTCCATCGCTCTGCCTTCCTTGCCCCTCTCTGCCTGCTCTCCCTTCCTCCCTCTCTGCCTCTCTGCCTTCATCTTCTCTCTCATTCGGCCTTGTCTTTACCCTCTCTCTTTCTCAGTGTATGTCCTATTTCTCCCGAATTCTGCCACAATCCTATCAAGAGGTAGCAAGGTTTATATCATTGGAACGATATCTTCATTTGCTACAAAGGTGCCAGTAGGTTCTTGACCGAATAGGACACACGCTCTCAGAATTAAACTATTTCTAGCAATAACGTGGGCTTCAAACATAATTTTCTTTTATAGCTCTCTAAAAATCAAAGGAAATTAGCAATCCACTAAATTGAATCTTTGCATCAAAAGATAAAGATATTGACCAACCAATCAGTCACAGAGCCTTTCCATTTCTTTCAAGTAATATTTCTTCATGCCAAATTTTCTTTTGCTTTCTTTGGAAAGGTGGAAACCAGCAAACTGCCAAGTGCAGATATTGTTTCCCGCACATGGAAAAGAACTTCCTCCTGCTGCACACATGTGACATCCAAAAAAATAATAATAAAAAATTTTCTTAAACTTGCCTCCTAAACTTTATGAATGAACCCATTATACATCTAATTCTGTACTTTCTTAAAAGCAGATTTGTAATGAACTATTTTATGCCCCTTAAATAATTTAAAATCCCAAAGTTGCAGTTTCCAGCAAAGCCTTGGCATACACATTGGTATGTGCTGTATATGTTAGATTGCACTTATTTTACATATTCACA
This sequence comes from Smutsia gigantea, assembly GCA_032199065.1. Classification (NCBI taxonomy): domain Eukaryota; kingdom Metazoa; phylum Chordata; class Mammalia; order Pholidota; family Manidae; genus Smutsia; species Smutsia gigantea. Next base: position 577,179 of record JAVSCE010021057.1, read on the forward strand.
GGTATATTGCAGCATTTTGATATTTTCTACATTGGTTTGAAAGAGCTATTTATTATCACAAAGTCATTCCAGTAAATATTTATAGGCAGTTTTATTTCTAGTTTAGGGTTTGAGTATTGAATCTTGCAATACCTAAAAAAGGCATTGTGATTTGTTTGCTATTTTAGCTTTTGATAGAGAATGTGTTTATGGCAAGGCTGTGGGTGGTTTTTTTCTTTAATAATTTACAAAATTACCTGCAGTAAAATCTTCACCTGTTCTTTGTTTTCTTAGCACCACAAAATTGGAATTACATATAAAATCTTTCCTCCAGGAGATTTATGTCTACCACGGAAAGAAAATCTCCACTTAAATTTTTATGAAACATCGAAATTACAGTCTGCTTTAGCAAAACAATACAAAGGAGCCTTTTGTTGGGTAAGCAGTATTTCCCATATCTTAGGGCATCATTCTTTATCTCCCATTTAATTTTTATTTTCCTGTGGCAGCTTCTTTTCTGGTTTCACCGATTCCCCTGTTTATATGTGCAGTGTGCTAATTTGTCTTTCATTACAGAAAGTTCCAAGTGCCAAGCACGGAGGCTAACCCCAGCCAGAGGACAGGCCTCCCAGATGGCTGTGCATTTCTCAGTTTAATTTGAGGTTGTCACATAAAAGTACTGATGGCTGATTATTCTTTTTCTTTTCCCGAAGGCTGAACCACCCCATCCCCGCAGAGGGCAATGGTCCCCGCCTGGCCAACCCTACTTAGCTGCACATAGAAGCAAAGAGGCCTGAATGCTGTCCTGCTTTTGATTTGGACTTAAATCTCTCTTTATTTAATTGTGTGTGTTTTAATAAAGGGTTTATGTAACATCCACGGAGCAGTTATCAATTAATTACCCATGGAAATTTAGGGGATGTTACACAGTGGTAGTTATTATACCCAGGGCATTAGACATATGTTACATAAAAGATGCAGTCACCTTGAAATTATATTGGCAAGACTGCCTTTTTCCTATAGAATAGGACACATTCTAATGTGAAAATTGGTTCAAAAACCTATCAGGAGATGGGAATGGCGTGTTCCAAATGGTTCAAGGCAGGCTTATACACATTTTTCATAAGATCAGCAAAATTTAGGAAATTGTGCCCACTGAGAAATGCCTTAACTCTTGCCTTTAGTGAAGTGGGTTTTGTGTTTCAGAGACAAACAGGCCACTCATTTAGAACCCCGGCTATTGATTCAGCCCATGGAGTCATCCAGAGCCACCTGCAGAGATCACTCAGGCTGAGCAAGGTGATTGGGCATCCTTCCAGGTGGGTGTAGTCCTCAGGCTGACAGCTTTGTTCCTGAATGCAGGGGACAGACAAGGCAGGGGAGAGCAAATAACATAGGGTGATGGATGGATGGTGACAGGAACCCACGGTATGACTGACAGAGAAGGGAAGACATCCAGGTGCCAGAGCAGTGGTAACAACTATGGGGCATGGCAGGGCCCCTGGGGAAGGGAGGCAGATTGAGAAGACCCAGCTGGTCCTCAAGGCAGTGAGAAAGCTGCCCGCAAGTTAACAAGAGCTAACCCACTCTGTCCCTGCCTTGAGGACTGCTGAAATTCTCAGCCTCCAAACAATTTTTCCACATCTAGGAAAAAAACTTATCTTAGCCTGGAAGCATAAGGTGGTGGTGTTTGTGTGTGTGTGTGTGTGTGTGTGTGTGTGTGCGCGCGCACACGCGTGTGTGTGTTTTAACTTATCAGGGATAGAAATAACCCTTTCTGGTTGAAGAAATTAAGGAGTTGCATTAGCTATTTGTGAAGCTATAATCTAAAATATCAGAAAATCAAAGTCATTACTTTGGGGCATTGTACTACATTGATTTTTAGAAAAAGTACCTCCATACTTATAGTTTAATTAAAAATACCATAAACCAGTGAAATGTTTTCATTAAGCCATTTGTTAAATGAACTAGAACAAAATCTAAGTCAAAAATTTACCCTAATACATTCTTACTGTAAAAATAAAAGTAATCCGGGGCTCAAACAGATATTTGTATACCCATGTTGTTCACAGTGTTATTCACAATATCCAAAAGGTGGAAATAACCCAAATCATAAAAATAAATAAATAAATATATAAAAATAAAAGTGATCCATTCATGCATTCAGCATTCAGTTTTGAGTTCATTCCTGGAGGCTCACTATCCAGAAATGCAAGCAAAGGATACAGCCCCTGAGCTCAACAGTAAAGGCAGGCAGGAATGAAAATGAAGGATTACCATCCAAGTGGATAAGTGATTTAACAGGACGCTGTAAGAAGTGATGCAAACACCAAGAGGCACAAGTATATAATTCTACAAGCAAAAGCCGAGCAAGGGATGTGATGTCACAACTGAGTCTAGACAGACTGACGAAGATTCAAAAGGCGGAAGGGTAGGAAAAGGGTACCCTGCAGAATGGATGCACAAGTCACCTAGCAAACCCCTGAGGTCGATTGCAAAAGATATCTGCAGTGACAGTGGGGTTGGTCTCCTCCAACTCATACATCTGAGGAAGACTAGGGCACAGAGAAAGCCCAAACTTTCTTTTCTGGAAGCCAAGATTTTCTCTGAAAAACCCATTGACTCTGCGAGGTCATAGGCAGAGTACTGGAGAACCCAGAATTCCATAGATTTTGCATGAGAAGTTTTCATCCGAGTCCTTATTTGCCCTGTTGGAATTTTGATTGCTCACTGATGTCAAAAATTAGTTAAATGAAAATTAACTAGGTGCTTGTGATTAGTTTTAAATGAACTACAGTTGACTTATTAAATACAAAAGATCATCACACTTGAGAATAAAATAAATCTGCTGAAAGGGGAGTGTTGCAAAGATGAACACACTGCGTTTTGGTTACACAATCAGACTAGCTGTCGAATGACAATCCCTATTATTCAATCATGCAGTAACACTCATTCTACTCGTAGAGTCTTTTTAAAAATCCTGGATCCTGGGAAGATGGTACTATTATTGTCAATTTACAGTACAGATAGCTTTGATGATTTACCCAAATCAGCTTGGATTATCAAAGGCAAAATTGCCGAAGTACTGGCGTGTTCCTAAACCTTTCACCAGAGTTTCTACTCTGAGGTGCATCAGTGACCCAAAAAATTATACCAAGCTTTTCCAAATGCAAAATTTAAAATATAAATTGAACTAAGGATGGAACTTTTTTCATATTAAGTGAAAATGAAGATTATTACTAAATTAATCTACTTCTGTATACAGGGTTTGATGTGTTTTTCCAGCTGCATAGCATGGAATGACTGAAACTGACAACATTACTCAGAGCATGACAATGTTTAGAGGCTGCCCTAGAAAGAAGCTCGTAAACTCTTATTTATTAGAAGGACACTTGTCATTGGATTTAGGGTGCATCCAGACAATCCAGGATGTTGTCACTCAAGATCCGTTAACTTAATTACATCAAAGACCCTTTTCCTGAACAAGATCACATTCACAGGTTCCAAGGGTTAGAACATAGACATATTTTTTGGGGTGCCACCGTTCAACCTGCTAGAGTCACCTTCCAGAGATTTCTACTCACACCCTCATCACTATTCCATGGTTACTCTGTACTGTTACTGCAGGGATCAGGGCTAGAACACACTGAGTCACTTGATCTCACAACCAAGTCTCAGTCACAGTGACCATGTGACTGGGGAGAAAGTGCTTGCAGAAAAGTGACACGAAATTTGTGTTTGCCACAGTCTTGTTGAAGAAAACTCAGTGTCACGCTGCTGATGTCCTGGGGCCTCAGTTACTCCTGGTTTCTTCTTTTGGTACAAATTTTACCTAGAAGTTTTACCAACTACATGTGTCTCTTGTTATGGAATCCTTCTGGACAAGCTATTTAAATCATATCTTCCCTCCCTAGTTTCTCCCATCTGCCTTGAAAACACCTTTTTCCTGTTAGGTTGGTTTGAGAATTCTTTTTTTCAGTGTTTTTTGTTTTTGTTACCATAAGTTTGGGCTGCAGTCAGATAACAGGAAGCCCTCATGTTGTGGAACATTTTTCCATGTTGACAAATCCTTTAAAAACAGTCAGCTTTTCTTCAAATAAAGAGCTTGTACATGAGATAACACCTCATACCAGTTAGAATGGCCAACATCCAAAAGACAAGAAACAATAAATGCTGGCAAGGGTGTGTAGAAAGGAGAACCTTTTTATACTGTTGGTGGGAATGTAAATTAGTTCAACCATGTGGAAAGCAATGTGGAGGCTCCTAAAAAACTAAAAATAGAAATACCATTTGATCCAGTAATTCCATTCCTATGAATTTACCTGAAGAAAAGAAGATCCCTGCTTCAAAAAGACATATGCGTCCCTATGTTTATCACAGCACTATTTACAATAGCCAAGATATGGAAACAACCTACGTGTCCATCAGTAGATGAATGGATAAAGAAGAGGTGGTACATATACATAATGGAATATTATTCAGCCATAAAAAGAAAAAAGCCTACCATTTGCAACAACATGGATGGAGCTAGAGGGTATTATGTTCAGTGGAATAAGCCAGGCAGAGAGAGACAAGTACCAAATGACATCATTCATTTGTGGAGTATAACAACAAAGCAAAACTGCAGGAACAAAACAGAAGACACAAAATAGCTCACAGACTCCAGAAGGGACTAGTGGTTACCAAAGGGGAGGGGTTGAGGAGGGTGAGTAGGGAGAGAAGGAGAAGGGGATTCAGGTGCATTATAATTAGTACTCACAGCATAGGTAGGTCATGAGGAAGGCAGTACAGCACAGAGAAGTTAAGTAATGACTCTATAACATCTTACTACACTGATGGACAGTGACTGCAGTGGGGTGCAGGGGGGCCTTGATAATATGGGTGAATGTTGAAACCACAATGTTGCTCATGTGAAACCTTCATAAGATTGTATATCAATGATACCTTAATTAAAAAGAAAAGAGAGGCTCAGGGTCCCACATAATGTCATCATATCTCCTTCACTTTCTCTGTGTTGGTTTGCAAACTGGCACCATACACTGAGGGCAAGGAGCAACTGAAGTAAGAGTCAGTCCAGTCCAGGTTGATAGGTGGCAGGCTTAATAAGCAAGGGAATTTGCTTAGGAGGCTTGTCTTGGGTGAGACAGGATGAACAGACCCCTGCACCCACCCAACAGAATCTTAAAAGTTTATATGGAGGCCTTCACTGGGTTCAGTCACATACACCATCCAGACTGTCTCAACACTGCATCACCTTCTCAAGACTATGTCCTTGGTGAAGATTCTGGAGCAGGCAAGGCAAGTAGAATGCACTTTCCAAGGACAGGAGACAGGGGTGCGGCCTTCGATTGCCAAGGTCCAGCTTGTGGTCACTGGCAGTCCCATCCCCTCCGTGGCCTCCAATACTCTGCTCCCATTGTCCCATCACCAGCTCGGACTTTGACCCTTCCGCCTCCCTCTTACAAGGACGCCTGGGATGGCAGTGGGCCTATTCAGAGAATCCAGGATAATCTCCCATCCCGAGGTCTTTACCTTAATCACATCTAAAGTCTCCTTTGTCATGTAAATTAACATACTCACAGGTTTTGGAGATTAGGACATGGGCATATTTTGGAACCCATTACTCTGCCTGACACATACGGCTTTTGCTGATGGAGGAAGACTCAAAACCTTTAGCTTCCACTAGATTTCTGTTCAAAGCCAAAGCCATATTTGGAATCATTTAAAAAGGCACAAGTATATTTTGCTAAATGTAATTGGTTTCTGTCTACATAGGCCTTTCTTGTTAAAATTTAATTATTGCTACCCTTAGGGTTGTCTTTCTTTAATTTTTCTTTTTATTTCCTTTTACATACCTATTATTATTAACCCAGATCTCTTACACCAGAAGTATGTATCTGAGAACAGAATATGAGATTGTGAATTCTATTGCTAAATTCATTATGTTCCTTCTTAAAATGGCTTCTGAGTCTAACACCCTCATTTTTCTAAATAGCAATATAGCAGAATATTCTGCAATAGTAGGGAAGACAATGAATGGAGTAAATAATTGTATAAGTTTGGCTCTCCCATTTAACTAGTTGTACGCTCTTGGAGAAACCACTAAATCTAAGGGTCAGTTTCTTCACCTATGGAATGGTGAAAATAGTTTTATTTTATCATATTAATAGATTGCTATGAGAATGAGAGACCTGGCATATTACCTGCCCATACCAGATCCCTTCTTTTATTCACCTTCACCAAGCATTGCACACCTGAACGGGGCCTACCTGCTCTTAAGAGACCAATTCATGTAAGATCCTGACACCATACGTTCTGTACCATACATTCTGTGCACACATCACTGAACCTTGTAGGTCTGCTCCCAGTGTCAACACTGACCTGCTTTTATAAACCATGCAGACATGTGTTACCTGGCTATGGATGGGGGGAATAATGTACGATATGAGAGGACAGGATTTTTCCTGATCTTCGCTGGATTCTTATAACTTCTCATTCTGTTCTGCAGCCAGCATGACTTCCTCAAGCCTTTCAGGTTGCCTGTAATCTCCTCAAGAAAAGAAATAATGCCTGTCCTGTTAGCCTATCTCTTTAGCACCTGGCAGAATACACCTGGGACACATATACCTCACTCCCTAAATATTTGCTAAATTAATTGAATAAATTAGCAAATGACTTGTTTCCTCCTGTTTTTTTCATTTGGTCTTTTGTTTTGTCCTCCATTCTCCACTGTTGTTTCTCCTCTCTGACCTATAGTCATTACTTAAGAACCAGCCAACTACTACCCTGATCTCACTCTTCCGGTAAGGTAAGGTTTGCTGAACATTCCACAATATCTATTCTCACCTGCTTCTAAGTTCCTCCAACATTTCCACTTCTCTGAGATTTATAGTTTGCACTGTATACTTCATAACCTTTTCACTTCTGTTAAGTATTAGTTGAAATTCCCTTGAGGACAATGTGTCCCATACTTCTGTTACTAGTACATAGCTCGAACACATGGTAGACTCTTGATAAATGCCTCATTCACTTGATCCATGCCCCTTGCTTCAAGTAACACACCATGAAGAAGAACCTTAGGAAACATGATCATGGTCATGGTTATATTTACTAGTTTGGTTATTTTGATTGGATGGACAAAGTTGCTTAACTAAATTGCTGTTTTTGAACAATGTGACTAATTGATATACTGAACTGACTATACAGGATCTAATTGCAATTCACATTTGCAGTTTGCAGCCATTAAGTGATACATAGTGGATGCCACCAGAAATGTTGCTGGGCTAGTGAGGCCACTCCCAGGTCACATTTTATAGAAATTTTGCCTGAAGTTTTGGGGTTTCTCATTGTTTCTTTCATAAAGTAATCACTCCAAGGAGTGTGTTGGGCCTGGGTGGTTATAGCAAATGGCAAACTGTGTTAATGGGAGTCAGGGAGGAAGTTAATTATTCTCCCATTTCCCAAGGCAATGATGTATCACATTAATACTTTTCTTTTGCTTTTCCTGCACACTAGTAGCTGAAAGTGAAATGTCCCAGTCCCCATTGTGTTTGCAAAGGTGTCATAAATTATACCTCTGCACCTTTCCAAGGGAAGAGCTGTTTTCTCCTTATGATACTTGTCTGCACAGACCATGGACAGAATGGCCCAGGCTGTGAAAATAGTGTAGACAATGTGTTATTCTAAATTTATTTTAGGACTTTTTTTTTTTAATCTGGTGATTTTCCCTGAATAATCTCCATTCGGTGGAGCTAATGGCTCTTACTAACCAAATCTTCTAAGTGCATGATATTTATTGTTAGTCTACTCAGTCATTTTTGGTATTATTCTTGAAATCTCTGACTTTTTGAAAATAATACACCTACAACTCTACAATACTGTGAGTGAGCAAGTCAACATTTCACCATGAAGAATGTAAATCCCGGGGGCAGTTCTAATGGTGCTTGACTGAGGCCAGTGTCTCTGTGTCACTCACCACACAGTGCAGAGTCAAGGGCGTCAACTGAACAGATGATTCTCGCTGTGTAAGCCCGTGCGACCAAGTGCTTAGGCTCTCTGACTACGTGACCTTTGGCAAAACAAGCTCTGAGTGGAGGTGGTACGACTGTCAAGTGGAATCCTCTAACTAGAAACATTCTAAGAACTACTAGATGAAATTGCTAAAGCAGTAGAAATTTGTAGAAATGAAAATTTCTCCTGAATTCAAAATATTATAAGAGTCCATAAAGTTGAGTATAAAAAGTCAGTTCAAACAGAATGTTTGGGAAAGAGAAAAAAAGGAAAGAGGGAGAGACTGAGGGGAGGATGGAAGGAAGAGAGAGAGGCAGGAAGAACAAGAGGGAAATTTGCTTCTGAGATATTTAAATAAAGTTAATTCTGGCTATTGTGAGTGCATATTAATTTATTTTCTTTTTGCTTAACTCTGCTTATTTTCTTGTATGGTAATATGTGTCATAAGCAAAAAAAAATTGTATTTTGTGAAAAAAAAATTACTTAGAAATATCCACTATCCCAGAATTCTCATCACCCATTTTTGCCAGATATCAAAGATTTCCATTGCTTATTTTTCAAAACAATAGTAATTGATTTCTTCAGATTTTTTTTCCATGAAAAGGTGATTGGAAAATAATCTGAATTTGACTTTTCCACAATATTTGTTTTATTAATTTCTCCAGGCACTTCAGTCTTGCACATCAGATATGAATTGACAGTTCAACTGTTCTTAACTTGTAAAAGAAATGGAAGAATTCTTTCTTTTTAGGAACATTCATCTTCTATGGCTACCAAAAGTCAGGTGCCAAGTAAAAGAGGAAATGCTAGCCTAAGAGTCATGTTTTTTTTGTTGCTTGTCTAGTTCTTTGGATTCTTAATTAAATTGCTGGAAAAAATTATGGTGACTTGAGAATTAAAGTAGCCTAAAAGAAAAAGAACTGGGCATATTGCTAATGAGAAATTGCTTTTCCATACTTGGCTCTTCCAGGCCTGAGAGACCTTGGGAAGTAATTTAATGCCTCTGTTGCCTCTATTTCCCCACCAGTAAAGTAGGAATGAGAGTTGTCCTTCCTACTGGTCAGGGATCTAATTAAAGGACAATGGCTAATAAATATGCAGAAGTCCTACATGGATTTAACAAGCTATGTTATTGCCAGATTGTTTTTTTGGCCTCCAATTACTAGTTAGTTTGCGTCAGGCCTGTGCTAAGCTTTTTATATACATTGTATCTTTTAATCCTTAAATAAGATATAGTATTTTTTATCTCTTTAGAGTCATAAAACTCCAAGTGATTCAGTTCATGCACCCCCCGGGGTCTGCCCCTTTGCCATGCTCCAGAGCTGGAGCCACCGAAGCAAAGGCCGAGGCTGCGCCGTCGTCATGGAGCTGGCCTCTGTCGTCTGCCGTGGCAGGTGCTCCCAGCCGCACAGGTTGCTCACACAGCACAGCAACCTCACTGCCTGTCCTGGGACTTCCCTCTCACTGCTGAGGCCGAGATACTGTCACATCCATGCACAGGCAAATCAGAGATGTCAGGGAACCCAATTCCCACGTGGCAGACATTAACCAGTGTGAGGTGGGGATGAGAGGGTAGACTTTGTTTTTGTCTCTTCTTGCCCACCCTCCGTACTGTTTAGAGGCACAATCACTTCCTTCATTCAGCTTCTCTGAGGATATCCTGAGAAAGCAGTTTATTACAAAGCTATAGCCAGCTCTATATTTATTTGTTCTTCCTCAATATTTGTTCTTTTTTCCTAGACTTGCTTTTGTTTTACCTCACTTCTATTTCCCTGATTTTCCATTTCCACAAACGATTAGCATTTAAGCTTTTGCTTTGGGTTCTGTCTTCCAGAAAGCCTGGGCTAAGAGAGAAAGCCATCACTAGCAGACCCGATGGGGAATCACAGAGGACCTGTTTGGCAGAGCACCACACAAGGGAAATCAGGTGGCAAGGAAAATTCCCTTAAGATCATGTTCATCGGACTTAAATAATAATACATCCTGTTTATACAACGTAATGGTAAACAGTGAGAATAAGAGTAAACAAACAAAAATACCAACATCCTTCTCCTAGTTAGAATTAGCTATACTTATGTTAGAGTAAAAAACCATTCTAACATCTCAATCACTTAAAACATATTTTTTCTCCTTCAGAAAATTCTCCAGAGCAGCCATTCATCCATGTGGTAACCCAGTGATCCAGGCAGCTTTAATCCTGGGGCTCAGTTGTGTCCCCCCGGTTTGTCTCCGCTCCAGACAATGAAAGGGGAGAGAGAGGGGGGGACCTGGAGAAATCATGCACATCCCCACCATCTCCCCTCAGAAGGGACCCACATGACTTTTAGTCATACGGCCTTCACCCAACCGCAGGAAGTTGGTAAGGGTAGTTTTCAGTGGTCTTGGACTTATACTGAAAACCACTGGCAGCGTGTGCCATAACCTGGTATGATCTATAATTTACACATATGAGGAAGCTATTGCTCATCGACGTTTTATGTTAAAAAAATGTGTTTACCCAGGATATAATATTTATGATTTCACTGACGCTACTTAATCCGATAATCTGTCACAAAATTCGGATTACTCAGTTCCATTATCACTCAATCCCCAAAGCCACTTGGGAAAGTCACTTCAACCTCACGGGCCTTGGTCTCTTCATTTATAAGTAGGACACTGGAGTCGATGACACAGATGTGTCCCTTCCGGATCTCCATTTCATCGTTTTGCCTCGATTGAAGTAGGAGCCCCAGAAGGCCTACAGAGAGCAGGCCTGGCATGCCCGCGCTCAGTCCCCTCCTGCCGTCGCGCAGTCAGGGCTGCAGGCACCGCCGCAGGGAGCGCCGCGGGAAGAGGCCGCGCAGTCCTGTTTCAGGACCGACTGATGTTGAGGTTGGCACCTGCTTGAGTTTGCACTCTGCTACAGTAAGTGACTGAATGTCAGAGAAAAAGTGAGCACATGACTCCTAACACAGAAAATGGTGCACTAAATTCTGTCATTTTCCCCACTGTTTTATTATCCCTACCTGTTGAGAGAAAAGTGATTAAGCAGTGAGTGTTAGCTTTACTTGCAGAGGTAGGAGAAACAGTGCATGCTGGTGGAACGGCTTCTGCTCTATGATTAGCTAATGAAGCAGAGGGGAGAGTTTATGAAAAGAAACAGTGACGGCAACCTAAACCAGGGTGTAAGGAGGACGGGAACTTTCCCTTTGGAATGACAGGGCGGACTCATTCGGTGGCATTGCATAAGACATATGTTATTTTCCTCTGCTTTTTCCTCTTTCTTGCCCCCAATCTGTGACCTCAAGGTTCAAACCTTGCACCACGAAACACAAATGTTCACAGCCAGATTAGCCATTCTGCACATGCCTGAAGAGTCTGATGCCTAGTATCAGTGTTACAAAACGGTACCCACCGCAGTACTTACTAATCATACGTTCAGCCCCATGGTGCTATGCTTAGGCCCTTCTAAGTGAGTTAAACGGAATCCATTTCTTTTGTCTACATGCCTGCATTTCAAACCACACTATATTAATGTGCTCAAAATAGAATTATCCTACCTGGACAATATTAGAGCAAAAGCAAGCCTATGCTAAATAAGAATTACATTATGCCTTGAGTTTGGCAGTTGTGGTTTTAGTGGAGTGAGCAAGTAGCACGTTAGAGTAAAGAAGAGATTCAATATAATGCACACTTTGTCATGATGGGCTGCAAGGAGGAAGGGAAAATGAAAGAGACCTTTGAAGGCTGTGAAGGAAGGTATTCGGCAAACCCAAGCAGGGGAAACACTCTAGACACAGGGAGGGGAAGGCGTAAAGGTATGCAATTAGGAGAAAATTGAGGTGTCTCCAGAAGGAAGGAGAGCGGGGACTGAAGGAAGGGTGGAAAATTGAATTGAGTGGTAAGAAAATGAGTATGGGAGGAGGAAGAGGAAGAGGCAGAGAGATCAGGATGCCAAGAATAACTAGCATGACTGGAGGAAGGCTCACACTACCAATCTGGGTGTGGCAGTTCCTTTGCATTTACAATAGGGAGTATTGATTCTCACATATCTTCTCTTCCTCTCTTTTCTTGGGAGTTATGATTATCTAAATCCCACGGCTAATATTTCTGTTGTCTGAACTTTTGATTAGATCCAAAAAAGTTGCCAAGAAGTCCACAATTTTAGAAGAATTTTACCATGGTGATCTGGGGGAGAAGATCAGCTTACTGACTTGACCCATACATTTGAGAAACGTTCATTGAGCTAATCTGCTTTTGTTAAGTGCCCAAGTTGATTTGAATCTCTTTCTAATTTAGTCACAAATTCAAAAATACACTTGGCTTTGTTTTTCATGTATCAAGACATCTTGGATTTTGGCAGAATATTTACAATCTGAATAAATAAATAAAAAACTTATGAAAATTAATGACCTAGATAAATCAATGCATTTCAGAAATTATGGTCAACTGTGTACAATTACTATTCATGAAATGCAATCCTACTTTTTAAATTAAATTAAAGAGAAAATATCCTCAACTCCCCTTTCCCTCTCCCAGACATACAATCAGCAATCAAGTTCTGACACTCCTTCCTTCACAATCTCTCAAACTAAGCCCTCCTTCTGATTCCCACTCATGTCTTTCTTACCTAATGTCAAAACATCTCAAGACTGCAGTTCTCACCTCCTGGAGAAGCATCTACTCACCCCTGGAATAAGAATGACATAAACACACCTGTGGTTAGTCATTCCTCTTCTCACGAACACACAAAGGCCTACCTAGAATAAAATACAAACTTTCATCATTGTGTCCTACATCTCCCACATCTGCCCTCTGGCTGCTTTCCAACCTGACTGTCCTCTGCATCCCTTCACATCTCCACATTTCTCCTAGCCATTCTGTGCCCCAGTTTCTTCACCTTAGAAAGGAGTAACAATGGTAACTTCTTTACAGAGCTATTGAAGAACTGAATAAGTGTCTGTCACATTGTAAGCATTATCTGTATTAATAAATGTAATTCCATATAATTTATTACTTATGCATAATACTATTATTTCATAGCACTAATGTAAGACCAGCTTTGATTAGTTGAATATACATATTTTTTTTCTAGTTTCTAACTCTACTTTCTGCTAGTGTGCCAAGTTTTATTTGCTGACGTAGCCACTATGATCAGGCTCTGGGCTAGGCATTTTCGCATTTAATTATTATCTCATTTAATCCACTTCACATGAACCCTGGCAGAATACTTAATTCCCACAGAGCCCAAAGAGAGTTCTTTTGGTGGAGAGAATAATTTGCTCCATTTACTTGATCTTGTAACACATCAAATACTAAGTGTGAGTGGACTCTATAACGTTAAAGGCATTTCTCAGCCTAGAAGCATGAAAGCTGGTTTTATTGAGCAGTAAGATCTATTTAAAACTTGCTTTTTTAAAAGCTATACTGCATAAAGTCTGGATTTTGAATCACAACTCCAACAGGGTCCCTTAGAAGGTTTTAGTAGTGCTTCTAACCTAAAACAGAAGCACCTGAGATAGAAGAAACTCACTTGTTTTTAAACATCATCTGAAAATATTTCAAACCATCTTTCAAAGCCCACTGCCAAATTGGTACCTCAGCATATCCAAAATACCTTCGCTTTTATATAAATTACCCTGTAAGATCTACTGTCTGGTGTTCTTTCTTTTGTAGAAACAAAACCAATTAGTACCCTTTTATATAATAATAATAACTTTTACTGTTTTAAGCACCTCTTTTTCTTAGGTTAAATAAGTACCAATTTCTTTGGGTTTGTCATGTAGATCTTAACAGTCTCATCTTTGTGCCTCTTCATCGAACTTGGTCAGTAATTTCCCACATAAATCTGTGAAGGCCAAAATAGTACAAAGACTCTGATTCCATTATTGATAAATTTAGTGAGAAAAGTAACTCAGGTTGTTTTAATTAAACATTTTGCTGTGATGCTTGAATTGTCTATTTTACTAACTGACCAGTTCTCCCTCGTAATAATTTATGTCTCTTTGATACTAGTAAAATTGAATGCATTTTAATATTTTTATTAAGTATTGATTGTTTCATAGTTTTTTCATTTTTCTGTGGACAGTTTTATGTTCTCATGTTTTATTCTTATTTATACAGTGTTTTCCTTCATCACTGTTATGATTATACAAATTTTCTATATATATATACCCAAATTTTCTTATCTATATTTTTTCACTTTAAAATTCCAATTTTTATATTTAACTCTTCAATATTCTTGATTTTGTTTAGTTTGCTTGTTTTTTGCATGTCACCTCAGATGACACTGTCCATTTTTTTTTCCCCAAGAACATCAAATATTTCCTTCAGTTTAATAGTACTCATTCTTAAACATTCCAGGGCCTGCTTTAGGAAAAAAACATTTTCAATTGGTCTATTTTATGTAAGTTGAAGATAGGTTAAATAAATAATTAAATAATTGATATTTTATAATAAACAGGGTTAAACATGGGGAAATAATCCAGATAAGCTTTTAAAATTATGACAAAATATACATGACAAAGTATTTTCTATTTTAACCATTTTTAAGTGTATAGCTCAGTGGCATTAAGTAGATTCACATTGTTATGCAACCATTAGTAACATTCATCTCCCAAACTTATCTACCAAAACTGAGACAACTTTTTAATATGAGAGGAGGTTGATGCTTTCTTTCCCTTTTGCTGTAACATTTTGTCATGGTGCCAAATTGTTTTTCTCATTTACTCAGTAGAGTGTGCAGTTGACACGGGCCCCATTCATTGGCCTCAGAAGGCCAGTCTCTTGAGCTCCTCACCCAGTGGACAGGTTGATATAATTAACTCCTAGCCCAAATCCGAGAGACTAAGATGTATTCTTGGGAAACAGTTCTCTTGGACTGACCCAAGACCAGGCAATACCAGGACCTTTATAGTTTGAGTTTGGTGGGGTTCGCAAACAGCAACAGTCTCTGGGATATATTAATGCATGGCTCTCCCTAAACGGCCATAAAAAATGGGTGATTTGTATCTACCAGAATGCAGCATGTGTGTCACTTCAACTTTCTCCTTGCTATTTTCTTTCCTTAACAGATTTAGAAAGAAATTAACATGAAGATGGGTTTAGTTCATAAGATGCAACAAAAAGCAACCCCTAAATATTAAATGATAAGCCTCTTAGTATTCTGAGTGGTAGGGACACACATTTATGCAATATCAACTTTTTGCTATTGTTTCATGTAAGCAGGCCTTGTCTAAAAACATTATAAACTTAAGATTTCCCAATATAAATTTGAGATACAAATGCACATGAGAGCCAATTTGAAGTTAAAAATTCTTAGGAGAAGTGCTGGAAATTATCCTCTGATTCCTGTGCCTCAATACACCGTGAAAATCAAAGCTCAAATTTCCCAGGTTCAGTATAAGCCCTTGAGGGAAGAGGAAAATTTTGCTTAAGTATTCAGCTTGGATTAGTGTGAGGAAAATTTTGCTTAAGTATTCAGCTTGTATTAGTGTATCTTTATAGTTTCCACCTTTCTCTTAGTTTTTGGCTTTACTTTCTGGCTAGTTCATCAATGAATTTTAAAAGACATTTAAAAATATTTGTCTAGTATTTTTCAGTGTATTCATTGCCAGGATGAGTCAAGATTATCCAGACCTCCACTGCAAAAACAGAAGCTCATTAACTTATTTGTTCAATATATTCAGATACTTAATGTGTGCTTGGTATGCGTCAATAACCTGCTAGAAACTGGAGATACCCTGGAGAAAAGTCAGGCAAGTTACTTTCCTTAATGGAAATCATATTCTACTGGAGTTAAAAATCACAAGAAATACAGATATAAAAGTGTTTAATCTTTACTTACACTGGAACAAAATGCCTGGCACAGATAATACTTGCTTAAAACATACAACAAATTGTAGATCATGGTGTCCAGAAGAGAGAGAGACTTCAGAGCCAGGGTGATGGGTAGGATTTAGATAGATGGAAGCACAGGAAGAATGAGGCTTGGGATGAGACAAGGAGTAACCCAGCTGATCGGAGAGCTAGTGGTGGACAAGAGTGGAAGTTCATGTCTACAGTTTGCTTAGGTTAGATAGACTCAGGTTATAGAGAACTTTGAATGTCAAGAGTGAAAATGTATTTTGCTGTCACTGGGAAGCAAGGGTATAGAAAGAGGGGAGCAAAGTCTTGGAAAAATACATTTGGTGTTAATATAGCAACTGTCTTTACTGGAGAGTAGAGAAGGAAGGACATTCTATGGGAAGATCTGATATGGTGGAACCTACACTAAGGCAGTGATAATAGAAATAGAGTAGACAGAATGGATTTAAGACATTACATGAAATAATGCATTTAAGGGTTTAGCATCATGCTTTGCAAATAATAGGCATTTAATAAATTTTTTTAAAATCTTCATGGAAAATGAATTAAACTGAGACTTGGTGAATTATTGCATATAGGTGACAAAGAATAGGAAGAACAATGGGATCTCTATTTCAACTGAATTAATTTGATTGAGAATAGTTCTCTCCTATCCATATCTCCCAAATTATCAGTTTATTAACACCTTGTTTATTCCTAAAACCCCAGTCTATTACACAGCAATTATTATTGATTCTGATATGAAGAGTCCTAAGATTTAATATTTGAAAAATGGAAAACCAGAAAAGCACCAACAGAGTAATACTTTGAAAATGCCTCAAGCTGAATAGAGAAATAGAGACCACAAAATCTGTCATCAACAAGTGTGATGATTAATCATATGTGTCAATTACACTGGGACAGAGTACCAAGATATGTGGTCAAATAGTATTCTGGATGTTTCTGTGATGGTGTTTTGGCTGAGATTAACACTTAAATCAGTAGACTTGGAGTAGAGCAGATTGCCCTCCATAATGTGGGTGGGTCTTATCCAATCAGTTGGAGGACTGAGTAGAACAAAAGACTGACCTCTTCTGAACAAGAGGGAATTCTCCAGTCTGACAGCCTTTGGACTTAAACAGCAGCATGAGATCTCTCCTAGCTCTCTCTCCATTCTCTGCCCACCCTGCAGATTTTGGAGTTGCCAGCCACCACAATTTTTTGAACCAATTCCTTAAAATAAATATTTTTATGTGTCTGTACAAACACACACACACACACACACACACATGCACACACAAACACACATCCTATAGATTCTGTTTCTCTGAAGAACCTTGACTAATACAAAAATATGTCAGCATGAATTTTAGTCAGGAGAATTCTTTCCTTAACTGGACTGTTTGTTTAGGGCAAAGTATATGCTGGTTTTCTGATGATTAAACTCAACTCTATGATAAAACAGCCTTTTGAAAACTTTACTGGGTGATAAAAATCCTCAAGGATATTCTACTTAATTTTAAAATACTTCACTTCATGAAAGTAAATCTTCCTTACAAAACACCGTTATACCTGGGCCTAGGAACATTCAAGTTGCATCAACTTGTTACTGTTAAATATTCATATTTGCAATGCTAAGCAATATTGTATTTTAATGCCAATTGCATTTTAGGAAAAAAAAGGGCTCAAACTTGCTAAAACAGATTGCTTTTTTGACACTTCCAAACTTCTGTCAAACTCCTCTCAGCTCTCTATTTCCTTTAGCATACTTTCTCACTTTTCTGCTCTCACTGGCACGGTTTATATATTAGTCACTGTATGTCAAGACAATGATAATTAAATTTCACTTGAAGTTCAGAGACAAAGTGATTAAATGTGAACTTAAATCTTTCTGGAATAGGTAGGTCTCTATTTCCCAGAGGGAAAATTCTGCTCAGTATTAGGAATGTAATTATCTTGTTCAAGATACTAGATCTTTCAAGAAACACTACAATATCATCTTGGGTAGAAAGAGGGTAATCAGAAATTCAAAGCAGATTTTTCTTATAGTTAATTTACATTTTCAGAAAGTAACGGCCCTTCTCTTGTACATAGGCATTTGCCACAGTCAAAAGATAGAGAATTGCCAGGGAAGCCTCTGTTTACCTCCCTCACTGTAAAAGAGAAAAGGGAGGAAACCTGATCTCTCTGTAAGGCAGGAGGAAAGATGACGAGGCAATCTAATCAGCAAGAGCTGCTGCAATAGCGCAGCAGTGAGAGCTGCGATTCATTCTCTCAAGAAACTGCAAGCAGCAGAGTAGACTGACATCAGACACTCCCCAGTTGTGCCGGGCTCTCTCCAGCATGTGGGGCTCATCACCTGCAGTAAGGTCAGGGTGCAGGAGGAGGGTGATCTCTACCCAGAATTGGGCAAGGGTAGATAAAGATACCTGGACTGTCAATTCCAGCTTTGCCTGTCGGCAATCTAATTCAAAGTCACCTCCTAAATGGAAGGGTTGTTCAATTTCCTTTTGCACTGTTACTTTAATTCAGCAGTTTTCCTTATCCTATATCCAGCATTGATTGAAGAATCTGAATGAGAAAGTCAAAGTTGCATTACAAGCTAAGGCTGTGCGTCAGTGCTGAAGTGACAATCATCCCCATTTACCGTGTGAACTGGGAGCAAGCGCTAATTAAAATTATAAGCTAGACAGAACATGCATTGAAAAAAAGAAGCCTTCCCTAACCAATAATTCCAGGGATAAATTAGACTTGATTTGCTAACATATAGAGGTGTCCAGGAACTATGATCTACAAATGTCTTGAATATGGTTCTAATCAATCTGCAGAACAATAATCAAGGAGGCATATAATTAGAACAGGCTTATCTGTGGGGCAGCACATAACATTGTGTCACCTTGAAACAGTGCAGAGCATCCTGTCTCAAAAGAGCTAATCCCGAACAGAGGCAACTTCCTCACCCTGACAGACTTGTAGAGTGCTGGGAAATGCAGTTCTGGACTTCAGGGGTATCCTGGTAGAGTTGCACTGAGCCTCCTGCTTTTCCCATGCTCTTCCCTTTCATGCTGACCCTTGCCACATCTGCCACGTGAAAGTGGAAAGGATTCTGACCTGAGATCCCCTTCCTGACAGCTCCAGTCCCCAGTTGGTGATTTGCAATCAGTCATGAAAAATGGCAGTTAGGGAACTGAGAGAATCCTAGTCAGTCACATTCTTCTGAAAGTACCGACGACCTCCAGCAACTCCTGGCACATCACTGCCATCAGGATAGGAATGGCATGGGAGAGCACCAACAAGAAGGAAGTGTTTAAACACTTGCCTAGTCAGTGTTCTAAGCCTTTCTATGGATGATGACATTTATTCCACAGAAAAGAGCAATGTGGTCGGTGATGAACATCAATGGAGAAAGAAAGACAGCATGTGTTGCAGGCAATATTTCAGCCCATGTCTCTCTAGCTCCCAGACTGTACTTGGCTAAGGCCTCATTTCCCTCCACTCTCCTCCTTTCCGCCCGTAAGCATGCCAGGCTCATCCCTGACACAAAGGCTTTTACTAGCTGCTCCTTATGCTTGGGATGTTCTCCTTCCAGACCTTCAAACAAATACCTCTTTTTCCCCATTCAGGTCTCCTGCTCAGACATGCCTTCCTCAGGGAGGTCGTTCCCCATATCCTAGCTAGGCCAGTCTTCTTGACCATTTTACCTCTTATAACACTGTGGTTATGTTCACAGGCTCTGGAGCCAAAATGTCTGGATTTGGACCCTGGTTCCTCTGTTCACTACCTGTGGGCATAAGGTGGGCTGCTTGGATTCTCCATGCTTCAGCATCCTCATCTGTGAAATGAAGATCATGAGAACAGCTAGCATACCTATCTCAAGGATTTGTTTTCAGAATTACATGAAGTAACACAGGCAAAGTACTTAGAACAGGTCCTGCTACAAACTCAATACTCTCCATGTGTTTATCACTATCATCTTCAGTGCACTCATTGGTAGCTAACATTATCTTCCGGTTGTCTAAATGTTTATTAGGAGGGAATTTGCTTTGTTCTTTACTATGCCCTCAGCTGCTAGCAGGTACCAGGCACACAGTAAGTTATTGTGTAATATACTCAATAAATTACTGTTCACTAGGGAGTGAATAATTCAAACCCCATATATATTATCCTGGCTTTAGAATAAGACGATCTTGGATCAAAGTCTCTTAGATCTGCCATTCCCTAGCTCTGCGATTTAGAACTGGTTATTTAACCTATTCAAGTTTTATCACTTGTGAAAGAGAAGTACTAATAACTACTCTAAGGCTGGGTAAAGAATTTATGATACAGTCATCAATGGAACTTAT
Source organism: Smutsia gigantea (assembly GCA_032199065.1). Classification (NCBI taxonomy): domain Eukaryota; kingdom Metazoa; phylum Chordata; class Mammalia; order Pholidota; family Manidae; genus Smutsia; species Smutsia gigantea. The sequence goes on from JAVSCE010021057.1 coordinate 597,335, forward strand.
GCAGCAATGAAAAGTAAAGAACTACAACACTATGATTGCATAGGCCTGTATGAATGAATTTCAGCTCAAAATGTTGAAAAAAGAAACTGTACACAAAATAGTAAATATTGCAACATCCCACGTGGTTAAGCTGTGATGTGGGAAGAAGTCAGTTGTATCATAAGAAGATCCTTAGGAATTTAGATTCTAGGTTCCCCACTGACTAGGTTTTTGATCTCCAGCAAGTGACTTCACCTTGCTAAGCCTCAGTTTCTTCACCTACATGATGCAGATAATAATAGTTTTGCTATCATAAGATTGTTACAACAATTAGAAAATTTTAAAAATGGAATCATGTTCATGTAAGGCTTTAATACAGAACTTAGCAAATAATAGGTGATCATTAAATGTTAGTCATTATCACTATTAACGGAAGAACAGGGACTCCATATTTCTGTGTTCTGCATACTTTTATACATGAAACACATAGTAGATATTCAACCTATATTTATTAGATTGAAGAAAGACGAAATAAATTAAGCAAGAGAATTGTCTACTGCTTTGTAGGAAAGGACAAGAAGGCAAAAGAAAGGGAAAGAGGAAGTACAGAAATGGAAAAAGTGAGTGACACATTTCTCTGCATAAGATAAATATTTTTTTAATTAGCTAAATTAATATTCCAGAAGGAGATTCAGCTCTTCCCCTTTGCTCTCATTAACTTGGATGGTTGCAGAAAACTGAGCATTCCCTAGAGCCATTCATTCCTCATAGGCAGGAGCCAGGGGTTTGAAGGTGCATTGTTCAGAAAAGTGTTAACTGATATATCCTGGCCACATGGCTTGAGGCAGATAATGACAATCCAGTTGAAGTCCCGATGACTGATAATTATTTTTATAAAACTTGAAGTCATGAGATGTTTATTCTACTTACAATATCTTCCTAAAGAAAAAAAGCTACTATCTACTGAGTGCCTATCATGTACCAGATGCTGCACTAAGGCACTTTATATACATTATTTCTAATCTGCACAGCAACCCTTGGCAAGGTAGGCCGATTCCAATTTTACGGAGGAGGAAACAATTTGAGAGAGGTTAAGTAATTTGCCCAAGACAGAGCGAAGGCTTAAACTTTGTGAGTCCCAAGTTTCCATAACCATAATACCTCTACCTCATTAAATTATTTATATGAAAATCTTACCATATGAAATGAACACTAAAATTGGGATAAATACATAAGAATTACAAGTAGGATTAAAATGCTGGAGACTCCTTTTCAGTGCTACCACCTTTGTGGCCGTAACTCTTGCTAACTATTGAAAAAGAAAGTCAAAAGAAAAAATAATAAGAAATAGGAACTTTATTTTTTATAAAGTGTAAAATATTAAAACAGGAATTTAAAGAGAAATTTAAATATGAAAAAGTTTATATGCCAATAAAGATTAAAGGTTAATACTAAAAAATAATATAAAATGGTTTTTAAAAAGTGGATGAAGCTAGAAGACAATGAAAGAGGAAATCCAGACTAAAATATATACTCTATTAAGAAAAAGGTTAAAATCCATGAAATGAAAAGATGATACAAAAAAGCAGATATGCTTAAGAACTAAAATGTTTTTCTAAATCACATAAGTAAAAACAACAAAAAATCAGGAGAAAATTGAGAGAAAAAGAAAAAGAAAAACAAGAGCTTGAAGAGGAAAGAAGTAGAGGAGAAAGAGAAAGGAATGAAGGGAGGCAGGAGCCGATGACAGAGGTGAGCAGTATCACGAAGGCCATGCACACAGGGCTCAGACACAGTGGCCTGGAGGACAGCATTCCATTAGACAGGAGCCCTTCTGTCTCATATTCCTTCTGTCCCCTCCCCTCACTCTGCCACCCCAGGACTAGCTGTGCGATGAGCAGAAAGTCAGTGCGCATGGCTCTTGGGTGCTGGCTGCAGAGGGGGTCGGGGGAGGGTCTGGGCGACCAGACTGAGCCCAGAGGCAGGGTTAAACAGTGCCTAAGCCCTCGTGCTTGGGCGTGAAGTTACGTTTCAGCTCCCACACACTGCGTGGTAACTGGGTAAGTGGAAGTACTTAGGTGCTCAGTTTCCTCACTTGTAAGAATACTTAGACAAAAGTGAGAATCAATGTAATAGATCATCAAGCTCAGTATAAGGACTGCCTTAGTGGATCCATTTCCAACAAGTTAATAATGCACAGGGAACCCTTGGACAGTTTGCCCTTCTAAACTTCCTGCCATAACTTCAGGGCTCTGCAGGACAGTTTGGAAAAAAAATACTATTTTAATTTAAACTCATAATTTTTTAGAGGAAAAGAATAGGTCTCTAAAATGTTAAAGACAAAGCTAAATTATAAACTTGAAAAGTCCTAAATACGCAAATACACACCACATTTTAAAATTTAAACCAATATTAACTTTTAAAAGAGTTTAAGGAAGTCAAATATTTTGATTTTTTACATGACTTTTTCATTGTTACTGCTTGGTTGCGAAGGAAAATAGTAGTGCATATTTGAACACATTGTTTCTCATTTTTGTGGTTGATTACACTGTTGACTGGATAAGCTAGTATTATTTCATCAGTCTGCTGAGGACTAGAAATTTTATGTCTTGAATCAAAATCTTTTGATTTTTTTTCCTACAACTTCCTCATGATGACGTTTTTGTAGTTGTCTTCCAAGGGAGGCAAATCAGTAATCAATAAACGTTACCTTTGACTACCATTAATGGGCCCAGTTCCGCTAAGATTTGACTCAAATAGATTTTTACAGGGGTATCTTCTGAAACTCTTTGACTTTTTAAAACTGACTTGTTCGCTTCATTTTCCTTTGCAGCTCTATAGACTCATAAACAAACAAACCAGCCCTCCCTGACTGCCTGCAGAGAAAGAGACCATGAAGTCTAAGGAATAATCTTGGAATCCCAATTAAAACCAGAGGCGGGTGACCCATGTTGGTTACATTCTCAAACTCTGGAGCCAAACAAACGTCATGCCAGTGCAGGCTTGGCCACTCACCAGCTGTGAGACCATAAGCAAATTATTTTGCTTCTTTTTCAAAAGTGGATACTTGAGAACCCTTCTCAGAGGATTGTTGAGAGGATTAAGTGCAATAAAGCATATGACATTTAGTACAGAGCCTGGCACATATGAAGCATCTATTAAATGATAGGTGCTAACACTTTTATTCTCGTTGAAATATCTACAATTAGTAAATGGGACAAAATCATTTAGTCTGAGATATCTTTAAAAAAATTAGACAGCAATTCTTGCTTTGTAGCTCCTTTATTATAGTGTCAAAAGGATTTTATATTAGCACTGTGTTTTGGTTTAAAAACCATCTATTTATTAAGATTGATATTTTAGCAGAAAAACATAAATGAATCTTTCACCTAATCAATATCTCTGATACCTATCATTATTGTTCCTGGGTGTTCTATAAAATAGCTGTCAGCCTTTCTAAGAGAATATCAAAAGATCAGTCATTTTTTTCCCTCATAAAGTCAAACACGAAAGCCATGTGGCTGTGGCTGCCAAAATGCTTTCTAAAAAGGTTAGTTCTGACATACAATTTAAATGTGCTTATGAAGAACATATTAAGGAAGCTTTTCAAAAATTGATTGCATACTCATACAACATTGGTTTGCTTAACTATGGCTTTTTAAACATTTCTGAGATTTTTGTCTTTTAGCTTCAAGTAGCACATAATAAAGAAATGTATGAAAGATTCATGGGTATTTTTTTTCCACAGCAGGTAAGGATTTCGTGAGCTCAATCATATTGGGTTACCTATTTTGTTATTTCATACAGTGATATATAATGCTAAATGCCAGTACATCTAACTGCATTTCACAATGCATTAATTCAGAACAATTTTGCCAGTTAAAACAATAGGCTTTAAAAATCAAACTGACCTCTGAAGACTTCTTTTCGGAGAAACTGCATATTCAGTAAACTGTGATGTCATCAGGAAAAGGGTGAAGACTCCAGAGAAGCTTAAGAGATGAGGGGTGGTCTACTGCCAATATTTGAAAAACACTTATAGTACATTTAATTAACCTAATTACATGGTACACTTATAGATTATTATTAATGCCCTCTGACAGAGATACGTTATGCTGGCCTTAAAAGCTTGGTTGCCATAGTGCCTTGAAATAAACTTGGATAGCATTGAGGAGTTTTCATTAGTCCCATATATTTTGGAACAAAACATCAGTAATATGCACAAAGTTCATGTTGGCTAAAAATGTGATACGCTTAAACATTCCGCTTGGTGCATTTAGCTAACATAATGTGTTTCCACTATCATTTGGAGAGAGACTCAAAATTACATAACAGAAAATTCTCATTATATCATTCAAATGATAAGTAGGACTGTCATGAATTAATCTCCAAACCAACTACTATTCACTCATAACTTCAGCACTAATGCTTCTAGTCTGCCGATACATGCTATTTAAGGACTACTCAAAATCAGCTTGATGCTCACTAGCAGGAAGCATGTGATACGGCATTTTCACCAAAGAAGCATACTAATTTTCTTACCCTATGAAGCAATCCTCATCTATATTCAACATGCCAGTAACTTTTCTTTTTTTTTATGGTTAAGAATTTTATTATCAAAATGATTACATCTCTTGTGAAAGTTCAAATGTTACAGCAAGGTGTGAACACTCCACTTGAGAAAGAAGTGATACTTCTTCCCTTCCAAGAGTTCCCCACCCTCACCCCACCCCCCACCCCCCACCAGTAACTTTTCATACTGATGTTTGAGATTTAATACAACAATTTCATGAAAACAGAAATACTTGGAACACAGGATCATGTGAACTCTTGGTACTGATTTTTATTTGTAAAACACTACAGGGATTACTGTCTTTAAAGAAAATTTCAGTATAAATAAAATATGAAGAGCTGTTTTCAGAAATTCAACTTGTATGCATTCTTTCAAGTTTTTCCACTTAGGTTATAACTGCAATACAAATCTTACTGAGTGAAATTCTTTACAAAATACTATCCCACAAGAGCATTATAAAGGTCAGTTTTAAGTCTGAGGTTCAAAGATGAATTGATGAAAAAGTACATTTTCTTCTCTCTCATTTAAATAAATACATAAAGCAGGCAACCTTAATACACCCCTATAATAAATGTACACTCATTTTTTTTGAAATTTGGCAATGAACTTGTGCATGATGCTCTGCTTTTCTTTTTGGGGAGAAGATAGTGATTGGCAATTTTCTGTCAAATAATTCTCAATGTTGTTTTACTGGTTAAAATATTATATGTAACTACCCTCGAGTATGGATGAGTTAGAGTTGACAACATACTTAAGTAATTTATAGATTTGTATGGATTCTCTTCCACATAAATGATTTAATAAAAGCCTGTAAAATGAATATGTTATAACTTTTTTGTAAATAGAACACAAGACTATATTCTAAAATTAAAAAAAATTCTAACCTGATAAAACCACATCTAAAATAAATGGGGAATAAAATTCCCTTACCAGTTACCAGTTGAGTAACTGTCCCTGGGAAGAGGTATAATAATGTGACTTTATCAAAGTTCACAGTTGTGACTATCACAAAGAAAAACAATTAAGGATGTGAAACTGTATATCCAGGTGAAATTTGAGCAGACCCAAAGTAACTACTGGTCTAACAGAGTAATGCAGCAGTAAGTAGATTAATAATTTTAAACCTAAGAAATTAATTTGTAGTAAGAGACATCCTGAATGGAACTTAAGGTGACATTTGTATATTTTTAAAAGAAATCTGTTTTAACGGTTGTCTTACCCAAAGCAATTGACTGATTTGATACAATATCCACCAAAATACCAATGGCTTTTTCAATGAAATAGAACAAAGAATATTAAAATGTATATGGAATCACAAAAGACCCAGAATAGCTAGAGAAATCTTGAGAAAGAATAACAAAGCTGAGAGTATCACAGACTCCCTGATTTCAAGCTATACTACAAAACTAGTGATTAAAACTGTATGGTACTGGCATAAGAATAGTTACATAAATTATTGTAACAGAATAGAGACCCCGGAAATAAACCCGTGTGTGTAGTATCAATTAATATATGACAAAGGAGCCATGAATATACAATGGGGAAATGACAGTCTCTTCAATAAATGGTGTTGGGAAAACTGTCAGCTATATACAAAAGAATGAAACTATATCACTGTCTTACACCATACATCAAAGTAAATTCTAAAGGGATTAAAGACCTAAATATAAGAAACCACAAAACTCTTAAGAAAACATAGACAAGAATCTCATGAACATCAGTATGAGTAATTTTTTTCTGGATACATCTCCTCAGGCAAGGGAAACAAAAACAAAGTGGGGCTACATTAAACTAAAATGCTTCTGCACAGCCAAAGAAACCATCAACAAAACAAAAACGCACCCTACTGTATGAGAGAATATATTTGCAAATTATGTATCCAATAAGGGGCTAACATCCAAAATACATGAAGAACTCACACAACTCAACACCAAAAAACAACAAATAATCCAATTAAAAAATGGGCTGAAGACCTGAATATACATTTTTCCAAAGACATATAGTTGGCCAACAGTCACATGAAAAGATGCTTAGCATCACTAATCATCAGGGGAATGCAAAGCAAAACCAGAATGAGATTATCACCTCACACCATTCAGATTGCAGGAAATAACAAGTGTTGTCAAGGATGTGGAGAAAAGGGAGCCCTCCTTCACTGTTGGTGGTAAGTACACTGGTGCAGCCACTGTGGAAAACAGTATGGAGATTCTTCAAAAAAATAAAAACAGAAATACCATATGATCCAGCAATTCCACTTCTGGGAATTTACTTGAAGAAAACAAACCCACTAATTTGAAAAGGTATATGCATACTTATGTTCACTTAAGCATTATTTACAATAGCCAAGATATGTAAGCAACCCAAGTGCCCCTAGATGAATGACTGGATAAAGATGTCCATATACACAATGGAATATTAGCCATAAAAGAGGAAATCCTGCAATTTTGACACCATAGATGGACCTAGAGAGTATTATCCTAAGTGAAATGTCAGATAAAGACAAGTACCATATGATTTCTAAATCTATATGTGCAATCTAAAGAAACAAATGAACAAAAAAGAAATACATCTATAAATACCAATGACAAACTGTTACCATGAGGGAGTGGGAGATGGGTTAAATAGGAGGATAAAGAGGTAAAACTTCAAATTATAAAATAATCAGAAGAATGGAAGTATAACATAGAGAACATATCAGTAGTATTGTATTATCTTTGTATGGTAAGGGGTAACTGCACTCACTGTGGCAAGCATTCAGTAATGTATATAATTATTGAGTCATTATGTTGTACATCTGAAGCATGTAATATTGTATACCAACTATGTTACAATAAAACAATCTTTATATTAAAAAATAGAACTGTTTTAAAAATGATTCTTCTTTTGGTGACAAAGATGAATGACAGTTTCCAAATTGTACTAATATAGACTCATAATAAATTCCTTTTTCTAAAGAGAAGATCAACTATCAAGGTACAATGTACTTATGCGTACTCACATCATACTAGCTTTAAAAACTGCCTCAAGGAAAGAAGTAGCACTAATTGAGTAGTCAATGCTGCCTTTTTCTTTTTTGGTAATTCACTACTGAACCAACCTGACCCTAGTTTGTACACTGGGAAGCACATATCATACACCATATAGTTTTAGGCTTTGGTAGGAATAAAGTGTAACAGAAAACTAAATGGTATGATTATATAATGTTTGCAAATAAAGTTTTGCAAATTCCTTAAAAATTTTACACAAATAGGAATACCTTTCTCCTCTTCTTAGAAACCGTTCTGTTTTGAGTATTAATTTTTTAGTCAATCTCTAACTTATTAACTATAATAATACATATACTAACTATAGAGTAACCATAGATATTAACTACATGTGAATACATACCTTGTTACCTGGTATTAAATATTGGTATTTTATTATGTAGTGTCTACCTTACTATATCCATGTTTAGCTATATGAGTATTTACTTAAAATTTTTTTTCATTACTCTTTTTAAATTCAATAGGAATGACTAAACATGTCCACATAAAAATAAAGTGATTTCTAATTTTGTGGAAGCACTTGAGAGAACCACCAAGCTTTAGAGGAAGTTGATATAAATGCTTATGGTGTAGACAGAAAAAAATCAATTTGTTGAAATTCAATTATACGATTTTTAAACCTTTCCATGATAACAAATACTGTCATTTGCAGCTGACTATAGGGTTACTTATAATCCTCAAACCATAAAACTGTGTTTTAGGGAAGTACTCAATACCCCTGAAAAATCAATTTTTTTAATGATGCCCAAATTTGAATGGGTAATTTCCAAACCTTTTCTTATTCTTATGTATTTTAGTTCTAGGGCAATGCAACAAACAAAAGTTCTTTCAGTGTATTTCCCTACTGAAACTATCTACCAGATTTTGTGCATGAGTAATGGGTAATTAGAATACAAATACATTTTTTTCAGTATATAAAACCATCAAGCAACTTAACAGCATTGTTTCACATATTCATGGGTTATACTATGAAGGGACCTAAATATACCCAAGCAGGGAGGAGTAGAAAAGGACCAGTGTGTTAAGGCCAATTATGTAACATACATAAAAGTGCACGTTAACTACTTGAAAAAAATTCACATTTATTTACTGTCAAACCGTGTTAAACTTTACACTGGGTATTAGTGATGGGCTCATTATTAACAGGTTTACACAAAGGGATGAAAAGAAAAGCAGAATTTTGCTGAAACAATTTACATTTCATTAGACTTTATCATAAAATAAATTAATTACTAAATATAGGCAGGAGTATGGAAGAGTAATATTTATGTTTTATTTTATTTTTTAAAAAAGAATAGGCACCTTTTGTTCACTAGAAAGTTTGTGAGAAGTGCCCGGTGCCCTCATTGCCCTCTATTCAAGAATAAACAGAGGGGTGATACACAATCTTTTCTAGATTTCACCACATTTGTGCAAGGCATGGCAGAACTGGCTTCAAAGAATTTTTCCCCATAAAACACGTTCTTTTGGCAATAAGAAATTTAAATGTAAGAATAAAGACTAACTTGTCAAAGCAGAACACTATACAGTAGAAAATAAGTGAAAATGGGTAGAACTTACCATGACAAAGTGTAAGAAAAAACATTTCATAACATATGTGCAACCAAGAGCTTTTCACAATATTTTCTTCAAACTCTTTAAAATTATTTTAATGACAATTATATTTCAGTTTGGACACAAATTATTTATTTTACCCTAGCAATAGAACAAAATATAATTTCTTTAGCCGTTTTTCATGAGAATAGTTCATTGTACAGTTGAGGAAACATATGAAATAAGGCCTGTGGCTTGATTGCTAGTGGTTAAACATGTTTTCAATCTTTGCCTTAATGTAAAAGATTTGCAGTAAACTGCAAACTGATGCAGAATATCTCTCCTGCTTTTCCAAGTCTCATCAGGAACAGTAAGGTATGGTAAATTTGTCCCACAGGATTTTAAAGCCTACGCCTTGTATATAATACAATGCAGGCCTACAAAAATGGTACAGCCATATTTACAAATTTAGTTCACAAACTGCTGCAGTAAATGGCTGGGAAGTTTTGTTTTCCTTGTTTCACAATTTCTCTAAACAGCAGCAGAATCTTAAAATACCTGGTTGGCATCTCTTTTCTTTGTAACAAATAATTCATTTTAGTATACTCTGTGTATATACAAAGTTTTTGTATGTTCTATAAAAATTCACAGAACTGCAAGGTTCAGTCATCTTTTTTACACTGGAGAACCACAGGTCAACAGAGGCATCTCTTCAAGCGGAGTTTGAGGGAACTGCATTGGGCCAGTGGAGTCTTTGTTTATTTATTAATACTTGCATGTGGCCCTTGGAATTCCTTAGCTGCACTATTAGAGACTCGTTACCAGCTGCATTTGTCCTTCTCTAACATCTCCTTCCGGAATACACCCCTCTTTGTTAATGGGGATTATGTAACCATCACTATTGCCCCTGCTGATCTGGTAGCACATCTGAAGCTGATGGCCAGCTCCAAGATTTGGCATGCTTTTATAGTAAATGTCCTCGTTCTCACTCCTCCTGGAGGGAGAGAGGTCTTCTTCCATGTCGGGGCTGCTCTCCTGATAGGGAGAGTCTCTAAGATTGGGCATGCTTGTATAAAGAGAGTCTCTGTTGGGGGACTGTAGGTGGTCCTCAGCCTCAGCTGTCAGCTGGGAGACATAGCTGTCAGTCCCCTCGGGCTTCACTTTCTTCTGGGGTTGGTAGAGAAGGGAGTGAGTCCGCTGAGGAATGAGCGGTGCCTCGAGTTCTTTGTGATGGAGCTCTAGCCCTGGGTTGTCGCCGTGCATCAAAGATGAAGCGTCTGCCACAATGGCATCATCCTCGCTGCTGCTGCCTCCAATCATAGGTTTGACTGGTAGTGTGAGCTCGAGGTTGTGAGTCTTGCTGTTACCCCGTAAGTTGTTGTGCACTAACTCTGAAATGATCATTTTCTCAAAAGCAGTATCATTCAGACTTAGTCCACAGTCCACGACTTGCACGCTGTCATTATAGTCCCCCTTGCGCAGTGAGTAGCTGTTGTTAAAGTTACCATTTAGCGGTAGAGTATCCATGGCACTCGTGTCCCTGGCATTGTTCAGTGAATGTCCTGAAACAGAAAAAGCAGAGTTTCCGTTACTGCCTCTGTTCCTTCCTAAAGAATCTCTATTTCTTTTGTACAAAACTTTTTAATGTCGTTCAGGACAAAGTTGTATCTGAAAGCTAACACTTGAAAAGTGCCAGGCTTTCCTGCATTCCCAACTGTAAACAGTTGCAACCCCTTAGATACATAGGAAAAATGTGAAAGAATAAAACTGTTTTTGAGGGAGGGAAGATGTCATGCAGAATATAACTTAATCAATTTTGAGACAACAATAGTTATTGATCGATTTTTGGTCAAATCTCTGACACTTATACAAAGAAGACTTCACTCCATGCCCTTGCATAGTTAATGCAAAGCAATTCATTAGTGACATTTACATTTTAAAGTACGAGACTATGGCTTATAAAAATAAAACTAACAGAATTTGTCCTAAACAACACTAAATTAAAAAAGAATAAGTCACATACAAAAACCAAACGCAAATGTAGAACATAAACCCACATAACTGGCAAGCAACTTTTTAAACAACATTCTAACATTTCCTTTTTCTGGAGATGAAGTAAAAAAAAGAATGAAAAAATGGACAGATACAAAGAATTCATGTGAAACAAAGACAGCCATCTCTCATACGGACTGGACCAGGGGCCCACAAGCACCATCCGACACCACGACAGACAGCAGGTGGAATGACTCACTTTGGACAACTCACATCATGTCTGTCTGCTCAGGCTATCTGGCCTAAGAGTAGCTGATATATAAAAGAAAGTAAAATGATTTATTGTAACATGATGAAGAATTTCTAAGCTTCTCAGCAACTTAGTCAGAGCAAGGGTTCAACAAATTAGATTACCAGCAATAGCAGCCTTTTACTTTTTCATTTAATATTTATTATTTTGATTATTAGCATATTTTTTGGCACTAATCTCTCTAGTCGTAATGGCCCCAGGCTCCTAATGGTCAGAGTTTGCCGGCAGCCCTGCAGTCTGCATCAGTCACAGTGACAGCACCGAATGAACCAGCAGAGTCTACTGTACGAGACTGGCCCCCAGACACCATGGGCATGGAGGTTAGACGCAGAAATGTTAGAGATTTCTTAAGTATGGGTCACAGAAATTAAACCAATAATAAATATTAACTATGGAATGGGAAAAGGGTGCCAGCCTTGGCTAATATATTTTTATCTCTAAAGGAATGAAAGATTGGATAAGTTTGCTGAAGATATGAAGAGGTTTAGGAGGAAAAAAAATATGGTAACATGCTCTCTTTGAATCAGAGTCATATTTTCTACAGACACATAAACATGTAAACTAAGACATCATCACAGTGCTTCTCAGGCAAATGAAAAAAAAAGTTTTAGAGAAATTAAATGGACTGCACCATGGAAAGTTAGGTTACTCATTCTCAAAATCCTAGAGAAAAAAAAATCACTTGTTTACAGATAGGTCTGGAAAAAAAAGAATGAAATGATGTTATTGAAATGAAACTGACCACTGTGAGGCTGCTGCATTGTATGCAAGGCTTGGAGGAGTTTAGGAAAAAATTTAATTGTTGGAAAAATGGGAAATTTCCCTTTTGGTAGCTCACTCCACTCTTAAAGCTGCAGATTATCCTAGAAAACTCAATTTCACAACAAATAAGTATCTTATAATTGATAAATTATCATTAGTGGAAAATGACAAAATGGGTTATATTTGTGGGTGACTCATATGACTTAACAAGTTCTGATCAAACTACATTTGAAAAACTGACAGTTCAATTTGTATTATGCTGAATGTTTAACAAAATAATGTTAACAAACAGTATATTTTAAGAATTCCTTTAGCGTGGATGACAAATTTCTCCAGCTTTATGAATTCATCACAATCTTTATTTGTAGAATCAACCACTAGAAAATATTTGGGGTTTTATGTTATGGGTGACACACAGATCATTTGGTAGCACTTGTCTCCTTTACAGAGTTCATTCTTATCATTTTTCTTTTATCATTGCTTATTAATATAAAAATATATACTGGATAATCCAAAAGGTGTTTTCTATGACATACTGCAGATTTAAGCCCATCTTTGACTGTTTTGAAGAGGCAACTTTTTCTGCCCAAGTTCAGGTAATTCACTTGAAGACTTCCCATAGCCTGTAGCAAGATTACTGTGGGAATGCAGAAATGATAAGTCAATTATTAAGCATTCTTGTTGACAGCACCTCAGGCTTTTAAAAGCAAATTATTTCAGCATTGCATATACTTAAGCATGGACAGCATTTGCTACAGACCCCTATTACTGACAAAAGGCAGTACAGATGGATGTACTGTTTAAATTTGGTAACATTTTAGTTGCAAATTGTGAACCACTTGCCCGCTGAGTCTACTTCATGACTGCTAGTTATGTTTTAATTGTGCTGTTAAAAATCATGCTGAAAAAATTTACATTTGATAGGCAAAGTTAAGTTTTACTCCCATACTTGTCTCTCTGTAGGTTGCTAGAGGAAAGCATAAGGAAAGTAAGAAAAACAAGAGAATGAAAAGAGAAACTGCAGTTACGTTAAAAAAGAATTTTAATTAAAAAAAACGGAAGCGAAGTTCTGTGTTTAATTTAGTGGCAAATATCAATCACAAATAAAAATTACATGCTAGCAGTAATTATGAGATAACTTTCACCAAAATCTTGAAAATTCTAATATTGAATGTATATGCTTTTAAAAAAATATTAGCTATTAAAAAACATAGTAATACAGGATGGGTTAGTGAAAATCTCTCCCCCTCCCCCAATAAAAACTGTAGATAGTAACTGACTAATATTAATTTTATTCTTGAAATGTTTAAAGAAAAACTACCATAAAGCTGCACTATACTATAGTTTGGTTACACTGATAAGGCTGTATGTAGTTTTCTATACCTAGGCATCCAAATTCTCTGTATTAGCTATTCTTTCCAGAAGCAAATTCTGTCAGCAAGCTTTAGAGTCAACTGAACAGTATATTACATAGATAGGATACCTCTAAATGATATAAATCTTGAAGATGGGCTCTCAGACCATGTGATGTCAGTCCTGTAATAATATATTAAGATTTATGCCACCTGTGTCAAAAACATGGATAATTATTGGTAAATACTATCATGACTGAATTTTTACTATAATATAGTGCAGTTTTAGCCTGGCATGGGCAATACCACAATTCTTTTAAATTGAGAAATTAAGGATGTAATAATAATTATATGGCAACTTGAGTATTTTAGAATAAGGGCAAAGATCAGAGCTCTGTTTAGCAGCAAAGAAAGGTAGTTTTATTCATAAGTATAAGCACACCTGGTGAGTTAAATACAGGAGCTGAAGGGGCATTACATACAACTGTTTCAGCGAGCAATGTGTTATAGGGGTTGTTAGTGCCGTGGGGTCGAAGAAGAGGGTTTGTTAGTAGGTAATTGCCAGTCATCCCTAAAGCAAAGAAACAGAAAAAATACATCAGTTCTCTTATGTTAGTGTTACAGCTGCAGTAAAGTACTTTTCGTATTCATCAAGGGCAGTGGACAAGTTGGCAAAAGAAAATCTGCTGAAATTTTCTGACTGTATTTGAACAACTAATTTGAGGGAGAAAGGGGAGAGGGAAGTTAAATTTCAGTAATACACAGGTGCTTTCTAAGTCCCCCAAGTAAACACCTGCTGAGGATGACATTTACTAATTTATACAAGATCACTTTTAAACAAAAATGGCAATTAAATGCACAGAGATCAACATTATGTTTCAAGATGTTACTGCTTAATATTAAAAACCTAACCACTGAGGCCCAAAAGAGGGAATCTCAAACTTCCAGAATTTACAGGTGTGGGATTATCCCTCATGAAAACATCTGTGTTAATATTAACTTTGATATGAGCAGAAGGAAAAACATCTTTCACAAACAGGTAAAAAGTATGACACACTGCACAAAGCTTGTCTTAGTAAACGCAAGAGCACACATGCTAAGGGGGAAAAAAGAGACTGTGTATAATGAATTATTAGACCATTCACAAATTCTACATAAGAATTTTCATTCTGTAATCTTATTTGCCAGGTTTCAAAAATGAATCACTGAATAATTCATTTTCCTTTTGATAGTCATATTAAAAGAATTAGGTAAAACATCAGAGCAATGGAATAAACACACATTTTATTCATTCTAATTGACAAATTATAAACCTTTCAATACTTATCAGAGTTGTTTTGCATAACTAATGTCATTTGACTAAAAGTATTCTAAAATTCAAGTTGGTTTTTTATGCCATACATACTTTTTAAATTTTAAATCAGAATCTCATCAGAACTATGTTAACAATGAAAAATGTCTTTAATATTTCATTGTGATAATATATAACATGTTATATTATATTACAAATTGGTACATCAAAACTGAAATTACCTGGATAAATTACCTTTCTAAGGATATATACAGTAATATGACTTTTTTCATACCAAATTAAATTTACTAAGTTTGAATTCATGAATACATGTGTATACATGCACTCTGTCCTTACCTTACTAAATGATTTTATTGGCCAGCTTATTTTAATTACATTGATTATGTGATAAATTTATAGTCATAATTACAGGCATTAAAAACAGCAATTCAAATAGGATAAACTACTTCGTAAATTCTTATGTACTTTAAAATTGTTTATGGAGATTACTATAAATGTTTTTGACATTTATTTACTACTTTTGGGAAGAAACGTAAAATAGAAGAATTTTACAAGTTAAGAATTTTTTGCTGCAAAACTGGCACTGTTTAATGAGAATAGTAGTTATTCTGATTATATTAATGTTTTAGGATGAAAACATTCATAAATGTTTCGGAAAGGACAAAGTTTACTTACTAAAGGAAAACATTTTAATCTGTGGCAAAGTATATTTTCAGTAATTACTTTTTCCAGTTACTCTGTTAGTGTGGAGTTTAAAATTATACTTTTTGTGTTACATTATTGGATAAGAGTAATTTATATGTACTTTAATAAAGGCTAAAAGTTGACTCAACAGGTTTAAGAGCTTGTGACATTAATCCATTTGAGAGAAAAATTCAGCATTTTCTCTAGAATTATTGTAAATTGGCAAAAGGTACAAAATTTATATTTTAAACTCAAATTTTCCTAGAAACTGACCTTGATTAAGTGTTGAAGTGCTATTGATGTCACCTGAGATAAAAGAAGATTCAGATTGTTTTCTCACAGTGTCATTCCACATCCTTCTTATACGACTCTATTAATATAAAATAGCAAGACATATGTTATGTTAGTTTCCCCAAGCTTACCTTATTAAAAACACACAAAGATTTACCCTAAATAATCAGTGTAGGATTATCTGTTGGCCTTTTAAAAAAATGTATATTGATTCTGGTCTAAATCTAAGCAAGTCTATATTGCTCCGTTGCTTCTCTAACTAAGGGATATTTAATCTTCCACTCTTAAAAAGTTGTCTTTGACTGCCTTTTTTTTAGGTGGAGATGAGTGATTATTCAACAAATGTTTATTGAATACTCACCATGACCATTGTGCTATGTATGAGCTTAGGATAGCTAAGCGACAATGACATCCTTCTTAAAATGTGTACCTCTCAAACAAGGATATACACCTAAAGAAACACTGATGAAATACTTAAGAATAAATTAAAACTAAAATACTAGAAGAGCAAGTATTTGCTACCTAGGTCATTATAATGAGGAGAAAATTAGTACATCTGAACACAACATGTCTCAGTAGGCTTTCTATAAAGAAGGTTAATTAAAGATGCTGTCAAATTCTTCGGTACCTGTGTGCCAGAGGAATACCGAGCACTGGTTCTGGTGGTCGATGCTTTCACTGCACTGTGGGGGCTCTCAGTCGGGAGGCCGCCGCAGCAATACGAGTGTCGGAAGCACTTGCCATATTCTTTTCGTACCTGCATTGGATGACCACAGGACCAAAGGACTGATATAAACATACTTGTGGTTAAGTGAGCAGCAGAGACAAATGAGAAGACTAATTTCCACTAACTCTTTTCTATGGAGAAAATAAACTGAACTTATAAAATAGTTGAACTGAAATTGCTGAAGTAGTAATCAGTAAAATATCTCTGCCCACTAGACTGGCTAGTAGGATCTTTAAAATGTGCTATAATATGTAGAAATGCTTTATACTCTGTTACTATTATGCCACTAATTAATGCAATAGTAATATTTTAAAAGCCTTATTCTGTCTTAGTATCCCAAATTTTATATTTCACGATAAGAAAATAGGACAAAAAATTAATATTTTCTTTGCTAAATTATATTAACCACTCATAATTCACTCATTTAAGTTTTATATGCTTCATGTTTTCTAAGGCAGGTCAATACATTAACTTTTTTTACTGGATTGTACAGTTTTGTGGGTAACCTCTTTATATAAGACTACTTTGGCACAAGAATAAAGAAAAAAAGCACTTTGATACATATGCCATTAATTAGGATTGAATGTTTTCTTCATTTTATGATATGTCGAGCTTTAACACTTAGTGTAGAGTCTAAGATGCCTATTCACTTCATTAGCACACAAGGGAACTATTTATGTGTAATTTCCATTCACATTAATGAGTTATCCTTGTAATCTCCCTTTCCCCTGAAGCTGGGATATATGAATAGATGGAAAAGTTGTTAGGCCTAAAGAAAGTTTAAAGTAAACTTTAAAAAGTGAAGTCCAAAAAATTGCTAAATGATAGGGACTCTCTTAGAGAGGTTGTCCAGAATTGGGAGGAGTGGGGAAGAAGTGCTGGATTCTGTGCAGCTATATTGGCATATAAACATGTTTTGTTGCAGCTTAGAGCCAAACTGAAATTATAAGACAGACAAGGAATTATATTTTTTAGTAGGTTATAAAACACACTGAAAGATTTTTCCCTCCTCACAGTTCCATGCTCAGTGTTTGCCTGCAAAGACCATGACTCTGACACTTACTCCTTGAAAAATTAAAGTCACTGGATGACCTTTTAAATCTAAGTGTACTTGCATTTTCATCCTCTCAGCTTTATTTAATTATACCTTTTAGAACAAGTAACAATGGGGTTGAACTTTCAAAGCACTTTGACTAAATATGCTCACTTAAGCAGTAAAAACCATGATTTTAATGAAATCATTTTATATCATATTCTTGACAATTCATCCTGCAACACCCAATAGGACATATCCAAGAATAAGTAGAACATGTTCAAAAGGAGCCAAACACGATGCTTTTAAAATGTAATTGTTAATAAAAGCAGAGAAAAATCTTTGTTCAAGGAAAAATTCTATGAGGAAAAAAGGACTACCTCAACGTTTTTTTGCTAAGTTTATGCTTTATGTCAAAAAACATTTGGCAGAAACTTTGAATATGTCATCATATGCATGTATATAAAATATGATCTATGTTAAGAATTATATAAAAACCAAATTTCAAGGTTATATTTGCATACTATTTAGAAAATTAAATTCAGTGTTACTATATAACACGTGATACCTTACAAAAAAATTCTGTACATTTAATGGCTATTAAGTGCTCTGAAATGCTGTATAACCAGGACAATGGCAATCAAAATGGTATTTTATCCAAATAATACCCTCCGGTGCTGGTTCTGCCTAATGCCTATATTGCTGTGAATATACATTATCTGTCAGTATTGCACATTCCACTGTCATTACCTCAAAATTATAGTTTATTCAAAACTGATGGAAGTAACAACACTATCATCTTGTCAGGACTGAAAACATAATAGTTTTCACTTTCACAATTCTATTTCTCTGTTCAATTTAGTGACCAACTAGTAATAACAGAATAAAGAGACCATATTAGATATGCAGACAGGGAAAAATGATACCTAGTTAGAGGCATGGAAATTTTAACTTAAATGGCAGCTAAGCTCTTAGGTTTATAACTTAAAACAGATTAAAGTTTTTCATCTTTAACTTTAATTTTGAATCATTTTTGCTGACATCACTTAACATAAAATCAGCACAAAAGAATAATATATGAGATATTAAGTTACTGGGTCTTAGATATCTCAAATTACTCAAGAGGAAACATTGATAATAATTTTTCGTATGTCTGGTGCTTTTAAAATTAAGGTAATTTATCCTTATGCCCATTTCATTTTGGATCACTGAATTCCCTTTATAGAGCAAAGAAAGAGTTTAATCTTTTCGTATCTTGTATACAGTTTATTTTTGTAGACTCCATTAGCAAAGAAGAAATCTTTTTTTTAATTAAAGTATCATTGATGTACAATCTTATGTTGTTTTCAAATATACAACACAGTGGCTCAACAGTTACCAGTATTATTAAATTCTCATCCCGTCTAGTGCAGTCACTAAATGTCAGTGTAGTGAGATGTTATAGAATCATTAAATGTATGCAATGAGGAAATCTTAACAAAGTATCTAGTTTATAACATTCCCAAACTGAGATCCAAAAGATGACTGGTACTGACATATTTTGTAAGTGAAGCCTGAATCTCCAGACATGCATTACAATGAATTTATGATAAAAATATGATGCTATTAAATACTATGCCAGTTGTAAATCTTAAAATCTTCTCTATTATATCTATTATTTTCAAATCAAAGAACAAGCGAGCAGCACCCCTAGGTGTTTTCACTTACTTTCTTTTGGAGAGCACAGTGAAAGATGAAAATGAACACTCCCTGGAAAGCATTAAAGATGGTGAAGAGATACGCCATCACAATAGTCTCCTCATTAATAAAAAGCAACCCAAATGACCAGGTTAGGCCAAGAAGACATAGAAGAGCGAAAGCACCAAGCACCCAAGACCTGAAAAAATAAAGTGAATTTTATTAACAGGTTCAATGAGAGAACAACACATGCCACATTTAAATATTAAGATATCAGTAGTAGCAGTTGACTTTCTCTATGTCATATTCAAACTCAACAGCTTTTGGCTTTAACCTTTCACTGATTAAAGAAAGAACAACAGCATTTAGTACTGCAGCCTCCAGTGAACACAGCAACAGCAGGTATGACCTTTTCTTACTCCAGCAAAAACAAGGTATCAAAACTACATTAAAATACAAGGTGTAAAACATCCCCCATGACTTTATTGCCTTTTTAAGTGCATTTTGGTAAAAGAAATTAAGGAGTCTTTTATTAGTTTACTCCTTTATTTTTATTCCTGTGGTGTACTCATGACACTGAAGAATGTGACACATACAAAAAGATTAAATGGCAGATAATCACTTAATACCTAAACTTCAGAGTCTAATAAACTAATCTCAGATGAACCTAAAAGGCTTTATAACTAAAGCATGAAGAAGCCTAGCTGAAATGGGACAAAAACATGAGAACAACTTCAAAATAAAATAATTTTGGAGAGATTTCATCATGAATAGCTTAAGGAGAAAAGAACTGTAGAAAAAAGGACGGAATGGAAGGATTTAAAGTCAGTGCATTCCATGTCTAACTAATGATCTTACTTGATAAATGGCTTATTATCTTCATAGCTAGAAAGCATTATAAGCAGAAAAGAGAAACAAAATTATTAGACAGAATTAAAATAGAAAGTAATAAGAAAGCATTTATATATTTTATAAATTAGTCAAAATTAAGAAAGTCAAAATGCAGAGACAAGCAATTAAAAAATAAAGGCATATTATAGTTTAAAAATACTATAGCAAATTAGATATTCCAAAATAATTATAAAAATTAAGGGCAATTCATGATACTGACGAATTTGTAGAAAATATTATTCATGCCATAAATTTGTTAATGTAGGGTTCTACCTTACCCAGGTAAGTCCGTATTATAGTAGCCATCACAAACACGGTAATTACTGGTGTAGATGAGAAGACAGAAAGAAGAAAAGGAAGAAAAGAGAGAGATGCTAAAGATTAGCTCTCTCTCTTACCATGCAACATGCAATGAAGCTGGCACTAACCTAACTAAAACATCTAATTTTTAAATAAAATTAACCTTACTATAGATCTGCCATTTTTAACATTAAAATATTTTTAATAATTACCTTTTAACCAACTTGAACAGCACCTCCTCAAATTTTATATTAACTCATACTTAATAGATAACTCTGAAAATGCTTCCATGAGTTAATGATCAACGGCTATCAATTTTTAAAAATTAGATAGCATTTTCTATTGATAGGATATTGCAGTTTTTATCAATATTGAAATGAAGTAAACATTTCTTAAATTGTCATGAAAACAACAGATAATTTCCAAATTAACAGTAGTAATAAGAATAAATTCTCTTAGGAAAATAGGATTAGAAGTGGAAACTGCTCAGAATCCCTAAATCAAAAAAGTCATTTAACAAAACAAACTTAACATAATCATATCAGCCATGCAAACAGGAACATCATTTTGAACTGCATTTTAAATTCAAATCAAATTGCTACAGTGATATGGAATTTCCACAAAGCAACTGAAACAATTTCTTGGCTCTAGATCAAGAGAGAAATTATTATCTAATTTTTGACCAATGTCTGTGACATGGTAACAGCGAGACTCAACTTTTATCAGTAAAACTTCATTCAGAATAATTTCTATAGTTGATAGAAGGTATTCTGTATTTCCTGTGGAGAATTACCTTTCACTTGGTTTGTCAAGTACTAAAATTAAAATACAATATACTTACTTAATGTTTTCCAACCTGCTAGAATCTGGTTTCAAAGTGTTTGAGTGCTTCACCATTTTGCACAATGTGATCACCAGGAATATAATATTTAGCTGTTATAACAAATAAAGAATTAGACCACTATGACCAAGAGTAAAACAATGAGTAAGTTTTTCCATATATATTTAATGAGTTAATACAGTTAGATGTCAAGGACATGAGTATATGATAGACACTAATTCAATTTTAGTTTACATATGCAGTTATCAAGTTGATTCTAAATAAAAACACTCTGGCTATGTATGATCAATTTTTTAAATACATCATTTGACATGAAATTGCAACAACATGTGGTGATAAAAATAAACCTAAATTAGTTTCTTTAGCTAGAGGTACTCCAAGGCCTGTCATGAAGTTTATAACAGGAGGATTGTTAGATTTCAGAACCTAAGACTTAGCTGAGAGTCTAGTTCTTGATTTTGACTTATTAAATGAAGAGAATAGAATTTTCACAATCTATTATTTGTAAGGTAATCGTGAGGATCATATGAAATAAAATATATGAGAAATATTCATTGGTTATAATAAAGACAAGCTTTTATATACACAAACACAGATATGCTATTTAACTGTCAAAAGCCATCAGTTCTTTTTTCCTTTTGTCCCTATACTGTATGGAAGTAGGTAAATTCTGAAGAAAGGCTGTTTTGCGTCCCTCTAAACATTCAACTGTGTAAAGAATCTAGTGCAAACAAAAGCAAAGTGGGTATAATGGAAACTCACAAAGAGGGAATGTTTGGAAGGTTAACACGAATAAACTCAGAAGAAAAGAGTTGTGACTGAAGACAAATAAGGGTTAGTAATCTGCATCTGCTTCTTCAGAAACCTGGCAGAATGCTGGGAAGGGAAGGCGAGGAAGGCAGTTCCATTTTTACACTCATATAATAGAACTAAGCTAGATCACTCCTGGCTTTCTTTGACATTTTATTTACTTTGGATTATTACTTTAAAAAAGACAAAACAAAGTTACTTTGTGAGCTTTAGATGACTTAGAAAAAGCAAGCCCACATGATGTATCAGAGAAAGACCCATTGTAAGTGGAAAGCAATTTCTTGGTGGTAAATACTCAGCATAACTGTTATGGCAGCATGATCATTTTAACTGAGTCATAAAACCAACTGATCAAATGATAACATTACTCATTCTTGACTTCTGATATTATAATTAGGAAAAATGACATAGGACAATAAATACAATTTCCAAGTCCTTCCTAATGATGAGTTTAGGAACAGAGTAAAGGATTCAATCTAAGCTGTGTTATCACTCACTTTGTCTGCTGTGCCTTATTTCTCTTATGTGTAGAATTACCTCTTAAGGGATAAAAATGAGGTTAATGGGCATAATTTTCAAGTGTTGACAACATTCTATCTTTTGATGTTAATTACTTGATAAAAGCTCTCTGTTTTAAAAAGTACTTACAATTAATTTCTTAAAATACTTGACTAGAGAAAGTAAATTTGTAGAAACATTTTTCTAGTTTTATATTCTGAAGGTGATTCCACTTAGTCACAATATAAATAAATGTTATAAATTCAGGGGTATTACAATATGATGCATTTCACTCTACATATATTTATTGGCATTACTGTTCCACACAAAAATGTGCTTATTGTATTGTGGGAAGTAAGACACAATTTTGGCTTTTGAACAATTAGGGAGATCCTTCTGATAGTACAGTAAATATTTGATTTGTTTTTTAAAGAATCCTGGTATGGTATATCTCTAATTTTTTTAAAAGCAAAATCAACAGTGTTTTTACTTTTTGTCTATGCAACAGTACATTTTAACTAGTAAAATTAAGGAATGGTTAAAAACATGAACTCTAAATACCCCAAGAACAAAGACTAAAACCCACGTAAATGGACAAAGTCACTACAACTCTTAGGTAAAAGTCAGAGATTCCCAACCCTACTCTTTGAATGTCCTAATAAAACCATTTATTTCCTTTATTCCAAACTTCTGGACATAGGGTTGTTGCCCACACGCCTCCTTTTCTTAAACAATTTGCTGAAGCATATAGAGCAACAATGTGGTATTCATATTTTCTAAGCATATTAATTATCCCCTCAGCAATAAAATAAGAGTAGTCATAGTACATTTCAGGAAGGGAAAAGTTCATTATTCACTATAATATATAAACTACAAGAAAATAAAGAATGTGAATATGAAAAATGTGGATTTATGAAGTGTTATGCTATGAAAAGAAAAAATGAGTAGAAAATGTGAAATTTGGGGAATTAACCATCCAAATATATTCTCAATGAAGAAAAACAGAAAAAATAAGTTAAGAACAAATACATTTTCCAATAAAACTGAAATGAAAATGAAATCTACGTATTTAAAAATTGAATCAAAACTTAAATATGATACAAAGACATTTTTTCCTTGCTAAGGCTGAGGACTAACCAAATTGAATTTACGACAGAAAATACCTCATTTAATCCTTAGAAGATAGACTGTTAAGATGCATCTCCTCTTATTCTATCCTCACCCTAGTAAGGTTGCTAACATTATGCACGTTTAGTGTTTCTTTCTAGTTACAAACATAATACATTCACAATATACATAGGCTCCGAAAATTATGGGGAAAAATACAAAAATGTATATAAGCCTGTCTCTTAAAGGTAGCAGGCAGCACTTGTACAGCCGTTTGACAGATCTAAGATATTAAATATCTTGCCAAAGATTATTTAATTACTATAACATCAGTACTGAGATTCAATAAACTGTGTCATAGCCCACAGTCTTTCCAAATAAAATGAACCAATATATTCTGCAGGAGAAAATTAGGAGTCTTCTAAACCAAACAAAATGATTCTAGTTTTACATTTAAAAAGAGGTTCCATTTCTATAAAGAGTAATCTAATTTAGAAATCAGAGATGATGAATGAAATGAAAATAAATAATCAGTTAATTACTATATAAAACACAGCCTCAAAGAAATTCTGAACATAGAAGTGGACTCTTCAAATGACTCCTACCTGATAGACTTGTCAGAATGACTAATTCCTCATTTCCTTTGTAAAACACTACCATCCCATAATTGGTAAATGGCTAAAATGTCCACATGCTTCCACTCCCACTAGACAAATAATACGTTTAAACAGTTTGTGTTTCCCAAGTCCCTTTGTCTGAGTTATTCTCACACAGCTAACTATCACACAAACCCACAAACCTCCAGAGAGAAAAAAAAAGCTGTTTTTCCCAACATACTTAGAATTGAATATTTCAAAAAGACGTTTTAAAAGTGAGTCTTGCAAAACCAAAAATATTAGAAAAATAATCAACATCATAGAAGGCTTTTTGCACTCACATTATTTCACAAGTGTCTGTGAATTCTCCAATATAAACAAAATGAAAATAATAATTATAGTCAATGCACTAATAGGTTGCCAAGAAATTTATAGTTAAACCTAACACTAACTTAACCTTTGGCTTATGACTTGAAGATATGCACATAACGAGGCAATGGTATCTTTAACAGGACAAAATACCATTCTTTCCTCCAATGCTTAAAAAGTGTAAATGATAATTTTTTAGTTTCACAGAATAAATACTGTAGCTCTGATCTTTTCTGGGAGGCATTACACTGATAAGAATCTTGATTTTATACAGTGAAATATTTCAATGGATTTTTTTATCTCTTTACTCCTTTCTTGTTCTCCTGAAATATAACTAGGAGAATCAGAACAAGAAACTGAGGGACAAATAAAAACATCTTTGATTAAATCTATCACCCAAAATACTAACTTGAAGACAAAAAAAAGGATTAGTTTTAAATGAAAGACTATTGGATGCAAATCTCAGTTCTTTTTCCATTTTTCCAATTACATACATGGCTCTTTCCAGCCAGATATTCTGTGCTTCTATTTTTTCTCATTAGAGTGATTTCTTTCTCCTCATTTTATTTCTTCCCAATTTATTTTCTTGCTTTTGTTACGCATTACACAAATAAAAGAACTCACAACCATCAAATATGGAATTTTCCGTATTTCTCACTGGAAGGCAGGCAAAAAAACAGGGAGAGAAGAATGTCTCCACGGTCCAATTATTGCAATTCAATTCCAATGCAGCCACTTTTGGTACACTTGTTCTTTGTTTTTTCTTTCCAATGTAAATACTACTAAGTTTAGATGTAGTATTTTGGGATAGGTTGAAAGGTGCTATGCATCAGTGATAAAAGAAAAAGCCACAGTTACAGCGATGTACACAAAGATTTGTCTAACTCCAGTAAGTGCATGCCATTACTCAATCATTCACATAGAAGCCCTCAGTAAGTACAGGTTAATAGGACTGTGTTACATATTGTATGTCAACCTACCAGCCTAAATTCCCATTCTGATGATTAATTTTGGAGATAAGGCAACTCATCCAGAAATTAATCAGGTTTTAACCCTGCTCTATGTGTGCTTGAGTGTGTGTGTGTGCGCACAGGTAAATAAATAGATGGTATCTCTTAGAATTCCATGTGAAATAGTGAGAGCTTATTCAGAAGAAAAAAACATTTCCTAGTCAGTTAAAAAGAGTTAAGTCACCAAATAGGGCAGTCTTTCTCTTCCAGTGACAAATAATACTCTTTCTTACCTATCCCCAAAATAATAATTTCATAAATTGTTTAAATAATCTGGCAGTATTAATTTGCTGATAAAACGCATCACTACTTAATGATATGGCATAGCTAATCATCACCCATATTGATGACATGAAAATGCAGAGAAGTTTGGGAAAGAAAAAGCTACCACAGATTGTGAAAGTGCACAGTTTGTTTATAGTCATCAACCTGCTCAATTGAGTCACATCCGCCTGAGTTTAGCAGCTTAAAATTCATCCCACAGCCTGCAGTGCTGACACGGATATGATAAGACAGAAGAAAAGAAACCCACTCTGAAGTAACCTAACTGAACTGCACATGTTCTGACCCTTTTTGTCCTCCCTGGAGCTTTTGCTACCTGGCAAATGCAGCTCTAAAACTGCACTTGTATCTCCAGATCTTTGCTGTTAGCCAAGCAGAAACCTATTTCTCCCTGGGACTAGCAGCCAGAGAGGTGTTCTCTGAAGAAGACTTCTAAATAAGTGTGTGAGCTGAACTCTTACTGAACTGAATTAATTATTAACAATGCAGATGGAGCTGTCCAAATGATAAGAACCGCTCCTGACGTGTCATGATCCAAGCTTTCATTAAACCATTTCAGGCATACTAATGGTTTCCCACTGCTCATTACTTTACAAGCACTTTTCTCATAGATATAATAACTCTAGTGCCTGTAGGCAAGACATTCTATAGAAATACAGAAGTAGGAAGTTTTATCTTCCACAGGATATTATTTTTCCTTCACAGAACATTATTAAAAATGTACTTATTTAATACTACTAAGTTAAATGGTTTCAAACCAGAAAAGTTGTAAATGAAAAACTATACTTTCTATGTATATCATTAGGTAATTTTTGTTAAGAGTACTCCTTAAAAAGGTAGCATATAATTACATTATTAAAAATTTTTGTCTGAATTGACTTTTAAGTGTCCTAAATCACCAGAAGGATATATGTAGATAAATATATTAATATTCAGCAAATATGTGCTATACAATCATATCCTATCTTAATTTGGGTTATATAAAAGATAATGTTTTACACTTCTATACTACTCTGTGTCTCTCCGCGTTGGGATGATGAGAGCAAGGCAGTTGCAGAAGAATTACTCCCAGGATCTGTACTGTGATTGTTACCTGCTGGTTTTTGTTTTTTTTTTTAAGTTGGGAACACTGTTTCTTAAGCCTTTCACATCTCTTCACACCTAACTGATTCGGTAGAGGATAATAATGTGAGGCTCTTAAATAACAGTAGTCTCTCACTATAAATGGGCAGTATAATAAAATACCCTTTACCTCCTTTCTTACTGGAAACAGTATATATGATCATTATACATTAAACTCCTTTTGCCAAGTGAAACTTTTTTTTAAATACTCTAAAAATCAGTATTTATGTTCAGAGATAGAAAATTTAAGAAAATAAATGCAGTACAATAGAAATAAAAACATAATTTTATAGATCAAACATCCCTAAAATGGTCTTTGCAATTTTTAAAGTATCAATATGTTTAGCCCAGGCCTAAGTTGAAAAAAACAGAAGCCTATGTTTTTAAGGAGCATACCTCTTCATGTCAGCTGTTTGTGATTTCATTCAAGCTAGGCTTAGGCTGTGTTAACATAAGTAAACCCAGAACAAAAACTGGGGCATCATCTGGTTTGAACTTCTGATGAGCAATCAGCTTTCCTAGGAACACTTGAGAATGTTTTACTGATTTGATTCATCCCAAATTTTCATTTTGCTTCATATCAGTGTGTAAAACAGCAGTTCATTTTAATGACAAAAGTACATATAACTTGAAGTAATTTTAAGTTTCCTTGAACTACTCAAATTTTTTATGAAACACTAGTTAACCATTGAAATATCCCAAAGTAAACTCATGTCACTTTTTTTTTTAAAGAAAAGAATTATTTAAAATTGACATAAAGATATGTAGGCAATAAACTTGTTTATATTTCCTTTTCAATCTAATAATGGTCAATAACACCTATTTGTATTAGCATAATGCTGTGAGTGAAAATTTTTAATGCTAAAATCCAAATATTTTACCTAGATTCTTTCATTCAGCTATATTTCAAATATTTGACTTATAAGAAGTTAAAAAAATACCTTAATACCACTAGACATAATTTGTACCAAATTTTAAAATGACATTTCTTAAAAACCAATGTTTTTATTTGGTATTTTACATCTTAGAAAAGTTATTTTGTTTCTAGTGAATTTAATATTCATTAATCAAAGCTTAAATAATATGTTTGTGTCCTAAAAAGAATTTAGGGCATAAACATTTATTTAAAAGTACTAAATTACTTTTTAGTAATTGTGGAAATTAATAAATATGAAGCTAATGATCTTTCATTTCTATAAAACACTTATTTAATTAAAAAATGACATGCAGGCTTGGTACAGGGCTAATATTACAGATTTTGGAGACATAGCTTCCTGAGCTAAAACTCTTAGCAAAAAGTTCACTACTCGAAAACAAAATATGATATATATGTATTATTCTCTAATTACCAAACTAATTTCAAATCATGCTATCTTAACACGGCTTACATGTATTTTTTAGATTGACATGACAATTTAGCAAGCTAAACTAGAAATGAAAAAAATTACTTTTTAGGGGACAAGAGGATTTTCAGAAATGGAACGAATTAGCAAGTGCATAAAGCTCTCAATAATGTATAATATTTAAAATATACTATATAATTTTATCCTGTAAACTGACATGTTTTTAAATTTTGAATTAATACATTACCAATAAACAAATATCCTGTTTCAATAGCACTGCTAAAGCAATAAGATAAAAATGAAAGGATTATAAAGTTGCTTACCAGAATAATGAAGGTTACAGGTCCAATGAAACTCCATATAAAATAGTTATCAACATGAAGCCAGCAACTATTATGAAAAGAAAAGAATACGTATTAAGTAGTTTCAATGGGTCCTGAACATCACAAGGAAAATACAATTCTAAAAACCTAACAAAAAAAACTACCTTTATATTTGCCTTTGAAAATTCATTTATCCTGAGCAAGAACAATTTTAATACATCTGAGTCGACCTTAAATAGTAGTAATTTCAATGTACTGTTATTTCAGGTTTTAAATTTGATGAAGGCATACATAATTATGCTTGCATGAGGTAAAAAAATAAACATCACCACACCCCAAGCCTTAATTATTAAGACCTCTGACTTTACCAAGAAAAACCTAACACTTAATATTCCAAATTGTCTGAAAAATTTAAAAATCATCTTCAAAATCTGCCTTTTAGATCTGTATCTGAAAATAACAAAAATGTTCAAATGTATGTTTGTTACAAAACTGTACAGCATAAATATAATACCTCAATTGGGAATGGATGAATACCAGGAAAAAAAAAATCAAAGCATAGCAGTCATACAGTATTAGAGTAAATGATGCATAAACTTATTAAGACAGATTTTACTTAGTGGTTCATTTTTCATATAACATTCAATCCCTACTGTATTTCTTTTATTTGTCTTTCATCATCTGTACAGTCAAAAAGCTTTCTTTATTCCAAAGAATCTTTATATAACTAATTTTATCAAAGGAATAAAATAAACAGAATTGGAAGGGAAATTCATGCCTCTGGCTAATAAAATCCTTAGAAACATGGCCATGTCTACCTTCTGTCATTTTCCATAAATATCTGTATTTTTATAAATGAAAGACAGTGACTTATTTTAATTCTTTAAAACTGCCTGATAAAATATTATCAAAGCAAAACATATGGGATGGAATGTGCTACTGTCACAATGCGGATTGAGATTTAGCTAGAGGGTCAGCAGCACAAAGAGAGCTAATGAAGCATTAGCTTAAAACTGAGTAGTTAGACCTGTCAGATGCTTTAAGCTCAGAAGAATTTTTACTTAATATCTTTCTAAGGCCAAAAAGTTATTTACTTTTTCAATTTATTTCAGGTCAATCTTTTGTGTTAAGAAGAAAGTCCATAATTTAGAATCTGCCTCACCGGAGTACAAATTCTCTGAACCTAGAAAATTACAAAAGACTTGATTGTAATTTGTGCACGGCATGCCCATTCTCTTACCAATAAAGCTTTCAGATGCTATTTTAGTCTGTCAGGGACCCTCACTGACAGCTAACAGGCTTTAAAAAATTATTCACTTGAAAAACACTCAGGTCGCTTGCAATTACTTACGCTTTCTCTGTTCCATAGCTCTTATAGTCAATAGCAGCTGAAACTCCAACTACTGTGGCAGGAAACAAGTAACCGGCAACATAGTAATATTTCTTCCTTGAATATTCACTTTCAAAAACTTCAACTAACATTAGGTAGAGTTGCACACCTTCTAAGCACATCCAAGCAAAAGCAGCCAAAAAGAAAAAGTGCAGAAGTCCTGCAAATATTGGGCATGCAATCTATTTAAAAAAAGAAAAACCACAGAGAACATATGAATACAAACAGCCCACTACAAAACTAAAATATTCACTGACAGTATTCACATTATCTTTAAAACATATCATTTAGAGTAAACTACTGCTTGTTGAAATTTTCTTTTTATAAGTGGAAACAAGTTATAAACACTGCCAAATTTAAAGAGTTTAATGCTTATAAGGTCTGACAGGTGTGTTAGAAATTTCATCCCTATAAGATGTACCTATTTTTACTGAAATTAAGTGCAAGTAAGAAAACAGATCTTAATTTGTCTTCTAGTATTATCCATTATTAAATCTGAATATTCTTATAGATAATTTTCATCTTAACTCTTCAAAACAGTTGTTTCCAAATTCATTATTTCTAATTTTTCTAAAACAGAGTTTTGCAAATTGACTTTAATGACAAATACCCCAAAGCTCTAATTACCTAACATTGTTTTCCTGTCACATGGGGAACATTCTTAAATTCACCCCAGTGCAGAGGAATATAGGGTGAAGCATTAACTAATTATTAAGTTCTGTTTCCGAGACATTGAGACCTCATGATGAATAAATTGCTCAGAATATAAAGGAATAATCACTGATGACTATGTAAGCAGAATGAAAATTGTAAAACTAGGATCTTCATTTCAGTATTCCCAGCATTTTTCTATTCAAATTGCATGTCTTAATAACAACCCAGAAAAATGCAACTATACCTTGATACAAGAAATGAATTAACTCATAATAATATTAGTGATAGGACTGTCTTTTCATTTATTACAAATTATCCTCCAATACTGCCATGTCATTTATATTAATTTACAAGGTCAAATGTCAATACTGGCATCATGTGTGGACTCACACCTGTTATATTTTCAGATATATAGGTCAATAAGTTGAAGGGGTACTTACCATGTATTTTGTCTTATCAATGCCTATTAGGAAAATAAATTCAGCAATAAAGAGGTTGATACAAAGGTTCTTGTGAATAGTATTACGGTCACTCTGTAGACCACGGAAAAAGCAGAAGGTAAAGATGCAGATAGCCAGGCAAACAAGGGAAATGACAATTCCCACCCAGGTGATGACTGTAAGGAGTAATTCATGAACGCCATCTTTGTACTGAAAATTTAAAAAAATAGAAGGAACATTAGTATTTCTGTACTACACCCACTTAAAGGTAAAACAGCTTTCACGTGGGATAGCTCATCTTTTAATACTCTCTGAATATTCATGTGTGTTCAAACAGGACTCAATATTAAAATGAAATTTTGATCATATAACAGAGTTCAATATTGTCATCTTCTTAACTTTTATGCCCAAAGAATGACCTATGAAAAGTGGAAGATTTTACCTAGAAAAAATAATAATGCAAAAGCCCAATTATTTCAAAATAATGACTGAAGTACCTACATAAAAATATAGAAAATATTTATATAATAGAATGAAGGATACATAGTTATGATTAAAAATAATTGACACTTTAATGAATATCTTGGCTAACACATAAGTTTAATTTTCCCCTTAGGTTTTTATATTTATATACTAAGAGTCAAGTACATAATAGATCTGAGAGTTTTCATGCTGTATTTCTTAAAATATTTTTATCTTCTGGCTATCACTTTTATTCACAACAAGGAATACTAAGAAACATTTCAGAAGTCATTTGCAATTTTATACAGTGTGCAAAGTAGTTATGAAACAAAAGGAAAATTGTAAAATGAGACTCAAATATTCAAGATGGGGAGGCATATTAAACTTTAGAGCTCTATCTCTTTTGTTTGACCTATTGCTGCTGTTCATTTTTAAAATCCCCAACTGCCTGTGGCAGACACCTACCCAGAAGAGAACAACTTGGAACAAGTCTGTAAACCACATGATTTTGAGAAGTAACAATAAATATACTGCCCAAGACTTCTAAAATATATGGACAGTAAAGAAACAATTAGAAATCCACATTACTTTGTTTGCTTTTAGTTACAATAAGCACCCAAAGAAAGGACTATTCCACAAGCTGTTTTGAATCTCTGAGGTTTTATTCTGCTAATTAGAAGTGCAAATACTTACTGCAATTTCCCTGTGGGCCATGAGAATTGCAAAATTGGTTAGGTGGCTGCATGCACACGTTGTACGAGTTTTATTAGTGTCAACCAGCTTGCAGCCCTGGGTAGACCAATATCCCATCATAGTTCTCTCTGAGTAGTTCCAGAAGGAGCAGTTTGCATTGAAATAATTGTCAGGCTGGGAAATAAAATGACAAGATAAAATTAGGATTTTATACTCTAAGATGGCAATAGCAATTGTTTAATATGTGTAAAAGGTAATTTAGATTAAACTTTGCATGTTTCGGACTATAAAGTTTTTCATCAGTAAAATTGTAGACTATGTTAATAGAAGGCAGATATCTAACTTGAAAGGGACTTTATAGTCCGAAACACTCTAAAGTATACTCTAAATTACCAAAGACTCATTTTACACAATTACAATTTCCATCTTATGATTTTACATACCAATGGTACATTAGAATCATTTTTTCCCCTTTTCTGACAAAATTAGAATGATGAATTTGTTCCAAGAAAATTCTGTAAGAACCAAGAGCTTTAAAATCCATTTTCTATTTTGGGCCTAGTTTTATTCTAAGTGACACATTAGTGATGTAAAGGTTTTTAGAAGAATGAATCAACTGCATCAGATACTGGAGAATAGCCTGGCAAATTTATTTCTCTTTTCCAATTCCGGAGATTCACTTCCCTATCTGTGGCAACTTATTCACTCTGTTTGTAACAACAGGCAGAATCCTGAAGCCTACTTTCCAACACAGTGTAATCATTTAAACTAACTTGCATTACAGGCTCAGCAGAGGAATCATCTCTCTTCAATCCTAGATTTTTAAAAACACAGTACTTGATTATAATTGTGTCAAATATAATCAGTAAGACCAAAAAAGAAAAGAAAAGATCTACCATGCTAAAAAAAAAGCAGAGTCCTAATGGTTAATTCTCAGTTATCTTGCTATTAAGGTAAGAGTTAATTTTAATTCTTAAACAAATTACAGGCATTTACATTTTCCTGTTGATTACTGAATTAGCTTTCATTAAGAATACACTTAAGTTCTAATAATCACTGAACCAGGCTCATTTAATTTTATGTTCACAGACTTAAATAAATTTGTGGCTCTGACCTAGTCCAACATTTGAAATTCAAATGGAAAGGCCTTTTCTTTCCTGTCTGCCATCAATCGGTTCCCCTTCTCCCGTCTCTAGCATTTCAGGTTTGCTTTCCTTTCTCACTGGTTTTAAAGCTGGCACCACTTCATTAGCATACATAACTTACATCAATGTGTGGCAGGGTAAAAAGCACAGGATCTGTCAGGTATACTCGGCTGGATTCTTTATTGATTGAAACGGAAATGACGTGGGAATTCACTGCAATGGTGCTATTCCGACCAATAAAATCAGCACCCAGTTTTATAGTTGCATTTTCTGTACTAAGGAACTGTCCCAAACTCCGGTAAATGATGAACACCAACTTTGCAAGCCCTAGGAAGGTAAAAATAGTCATATGACTTTAAAGGAAATATGCTTACAATAAAATAAGATACATGATAAAATCAGAATAAAACGGAAAAAAAATCCTTATGGAATCTTTATTTAGGTTACGTTTACTGAGAATGAGTAAAGCATTATTTTAAATCTGCTTTTAAATGTTAAGCTGTATTTGTTATTAGGAATCAAATACTCAGAATTTTAGAATTAATAGGTTTAACTGAACAAAAAGCCTGTCAATTTTTTTTTAAGACTCTGTTCCATCTTACCGTTCCTGCTGTTCTGTTTGACAGTATTTGCAGACAGTTGGATTGAGCTGCCTGCTCCTTTGATGCCAAGAGGAAATTTGAAGTCTTGGACCTGTCCTTCTGTGCTGAGTACTGCAACTTCCAGAACTGGATGAGGCAAAAGGACAAAGGAGGAGGAAAAAAAAATTAAAACTTTAATCTACAAAGAGGCAAAGATAATCACATGGAAACCACTGTTTCTTTTCTACTTACAAAAATCTTCTATTGTATTTCAACAAAATCATGAACAAACAACTAAATTACTCTAATAGGTCTTAAACTTTGACTACTGTTAAAAGTTTTGTATAATCATTTTAACATTTTCTTAGCAGTTTTGTATCTTTTGTCAAAAATGAATTCCAGACTTT